>BSBN01000707.1:1291714-1937571 GCA_027924645.1 Cunninghamia lanceolata | reverse complement strand
TCCAAAGAAACAAAAGAACTAAAATCAACATTTTTAACTTGACTTTATGTTAGGGTGTGTTGTATTTTCAAGGACAGTTGTAGGGAAGGGAGGCTTACCTAATAAAAGAATATGCATATTTAAAATGAGAACTAAGGGTGCAAAAGTTACTTTGCATCATTTGTGTGTACCACTCAATTATGTTGGATTATTTTCAAATTTGTTTAAATCCCCATGAAACTTTGAGTTATTAGCATTGAGATATTAAATGGTGCATGACACTCTTACAAAACCTTCCTGAAGCAACAAACAACACGTGGTATTAGTTTTTTGGGTGTATGGGTGGATTTGACTCTAGAAGCAAAATATAGATACCATAATTTATGCAAGTAGAATTAATATTTAAAAGAATTAGTTCGAATGCTCTAAAGATTAGGGAAAATGGTTCACCGAATAATAGATTTTTAAATATAATATTTTAAATAGGTATCTATAATCTATATTAATTATATTTTTATAATAAATATTTTAAATAGGAAAAATAAATATTATTTAATTAATAAATAATATCAATTAATATTAATTTAAATCAATTAAAATTTTAGAAACATACATTTTATTCATAAATGAAACAACATAAAATTAATGAGTATGTAAAATTTTTGGGACTTTGGATAGATTTTATTTGGTTGGTTTCATCGTATGAGTAGTCATTTTTAGTGTTCGAGAAACAAGTCATAAAGTGTGTTGGTGGCTTAGTTGTAGAGCACCCATTAGTAAATTAGATTTGATAGTTGGGTGCCCTTTGCCGATAGCCTAATCTTTATTTTCAACTCAAGTTTTCTTGAAAATAGAGACACAAAGAGATTACATGGCTAATTTAAATTGAAGATTGGAGCCTACTTATTTGAGTTCCTTCTATTCCTATAAAATAAATATATGGATTGATTTATAGTTCTCATTGTCCACATATCATAGCAATTAGTTAAATGTTAATAATGAGTATAGACATTTAGCAGCAATGAGTGGCGATAAATGGCAATAAGTGGAAATAGAGACACACATAGATTACATTGCTAATTTAAATTGAAGATTGGAACATACTAATTTGAGATCCTTCCATTCCTATTTATAGGTAAATATATGGATTGATTTATAGTTCACATTGTCCACATTTCATAGCAATTAGTTAAACATTATTTATGAGCGTAGACATTTAGCAGCAATGAGTGGTCAGAAATGGTAGTAAGTGGTTGTGTCATCTTGTTTTGTGCCAACCAACTACAAATTATTCTATTCTAACATTACCCCATAAATTATTTTACTAATCACTTCTAAATATCTCTCAATAATCTAGAAAAGATGGATCTTAACACAAAGCCTTGTTAGGTACCTATTTACAATCACGTATTCACTATTACAATGTAGACATTCAAAATAACCCCTCAAATGCCAATTGTATGCATGTGAAAATGAACACAATAAATAGACTAAAACAATATTAACCTACTTCATTCACCTCACATACACCTCGGATTGAGCATAAAGGAGAGCATAACACATGAAATGAAAACTATCTAATTCACCTCACATGCTAACCCTTATTGTGTGGATGTACTCCTTTGATTTTTATATGTGGATGGCTCCCTATTGTAGTAGCATAACTTTACTTCTCATGGAGTCTTGAAAATGCTTGGGGCGAGGATCTATTTATAGGAGTTTTGGATGTTGGATGAAGGGATGAGATTGAATTTGGAGATCAAGGGTGGAAGATTATTGAGATCTCTTGAGCAAGGAGAGATTTCCAAGTGGCATGATGAGATTGGTGGATGAGAGATGTCCTTGGATTGAGGACAAATAAATGGTTGGAAAGTGAGTTCGGAAAAGGGGATGGTGAAGATTGGAGGAAAAGGACCAAAAAGACCTTGGTACAAAGGACCTTGGCCATACTTTTGTAAGAGGCCCATGTGGGCATGTACAAGAGGCCATGACTTTATACACATGGGAGAATGGGGAGGATTTGACTAGGATTAGGTTACGGTAATGGAATGTGCAAGTGGGGGATTAGGTAATAAATTAGGTTTAGGTCACCTAATCAAAAGTGTAGAAAATAGGGAATTAAATAAATGTAAATATTTATTTAATTCATGGGATGGGAAAAGGGGATAACAGATCAATTAAATTTATCTAATGTTTGGACTGATGAAGGTATTGATGCAGGTACTGATGAATAGTGAATAGTATATGAATAGTGATTTTGACAATAAAATATTGTGAAATCATGGATTGAAGGGGATTTGATCAATTAACTATCTAAACATGTGTTTATTTAGTTAATTGTGGAGAAAATGTAGTTTAGAGGTGTCTAGAGATGACTAGTAATGGTTTAGAGGAGTTTGGGGATGAATTAGGGAAGTTTAGGGATGACATGAAGAATGGACAATTTTATGTGTCTACATTTTGTCCCTCTTTGAGATGGTGTTGCGACGCAATATCATTTCAAAGAAAGATAAAACTTAGTGCTCGATATTATTAGAAGAAGGTGGAAGGATTAGGGATAAATATTCCCTAGCCACTCAAAGTGCGAGTGACAAGGAAACATGATGGTAACGATGATGCCCCCTTGAGAAGGCAAGTGGGTTCAAAGAACACGGGTGTGCTCTTGAAAGGATGAAGATGGTTGGATTAGAAATAATTTAAAAGACAACATGGATGGGGGGATAAGATAGGTTGGATGTAAGGGATTGGAGGAAGGGGACGATGGGGAATAAATATAAGGATAAATGATGAGGTAAAAGAATGGGATGAAAGGATTATGGAGGAAAAATGGATGGATGCAAGATGGGGAAGTGGTAGAGAGGTTCAATCCAAACCTTCTAGAAAATATGTTGGACAATAATTTTGATGAGGGATGTAGGGCATCAATCCAAACCCTCTTGGAAATAGCCTATAAAAATTCTCTGGAGAGGCTCAAGATTGTGATGATGCAGAAATGGATGAAAGGGATGGATGCAAGATAATTTATCAACTCCATGAATTATGTGTTATGATGCACTGATAAATGAGAGCTATCTTTATTTGATATGCCATGAGAAGTTATGCACCAAGGTATAAAGAACCAAGGTGAAAATTTGTCCCATGCATAAAAGCCAACTGATAAGGTCACAAGCAACCCTATGCCATATAGCACCATGATATGGAAGACCATGATACCACTGTGGCAAGTGGGTTACAGGGACCTCTGCAAGATAAAATGATATTGTACATACACAAGCAAGCACACATGCACAAAAAAGATTCAAAGACAAGAATAATGTTGCCCCTAGTCAAGCTGAAAAGCCAAAGATTGATGGATGGATGATGTTGGATTGTGTTTTTGATGATAAGAACAACATGAGGATTGGGAATGATATATCTCGATGATGATGGATGATTTGGATCAAAGGATTTGTAATATCACCAAATAATATCCACAATTGAATAATGCATTAATACTATACCAATGATCATTCTAACATTTATAATTCCATTTGAGACATTGTTCAAATATGATTAATAGAAAATGATAATCAATTAACTTAAAGTTAATCTATGCTCAACATCCATAAGAACATCATAGGTTAAAAAATATAATACATTTGATGATTACATAATAAAGACACACATGTTCCACATAATAGAATATCATTTCCAAGTAACTATATTATAACATTTGCAATCATTTGCAACAATTCCAACCCCCTTATGAATATTAGAGTCATACATCTCTACTAATCCATCTGGGTCCCATAATCAATCATAAGTCCATCATATGTAAATACAACTCATAGTGAGATGATTACATCACAAATGTCCACAATGATGAAAAATACACAACATATACATATGTTGAATAGATTACAATTTAATTACATTTTTAGTACATAAATTTCCATCTATAAAGTACCAAGTTTCCATATATAATCGTTGCATCTTGGTGCAATCTCTCACCCTTATCTCCTCCTTCGTAACTTGAAGCAGAAAGAGCATCATAGAGGTGACTTCTAGTCTACCATGAAGCCAAAGACTTCCCCATGCTACCCACAAGAATAGCCCGACCTGTCTCGAAGAAACTAGCCCTTCAAGGCCAATGTGCATGATAGTGTGTATGGATTTAACTAATGCATCCTACCTATTTCCCACAAGCAAACCTATAGAAATATAAACCAACATCACAGGCTTTTGAATTTCTAGATTCTAACACATACGAGACTAAGGAGCGGGTGCCCTAGTCCAACTGGGGGAAATTTCCAAGATCTGGAAGCCATTTGGGAATTCCAAACAGCCTATATAGAGGATTTTCCATGTCAGGAACTTTCGGGACTAAGGAGTGGGCACCCTAGTCCAGACTGTTGGTTCTTTTTCCCAAACTGGGTGCTTCCCAGTTATCCCTACAAGGTAGCCATCATTGATCAACAGGATTCCCCAGCCAGGGGCCAATAGTACAAGAGATAGACTCTATAAATATCTCCTCTCCTTCTTTAGGCTCTGTAGAACCAAGGGGGGTATTCCCTATTCAACATCCATAAGATATGCATATGAACCACTGGGATGTTGACATAAAGCAGATAAATCATCTCTTATGCAGACCAAAACTGTAAAATAAGTGCAAAGGGGCTAGCTTTGGGCCTATGTTTAGTTGCAAGACAGAGGATTTTGGTCCTAAAACTACTTCTAATGTCCTAAAGATTTATATTTAAAGTTTGAATTTGTATTTTGTATCTAGATGCAAGACTGGGACCTTGGGTTGTAACCTCAATACAAGACCAGACTGGTGCCTATCTTGGGCTCGGAGTCAATAGACATACACATGTGAATGATTACCATAAACTTGAGTCAATAACTGAGTTTCAAGGGGGAATGTTTTGTGTCTGCCTTACAGATACTTCCCAAGACTGAGTATTTAGTAATTCATACTTAATGATATCCCTCTTGCAGCATACCTTTCCCAATGCTTAACCTAAAATATTTAATTTGTTCCTTGAACAAAGATAAGAGATTAGACATTCAACACAGAAAATCCATGTTCCTGAATCCCAAATAACCCTTAGCTATCTAGATTCAAAAGAAAAGATACCCACAACTTGGAGACAAACAACTAAATACATGCAATGATGCATTCCTCATATAAAAATAACATGAAACCAGCAAAATTATGCATAGAACATTCAACATATGATTTATAAATTCACAAGACACCAAAAAAGAGCCACCAACAAAGCTGTATCTTATTACTCCACCAAAATTTTACCGAGTCTTCAACCATAGAAAAATGAGTAACATGGTTCTGATATACCCAGAACATGTACTTAGTAATCAAGTACAATGGTCAACTCAAAATTTTGCCAAATATAGTGCACCATGAGAATGGTGCCTAAAACATTCAATGTTGTCAAGAGACAAAGAGGAAAGAAGCAGGTGAAATTGGGAGATGTGCCATCATCTAAAGATTTTCCTCACGAAGAAAGTAGCTAGCCTGTCAATCAAGACCCATACTTCTGTAAATTTTCCATTAATGGCCAACCTACCTATTTTGAAATGTAGCAATTTTCGTGTTTTGAAATTCTTCCATTTGGAATGCAGCTGCAAACACGCAGGAATCCTTGCTTCAAAAATTTGAAACAGGGCCATCGATTCCTTTCCTCCCGCCAAGATCTACGGCTTTAATATGATCAGGCAATCTAGTCACCAGTTTTGAAAAGTCATCGGCCAATAGAATCATGCCACACAGGTGTCTTTTTGCCATCGCAGACTTTTCACAGCATAAAAATACCTCATGCACTTATACAACCCTTCTTACCTTTTCACCCTTTGCACATTCAAATCTTTGTATATGCAAAAGCATGTACATACAACTGCATTACATACAAGGTGCAGACCCCAAATCATCATGAAACAAATTGAAACTGCAATCAGGTCCCACTTGCATCTTCCTCTTTTTGCATATCCTATACATTACATATACATATAACTACGAATTCCATTGCATTTATCAGTCGGATTGGAAGAACCTTTGAATTCTAGCTTGTATCTTCATTCTTTGTATCTCTCATTATATATCGCACATACAATGTGCAACATAAAAACCCGCTGACCCCAAATCATTTATCCACCACAACACATTTTCCTTCGCGTCCGGGTTGTATGTGTGCCTTGTATATTTTGCATTGTATATGCACACACATACAACCCATGGAACATACAACTACGCGGGCCCCACTAGGTTTTAGAAAATTTGACCTTGACCATACCCGCTTTGCATATTTCTTTGTATCTATTGCTTGTATGTTCGATTGTATATTGGGAACATACAATCGCAATATACAATGGCGAACTTCACCCCTTTCACAAATGCTGTTAACTTTCTGGCCGCATCCTCCCTTTGCACCTCACCTTCTTGTACATTCACTTGTATACGCAGTTGTATGTATGAAACAACATACAATGCAAGATACAAAGGAAATGCGTTGACTTTTCAACCCTGCACATGTATGTATGCCCGCCAGGCCTGATTTGATAAATTTTGATGTTCGAGACTTGTATATTCTACATTTATGTTCAATTGTATCTGTCACATATGCATACAATCCCCCTAGTACACCTGCGGGCCTGACCACCATTTAAACCCGATTGGAACCTTTTTGAGATCCATGTTGTATATTACCCATTGTATATGCGAATATACAACATCATACAAACTTTTACATACAAGCATGGAATCTAACCTGGAATATGCCACATACAACCCGATATGCATACAAAGATGCATACAACTTATTTTTTCACTATTTGAAGCCGATTGAAATTTCTTTTCAGGTGTGGCATTGTACATATGCATCTGCACATACAAAGACACATACATACAATGATACATACAACAGATTTCACTGCCGCATAAAGGAATTTTAGACTTAGCATTTTTTCTTTCTTTTCTTTTTTAGCGTGACGGGAGAAAGCGATAATGTAATGCAAAGGGGCCAGCCAACCTATGAGTTAAAAGGCTTAAGTTACAACTTAGACGATCAGGAACCCACTATAGGAGGTCAACGACAAAATAGAAGATACAATGCATGAGGCTGAGGGGAAATAAAAATGAAGGCATTAGGAGTTTGAGGGAATAAAATATAAGCTTGCAGTCTCGACTCAAAACCCTAACTCTAGGTAGGCACCACCATTGGCTCCGACTGGGGACGTGCAGGTGCAAGGCTGCAGAGAGAACCAAACCACTCCGAGACAGACTAGGTAAAGCGCAAAACACAAAACACCACTGACTATACAAGGAATGTACAGACTATTCACACCTAATTTACAATGTGCACATAGGATATTCATTCATGAGAAATAAGGTTTAAGGAATTGACCGTGCACAGGCAATTCCAGTAGTTCACCATTTAGGGCCTGGAAAAAGTAGGAATTTCTCCATGAGTATTGCTGATTTGATATGGGCCCATCCATAAGGGCTCAAATTTACCATGCTTGCCCTTATCCTGGCTCTTTGCATTCCAAACAAGGACCAAGTCACTTATCTGAAACTTCCTTTCTATAGCCCTTTTATCAAACAAATATTTCACCTTCTGTTGTTTCCTGATATTTGTCATATGTGCTTCTCTTCTAATTTCATCCAATGCAACCAATTGATTTATCCTTTCATTCATTAAGCGCTCAATCTCTTTATCATTTTCTTGTATGAATCTATAAATTGGCAAGAGATTATTCATAGGTAACTTAGCTGGTGCACCATACACTAGCTCAAAAGGTGACTTTCCAATTGCTTTCTTTACTATTATTCGGTCAGCCCATAGTGCCATCTTTAACTTTGAATCCCATCTTGTTCTTGTCTACCATCCTTTTGATGATTTTCATAAGGCTTTTGTTACTTGATTCTGCCTGACTGTTTCCTTTTGGATGATATGGTGATGCATATGACAAATCAATCCCATATTTGTTACAAAAATCAACAAACTCACCAGATTTGAAGCACATGGCATTATCTGTTACCACTTTGACTGGCACTCCAAATCTGACAATAATGTGTTCCAAAATAAAATCCATCACCACCCTACTTGTAGCTTTCTTAGTTGGAATGGCTTTAATCCATTTAGTAAAATAGTCAGTAGCAACCAAAATCCAACTATGTCCACTTGATTTTTCTAAAATTTCCCCTATAAAATCAATTCCCCATTGCAGAAATGGAGCCTCCATAGTTATAGTTCTAAGGGGTAATGTACCTTCATACTTAAGTTTTCCTGAGAACCTTTGAAAAGGATCACATTTTCTTACCATCTTTTGTGCATCTGAGAAAAGGGTCGGCCACCAATAGCCTGCTCTAAGAATTTTGTGAACTGTTGTCTTGGCAATGTAGTGTCCACCATACATTCCTTTGTGCATGTCATTTAAAATATCTGTAGCTTGATTTTCATCCACACACCTAAGTAGTACACCATCAGGATTCTTCTAATATAATTCTCCTTGAATAATTATGTATTTGATAGCATGTAACTTTAAGGTCCTTCTTTTACTATCACTGAGATGGGAGGGACAATTCAAATTCTGCAAATAATACACAATATCATTGTACCATTCAGATCTTGACATGTTAACAACTTCATCCTAAACTACATTTACCTGGCATGCTTCCAAATTTGACTGTGTCATCATCTTAGCCAAACCCTGTCCCCTTACCAATTTTGTAATTTGTATCTCAATGTTGAACTCTTGTAACTTGTTAATCCACCTGCTAAGTGAAAATGTCCTTAACTACTGAATGGGGCACATATACAACTATCTGAGATCCTACTAAGTATGGCTTGAATCTTTTGACCACCCTAACCAATGCATATGCCTACTTTTCCATGATATCACATTTCAACTCGGTTGCCTGCAACGACATGCTAAAGAAAGCAATAGGTTTCTCAAAACCATCTTCATTTTTCTGTAATAAACATGTAGAAATAGTGTGAAAAGAGGCAAATGAGAACAACTAAAGTGGCTTAGAAAATCAGGAGATCTCAACACAGGAGCCACCTTTATAGCTTATTTGATGTTTTGAAATGATCTAGTTGCTTCACTTTCCCATTTGATAGTTTCACCCTTCTTTAACATCTTATAAGTATCCTTTGTAATCTATGCAAAGTTGGGAATGAATCTTCTAACAAAGTTAATCTACCCAAGGAAAGACTGAATGCCTTTCACTATTTTAGGAATTTGAATTATGTCAATTATAGCAATCCTTTCAGGATCAATCCTGACTCCATCCTTGGAAACAATGTTTCCCAATAGTTTTCCTTCTACTACCCCAAAAGTACATTTCTTTGCGTTAAGTGAAATTCCATATTCCAATGCCCTAATACAAAATTTGTTCTAGATGCATGCAGTGTTGCTCCTTTTTTGAATAAGCAGTTAAATCATCCTGATATACAGCCAAAATTGAGTCAATCAATCCTGCAAAAGCAGCATCCATAGCCCTCTAAAATGTAGCACCTACATTTGTTAGTCCAAATGGCATTCTTACATATACATAAGTCCCCCATGGAGTAGTGAAGGCAGTCTCGTATTGTTCAGATTCTTTTACCTTCACCTGATTATATCCTGAAAATCCATCCATCATGGATAAAAGCTCACAACCAGTTACCTTCTGCAACATAGCCTCCATGTTAGGCAGTGGATAATTATCCTTTAAAGAAGATACATTCAAATTTCTGAAGTCCACACAAAGTCTTATATCACCATTTTTCTTTCTAACTGGGACAAGATTGGACACCCAAGTTGAGTGTCTGATAGGCACAATTATTCTAGCCTCCCTAAGCTTTACAAGCTCTTCCTACATTTTTGGAGCCAAAGTTGGGTTAATAGGTCTTTGTTTCTATCTGAATGGCTTACCTCTAGGCTTCAAAGGTATCTCATGTTGGAATAAGTCTTCTCTATAAGCTTTTAGGTCCTCATATGACCATGCAAAGACATGCTTATATTTTTTCAATAATGCAATCAACATACTCTTGATGTGTGGCTTGAGCTATTTTCCAATATATACCCTTTTGGGGGCATGGCATGTCCCCAAGTTTATCTCCTCTAAGTCATTCTTGTTTATAAGAGATGCCTTTGTAACAAACCGGTCTCTATTGTCAAATGCTCTTTCTAAAGCAACTAGCCCTCTAGGGATTTTATTTGTTTTGAGTTGAATTACTTCTTTCCCCAAAAGAGTTTCTTTTCCATTCACAACTTCTACAAAGTTCTCAAAATCAATCTCCTGGTTCTCATATTCATCTATGCAGTGTAGGAACTTCAACAAATCTCTATCATCATCAAACACCTACCAACTGCATATATTTTCTGGTACTGCATGTCTAATTTTAACTTCAACATTTGTAACATCAGGCAAAGTGATATCATCTGGCCTTATGGCCACATTAGCTAAAAAGTCTGTCATGACATTCTTTGATCATTGTATCCAATTTATTGAAAAAGCATCAAATAATTTAATTGTGTCCCATACAGCATGCTTATACTGTTTTAACCTCTTATTTTTTGAAGCATATTTATCTCTCACCTGGGAAACAATTAATTATGAATCTCCAAATACTTTTAGCATCTTAATCCCATGCTTCAAAGCAACATTTAATCCTAGTAGTAGGGCTTCATATTCTAAAATATTATTTGTGCAGGCAAACTTTAACAGGAAAGAAAATTTTAGAAGCTTACTTGCTGGAGAAAAAAACACAACTCCAGCACCAGAACCCTCCTTTGAACAAACTCCATCAAAATACATAGTCCAGAGACCCTGTTGGTCAAGTTCCTGAATGCAAAAATCTTTCACTTTGTTTCCTTGATCATCTGAGACAATTCTGAAATTCTCACAGTCAATATCCACAAAACAAATATGCTCTTCTGAGTCTTGATCTTCAACTGTTTCTGGTGACCTCTCTTCTCTAACCAGTTTGACATCTCTACCATTCATTGGGATCATGGCATATGATAAATCTAACTGCATACTTCCTCCAACCAATGCTACCCACCTTCTTGACAACAGCATAACATACTATGGCTTTATGTCAACTACTATTATGTTCATTCTGTAAGTCTTTTCTGGATATGTTGCTAGCATAAAATCCACATCCTTCATGATTCCTATAACTGGTACCTCCCTAGCATCCATTGCATAGCATTTTCTGCATGCCTTATCTCTTTTCAATCCAGCTTGTTGCATGATAGCCAGAGGCATAATATTTGTTGATGCTCCTAAGTCAAGCATACAATTCTTGATTACTTTTCCATTGATAACAAGGGAGACATAAAACGGTTCAACCTGAGAAGGGCATTTTGTCATTGTTACCCCTAGATAGACTTCAGGAACCTCATCCTCATCAATACACAAGGCTTGTTTCTTACCTTGAGTCTCAACTCTCTGCTCGGCCTGACAAGCTACTCCTGAAATTAGGGACAATGCTTTATTCCTAAACTCTTCAACCTTCATCATCTCCATCAATGGAATAGAGACCTTTATCTAGGATAAAACCTAAGTTATGTCAAAGGGAGCATAATTTTGTATAATAGTTGTAGCTTGAGCCATGGTTTTATTCTTATCATGAGGTGATCCAACCTTAATTTTAATGGTCTTCTGACTTTTATCCATGCCCAAGAATTCTTATTTTGATCCTCATTTCGGAGAACTTCATTTTCTGGTCCTTGAGAATCATGACTTGGTTTTTGCTTAGAATTTTTCTTATTATTATTCCATCATGTCTTATGTGGTTCAGCCCCTTTATGATTATGCATTGGTTGATTCACAAAGGTGTCTTCTAGTTGACGTGGATCACCAGCCTTACCTCTAATGTTATAGTTGCTCTTGACCTGAGCCACTGCTGCAGCTATGAGAGCTTTAATCTCTTCATCAGAAGGCCTTTTCAAGTTATTCAGAAAGATGCATGAGTCCTAAGCATAAGCATAGTTATCTTCATCATCCTCATCATAGGAAATCTGCTGGCAGACCTGAGTCCCATAATTTGCACTTTCATCAGCATCATAAGAAGAATGCTCCCTATTTGTGAACAACATATTGACACTATCATCCTCCATACAATGTGGCTCATTGCATTCATCACATGCAACATCATTATTATACAAAGATTGAGCAATCATACATTGTGATTGTGAGTGAGGCATTTGACAGATTATGCACCACAGGGTATCATCAACAATGTTAACAGCTTTCTTCAAAGGATCAAGAGTCTCCTTAACATTTTGAGCTCTTTGATTAGTGTTGTTGTTTGGGAGAATGGGTTTACCACTATGCCAATTAGTGTTATATGGCATATCATGCAATGATGGTCTCTTCTCTTGTCTTTGGTAAACCTGTCTTTCGGGACCTACCCCCTTTTCATTTTTAGCAAGTCTATAACTTAGGTCCTTAACAATAGTTGTCAATTTATCCAATTTCTCTTCGGAAGTAGATGCACCACTTTGAGTACTTTGAGACTTATTCAGATTTTGCAGAATCTTTACATCATCCCTTATGTTTGTCTTACCAGATGCTTTCCTATTATTTTCAATGTTGGTTGCAATTCTAAAAGCATCCCTAAGGCTAGTAGGGCCTTTATCTCTTAACCCATAAACTATTTTAGCATCAAAAGCATTTATGTATAGTACCATGCACATTGGTTCATTAGGCCTCATGTGAAGTGGTAATTTGTTCAACACTTTAGTGAACCTAGCATTAAAATATGCAACCTGCTCATTTGACCCCTTAGTAATACCAGTGAACTCATTTATAAAAAAGGTTGGATCAATCTTATCACCATATTGTTCTTTAAAAATCCTTCTAAAGTCATCCCATGATGAGATACCCTGGTCAGGCAGACTTTTATACCACTCTCTAGCTTCATCAACTAAGGATTGCATAAACAATTTCATAAAAACATCTTCATGTTCAACCTCAAAGTTGTCCATAACATTCTGAAAGGCCTTCAAATGATCTTCCCCTGACACAACATTATTTCCTGAAAACTTTTGTATCCAAGGCCTTACATGTTTATCAATGGGGTTGGGGTAACCAGGAATACCATTAAAAACCAGCTGCCTGAATCTATCCAACTGCATAGGTTGTCTACCAAATTGATTAACATTTGCATTCCTATTAACATTCTGATTTCTCACATTGTTCAATGGTACCCTAACATTGTTTGTATTTTGTTTCTGATCATTCTATTGATTCTAAACTTCATTTCTTTGTTGGTTTCTCAGCACATTTGCATTATCAAGGGTGGGAATTGAATCATGTTGAATAATTTTTAGAGCTTGCACCCTTTGTCTCATATCATCTCTAATCTTCAAAGCCTACAAATATTCTAATTCAGCCCTCAGGTTCTTGATTTCTTCACCTAATTCTTCATCTTTGGAAATAGAAGAGGATGGTCCCTTTCCATATTGGTCATCATCATCATCCCTTGGGGACTCAATTTCTTTAAATCTATCGGGGGGATCTAAGAAATGGTGTTCTTGAAACACCTCTGATCTCATTCTCAATCCATCACCTTGTTGTCTTTCATATACATCTTGAATTTTAGCCTCTGTGTTTGAAAAATAAGGTGCATGTTGCTCTGAAGATCCTGGATTATCTTGAGTATTATCATTGTTTCTAGGGCTAGGAGAACCTTCTTGACCGGCTTGAACGGTCCCTTTTCTCCTATACATCATTTTTCTGGGTAATTCTTAAAGCAAAGGATTACGCAGGGATCTTCTCCCCTGCATATAAATTTTACCTTACCGGTTGGAAGATTTGTTTGGAGTTGCCACCTACAACTAGGAATTAGTTTTTTTTAAAACCAAGGTTCTTCCATAAAGCATTCGCCAGAGGAGTCACCAAATATGTTCGTTCTTTTTCCCAAACTGGGTGCTTCCTAGTTATCCCTACAAGGTAGCCATCATTGATCAACAGGATTCCTGGGCCAAGGGCCAACAGTACAGGAGATAGACCCTATAAATATCTCCTCTCCTTCTTTAGGCACTGCAGAACCAAGGGGGGTATTCCCTATTCAACATCCATAAGATATGCCCATGAACCTACTGGGATGTTGACACAAAGTAGATAAATCCTCTCTTATGTAGACCAAAACTGTAAAATAAGTGCAAAGGGGCTAGCTTTGGGCCTATGTTCAGTTGTGAGATAGAGGATTTTAGTCCTCAAACTACTTCTAATGTCCTAAAGGTTTATATTTGAAGTTTGAATTTATATTTTGTATCTAGATGCAAGACTGGGACCTTGGGTTGTAACCTCAATACAAGACCAGACTGGTGCCTATCCTAGGCTTGAAGTCTATAGACATGCACATGTGAATGATTACCTTAAACTTGAGTCAATAACTGAGTTTCAAGGGGAATTTTTTGTGTCTGCCTTACAGATACTTCCCAAGACCGAGTATTTAGTCATTCATACTTAATGATATCCCTCTTACAGCATACCTTTCCCAATGCTTAACCTAAAATATTTAATTTGTTCCTTGAACAAAGATAAGAGATTAGACATTCAACAAAGAAAATCCATGTTCTTGAATCCCAAATAACCCTTAGCTATCTGGATTCAAAAGAAAAGATGCCCACAACTTGGAGACAAACAACTAAATACATGCAACTTCAAAAATTTGAAATAGGTCTGTCGATTCCTTTCCTCCCACCGAGATCTGCGACTTCAATTTGATCGGGCAATCCAGTCACTAGTTTTGAAAAGTCATCAGCCAGTAGAATCATGCCACGCAGGTGTCTTTTTTCCATCGCAGACTTTTCAAAGTGTAAAAATACCTCATGCACTTATACAACCTTTCTTACCTTTTCTCCCTTTGCACATTCAAATCTTTGTATATGCAAAAGCATGTACATACAATTGCATTAAATACAAGGCACGGACCCCAAATTATCATGAAACAAATTGAAACTACAATTAGGTCCGGCTTGCATCTTCCCCTTTTTGCATATCTTGTACATTGCATATACATACAACTGTGGATTCCATTGTATTTATCAGTTGAATTGGAAGAACCTTGTAAATCTGGCTTGTATCTTCATTCTTTGTATCTCTCATTGTATATCACACATACAATGTGCAACATACAACCCACGGACCCCAAATCATTTATCCACCATAACACATTTTCCTTCGTGTCTGGGTTGTATGTGTGCCTTGTATATTTTGCATTCTATATGCACACACATACAACCCACGAAACATACAACTGCACGGGCCCCACCAGGTTTCATAAACTTTGACCTTAACCATACCCGCTTTGCATATTTCTTTGTATCTATTGCTTGTATGTTTGATTGTATATTGGGAACATACAATCCCAATATACAATGGCGGACTTCATCCCTTTCACAAATGTTGCTAACTTTCTGGCCACGTCTTCCCTTTGCACCTCGCCTACTTGTACATTCACTTGTATATGCATTTGTATGTATGAAACAACATACAACACAAGATACAAAGGAAATACGTTGACTTTTCAACCCTGCACATGTATGTATGCCCGCCAGGCTTGATTTGATAAACTTTGATGTCAGGGACTTGTATATTTTGCATTGTATGTTCAATTGTATCTGTCACATATACATACAATCCCCCTAGTACACCTGCGGGCCTGACCACCATTTTAACCCGATTGGAACCTTTTTGAGATCCGCATTGTATATTACCCGTTGTATATGCGAATATACAACAACATCATATAAACTTTTACATACAAGCATAGAATCTAACCTGGAATATGCCACATACAACCCGATATGCTTACAAAGATGCATACAACTTATTTTTTCACTATTTGAAGCTGATTGAAATTTCTTTTTGGGTCCGCCGTTGTACATATGCATCTACACATACAAAGACACATACATACAACGATACATACAACAGATTTCACCACTGCATGAAGGGATTTTGGACTTAGCATTTTTTCTTTCTTTTCTTTTTTAGCACGACGGGAGAAAGTGGTAATGTAATGCAAAGGGGCTAGTCAACCTACAAGTTAAAAGGCTTAAGTTACAACTTAGACAATCGGGAACCCGCTATAGGAGGGCAACGACAAAATAGAAGATACAATGTAGGAGGCTGAGGGGAAATAAAACTGAAGGCATTAAGAGTTTGAGGGAATAAAATATAAGCTTGCAATCTCGACTGAAAACCCTAACTCTAGGTAGGCACCACCACAGACAACCCTTAAAATCTGGGTGTATAGTCTCTGAAACTCTTTCTCTGCATTTATGTGATCAGTTTTGCCTCTTTCATTACCAATTTCTGAATATCTCTTATTTAAGGCATAATTAGGGTTTATTTGGTTTATGAGCAAAACACTTAACAAAACCTTAGTTATGCTCTTGAAATCAGATCATGCGAGCATAAGGGATAGACATAGTGATTAGTAGCTTGATCTAGATCCCAATCCTTGTCCTCCCAATGTTTAGCATGGTGAAATTGTAGTATTTAACCTAGTTGAGACAAACCTACATTTTTCCCCTAAACATTTTGGTGAACCCGAGCTTTAAGGAATTTACATCCTTTTACACTTTAGATTTGAACTAATTTGTTGTTCTAGAACATAATTAGATTGAAAAAATCCCTTTGGTGAAATTGCATGCATTGACTTGTGAATCATATTCTTTATCTTTTCACTAAAGGAGTTGGAAAATTATCATTGTTTTACATTTCATTTTCATAGGCCATCATTGTGCATTTGACTCTTGGATTAAAAAGAGCATGTTAAAATGTCAGATTATTTTTTGCAAGATTTTCATGCTTATGATGAGTTGTTTAGTTGTGATGACTTCGATATGTTAGATGAAGCCCTTGAGGACTTTATCTTGATTGAACATTCCACTATGGCCTCAAAGTCGTCGCTATTTCAAAGATTTGTAAATGTGATTTATGTTCCTAAACCTAAAGAAGAGATTGAAAAATCAAAAATTGTCATCACTTTATGTTCAAATGTGGTGCAACCATCTTCTAAACCTGTGCTTACTATTAAAGGTTGCCCATATTTTTCTTGACCTCCTGATCACATTTATGATTATGCTAGACAAATAGCGCAATAAAACTTATAACAAACTAATCATAATGTGGTAGCTCATGCATACAACATTCAGAATAATAAACAAACCACACAATAATCAAGTATTCTGATTTATTTACTGGCTTCTCAACCTATGCTTCCTCAAGCACCTTGTTTAACATATAAAGGTGGTAAAAACTATGATCTTGTAGAGTAGCTTCGCGCTACTCTTGCAAAGATATCTCTCTGGGAACTTATACAAACTTCACCTACTTACCATGGAATGTTCCAAGAAGCCTTAATTACAAAAGGTGATTGTTCCTCCTGCTATTAAACCAAATGATGTTGCCACTCTATTACATTGTATGCATGCAACAAAAATAGATATTTTGTTCCAACAACATGAATTGCCATCTCTTGAAGTTCAAAATTAGTATGATCCTTTGATTATCTTCATTACAATAAACAAAACATTGGTTAAGAGAGTTATGATCGATAATGGATCAGCCCTTAATGTTTGTGGCATTCACTTATTACATAATTTTAAGGTTGATACATCTACAATCAAACTGGAATCATTAAGTATCTATGGTTTTGACAATGTTGGACAATAGTCCGTGGGCACTATAACTTTACCTATATAAGTTGGACCTATGATCATGCCTACCCTGATTCATGTCATGCCTTGCTCTCTATCTTATAACATGATTCTTGGTAGACCTTGGATACATGCATTAGGAGCAGTTCCTTCTACTCTACATCATTCAATCAAGTTTATATTTAAAGATAAGTTGCACACTAATCATGCTGATCTTGAACCTGATAATTGCTTGCAAATGGAAGTTCATAAGCATGTTGTTTGTCCTAAGACTCTAAACAATCTAAAAATGGATTTATCAACTCCTCTTGCTTCTGAAAATGTGACGCAAGAATTTAAACAATCAAATACATTTGTCAATGATGACTGGGGTTCATTATATTTTACATATTATTCTACAGGAGAATACAAACCTAAAAACCCCATCCCTGAAACATCAAATATTGCATCGATCACATTGCATGCTTCAAATGATAAACATAATGCTTCTTTGGTGACAAATATGGATAATACCTTTACTTATACTACTGATTATGACACTTATGAAGCTCCACCTTCCTCTAAGGAAATGGTTTCTCTTTATGGTCAAGGATTCTGAATCCTTTATAAAGATTGTGATTATGTAGGTAAAGGTTGCGATATAAATCAACAAGGAATCAATGTCCCTATAGAATCTACTTTACGACATTGCTCTAGTGGCATTGGATACAATCTTTTCAAGGAATCCAAAGCCCGTAAATGCCCTACTCTTAATGTGAATACAATATGAACACTTAGTTTGATATTTCCTGAGATGATTGACACTAATTGTCCTCCAGGATCACTTCCATTGGTGTATTCTCAATAGATGAAGCGATAATAGAATTCTTGGATGCATATGACAATATTCCTCGTTATCACCATAAACGTGGCTTACCATATTATTTAAACAATGCATATTTTGGAAAAACTACTAGCATAATAAATGCTATTGTAAATCCCAATGGAGAATTTGAAGAACAATTACAATCATATAATCTATTAGACCATAGTACTCTCCTTAATGGAAAGACTGTTGATGTTGTTATGGATAAGGATAATACTGAAAAAGTTCTCCCTATTGGTGATTGCTTAAATGTGGAAGAAAAAGAAGAGATGACTAAGTTATTGCATGAATTCTCAGAATTATTTGCTTGGAAGTATTTTGACATGCCTGGCATTAATCCTTAGATTGTAACGCATAATATCGTGTTGAGACCAGATGTTAAACCATTTAAACAAAAGATTCACAAGATGAATCCTAAAATTGCACTGCTTGTTAAAACTGAGATTGAAAAGCTCCTACAAGCAGGTTTCATCCAACCTATGGATTATTTACCTTGGATTTTGAATATTGTTGTCATCACTAAACTCGATGGTTGTATAAGAATGTGCATAGATTTTTGAGATTTTAATTTAGCATCTCTGAAAGATGATTTTCCACTCCCTAATATTGATATGATTGTCAATTCCATAGCTGGACATGAATTACTATCTTTCATGGATGGTTTTTCAAGATACAATCAAATTCTAATAAATCCTCAAGACCAATATAAAATAGCTTTTATAACACCTTGGGGTACATTTTATTGGGTAGTCATGCCATTTGGACTTAAGAATGCATGAGCTACTTATCAATGTGCAATGACTCTTATATTTCATGATTATATGCACAATATTTTAGAAGACTACGTCGATGACATCTTGGTGAAGTCTATCTATCGTAAGGATCACGCTACAAATCTCTAACAAATATTTGAACGTATAAGGAAATATAATATGCGATTGAATCCCCGTAAGTGTGTTTTTGGTGTGAACAATGGAAAGCTATTAGGATTCATTGTCTCAAATCGTGGTATTGAAGTGGATATGAAAAATATAGATGCAATTGTTAATATGCCAATACCTAAGAACATATCTCAACTTTGTAGGTTGCAGGGAAAGATATAGGCCATCTACCGATTTGTTTCACAACTTGCGAATAGGACTTACCCCTTTACACAACTATTAAAGAAGGATTCTAAATTTCAACAGAATTCTGAATGTCAAAAAGCTTTCGATGACTTACAGGATTACCTAGCTAGTCCTCTTGTTCTGCAGCCTATTGTCCCTAGTAAACCATTCCTATTATACATCTCAGCATCTAACAATGCCCTAGAAGCTTTGTTAGCACAACATAATGTTAAAGGAAAGGAATGCGTTGTCTATTACATCAACCAAACTTTGTTCGATTATGAAGTGCAGTACATTGTTATAGAGAAGCATTGCTTAGCTTTAGTGTTTGTAACTCAAAATCTTAGACATTATCTCCTAAATGTTGAAGTGCATGTGATGATAAAATTTGACCCTCTGAAACACCTCTTTGCAAAAATAGATTTATCGAGTTGTCTCGCTAAATGGGTTATGTTACTAATAGAATTTGATCTTAAGTTCATCTCCCAAAAGTGATTAAAGGGCAAGTGTTAGCTAATCAATTAGCTGAAGCTCCTTCACCTTTTTCTACACAGCATCAAGATGTATTTCCTGATGACCAAATTTTAACAATCTCTAAAGATGAAAAATGGGAATTATACTTTGATGGATCAAAATATCAAACTGGCTCCAGGGCTAGTGTTATATTGATACCTCCCATAAGAAAGCCGATTCCTATGTCTTACCGCTTAGATTTATCATGCACAAACAATATAGCTTAATACAAAGCTCTTATTGCCAGACTTTGTGTTGCTTTGACTCTTAATATAAAACAGATTACAATATATAGTGATTCTCAGCTAATTATCAAACAAATAACTAGATCATATCAAACTAAACATGATAAACTATCTCAGTATCATGAGTTTGCATTGTCTCTCTTAAAACAATTCACATCATATTAAATCAACACTATTCCTAGGAAAGACAATTGACATGCAGATGCAATGGTAAGCACAACTTCCCTTATATCCCCTGATGATTCCCCTAAGGAATTTACTTTCGTTGTTCATAATCTTAAAACATCGGCAATCGAAGATCCTACAGTTGTGAATATGAAACTCTGTGGTAATACATACACTGATGAATGGTTCTCCTATATATTCAATTATTTGCATGATAGAACTATTCCTAATTCAACATCTAAGAATGCCTGAATTCGCCTACGCAAACTAGCAACGCGATACATTATACTATCAAATGTCTTATACCGATGAAGTTACAACGGCGTTTTACTCTAATGTTTAAGTAATTCAGAGATTATGATAGCTTTAGAAGAAGCTCACTCTGGTGCCTGTGGAGGGCATTTTGGAGAAAAGTTCTTGGTGCAAAAATTGTTATGAATGGGCTACTATTGGCAAGATATGGAACAAGATTTCTTTGCTTACGTCAAGAGATGCCTACAATGTCAACAACACAAACACCTAATCCATGCTCCTACTCAAGAGCTTCGTGCCCAGGTATCACCATGGCCATTCTCTATTTGGGGCTTGGATTTAATTGGTAAAATTTCCCCACCCTCCTCTCAAGGGCATACGTTTATCATTACTACCATTGATTATTTTATAAAGTGGGCTGAAGTAGTCCCCTTGCGATCTATGACTGCTGATGTAATCTATCGATTTATGCAAGACAACATTATTTCTTGATTTGTAATACCTTCCTCCCTCATTTCAGACAATGGTACACCATTTAAGAACAAGGATGTGATAAAGTTCCTCGAAAAATATCATATACAACATCACTTCTCTATGCCTTATTATCCTCAATCAAACAGCCAAGCAAAAGCTTCAAACAAAGTTATTGGACAAATTTTATAGAAAATTGTTAATAAACATCAAAAAGATAGGCATAGTCAATTATCCTATGCATTATGGGCTTATAAAACAAGCATTCAAACACCTACTGGTAATGCACTATATAATCTCATCTATGGAATAGACGTGATAATGCCCTTGGAGTTAAAAATTCCTTCCCTAAGAATTTCCCTAAGAGATGTCATGGATGATGACATAGAATGCGAGAAAAGATTACAAGAACTTGAGATGCTTGATGAAAGGCAAATTAACGCTCTTGAGCACCTCAAACCTTATCAAAAAGGTATACAACAATCCTATAATGCACAAGTCATACAATGTTCATTAAACGTTGGGGATCTGGTTCTCTATGAAAATCAACACAATGTAAATGCACCACCTGGCAAAAAAGGTAAGCTTAGCCCTAATTGGCTTGGACCGTATATAATTACTAAAACCTTTGGATCCGGAGTGTATAAATTAGCCAATGAGCAAGGTACACCACTTAAAGAACCCATTAATGCAGCACACCTAAAAAGATTTTATGCTTAAAAGATCTAATGTTAAATGCTCCTAAGCTAATTTATTATATAGATTAGCTTCATTTATGACAAGATATTACTATTTTGTCTTAATTCATTTAGTATTGCATCTTTGTTCAGTTGATCATTGTTGTATCCTATTTAAGTATTCTTTGCTTAGATCATTTTGGTATTAACTAAATATAGCATTAAAATTTAGATTATGTGTAAAATACTTGATCATTGTGCTTATTACTATATGTTCTTTTAAGAATTGTTAGTATATCATAATAGCATTAACAGTAGCATTTAAATATCATCGCTAGTTGTATTTTTATGAAAATCACATGTGATAGATCAAAAACCATTACACATAGATGAAAAGAAATAAACATTATATATATCCTCAGTTTTAAAAATGCATCCGAGTCAACTATCCCTCAAGACAAAATGGGATGTCATAGTGCCTAAAATATATACATCACATAGCTGAGCCTCGATCGCCAGCACCCGTAGGCCCTTGTGGTGTGTGAGTGACAGAGGCCTGACCATGTGTGGCTACAAATTGCGAATGACTCCTAGAGACACTTCACGATCGTAACCCCCTAATCTCACATCTCATCTCTATCATCTTCTCATGTGCCTCCTGGTACATCCTCTGGTACTGATCTCTCTCTGACTGAACCATGTCTTTGTCATCTCTCACCTGACGAACCTCACGCAGTAAGAACTCACTGACAGCTGGCTCTCCCTCTGATGTAGGCACTACTACCGTCTACTCTTGCTATGCCCTAAGCTAAGCTTTGGCATGCTCAGCTCTCTGTCATAACTCCTCTCGCTCCAATGCAAACTTCTCTAGCATAACCTCTATAGCGGTCTTGTATCAGATGAAAGGCATAAATATCTATGCAAGTCACTCAGCGGATGACCATGGTGAATAACTTGCCCACACTCGCTACTCTGAAACATCTGTAGGTACTATGTCTGCTATGATGCGACCCACAAAATCTCACCAAGCATATGTCCCAACTACAAAATAGAGGATAAGATAGATATTAGACTCTTATATAAATCTCGCAAATAATGAACTTTACAAAACATCAAAATAATAAACCAATCCTAACCTGGATCTCCATCTCACCAGGATGGATCTTGGATTGCTGAAGGTGTGATGAGCTCTGCAGTCTCATCTGTAGCTAGGGGCATAGACCTATTACACTCCCCCACTCTCTCTAACTAGGTCTCACATCACCTATAGGAATAGGACCATGAGCCCTAGACCGCAATCTTGACTCGATCTCCTTGCCAGCATCTACCTCTTGCTAGCCCTGTCGTGGTCTCACTCTGAAGACGTACTATGGTGAGACCTCCTCTGACTCATCCTCATCATCCTCCACATCCTCATCAAGATCGTAGTATCTCGCAAAATCACTAACATCATCCTCTACCCCTGTGTCACTAGCGTGACCAACCCAATGTTAGGCATCACCTGTAGGGTGACCAAGTGGAAAGATAAGAATAGGCTATGATGTATGCCACCAAATCTATTATGCTCAGGTACTACCAACATCGTCTATGTCTGACACTAGCTCTACATCCTCAGGACTCTCATCATCACTAAGTGGCATGTCTGCTACTATTAGCCATTGGATGGTATTTTCCCTGACTGCGCTGCGCACAACACATGCATAGCTCAGATGTACCGCAGGAACATCCTATATCTGTCTGAACTGTCATGCCACCCTATCAAAATAGAACCAAGCCACAACATGATCGAGGTGACCAGCCATCATCTGATCCATTTGCATCCTCTCTAACTACCTCTGCTGGCCAAGCCATCTGATCTAGTTGTGATATGGTCTCTAGATGATGTCACCGAGCTATAATCTGTCAAAAACAACTCTCTAGCATAGTAGATCCCTACTTCTCCAACACCTGACCAGTGGATAGGTGTAAATATGTGAGTGGGTGAATGCTACCTCTATAGGATAACCCACCAGTCATGTGCACCTGATGTACTCAAAGGCCCAAACCTGTAGTAATGCGCATATCATTAGACTATGCATCTCATAATGGACATATCACCCCAAGTCACCGTAAAGGTGTGCAAGCATACTGCGCCCCCATGCATAGACCATATGATGCTCCTCCATCTCCCTAATGGTGTGAACAAGACCCACGTGTAGGTGAGCACCTTCTCCATCTAGCGCGATGGCTAGTGTGACTGTGACTATCATAATCCTCCACAGAAAGGGAATGTCACCACATCCCTGCTCTAGAAGTCAGAGTTGAATGTGTCCTAACTCTGCCTTAGAAACAGTGTGACCCAAGTAGTATAGCTAACTCTCACAGGTGTACCTCACTGAGCAATGCCCTACTATCCTCACCGTCTCTCCTCAGATGGGAAGTCGAAGGTGTTGGAGTACATGACAACACTGAGAGGGGGGGTGAATCAATGTTGTATAATTTTTAAAATCTTTTCACACCTTTTAATTTACAAGATAGAGAATAAAGGAGACATCAATAATCTATCAAATTCATATGTACAAGTTTGTTGATGAATAATGTGAATGGAACCTTATGAGTAAAACATTATATTACACACACATAAAGGCAAATCATAACACAAGGATTTTAGGAGTGGAAAAACCTCATGGGGTAGAAAAACCACTCAAAGTTGCCTCACTGGCTTAACCATGAAAAATCATAAGTTATAGAGCCTCACTGGATGATGAATAGGTCTCACTGACCAACAAAGCCTCACTAGCTAGAACCAAGTCTCACTGACCAATCAAGTGCCTCAATGACATATATCTAAACATAAGAGAGAAAAGAAGTAATTTAGGGGATTACCCTGAATCTATACAACACATTACATTTCACAATCTTATATCTCCTTTTGTCAATATATACTTCAAATGTAACCTTTTCAATCAACTAAATCAAGTTTCTTTTATCCTCTATGTTGAAAACTCTGAACATCTCTATTTACATTGAAACATTACTCTTGAAACCTATAAAAAATGTATATTCTTCAAACCCTCTTATTCACAGAAAATCTCATTTCAATTTGTGCCATTTAAAACCACAATAACTCAACCTCATTTTTCACCACCTACATATATATTAGATTTCAAACAATAAGACCTTTGATCTTCCATCTTCAAAGCCTGTCTGCATTTTCATCATCTTCAAAAACCCATCCACCTACAATAATAAAGACTTTTCAAATTTATTTTCTCTCTATGAAGAATCTGCAAAACCAAAATAAGATCAAATTCATATTCTTCATTTCTCTGATTCATTTTCTTCTTCTCAAAAATAACTCTTCAATCTCTTCATTTTCTGAGCCCCCTTACATTTTCATATTCTCTTTTACATTTTATTAAATGTCTGACCTTGTAAAAAAATAAAATCTCTCTCATAATTGGATCCTCTTCTCACAAACTATTCATCTTCTCCAGCAAAAAATAAAAATAAAAGATCATAAATGATATTCATCATATCAAATAAAATCTTCAATTGATTTAAACAATCTGCCCTCTATCAAGAAAATAAGCCATTTATCTCCTCAGTCCTGCTGCTCAAAAGCCTATTGCATGAAGATAAGAAAGAAGACAAAAAGTCCTAAAAAAAATAATATCCAAAAAGAAATTTTCTTTCTTCAAAAATAAACTCTTTCTAATGTCTTCAAAGCCTCGAGAATAGGAAAAAAATCTTCTTAAAAAAGAAGCTTTTAAATCTCTCAAAATTGCCTTTAAATCTCATATAGTTATGCCCATTTTAAATGGCTAAAAATAGCCTTTTACCAAAACTTATATGCAGTTAAAAGGCTTCTATGTTCACAAGCACATCAAAGATAATGTATAAAGGTCAGGGTCTAAGTTTGAATAAAAGCCATTGATATTCAAATGCACGCTCACTTTACTTTTAAAAAGAGCCTTTGATGATAACTTTGGCGGCCCTCACATTTAATGGAGACCACTTCAACTGGTGGCACAAGACAAAGGGGTCGATTACCCCATGAACCAAGACCCTCAAGGATGTCACTTAAGTGACAGTAACCTCTAGTAGCCGGTCAATTCCAAAATATAACAAAAATTGTAAATGTCATATAACGGTCAAAAGAGTGCTCAGAATATATTGACTTAGGAATGGATAAGGATTTAGAAGCTTATGAATGTCAAACAAATTCAATCTTTGATGAATATTAAATCCATTAGCCTCTACTCATAAATGAAGACCTCCTTAACATTGAACACCTTTGTCCACTTATAAAAATAAATGATATATTTATGCACCCTAACATCTGCCTTAGCTACAGAGTCCATGCTATCAAGTATCACTTAACATAAAATTGTCACCTCTTGTGATAAGAATTATGAAGTATGATTTATTAAGCATGGTTAACTTCTTGGAATACCCTAATCCCATTCATGAACATGAGCCTTGGAACATGAAGAATATGACAACTCTTGTTGATCAACATGAAGGAACTCTTGAATAAGAATGGAGAAAATCAATCCCTGAATACTTCAACACCGGATATGACAACTTCTTGAACATGAGCATCATGTAATGAAATATGATGAATGAAGATCCTATTTCTTCTCTTGCTTTTGCCTTGAACAATAATATTGATGCAACATGTGAAGCATGTTGGTGCCTGCATGAACATTCAGGTTTCAAGCAATTAATTTTGCAGGCAACTTCCCTAAAAATCCAAAAAATTCTATGTCAGGGTTTTTGTCACCCTAATATTCTTGCGGGGGGTCATATTTCATGTATGACTTGATCTTCCTCCTGGGGGGTGATGTTCCAAATATCAGTCATATTCAAAGATCACCTCAGCGTTGTTTTATCACCCCGATGTTGTGGACGTCAGTTTTATATGGGGGGTGATATCTACTTGTCCATCACCCTGATATTTTTGCGGGGGGCTGATATTTCAAATATCAGGTGATCTTACGAATATCACCCCGATATTGCAACATGATGATGACATCATCAGGATCGGTGGGGTGCATCATGTGGTCTTTAGCATGATATTATCAGCAGGTATTATGAGGATCCCCCCAATCGCTGAGGATATGAATATGATGATGACATGAATATGTATAGGATGGTTCATTAGTGAGGTATTTGGTATGAATATGATGAGGAGGATCTTCTTCCGATGCATCAGTAGGTTGGTCATCAGGATGATATTGAATATCAGGGTGTTTCTTCACATCAGGGTGATATTTCTCGGGGGGTGATATTTTATGTCAAGTGATGCAGTCCGGTGATATTTCTTATCAGGGTGATATTTCCAATAAGGGTGATATTTCACATCAAGGTGATGTGAAATATTGGGTGATGTTTTGTATTGAGTGATGCAGTCATCAGGGCGATGTGAAATACCGGGGTGATATTTCATATCAGGATTATCATGCAGGAGGATGATGATGATGTCTAAGCTGGTGTCATCAAGAGCAAAATCACCGACATCATATGTGCTCATGACCTAGTATATAAAGTGTTGAGGAGGTCGCTGCGGGATGAATGTGGGATAATTTGTTCTCACATAATTTGAATAGTCAGGTCATATTTCTTGGCAGGAAAAGTTGCAAAACGCACAGTCCACTGCATTCCCAAGGCCGCTGATTGGTATGCCATTAATGGCAAAGTTACAGGGTATGGGCGAAGGCATGGACGGATCAGGTACCCGATTGAAGATGTGAATCCCCAGGTGGCGGCGCAAGGCTCAAGACCTCCCTGTCTCCTCCTCTACCTACTGCATTCAATGTTCTAAGTGCCATTTCTCATGATGAACTGTATCTAGCAAATTTTGAGTCGCCTAGTGATTAATGCTGAGTACCTTCCTATTGTATATAGCAGATGGTGTTACTCATTTCTGGTGGTTGAAGACTTGGGCAATTTTGGGGGAAAAATAAGGAAAAATAGGGCATTGCCTTGCTGTTTTATCTCATTTTGGAGTTTATGAGTTGTATTATGAATGTACATTGCAGATATTTTTAGTTTCATTATTGTTCTATATGAAAAATGCTCTTATGCATGTGTTTAGCTACTTGTCTCCATGTGTCGCATGATTTTCCTTCTTTTAAATCTAGCTGCTAAGGGTTTCTCAAGTTCTACGGCATAGCTTTCTGTGTCACATGCTTCATCTCTAACTTCCATTCAAGGAGTGGATTAAATTGTTTTAGGTGAAGTATGGAGAAGGTTGTATGTCAGCCAGGATATATCTAAGTAGAGGCAGCTAAATACCTATTCTTGGGTGATGTTTGTAAGGCAAGCATCAATCTAACCTCTTGAAACTTGAATGCTAGATGCAATCCATTCTTTTGTATACATCTAGTTGACTCCTTGCCCTGAGATAGGCATTGGTCTACACCTGGGTTAGTAGTTATGATCAAAAACCCCTGTCTTGCATCCAAAAGATAAAATCCATCTTTTCATAACCTCCATCCTGTTAGTTGTAGGAGGAGGATTAGGACCCCTGCATACTCTCATCCACAATCAGACAAATATGTCCAAGAATGTTGCCAAACTTGTGATGTATCATGTACATCTTGCTCCACACATGAGAGTATTCTGCCTGTTGTTGTCAAGCTAAATCTTTCCATCATTGGGTGAGTCAAATGTTACATCTTTAGCTATAGGGATACCCCCCTTGGTGCGGCAGAACCAGAAGTGAAGGGGAGGTAGCTCACACAACCTCCTGTATTAGTTGGATGAATCTGCCTATGCATTGGAACTGGCAAACCCTCTGCTGATTCAGAAGAAAAACCAACAAAGCACATTTGAAGTACTGTTCCACAAATATGCTTCTTATCTTTTTGAGGCAACCATCACTACTGTGATCCTTGTATGAAGCAACTCTATCAAACCACAAAGAAATCAAATTTATAACTCTCCTTTGTAATCAATATCATGAAAACACCTGTTACCTTGATTATCACTGACAGATGAAGGTTTGGACCAAACCAAATGAAATTATCCTTTCATCTCACAAGAATAATACAAAATCTTCTGCATGATATCAACATCATAGCACATCAAACTTTGGCATCACATGTCCTGTCATAAACATGATGATCAAATATGAACCAATATGAACATGAGTATCCATCCTAAGACAAGCATGAAGATATCTAACTATACTAATCCTGATGGCATCAATCAGACTGAGAACTCAACACCTTTTTGACATTAATGACAATCAATCTCCATCAATCTCACCCTTTGTCATTGATGGCAAAACTACATGATGCATTTTCTCTCTCTCTCCCTTTTTGTCATCAAATGACAAAGGATAAGGTACTCTCTTGTCATTTAACTCCATTGAAAACAACTCTTCAACTTGAGAGCAACAAGTCACCATGAGGCACACATCTAAATACATACATCCTGAAGCACAGGACCTGAGAGCAACATCATGAGAGGCACACCAAACAAAGTATCAAACCACTGTTATAAACTGCCCATAGCCTATACCATATCATCAGCACAATACTACTTCTTGTCATAACACCAATATGAAGATGAAGATGAAGATGGAAATTGACATTATTGAGATTCTCTAATCACTTCTTTTGACAAGATGGAAACTGAGATATCTGATAGCAAACTCCTAATGACATCACTTGTGGTTGCAAAACAAACTTTTCATGACAAACAATTCTTTCACAATCATCAACCCTTTTTGACCTGAATGACAAATCTCCAAGATCCCCAAAGCATTGAGAATGATGTATGATTATGATGGCATAAAAATGACTCCTTTGACATGACACATATGAACTTGAACACCATGCAAAGATATCATAGACACTTCATCACCCACAAACATCAACATGAAGACTACTCATAACACTATTTACACCTCATGAAGACATGATGACCACACAAGAGATGACCTTGCCAATAACTCTATGATAATGACTACAAGATGGACAATCAACCTACAACCAATCTAGTTCTACACACACATCTTGACAAGATAAAGAATGAAAATCATCATGTAAGAAATGAAGACTATCTTGATGAATATCATCCTCTTGTTCCTCCACATGACACTTTTCATAACACAATGTCAAATTTGATATTTACAGAACCACTATTAATACCTTTGCAAAACTAAATGCAAATACATGTGCTATGAATTGACTTCTTCCATTTGCAACTTCCTCAATCAACATCTAATTAGAACTTCTTGAGTATACCCAAGATCCTGTCAATCATCATTCAAATCAGCCCATCAAGTTTGCACATCAACAAACTAACTGCACCATCAAGTTCTTCCTGTAACTACACTTCACATTCTCACAAACATATCAAGAACACTTTGAACATCATGACAACTCAACCTCTGTAAGTATCACCATGATATGAACAAGATATAAATAGGATCATTTATAAACCAAGCATTCAACATCATCAAACACTTTGTGCATTGAATCCATGAACATCTTATCAACATGAACCACTGATCACCTATATCACCATCGCACAGTAAAGATCAACATAGCTATCAACACCATTAATAACTTCATTTCACAAGACTAATATGAATAGCATCTTAGCAACCATTATCAGGCATGAAACCAAAAACATAATAAACAAAACAAAATCATCATATAGACAGACATCAAATGATCTCCTTCTTGAAACTTCTTGGGGATAATTGATAGGACATGGACAACTCCCCCTAACTTGATGCCATATGTTATGCCACTAATGATGTGACTTGTGCAAGATGCACAAGTTTCAGATCTATCTTCACTTGACTTTGTTTCTACCTCCAAACTTTCATAGGTTCTTTCTTCTGTTCAAGTTTCTTGTTCCAAACCTTTTTCTTTTTTCAACCTTTTAAACCAGGTGATGCAATTCTTTCATACATTCTACAACTATATGTTTTGTGACTAGGAGAGTTACACTTGAAACACACAAGATTAGCATTCCTTTTGCAATCAACTTCTTTGCGTCCAAAATGATTACAGATATAACAATAACCATTAAATGAATAATTATACATTTACATATAAGCTTGTCTTGTTGGAGCAGTTCTTCTAAAATTTCTTCTTTGATTGTACACTTTTACAAACTCATCTTTGGTTTTTATTTCAGCTTCAATCTTCTTTTTGCCTTCAGGGGCAGTAGCATGATAGTCCAAATCTATCTTCTTTCTTGGAGTTTCTCTAACTTTAGAAGACTGTCCCTTTTCATGACCAAGTCTTGTAGTGTCCCAATGTTGTTTTTGTTTACCGAGCATCTCATGTAACTTGCTTGTGCTCTCTTCAAATTTTAGATTCTTTTCCAACTACTTCCTAACATCCTCAAGATCTTTTCTTAAAGAAACTATTTCTCCTTCAAGATTTTGACATTCAACTATTTTAGCTTCCAACTCAGACTTTGTTACATCAGCTATCCTCTTAGCTTCCTCAACATCTATCTTTAGATTGATAATTAGTTTATCTGATTCATTAATTTGTGTCCTTAAATTCACAATCTGAAATCTTGCCTCTTAAAGATCAGAAGATACTCTTTCAAATCTGAAATTACTTTGTCTTTGGATTCTTTTTCCTGCTGTAGCTGCAACTCTAATATATGGTTCTCCTTTTTGTACTTCTTAATTTCACTTAGAGCACATATGAGTTCTCCTTCTATGTCAAGTTCACCTTCTTATTCATCATACTCCTGATTATAATCACTAATAATGTTATCTTCATCTTCTCAATCAGATTGTATCTCATCTCCTTCATGTGAATGACTTTCATCATTGTCACTCTTCTCAGATAACAAGATGTCTTCTCCTTCAAGTAAATCACCTTGATAGATTCTTATCAACTCATTCGACACATCCTGAGTCCTTTCACAATGCATAACTTTACAAGAAACATCATTAGATAATACAGACAAAATGACCCTTTTTGCTATATGATTAAATTCATAAGCTTCTTTATTATTTGTAGTATTAGGTGATTGAGACGAAACAAAATATCCATTCTCAACTGACATCCAAACACCATACCCTAAAGAGGATAAATATACTTGCATTCTAATACATCAAACAAAGAAGTTTGAACCATCAAAGAAAGGAACTCCAGAAAACTCTTTCTCTAATTTAATACATGATTCAACTTGTGAAACATTTCTATCAATTGATTCAACATATGAATTTGATATAGATGCTGTCTTTTGTATCTTTTGACCAGTATGAGGCTTGACATTTCTCATGCTCTTATTTCTTCTACACTTACCCATGGTACTCCACACTCAGGACCTACCCAAGCCGATTAGACTTCTATAGAGAACCTATGCTTTGATACCATTTGTTGGAGCACAGGACAACACTAAGAGGGGGGGTGAATTAGTGTTGCATAAATTTTAAAATCTTTTTGCACCTTTTAATTTACAAGATAGAGAATAAAGGAGACATCAATAATCTATCAAATTCATATGCACAACTTTGTTGATGAATAATGTGAAGAGAACCTTATGAGTAAAACATTATATTACACACACATAAAGGTAAATCATAACACAAGGATTTTAGGAGTGGAAAACCCTCATGGGGTAGAAAAACCACTCAAATTTGCCTCACTAGATTAACCATAAAAAATCATAAGTTACAGAGCCTCACTGACTGATGAATAGGTCTCACTGACCAACAAAGCCTCACTAGCTAGAACCAGGTCTCACTGACCAATCAAGTGCCTCACTGGCATATATCTAAACATAAGAGAGAAAAGACATAGTTCAGGGGATTACCCTGATTCTCTACAACACATTACATTTCACAATCTTATATCTCCTTTTGTCAATATATACTTCAAATGCAAACTTTTCAATCAACTAAATCAAGTCTCTTTTATCCTCTATGTTGAAAAATCTGAACATCTCTATTTACATTGAAACATTACTCTTGAAACCTATAAAAAATGTATATTCTTCAAACCCTCTTATTCACAGAACATCTCATTTCAATTTGTACCATTTAAAACCACAATAACTCAAACTCATTTTTCACCACCTGCATATATATTAGATTTCAAACAATAAGACCTTTGATCTTCCATCTTCAAATCCTGTCTGCATTTTCATCGTCTTCAAAAATCCATCCACCTAAAATAATAAAGACTTTCAAATTCATTTTCTCTCTATGAAGAATCTGCAAAACCAAAATAAGATCAAATTCATATTCTTCATTTCTCTGATTCATTTTCTTCTTCTCAAAAATAACTCTTCAATCTCTTCATTTTCTGAGCCCCCTTACATTTTCATATTCTCTTTTGCATTTCATTAAATGTCTGACCTTGTAAAAAAATAAAATCTCTCATAATTGGATCCTCTTCTCACAAACTATTCATCTTCTCCAACATAAAAATAAAAGATCATAAATGATATTCATCATATTAAATAAAATCTTCAATTGATTTAAACAATATGCCCTCTGTCAAGAAAATAAGCCATTTATCTCCTCGGTCCTGCTACTCAAAAGCCTATTGCATGAAGATAAGGAAGAAGACAAAAAGTCCTACAAAAATAATATCCAAAAAGAAATTTTCTTTCTTCAAAAATAAACTCTTTCTATATGTCTTCAAAGCCTCAAGAATAGGAAAAAAATCTTCTTAAAAAAGAAGCTTTTAAATCTCTCAAAAATTGCCTTTAAATCTCATATAGATCTGCCCCTTTTAAATGGCTAAATATAGCCTTTTACCAAACCTTATATGTAGTTAAAAGGATTCTACGTTCACAAGCACGTCAAAGATAATGTATAAAGGTCAGGGTCTAAGTTTGAATAAAAGCCATTGATATTCAAATGCGCACTCACGTTACTTTTAAAAAGAGCCTTTGATGATAACTTTGGCGCCCCACGCATATAATGGAGACCACTTCAACCGGTGGCATGAGACAAAGGGGCTAGTCACCCCACGAACCAAGACCCTCAAGGATTTCACTTAAGTGACAGTAACCTGCAGTAGTAGGTCAATTCCAAAATATAAAAAAAAGTGTAAATGTCATATAATGGTCAAAAGAGTGCTTAGAATATTGTGACTTAGCAATGGATAAGGATTTAGAAGCTTATGAATGTCAAACAAATTCAATCTTTGATGAATATTAAATCCATCAGCCTCTACTCATAAATGAAGACCTCCTTAACATTGAACACCTTTGTCCACTTATAAAAATAAATGATATATTTATGCACCCTAACATCTACCTTAACTACAGAGTCCATGCTATCAAGTATCACTTAATATAAAATTGTCACCTCTTGTGATAAGAATTATGAAGCATGATTTATTAAGCATGGTTAACTTCTTGGAATACCCTAATCCCATTCATGAACATGAGCCTTGTAGCATGAAGAATATGACAACTCTTGTTGATCAACATAAAGGAACTCTTGAATAAGAATGGAGAAAATCAATCTCTAAATACTTCAACACCTGATATGACAACTTCCTGAACATGAGCATCATGTAATGAAATATGATGAATGAAGATCCTATTTCTTCTCTTGCTCTTGCCTTGAATAACAATATTGATGCAACATGTGAAGCACTGTTCCACAAGCATGCTTATTATCTTTTTGAAGTAACCATCACTATTGTGATCCTTGTATGAAGCAACTCTATTAAACCACAAACAAATCAAAATTATAACTCTCCTTTGTAATCAATATCATGAAAAAACCTATTACCTTGATTATCACTGACAGATGAAGGCTTGGACCAAACCAACTGAAATTATCCTTTCATCTCACAAGAATGATACAAAATCTTCTACATGATATCAACATCATAGCACATCAAACTTTGGCATCACATGTCCTGTCATAAACATGATGATCATATTAACCAATATGGACATGAGTATCCATCCTGAGACAAGCATGAAGATATCTAACTATACTAATCTTGATGACATCAATCAGACTAAGAACTCAACACCTTTTTGACATCAATGACAATCAATTTCCATCAGAAGGATCCTATATACATCCTCTATTGTAATGATCATCTCACCTATAGGTAAGTGGAATGTGGATGTACCTGCATCCCACCTCTCCATCAATGCCATCAAGATAGTGTAGTGGAATCTGATTATGGGCATATCAAACACCCACCATAGGCCCACTGTCTGTAGGTGCTCTCTTTACAGTAGACAATGAACTGGCACGCTCGCGTAGAAGCACCATCAGGCGACCACTTGTGTGCTCATGTGACTCAGGGACATCTTGTAGGTTGAAAAACAAACAAGAACATCAGAATCTCCTCATGAACTGAAATCAACTAGCAAAAATAGAAAAAGAGTGCCTGTGCCTAGGGCCCATGTCCTCTGTGGACCCAGGTGCCCTAGAAAGGATAGGGCACCCTAGAGGGATATTGGTACCCCTATGGGACTAGGGTGCCCCAGAGAGACTCTGGCACCCTAGGTGGACACAGGCACCCCTCTCAGGGACCTTGTCCATTCCTCTCTCTTGGTCAAGTAAACGATAAGGTCAAAACAAAAAGTACACTAAAAGATGACAAAAGTGTAGGATTAGGACCCTACCTCAGCCTTGAAACACCTCTCCGCTACTTGGGCTCGGAGCATCTCCAATTGTGGTGGCTGATACGAGCATCAGCTCGGCATGGTTGTCCTCCTCTTCTCCTTCTCTCTCTCCTTTACTTTTTCTACAATGAAAAGAAACAAGAATGAGTACAAGTGATAAGTGACAACTCCCTTTACATGAAGTAAATGAGTGAGAATTCCTATCCCTAACTAGGTACAAGATTGATCTCTTTTACTCTTGAGCCCTTATCTTGAGCTATCGAACTCTAATTTTCATGTCATTTGTCATGTTGTAAACTTGGTTCCGCTCTCTTTCTTACCCAATGTGTTGTGTTTGAGCGTTGTTTCTTCAAATGACCCTCATAACACATTTCTCATCAAGTTCCCTAAAATCGACGCGCATGGATATCTCCTTCTTTATCCTTTTTGGACTAAGCAAGAAGAAACAAGGGGGGGCATATATCTCCCTTGGTTTCCTCCCTCATCATTTCTCATCACTCAAACCCCTTAGTATTTTTGTACTGACACATTGGTAGTGGTTGCAGGTTGATTTGGTTTTGATTTTCTGACAAGTGTTCCTTTGTAGGTTGTGGTTCCTAACTTTGTGGTCTTGCAGGATTATAGACTTGGGGGCTCCTTCCTTAGTGACAACACTTTGGCTTCCTCTATAGTATCCTTTTGGGTATCCTTTTCATGATTGATGCATTTACTTTCCTTTAGTTGCATATGCACATAGTGTCATATGGCCACTAAAGTGGGGGCTAAATGTAACGTCAGAAATTGTCCTCCTATATGGTATGGTACAATTTCCCTCAGTTTAGCTCCTCGCTTTGGGTGACCTCTCAACCTTTCTCTTTCTGACCTTCCCAAAACCCTGATTGACTAAGTCTAGTTGAAATATGTTCACTTTTTGAGGTAACCTTTTGATGGAACCTGAAAATAGAATTTGAATTACAGGTCCCTAGGACCCCCAAAAAGTAAATCTGATCAAAAAATGGGGGCTTGGACTTGGGCACCCACGCCATAGTCCTCCCCTATTTCCCAGGATTTTGAATTTTGGCAGGGTGTCGGCTCCCGCCGTATGTCTCAGGATTTCGTTTCAAATTCTTAGTTTTCACACGATATCAAGACTTTATTTCAAAATTTGAATTTCCCTAAAGCTAGATATAAAAAGGCATTTGAAAATCATTTCATCATAGACAATTCTTATGCAAGCTTGATGCCAAAACTCTACCAAAATTGCCATTGAAGATCAGTGACTTGTTGAAGCTCTTGAAAGTATTTTATATTTGTTATCATGGAGACAATGGATGGAGATTAGGGATCAAGATCTTGAGACTATCTTGCTCTTCCTAGGGTTTGTACACCCTTTGCATGATCAGGAGAAGGGTTGAAGCCTCTAACATCGAGCTTGGAGATCCTCCGCAAACATTGCTAATTCGTCTTCTTGTTCATGCAAGTCTTCATTTGTTTTCATCTCCTCAAGGTGAAGTTGTATGTATTTATTGATTCAAAGCAAGTTGTTGATCTTCCCTTGATTGAGACATCTAGGGTTTGATATTTTTGCATACACATTGTTAGGTTTGCACACACTTCTGCAAATCTTTATCTTTGGCTATTGTTGAGGTAGAAATACAAAAAATGGGGCTTGACTGAGGCAAGCTCCTATATAGCCACAACATCTTTCTCCTTCTTTTGTAGGTGTAGATCATGTTTTGTAGGTTCCAGCAGAAAGAAGATACAAAAAAGGGGATATTGTGGGTACAGTCATCACAGACTTTTGAATTTCTAGATTCTGACACTTACAGGACTAAGGAGCAGGTGCCCTAGTCCAACTGGGGGAAATTTCTAGGATCTGAAAGCCATTTGGGAGTGCCAGATAGCCTGTGCAGAGGATTATCCATGTCAGGAACTTTCAAGACTAAGGAGCAGGTGCCCTAGTCCAGACATCCCTTAAAATTTGGGTGCACAGTCTCTGAAACTCTTTCTCTGCATTTTTGTTATTAGTTTTGCCTGTTTCATTACAGATTTTTGAATATCTCTAATTTAAGGCATAATTAGGGTTTATTTGGTTTATGAGCAAAACACTTAACAAAGCCTTAGTTAGGCTCTTGAAATCAAATCACACAAGCATAAGGGATAGACATAGTGATTAGTAGCTTGATCTAGAGCCCAATCCTTGTCCTCCCAATGTTTAGCATGGTGAAATTGTAGTACTTAACCTAGTTGAGACAAACCTACATTTTTTCCCTAAACACTGAGGTTTAGGTTCTTCATGAGGAAGGGGGCTCTGAAGGGGTCTAGAGACCACTGGGAAGTTCACTACTGTATTTCTCATGCAATCACACACAACTTGTACAATAATTTCATAAGATATGCATTTGAAAAGTATAATTCAAGTAATTAGCCAAGAGATTTCATCGAAAGGAAATAAGGACTAAACATATATATAATCTAACTAAAAGACAAGTATAATCACAATAAAAAATATATAGAAATAGATGAGTCATATATTTGACTCATCATCCTCCTCCATTTGCACCCTATACTTGGGGGCAAATCTCTCCTAGCCTATCCTTTCCTCATCCTATTCATTCCCATATACTTATTCATTAATCCCCTTCATTATCCTTATCCACTTATCCTATTGTTTCCTCTCCATACCTCCCATCCTAACCTATCATCATCCTTTCATCCTCCTTCCCTGCTTGTGATCCTACTAAGGATAGGGGTAATATATGTAAGACATGCATTGGACACACCTTGACCTACCTTCCTTCCAAACATATCCTATAATGTCCATCCATCCCCACCATCATAACACCTGGTCATGCATGACACATCTCAATTGGGTCATCTTCTTCATATGTGACCTAGTCCTTGAAGATCACCTTTGCACTCCCTATATCCACCTCTCCTCTATCCTCTATCCACCATCCTACCCCCTTTCCCATCTCTCATCCCCCAGTCCCTTTGGTGGTTCTATAACATCACTAAATCGCCAACAAGTTACCTAGTTGGTCTCTCTATTACATCAATCCATCCTACATCAATCATCCTCTATCACCTATCTATCCTCCCTCATCCCCTATCCTTTCCTCCTAATCCTTCATCCACCTATCCCCACAACCCCATCCTACCCTCCCCTTGATCATGATTTTGATAGCTTGAGTCCGGTTTGAGCACTCTATTGCCCTCATCTATCACCCAATTACTTCATCACCCTATCCACACCATCCATTATGCTTTCATCCCTACATCATTTCCTTTTACTTCTTCTCCACTATCTATTATCCATTATCCACTATCACTTATCCATCACCCCCTTATCACTAATACTTCTTATCCATTATCCCTTTATCATTTCATCCCCATCATGCCTCGTCGATAGACTTGGCTTTCTCTTGTCATTGGTATCTAGCTTAAGGCTACCTACATGCAAACCAGTGCATTCTCCTCCCAGAAATCCAAATCCCCAACTATCCAAATCTCCCTAACATCTAAAATCACAAGACCATCCTTATCAATGTGCATCACAATCTAGCATCATAATCAAAATCATCCAATTGCATCCATGGTCTTGTTCCCAGCCTGCCACAGCCCATTTTGCACATGACACAATGTTTTTTACTTGTAGATATTACACAAACATATATGATGTTATGATGGTGATATATGTTACATTATGAACTATCTGGTTAATTATTTTCATTACACTATTAGAAATGGATTTTGATATGTTTTATGTTATAGTAGCATGAATTCATTATTGGAATATGGCATGTTTATACATTGATATCATTTGATGTTGACTAACTACAAATTAGATTTCTGAGTGCAACATGATCCACCATAACCTCTCCTGAAGGGAGAGTGTCATAAAGGAGAAGGACCTAGCAATGCTAAAGCTGTCATGCATGATATGCACACACACATATTTTCATTATTAGTGTAGTTGCATTTAGATTGGGTTTTGGGTCAATGTGGTTAGTCATTTGAATATTAGATATCTTTCTAATTTATTTCATTCTAGTGAACAAATTCAATTTATTTAATTTTCGAAAAGGAATAAAAATTAATTCATACATACATACATACATACATATGTACGTACATACATACATACATAAATATACATATTATATATATGGTACAAATGATAACATGCACATATATATTTATATAAACGATTATATATATAAATCAGTGCAACTTATTTTATTTAAACCAGATAATGTGAATTACATCCATATACGTTCATGTGTATATTATTAAAATATTACACATAACTGTATATAATGTGGACTGGAATAATTTGATAGCACTATTAAATCATTTGTTTATTATTTTGACAATAGTGAATAAATTAATCTTTACTCACCCTAAAGGAAGATAGGGGAAATGAATAGTTTATTAAGTAATTTTCAACAATTGTATCTTTCCGTGTGATGACATTTGTGAACTTAATGAGAGCTATTCTACATTGTTTAAAATAAGTTGTTGGGCCCCAAGGCCACTTAGAACATCTTGAGCATTGCTTGTCAACAACAAACCATTCCATTTGACATCTAGAACCTTTTGAGGACAGGGGTAAGAAATGTAAAACAAAAAGGAATTTTGGGGAAAGAAATGGGGGATTTTTGTTAGGGAAGAATTGGAAAGAGGAGAGTTGCAAAAAGAATAGGATATTTCAGATCAGAAGCTCTGTACATGTATGAATAATTTTCTATACTGGCATATTATGAATGAATACATTCCTTGAAGAAATACTTGAATACTGAGAAAAGAAAGAGTTGATCTTCATCCTTGAAATCAATCTATGCAAACAATTTCAAAATTTATGCATGTAACCATGAAATTTAGAGTATGGAGAGTTTTTAAACTATGAGGTTTTCAATTTGGAAATACTAGTAAATTGGTTTGATCAAAACCCAAGAATTAAATGTTACAAACAAAACAAAATTAACTGATCCATTGTAAGCACTCAAGAAATTCTTCTAGCCAATATAACTAGCAACATTGAAACAAGAAGAGAATAGAGGGAAGGCTTTAGGTACCTTCAACCAGAGAGGTGCACATTATTCCTGGCCACCCTCAATACCTATGATTTGTAATTGTTTAAACAAAGAATTAGATGTACGACCTTTTCAAGGTACCACCAAGTAAATTATAACCAAAATAAACAAAATGGTGAAGATTCCACCCAAAAAATGGCTGCATATAATGCCTAGGCACATCCAAGGGCAAACAAAACTACTGAGTGATGGAAAAATGGAATTCATGAGGATTGATGCCTTAGTTTGATGCCAAAACATGCATACAATTTATATAAAATTGTCAAAATGCCTTCATAGGCATAATCATGAGGAGCTTATAGTTCACTTCTGCTCATAGCATGAGTAGATGAGGGAAGTGCCCAACAAAAATGATATAATATGACTCTCTAAACCTACTCAACTCTTTTCTCAATGTTTTATTAAATAAATTTGGAATTACACTTTTGTATTCCGAAAAGGAAATTAGGTAAATAAATGGAAGTTTTACCCAAGCGGACATGAGTTAATGTTTAGAAATTTTCATTAACTTTTAGATAAATCCAATGTGATTAAAGTAATAGTTTTAAACTATGAATTACATGAGGATAAAAAAATTAAATTATGTTGATTATCACATAATATGATACTATTGTGATTAATTATTTATTAATGTTGAAGCATACATTCATATATGGTGATTGATGGCATGGTTCCAAGCATAATTTATTTCTGAAGGATTGGAATCACTTGATTGTTTGCCATCACATGGATTTATGGTTTGCATTTCTATAGGTTTGGTTGTGGTCAATGGGTAGGATGCATTAGTTAAATCCATACACACTATCATCCATGTCAGTTTCGAAGAGATAGTTTCTTCGTGACAGGTTGGGCTATTCATGTGGGTAGCATGGGGAAGCCTTTAGCTTCATGGTAGGGTGGAAGTCACCTCTGTGATGCTCTTGAGTTACGAAGGAGGAGCTAAGGGCGAGAGATTGCACCGAGATGCCATGGTTATACATGGAAACTTGCTACTTTCTAGATGGAATTTATGTACTAGAAATGTATTTAAATTGTAATCTATTCAACATATGTATATGTTATGTATTCTTCATCATTGTGGACATTTGTGATCTAATGATCTCACTATGAGTTGTATTTACATATGATGGACTTATGATTGATTATGGGACCCATATGGTTTAGTAGAGATGTATGACTCTAATATTCATAAGGAGGTTGGAATTGTTGCTAATGATTGCAAATGTTATAATACAATTCCTTGGAAATGATATTCTGTTATGTGGAACATATGTGTCATTATTATGTAATCATCAAATGTATTATATTTTTTAACCTATGATGATCTTATGGATGTTGAGCATAGATTAACTTTAAGTTAATTGATTATCATTTTCTATTAATCATATTTGAACAAAGTCTCAAATGGGATTTTATAAATGTTAGAATGATCATTGATATAGTATTAATGCATTATTCAATTGTGAATATTATTTAGTGATATTACATGTGGTATCAGAGCTCTAGGTTAAACACTGGAGCCTTTTGTGTCTACTTTGCTTCTAATGCAACTTATGAACTTTTAGGAATTGCCATTGAAATAACTCAATTAAACCTTCATATAGTGCAAATCAAAATGAACCCAAGGATGAAAGGGTTCAAGAGGATAGATTCGATCAGATTTTATCTATGTTGATAGAAACTCGAGCTGGAATGAATGCCCTAGAACATGAGGTTAGGGCCACTAGGTCCATGCCTACTCAGAATGAACAATAAGAAACCTCAGTGAATAGAAGAAGCCAACCTAAACATGCTCTTGGGATGAAACTGAGTCTAGGCCAGAAAGTAAAAGGTCGAAATTGAATCAGAATTAGCCAAGGATTTGAAAAAGATCACCCACCTAAATTTGATGGCAAAGCAGTTGGGGATGGTGCTAAGGCATGGATACTGGAAATGGAGAGGTACTTTGAATTATGAAACCTTTCCAATGAAACTAAGGTAGTGTGGGCATCCTTCCAATGTAAAGGGGAAGTAGTAATTTGGTGGAATAATGTCAAGATTGAGAAACATCTTTTTTTAGAAAATTTGACTTGGGATATCTTTTTATCCTTGTTTTGGAAGTGATGGATTCCATGACATTATTTTGAAAAGAAGATGAATGAGTTCCAAATTTTGAAACAAGGAGATCTTTCAGTGACTCAGTATTGGGAGAAGTTCATTCAACTTCTCAAGTATGTCCCACTCTACCAGCAGGATGAATGCTTCCATGTGAGGAAGTTTATATTGGGGTTAAAACCTCATATTGGTTTAGAGGTGGATCTCCATGGTCCACAATCCATGGATGACACCTTTGAAAAGGCAATTAAACAAGAACAAAAACTCCTTATTACATAATACAAAAGAGAAAACAAAGAAAAGGGTAAGAGCTATCAAAACCAGCCTCCTACAAATTCTCGTAAACAAAAAACTCAAAAGGGAAATCAGTTTGGAGATAAGAAAAATAAGAATAAATTTACTAAAGGGGGTGAGCAGAGTAAACCTTATGCTAAACCCAAAGCTTTTAGTGAAGGGGCAAATGATAGCAGTGACAAAGGGAAATCTGTAGACCTAGGGGACTAAGAGGTGGATGTTTTGTTTGTGGGGGTGAGCATTACATAAATAAGTGCCCTTAGAAAATAGCCAAAAGAGAAGAAGGAAATTAGAAATAACAATCCTTCCAGTACCGCATTCATGCAGAAGTACATAATAGACAGGTTGATTATCAAGCCACTTCTATTTAGCTAACATGTACAATCCATGGCCTCCTAGTTATTGTGCTTATTGATACTAGTGCTACTAAATGTTTAATTGATCCTAGAATAGTAGGAAGGTTGCCTAGGAAATCTCGTCTCATGGTTAACTCCTAGACAATGATGTATGGTAACTGAGAAGAGAGGAGGGTAGACCAATGTCTAGCCTTCAGTGATTTGACACTTCCAATTTTTGTTACTTAGGTTAACCTTTATGTGGCTCCTCTAGGATTATATGATGCGATTCTAGGAATAAATGGGTTAATCTAGCACATTGCTAAGAGAAGCCAGTAACTTGTAAAGATGATTTTGGAAACCCAACCAAATTTTGTGGCATTCAAAGGGGTGTAATCCTTAGACAAATTTCTACCATGCAAGTGAAGAGAGCTCAAAGGAAAGGATGTATTCTTTATGCTATTCATGTAGATGATTTGGGAGATAGTAAAGAAATATTAATTGATGATTTTCTGCTGCTCCAAAAATTCTGTGATGTGTTTCCAGAGGAGTTTCTTGGATTAGCACCTACGAGGGAATTTGACTTCTCCAATGACTTATTACCTGGTTTCAAACTGCAGTCAAAGTCCCCTTATAAGATGACTACTACTAAATTCTATGAGGTGAAGGTCCAGCTGCAAGAGTTGCTTGATAAGGGATTAATCTAACCAAGTGTATCACCTTGGGGAGCATCTGTACTCTTCATGAAGAAGAAGGATGGTACCCTTGTTGGCAAGAGACACTATATGGATTCATGAATGTTGTCATTGATGGCAACAAAGGTTATCTCACACATCCACAAGACATGATGAGTCTCTACCAGAAGTTAGATTGAAGAAGTGCTATGATCTGGTAAGCAAGAACAGAGCAGTCGGCAAGGTTTGACAGTCAGGTCCGGATCTCTCAAAGGAAGTATTTCAGTAAAGTGTAGTTTTGGGGAAGTCAAGAGGAGTACCTTGACTAATAGATTCCAAGGATTTAGCCTCCGGTGATGGAAGGGTGAAGAGATATGAGCACTTGAGTGTTGGGTTCCTGTTTAACAGAGTAGATAGAGGAAGAACTGTACCGGCAGAGTGTCAGACCCAAATCTGGAAGAGATATTGCTAATGGCTAAGTTTCTTGAGGTATCATTCATGATTGGCCAACATGATTGAAGACTTCTACAAGAATATTCTTGATCCGCATTACTTGGTATGCAAGGATTCAGCTGACAGACCAGAGTTTGAGATAATATTGACTATTCTAGATGTCGACTAGAAAAATGTTGAAATCACTTGTGCAGATATATATACAAGATGAATTTAGATGTGAAGGTGTGTGGTGTAGGTATTGAAGTGCGAATAAAAGTAGAAGAATAGTATAAAAAGCAGAAAAATAGGTTTAGAATGTAAGAGGACAGCAACACTTAAGGAGAGTAAGAATGAAGTGTAGCAGATTAGTCTATTGAGCTTAACCAGAACTGAACTTCAGCATGGGTGGATGCTTCTCATCAGTTCAAGTTTCCTTCTTGTAGATAGTAAGTCTTTGTAGGCAGTGAGCCTCTTGTGAGCAGTGTGCTCGGGCAGTGAGACCTAATTGGCAAGTGCCATTTTGTATCTTCTATTCTTCTAAGAGAGAATAATATCTTGGGTTAATCACCCCGTGGTTTTTTCCCTTAATAGGGTTTCCACGTCAAAATCATTGTGTCATGTATATTGGTGTTATTTCCATTTCATGATTATGCTTGCTTATTTGATCTGATGTTGTATTAACTGTTAAGAAAGCACAGAAAGTTAAAATATTAGGATAACTGATTCACCCCCCCTTTCAGTTATCAACAATTGGTATTAGAGCCAAGTTCCTCCCAACAGAGCCTAATAGCTTGAGGAAGATCTGGGAATTCAAATGGATGTGTATGGTATAAGGGAGCAACTTAAGTCTACCCTTGATGATCTTGAGCAGTCAAATTCTGAAGTCAATGAATTGAAGGAAAGACTCAAACAGGCTAATGATTTCATAAAAGAACTAAAAGAGAAACTAAATCTCTCTATGAAAAAGAGAAAGGAGCTACTTCAGCAATTGGCAAGTCAAGGTGAAGCCAATGATACAAATGGAGAACTGAAAGAGAAAACCAAGTTATGTGAAAAGTTATCAAAAGAAATCATCATGGTAAGACATGAAATGGAATCAGGAGTTATGAAGTTCACCCAAGAAATTGAAGAAAGAAGAAAATCTGAAGATGATCTAAGACAATCTCTCAAGGAAAAATTAGAAGACTGCCACAAGATGGATAGAATAAATAGACATCTTGAATCTGATCTTGAAGATGCTAAAGATAATGAAGAAAAACTTGAGGATCAAATTGTCTCTCTTAAAAGGGATCTTCAAACAGTAAATGAATACAAAGAGAAATTCAAGATAAGCTCTGCTCAACTTGAAGTTCTTCTTGAAAGCCAAAAGAGGGTAGATGACAAGTGTGGCCTAGGGTATGAAAAAGGTGAGAGCTCCGGATCCAGTCAGAAGAATTTTGGATCAGAAAATCCAAGGAACAGGCCTAGAAGACCTCCAATAAGGTAGCCTAATGCGCAAAGATATCCATCCTTCAATGGATACTGCCACAACTACAATAACTTTGGTCATAAAGCTAATCAGTGTAGAAAGAGAATAAATCAGACTAATACATCCTTCTTCAGATAGTGTTTGAACTGCAAAAGGTATGGTCACAAATCTCATGAATGCAGAAATATGCAAATGAACAATTCATTCAATGGTAGATGCTTTGCATGCAATAGAATGGGTCATATGGCTAATCAATGCAGATCAAGAGGATATCAATCAAATATGCAAAGAAATGTTGTTTGCCAAATTTGCAATAGATCCGGTCATATTGCAAAATTTTGTAGAAGCAAGAATCAAGACAAAAGAGGTCTGGTACATCATAATCAGAATCAAGATAAGGGAAAATGAAAAGTGAATGGATGAAGTTCAAAGTGAGATGAACAAGATTTGGGTGAAGAAAAGTACAGAGAATGTAGGGGATGGATCCGCACCAGGCTCTGGTGCTGATATTCCTTCTGAAAATTAAAAAGTGAGCTTTAGCTCAAGAGGAGACACAAAGAAAACCATTTTCCCCCAGCCAGTCAATTGGTACCAAAACTGGCACAAGGAGAGTTGCGGATTAAAGGGTTCATAAGAGAAACATCCAAATAAACTATGGTTAAGACTTGGAAGATCCACAAGATGTTTAGTTCAAGATTGATCCGATTTTTCAAGTCATCCGAATAAGGCAAACCGGAATGACTTAGGTCGAGCATTTATTGCAACTTGGTATTAGGGTTTGTGGAGTAATATAAGGGTTCTTCTTATTAAATACTTGCTCATTTTGCATTTAAGAAGAAGAAAAGAGGAGCTCTACAACAAAATTCTTCAAGCCCATCAAAGTTCATTTGCAGAAGTCGATTCATCCAGAAATCGATCCGGCTCACTCCGTGAAACCTAAAGGCGCAAAACGTATTTTCTATTCTTAAATATCTCTTTACAAATCCTTTTAAAGATGTCTACTCTGAATATTGTGAAGATCACTGATAGGCCTCACCCCAAATTCAAGAAACATCCCTACAAATCCTTGGAAGTAGATCCCCTAGGAGCATTTTCCAATGTTCCGCATGGTGTCTTGCATACAGAAGATGTTAGGGTTTACATTCACGCAAACATTAAAGAATTCAAAGAGTTCAAATTGAGGGATATCTACCACAAACAACTAATAGATGATTCATTTGAGCTCAAAGCCCAATACAAGGCCCTCCGGGAGAAGTACTTTGCACAGTGTATACATTTCCCTTGCTTTGCTAAGGATGAATGGGTCCGGTATGTCTTGAGCAGAATACATGACAACTTCATGTGGTTGAATGGACCATTCAAGATCACAAAAGATGCCATTAGGGCAGTTACCAGTTTGCACTCATCCGGTGGGATACCTATTCTCAAATCGGTCAAGAATCAAACTGTAAGTGAGGCTACTAGATCTAGGTTTGACAAAAGAGCAATGACAATAGAAGATATCACTGATCTGGATATCAAGTTTGCCTCCATGATCATCAAATACAAGATATATCATTCTAGCAGGGAGAATTCAGTACCTGGAACTGCTATCTACACTGCTTATGAAATGTTAAGAAAGAATTCAGATTATGACCTTTGTCAACTCCTTCTAAATCAACTCTTGGAGAATCTACAGAAAATAAAGAAAGATAAAAAGAATTCATTTAAGTATGGTGGGTTAATATTGTGCTTATTCTTCTACTTTATGAATGAACTACCTAGATCCAGTGGATGGGTATGGCAGAGTGACAGACCAGCTGCCATACAAATCAAGGACTATTTGCATGGATTTGGTGATGACAAAGCACAAAATACAACTCTCTGGGGTTTCTTCAAAAACTTCCAGAACATGATGCAAGCTAGAGAAAGAATTCCCCAGTCTCTAGTAGAGAAATACAAAGACACAGTATGCTTTATGGTAGAGACTGATCAGTGCCTAATGGAGGCAGTAGAACCAAGAACAGTATGGATCATGCCAATGGGGTATGAGGTGGATGAGAAAGTCATAGAGCTGCATGTTTAGTACATGTTGAGTCAACCAAAGGATCCTAAGGCACAAAGGTTTGGAACCTTTGAAGAATTAAGTATAAAAATCCATGTGGAACTTAGACAACCGGAGATGAAGAGAAAAGTGAGAAAAGAGGTAGAAGAATTTGCCAAGAGGCATGGAATCTCGAAAGAAGCACTTGATGCACATAGAGAAAAGATGGAAAGGGTAGAAAAAGAGAAGGAAGAAGCAGAAAAGGAAAGTGATCCAGTAAAAGCCTCCTCCCAGACCAGATCCTCTAAGAGGTCTGCACCTACTAAGACCTCAAAGGCATCAAAACCAGAAGTAAAATCATCTGGTAAAGAAGAGAAAAGAACTAAGACAAAAGCCACAAGGTCTTATTTCAGTCAGAAAGACGAAGAAGAGACAGAATCTGATGAAGAAATCAAGAAGATGAAGAAGAAGAAGAAATTTTATGGTGAACCCTCTACCGGTGAAGACAAGGAAGAGATGGAAGAAGAGTTTGTTGAAAAGCCCACTCTATCATTAGATGATGTCATGAAATTAGTTACTATGGATGGAAACCTTCAACCAATGACTGAATTCTATGGTTATTATAATGAGGCTGACCAAAAGATCTTGTAGGATGTAGTAGTCAAGTATCTAAACATCTACAATAAGGCTTTTATTGAAATCATATCTCTTATTCCCAAAATCCTAGAGAAAGAGTTAGAAATAAGAAAGAATAATGCTATGGCAAAAGATCTTGAGATCTGAGAACAGATAGCCATTCAGCTATATCCTTCAATTGATTCAAAGCAAATGAATATGATCTTCAAAGACTGCAAGGATGAGTTCTGGAGCAAAGCAAGAATGAATCAACTTATGCTCAGAGAAACTGACAAAGTAGCAAAAGAGACAGAAGAGATCCTCCAGAATGCATACTCAAGATTCAACATTCCTATTATAGAGGACTTGGGTGTTGATCCTGTTGCAAGTATGAGGTTAACCAATGTTGTCATTGATGTCAACATACTCATATTGCATTGGTAAGAAGGTTTGGATGAGCTGTGTGTTGAGGATATTGAGAAAAGTAGTCTCAATCAGGATCAGTAAAGAACAGTGATAAGAAGAAGGCAAATGTACTCAATAGGTTGAGAATCAGAGGATACGGATTAAAGGGTTTGTAGATATGAGTCTTGAGATGATCCAATTAAGATTTCAGAGGTCCGCATGAAGATATGAAAAAGTTGTGATCGGTCAAGTAGAACCGGTTCCGGGAGATGCTCCGGAGGAACAGAGTGTCACAAAAAGGTCTGGTGAGATCCGGAGGTGCACTATCAGACTCTGTGGATTAAAAAGAGTGTTTGGGATGTCTTTTTGATGTGTCATCTCAATTGGTACATGGTTTGGAGGTCCGGAAGCACCTTCTTCAGTATGACAGTGGCGGCAGACTGTGTTCTTGAAGTTCCGGATGAAGAGGAGAAGAGATTCCAGTGAGTAGAGGAAGTGCGGATGTACCTAGTTAATCAAGCAAGCTTGTGAAGGTTCTTGGATCATGTTGAGGTTATGTTGTCGGTCCACATTGGTGGTAGAGCCCGGAATTGAAGATATTCTCCTGGATGAAGTTCTTGTTCAGACTAGCCGATCGGATGAGTTGTTCATCTTGCGAATGTTCTTGTGGTGGCCGGCCAGATGTATTAATCATCTTGCGAATGTCCTTATGGTTGATTGCCAACTTAGATGATTGTTCCTAAGTTGATGTCTTGTATAAATAAAGGTTTGTGAGTTCATTTCAAAGTGTGTTGAGAAGCGGATGAGTGTGATATAGTGAAAGAGCGAAGGGCAGAGCAGAAGTATCTCAGGCTTAAACAGAACTGATCCAAACATGGTAAAGATGTCGTTCTCTAGTTCAAGGTTGTGATCCTTATGATCTTGTAGATAGTGTGTCTCTTTGTAGGTAGTGTGCCTCCTTGTGAGCAGTGTGCTCAAGTAGTGAGCCCTAATTAGCAAGTGCCATTTTTGTATTTCCTTATTCTTCTAACAGAGAATAATCTTTGGGTTAATCGCACTGTGGTTTTCTCCCTTAATAGGGTTTCCACGTCAAAAATATTGTGTCATGTGTTTTTCCATTTCATGGTAATGTTTGCTTGTTTGAATTAATGCTGCATTGTTTAATAAGAAAGTTCAGAAAGAAAAATAATTAGGATAACTGATTCACCCCCCCTCTCAGTTATCAACAGATCCCTCGGCCACAAGTGTTGAAGAAGGATCTACTCAGGCAATGATAGAAGAAGTAATGGACACTGGTAAAGATAAGGGCTTGGAATCCTCTGCTCCAAAAGAGGTAGCCCATGAACAAGCAAACATTACTCCTCTGGTTTCCCCTGCTGACTTTGGATCCAAAGGAGAAGAAAGAATAAAGGAGAAAGAAAAAGAAGTGAAGGGAAAAGAAGATGACAGCTCTAAGACTGTAGAAGAAAAGAAAACTCTGTCTCCGGCAAGAGACACTGCAGAAATTGTCAAAGAATTCTTAAACAAAGAGACAATAGAAATTGATGAATCGAAACTTCTACTAGGACCATTTGATTTTGATTCTCTTTCCTCGGTACAAACAATGAAGATAGCTTCATTTGCTAATGCAAAAGCAAAAGAAAAACTCTTGAAGTCTCACATGGAAAACTGTGAGCTAATAGAAGCTGCATCCAGTGTGCTTGAAAAGATCATGCCATCCTTTCTGAAGGATTCATCAGCTTCCTCATCAGGTAATCTTAAGTATCTTGTTAGTTCAGTCAGCACTCATGTTGAGTCCTTAGAGAAATCAGCTGAGGAAAAGGTCCGGAAAGTTTTTGGACAAAAGATTCTCTGAAGTACTAAGTCTAATATCAAATGATAGAAGAAATATGGATATAAGGATAAAGAGCTTAGAAAATGCTCTTAAAGATGGTGGGGAAATATATAAATTTTGTCTATCATGGTCCAAAGCAACAATGGAGATTGAGAAGAAAATGAAAGAACAGGAGATCAAACTAACAAAACTTTCTCAAAATTTTGGTCCACTTACCTCATCCATAGTAAATCAACAATGTCAGACTATTGCAGTCTTGGATGAAATTAAGAAGCTAGAGAAAGAAAAGAAAAATAGAATCAGCAGGTTAAATGAACTTAGAAGAATAATCATTCCTAAGTTGGAGGCCATGCATGAGGCCCTAAGTGATGCTCAAACCACAACCAAGACAAATGATCCAATAGATCTGAAGAAGGCAAAAGCTTTTGCATTCTTGTTGAGTGGTCACATATCAATTTTGGATAGGATGAAGTTGAGTTGGGCAACCAAAGTTGTACAATTGAAAAACACTTTTGCAGACATAATAAGTATATGTAGAGTACAACCGGATGATATACTTATGCGACTAAGTATAGATTAATTTTTGAAAATTTTGGTGTGCGGACCCCACCCTTTGCCATTGATGTCAAAGGGGGAGTGATGAGAAGTAAAAAATGTGGAATCCAGCTAAGGGGGAGCTTCGGAAAATGTACATGGAAACAGAGCATCAGCCAAGGGGGAGTATAGTGTGACACTTAGTCATTTTTCACTAAGTGTTGCCATCAATGCCAAAGGGGGAGATTGTTGGCAAGAGACACTATATGGATTCATGAATGTTGTCATTGATGGCAACAAAGGTTATCTCACACATCCGCAAGACATGATGAGTCTCTACCGGAAGTCATATTGAAGAAGTGTTATGATCCGATAAGCAAGAACAGAGCAGTCAGCAAGGTCTGACAGTCAGGTCTAGATCTCTCAGAGGAAGTATTTTAGTAAAGTGCAGTTTTGGGGAAGTCAAGAGGAGTACCTTGACTAATAGATTCCAAGGATTTAGCCTCCGGTGATGGAAGGGTGAAGAGATATGAGCACTTGAGTGTTAGGTTCCTATTTAACAGAGTAGACAGAGAAAGAACTATACCGGCAGAGTATCAAACCCAAATCTGGAAGAGATATTGCTAATGACTAGGTTTCTTGAGGTATCATTCGTGATTGGCCGACATGATTGAAGACTTCTACAAGCATATTCTTGATCCGCATTACTTGGTATGCAAGGATTCAGCCGACAGACTAGAGTTTGAGATAATATTGACTATTCTGGATGCCGACTAGAAAAGTGTTGAAATCACTTGTGTGGATATATATACAAGATGAATTTAGATGTGAAGGTGTGTGGTGTAGGTATTGAAGTGCAAATAAAAGTAGAAGAATAGTATAAAAAGTAGAAAAATAGGTTTGGAATGTAAGAGGACAGCAGCACTTAAGGAGAGTAAGAATGAAGTGCAGCAGATCAGTCTATTGAGCTTCACCGGAACTAAACTTCAGCATGGGTGGATGCTTCTCATCAGTTCAAGTTTCCTTCTTGTAGACAGTAAGTCTTTGTAGGCAGTGAGCCTCTTGTGAGCAGTGTGCTTAGGCAGTGAGTCCTAATTGGCAAGTGCCATTTTGTATCTTCTATTCTTCTAACAAAGAATAATATCTTGGGTTAATCACCCCGTGATTTTTTCCCTTAACAGGTTTTCCACGTCAAAATCATTGTGTCATGTGTATTGGTGTTATTTCCATTTCATGATTATGCTTTCTTATTTGATCTGATGTTGCATTAACTGTTAAGAAAGCACAGAAAGTTGAAATATTAGGATAACTGATTCACCCCCCCTCTCAGTTATCAACAACCCTTTGAATGTGTATTGATTATAGGTTGATCAATAAGGTGACTATAAAAAATAAATATACCTTTGCCTAGAATTAATGAGCTATTTGATCAAATGAGAGGTGTGGATGTGTTCTCTAAAATTGATTTAAGATTTGGTTACCATCAATTGAGAATCAAGGAAGAGGACATACACAAAATTGCTTTCAGAACTCATTATGGACATTATGAGTTTATAGTGCTTCCATTTGGGCTTACCAATGCACTTGTGGCATTCATGAATCTTATGAACAGTGTGTTCAAGGACTATTTAGATGATTTGTCATTGTGTTCATTGATGATGTCCTCATTTATTCTAAGGTAGAACATGAAGAGCATTTGAGATTAGTGCTGAAACGTTTAAGGAAACATCAACTATTTGGGAAGTTGTCAAATTGCTCTTTCTATTAGAAGAGAGTGCACTACTTGGGTCACATTATCTTAGCCAAAGGAATATCAGTTGACGCAGCTAAGATTAAGGCCATTATGGAATGGCCATCTCCCTCGAATCTCCAGGAAGTTCAAAATTTCATGGGCTTAGCTAGATATTATAGAAGATTTGTTGAAGGATTTTCTAAGATAGCGAATCCTATTACCACCCTTCAGAAAAAGGGAAAGAAGTTTGAATGGATGGACAAATGTGAGCAAGATTTTTAGTTTTTGAAACACAAGCTCACCACTACTCCTATTCTTATTGTGCAGGATCCGAATGAGAGATTTTTAGTCATAATAGATGCTTCAAGAGATACCCTGGGAGGGGTTCTCATGTAGAATGGTCAAGTGTTAGATTATGAATCCCAAAAACTAAAGCCTTATGAGGTGAATTATGTGCCTCGTGATCTTGAGTTAGCTGCAATAGTTCATTCTCTACAAAAATGGAGGCAATATCTTATTGGTAAACCTTTTGAGCTGAAAACCAATCAGGTTGGCCCTAAATACATATTCATGCAACCAAATTTGAATGTTCGTTAATGGTGATGGCTTGAATTCCTAAGTGAGTATGACTTTGATATTGACTATATCAAAGGGAAAGAAAACAAGGTAGTTAATGTCTTAAGATGAAAATGACACATTTCGGCCATGATGACTTTTCGTTTTACCTTTAGAGAGCAAGTGTTAGAACAACTACAGAGTGATGAGTTTTACCTAAAGATTAAATCAAATTTAGAGGAAGATGCCTCTAATCAATGGTTTGAAGGATATAAAATTGAGCAAGATAATTTGCTTAGGTTTTAAAATAGGATATACATGTACCAAGACATGGTGGATTAAGAGCCAAAATGTTTGAAGCACACAATGCTCCTTATTTTGGGCATCCCGGAGTGACTAAGCTTATGGTTGATTTGAAGCCATTGTATTTCTAGTCTGGTATGAAGAGAGAGGTAATAGAGTATGTGGCAAGATGCCTAGAATGTCAATGGGTAAAGGCTGAGCATGTGCATCTGACAGGATATCTATACCCTCATGACATATTGGCATATAACTGGCAAGTGATTAGTATGGACTTCATTTAGGGATTACCCATGTCCAAGTCCAAGCATGACGTAATTCTAGTCTTAATTGACAAATTAACCAAGGTAGCCCATTTCATACCTAGGAATTTGATTGATGGATCACTAACCTTGGCCAAGAGATTTGTGCAAGAAATATTCAGGCTTCACATGGTACCTGAAATAATTATTTCTGACTAAGATATTAGAATGACATCAAGGTTTTTGAAAACCTTGTATGCCGCTCTAGGTACTCGTCTAAATTTTAGTTTAGTATATCATCCTCAAATGGATGGTTAGATAGAGCAAGTCAATCATATTGTAGAGGACCTACTTTGAATGTACTATATGGATCAACAGTACAAATGGGAGGAATACTTTCCATTGGATGAATTTGCATACAAAAAAAATTATCAATCTTCATTGGGAATGACTCTTTTTGAAGCTCTTTATGATAGGAAATGTCATACCCCTATTAGTTGGGATAGTGTAGAGGATAGGGTAGTTATTGGCCCTGAGATGCTCAGAGAAATGGATGAGCAAATGAAACTGATTAGAGGAAGATTGAAAAAATCTTCTAATAGACAAAAGAGCTACACTGATAAGAACAAAAGTTTTGAATAGTTTGCAGTAGGGGACAAGGTGTTCCTTAGGGTAAAACTACATAAGAGTTCCATCTCCTTTGGTAAGTTAGCCAAGCTAGCTCCTAGATATGTGGGGCCTTTTGATGTATTAGATGTGCTAAATCCTATAGCCTGTAAATTAGCTTTATCACCATCTCTCTCTCTTGGTTGCATGATGTTTTTCATGTTTCATTGTTAAAATGTTATCACCCTAAGGCCACTCACATTTTGGATTGGCAGGCTTTGTAGGTTCAGGATCTGGGGTTGGTACAGGTAGAGCCCCTGCAAATCCTTGAGCAATGTAAACTTCAATTCTACAATAGGGAAGTGGTCCTATTACCTATTTTTGTCTTGTCCTCCAAATAGGTGAATCAAGGTGTTTCCGAGTATTGATGAATCCAAGTCTGTTAGGTAGGTTGAAGCATGCAGGTCTACAGAGCATAAGTGTTTTAAGTTGGAACTAACATGTAGGTTGAAGAAGTCAAGCCAAAAGATTCTAAGTGTTTTTCTCTTTTTAAGTTCTACCTTATCGACAAATTTAGTGTTTCATGAACCTATCAATTTGCTAATTGACAAGTTTGTCGATAGGCAAACTCGGCGACAAGAGAAGAGTTCAAGGAAGGAAAATCTGAGGATGAAAGAAGTCTTGCTTTATTATAAAAACTGGTGTTTCATGAACCTCATGGTTTTCTGATTGGCAAGTTCACTGATAGTTGAACTAGCTGAAAAAAGAAATTGAAAGGAGGAATAAAGAAAGACAAAGAAGAAAGGAAAAGGAAGCCTTTATCAACAAATTTTAAGGACGAAGAACTTCAAGTTTGCCGATAAAGGAAGGAGGAAGGTGGGGGGTAAAGGAAGACAAAAGGGACAAGTTATCAGTGAAGGGAAGAGTTGGCAAACCAAATGGTTTTCCAATCAGCGAACTCATCGACAAAGACAAAGGGAAACACAAAGAGAAAGCAAATTTCATGAAGAGGAGACTTCACCGACCAGAGAAGGAAGCTAAAGAAGACCAAGGCAAATAAATAGTTCATGAAATGGAGGTATCACCAACTAAAGGGAAAAGGAGAAGAGAGAATCAGCTAAGGTGATGGTTCATGATATGGAGGTTTTTTTGACAAAGGAAAAGGCATTAACGTTGAGTTACACATTGTGTATTTCAACCTTAGTGAAATACACATTGTGCATTAGCAATAAGAAGGATAAGTATTTCTCAACATTCCTAAATCCCTAAACACTTAACCAAACTCATCCACAAGCCTGTTGAAGGATGTGTACAACCAGGTGTTGTAGCAGAAAATCATTTTTTATAAGGGAAAATTAGATCTACAAGTCTTTGTAATGCCTTACTAGAATCTTTAGTCATGCAAACTGTATTGGAGACACGTGTGCCAACATGAAGGGTCAGTTCTAGGAATCCAAGTTTAGTTGAGAGGCACTTCCAGTCTATTTTAGGCTTGTTAGAGAGCCTACATGGACATTATATGAGTTGAGAGAAGATTTGAAGGGGTAAACAAGTAGTTAAGGGCAGTTTCAATCCCTAAAAGGAAGGCCTTTTCATTTTACATGCCTAAGGAGCTTGAAATCACGCGAATGATGGCAATGAACAATTGTCCTAGTTGGAGAAGTAGTTAGTTTTAGCCTACACAGGAGTTAGAACACCATGCAATCAGTTGGAATAGTTTTAAAAGAGCATGAAAAGGAGTTTCAGTCAAAAATTCAAAGCCAACTCAACCTCCATTGACTTTGCTTGATGTGAATAATTTTCAAATAGTCCAAAGTTGGAGTTCCACATCCAAGTGCCCAGTTCAAGCATTGAAACTCGGACTCTTCTTTGGAGTTAAGTTTTAGTTGTGAAAGGGGGTTGTTGGGGGGTCAAAACCAAGATTCGGGTTGCTTTTTCCTGAGTTATTTCTAATTTTCTCCACTCTCAGCAAGAAAAGTAGCATTGTAACTTAGTTTTTGAGAGATTTTAAGTTGTAGAACAACTATTTTTTTTAGGTATTTTTCAAGCATTTTCAGATTTGTAACAAAGGAAAGCTCCTAATTTTTTAATAAAACAATATTACGGCCTTCTCAAATTTCATGTGTTGAAGTGTTAACTATTGCAAATGATTTGATCTAATTTTTATGATTATTCTATATCAATCCTTGAATTTTGTCTCATCTGTAAACATTATTATACAGAAACAAACAAAACGCTTACAGGTCATAGGTTGTGTGGCTATTTTCAGCATGTTGTAGTTGTGAAGACACCTAGTTTCCTTCAACAAATGTGAAATCTAACCTTCATATGAAACACTATTGTGTGAGCTTGTTAAAGCTTGAGTTGTGCATAGAACAAAACCTTTTGAACTGAGAAGAATTGTGAGTTGAAATAATTGGTAAAAGCCTTATAAATTTTGGTGTATCACCTCCTAGGATCAATATTTTTAAGTTAGAACATCTTCTATCCCTTTTCTTGTCAAAGCATTAGTTTTAGGTGATCCATCAAGGGACCAACCTTCTCTGGAGGTTCATCTTTCCCATAAGTTACCCACAGTTTGAGGATGATGCCATGTTTCACAAGATAGCTAAGTTTTACATTTAGCAAGGGTGCAATCTTAGTAACAATAGGTCTAGTACAAGTGATGCAGAGTGGCACAAAGGAAGGTATCAACACAAGATAAGTTTGGTTTGTTCTCCTTAGCCCACTCACCCACTTCACTTCTTCAATCCAACACAATCAAAGGCACATTCAAGGGTAAATGAAGGATTTGTTACTTAGGCTCTTGTCCAACTCTCAAGGCTATGTCTACACCTTCATGCAGGTCTGAAAAAACCTTACCAACACTTGGTTTGATCACCAACTTCCCAAAACTCTCCAACCTATACCTTGACTAGTAAGGCTACTAGCCCTCCAAACTAGGTTATCTTCACACAACTTGACAAAATCCCAAATGACTAGCCAAAAAAATGATGGTTTTAGATACCCTCTATGGAACCCTATCAAACCCCCAAGTCTCCTATTCCAACTCTACTCCAGCAATCCAGAACACTCATTTGGTCTTCTAGGCCTAATTGATCAATTTAGGCTAGGTTACAAAGTAAGTGCTCAAAATTGGGTGCATAGATCAGGGGCAGGAATTTGGAATGCTTCTACCATGTCCCTACAACACAAATCCATCATTTATTTGCTCACCCTATTAGGATTCTATCATCTACAACCTCAAATAGCATGAATTTGGCCAAATACAATGAAATACTTGACCTAGGGCATCACCTTAAAAATTGAAAACAACATCTCCCAGCAAAATGCTTTTGGAATCCTATAATACACATCCCTAGCCTACATTTCACCAGTTTTTGTGAATTTTCACCAGTGGGAATGCATTCTAGGGCCGGATTTCTATGGCTGCCCTAGAAAACAAGGTTTCTAGACCTGTTTTGAAAGAAAAATCAATAACTTTTGATCCCAACTACTTCAGGACCTCAAACTAGTTTCATTGGAACCGTGACTCCAAGAACTTTCAGAATAATGACATTTGCACATGTCAAAAGTCCGTACAGTCCATACACAGTGAGAAAAGCAGGAAAATTTGCTATTTTCTGTAGTTTCAATGCCGCAAAACTCCGTACCAGATGTCCTCTACCGTACAGGAGTGAGTTACCATGTTTTTACAACCATTCCAATTGGTATCTAACTTCCAAAGGCAGATTCAACCACCCAAACTAAGTTTCAACCGGCCAATGTGTCATTGGCAACATTGGCAACAATAGATATTATGGTGTTTTTCCATTTTCCAAAGGATGGCGATTTGTTTTACTTGTCCAATGGAATCAAACCACCATCATACTCCTTAGACCATGCTAAAACACTAAGACAACTCAAACAAACTCAAAAAGCCAATATTAGACCTTCTAGGCCTAAGTGGCACAACTAGGTCCAAGTGGACTAAGAAGGATATGAGGTTTATAAAGTTACCCTAGACCTCTTGACCACACAAGAATAGACCTTCCAACATGGCTATGAAAAAGCCTTATTACAAAACACATCAAACAAAAACTCAACTTATCAAAGATGCTAGCACAATGCTTGTAGGGATCAAACTGCTCCTAGGTGCCCTGCACTAATAAGGTGCAGTGGAATTAGTTCTCTAAGGATAGTGCTACTTGGGAGGATGTTACAGAGATGCAACAATTTTTCCCTCATCTTTTCTAGTTTTATACTTCCTGGATATCATCGAGATGATGACTACTCCTAGAGGGGAGGGATGTCACAACCCATTTTGCACATGACACAGTGTTGTTTACTTCTAGAAATTGCACAAACATATATGATGTTATGATTGTGATATATGTTACATTATGAACTATCTGGTTAACTATTTTCATTGCACTATTAGAAATGGATTTTGATATGTTTTATGTTATAGTAGCATGAATTCATTAATGGAATATGGCATATTTATACATTGATATCATTTGATGTTGACTAACTACAATCAAATGTTTGAGTGTGACAAGATCCACCATAACCTCTCCTTAAGGGAGAGTGTCACAGAGGAGGACCTAACAATTCTAAGGTTGTCATGCATGATATGCACACACACACACATTTTCATATATAGTGTAGTTGCATTTAGATTGGGTTTTGGGTCAATGTGGTTAGTCATTTGAATATTAGATATGTTACTAATTCATTTCATTCTAGCAAACAAATTCAATTTATTTAGTTTTCAGAAAGGAATAAAAAAATTAATTTATATGCACACACACACACACATATGGCACAAACAATAATATACATATATATATTTATATAAATGATTATATATATAAATGAGTGCAACTTATTTTATTTACACTAGATAATGTAAATTACATCCATACACATTCCTGTGTATATTATTAAAATATTACACATAACTGTATATAATGTGGACTAGAATAATTTGATAGCACTATTTAATCATCTATTTATTATTTTGACAATAGTGAATAATTTAATCTTTACTCACCCTGAAGGAAGACAGGGGAAATAAATAGTTTATTAAATAATTTTCAACAACTGTATCTTTCTGTGTGATGACATTTGTGAACTTAACAAGAGAACTTATGCATTGTTTAACATGAGTTGTTGGGCCCCAAGGCCATGTGGAACATCCTAAGCATTGCTTGTCAACAACAAACCACTTCATTTGACATCTGGAATCTTTTGAGGAAAGAGGTAAGAAATGTAAAACAAAAAGGAATTTTGGGAAAAGAAATGGGGGGAGGATTTTGTCGAGGAAGAATTGGAAAGAGGAGAGTTGTAGGAAGAATACGATATTTCACACTGGAAGCTCTGTACAAGTATGAATAATTTTGTATGCTGGCATATTATGAATGAATACATTCCTTGAAGAAATACTTGAATATTGAGAAAAGAATGAGTTGATCTTCATCTTTAAAATCAATCTATGCAAACAATTTCAAAATTTATGCCTACAGCCATGAAATTCAGAGTATAGAGAGATTTTGAACTATGAGGTTTTCAATTTGGAAATACTAGTAAATTGGTTTGATCAAGACCCAAGAATCAAATGTTGCAAACAAAACAAAATTAACTAAGCCATTATAAGTGCTCAAGAAATACTTGAATACTGAGAAAAGAATGAGTTGATCTTCATTCTTGAAATCAATCTGTGCAAACAATTTCAAAATTTATGCCTGCAGCCATGAAATTTAGAGTATCGAGAGATTTTGAACTATGAGGTTTCAATTTGGAAATACTAGTAAATTGGTTTGATCAAAACCCAAGAATCAAATGTTGCAAACAAAACAAAATTAACTAAGCCATTATAAGTGCTCAAGAATTTTTTCTAGGCAATATAATTGGCAACATTGAAACAAGAAGAGAATAGAGGGCATGCTTCAGGTGCCTTCAACCAAAGAGGCGTGCCTCATTCCTGGCTGCCCTCAATACTTGTGATTTGTAGTTGTTTAAACAAAAAATTAGATGTACAGCCTTTTCAAGGTCCCACCAAGTAAATTATAACCAAAATAAATAGAAAGGTGAAGATTCCACCAAAAAAATAGTTGCATATAATGCCCAGGTGTAGCCTAGAACAAAGAAAACTACTCAGTGATAGAAAAATGGAATTCTTGAGGATTGATGCCTAAGTTTGATGCAAAAACCTGCATAAAATTTATAGAAAATTATCAAAACACCTTCTCAGGCACCATCATAAGGAGCTTATAGTTCACTACTACTCATAGCGTGAGCAGATGAGGGTAGCACCCAACAAAAATGATATAATATGACTCTCTAAACCTAATTGACACTTTTCTCAATGTTTTATTAAATGAATTTGGAATTACACTTTTGTATTTGGAAAAGAAAATTAGGTAAAAAATGCAATTTTTACCTTAATGGACATGAGTTAAGGTTTAGAAATTTTGATTAACCTTTAGATAAATCCAAAGTGATTAAAGTAATAGTTTTAAACTATGAATTACATGAGGTTAAAAAATTAAATTATGTTGATTATCACATAATATGATACTATTGTGATTAATTATTTATTAATGTCGAATCATAGATGATATGGTGATTGATGGCATGGTTCCAAGCAGAATTTATTTCTAAAGGATTGGAAACACTTGATTATTTTCCATCACATGGATTTTTGACGACTGTACCCACAATATCCCCTTTTCTGTAGCTTCTTTCTGTCGGAACCTGCAAAACATGATCTGTACCTACAAAAGAAGGAGAAAGATGCTATGGCTATATAGGATCTTGCCTCAGTCAAGCCCCGTCTTTGGTATTTCTACCTCAACAATAGCCAAAGATAAAGATTTGTAGAAGTGTGTGCAAACCTAAGAATGTGTATGCAGAAATATCAAACTCTAGATGTCTCAATCAAGGGAAGATCAACAACTTCCTTTGAATCAATAAATACATACAACTTCACCTCAAGAAGATGAAAACAAATGAATACTTGCATGAACAAGAAGGCGAATTAGCAATGTCTACGAAGGATCTCCAAGCTCGATATTGGAGTCTTCAACCCTTCTCCCGATCATGCAAAGGGTGTACAAACCCTAGGAAGAGTAAGATAGTCTCAAGATCTTGATCCCTAATCTCCATCCATTGTCTCCATGATAGAAAATATTAAATACTTTCAAGAGCTTCAACAAGTCATTGATCTTCAATGGCAATTTTGGCAGATTTTTGGTATCAAGCTTGCATAAGAATTGTGTGTGATGAAATGATTTTCAAATGTCTTTTTATATCTAGCTTTAGGGAAATTCAAATTTTGAAATAACGTATTGATATCATGCAAAAACTAAGAATTTGAAATAGAATCCTGAGGCATACAACGGGAGCTGACACCTTGCTAAAATTCAAAATCCTGGGAAACAGGGGAGGACTAGGGCATGGGTGCCCAAGTCCAAGCCCCCATTTTCTGATCAGATCTACTTTTTGGGGGTCCCAGGGACCTGTAATTCAAATGCCCTTTTTAGGTTCCATCAAAAGGTTACCTCAAAAAGTGAACATTTTGCAACTAGACTTAGTCAATCAGGGTTTTAGGAAGGTCAGAAAGAGAAAGGTTGAGAGGTCACCCAAAGCAAGGATTTTAACTGAGGGAAATTGTACCATACCATATAGGAGGACAATTTCTAATGTTACACTTAGAAAGCTCCAGATGCCACTACTCTTCAAGAGAGTCATCCTCCCCTTGAGTCGATAATTATTAAAACCAATCCTAGGGCTACTTAAGAATCCAACGATGTAAATACAACTGATCGCCCCAATAAAAGAAGCCTATTAGCAACTCCAAGGTTTGAGTCCACATGTCACTTTGTTTAATGACAACTGAAGTAGTTGTCAATCAGTGCCCCACCACTCCAAGAATTTACTCAGCCTACTGATGATTAGATTGATACTAATTTTTTATCTGAAGTAAATTGTAAAAGGAATTGTTGATGTATTAAATAAAGCAACTGGTTCAATCTCAATTCATTGCAGTTAGGATTTTGTATAGTTATTCATTTCAATAAATGCTCAAATGTATAAGTAGGAACCAGTTAGTCTCTCTTAGTTAGTTCCAATTTTTAGTCAGATTGTATTACTTTTCAGCTGGAGGAAAACCTCTCATTTTTGCTTGTGTATCCATGCCCACTTCGGGATTATTTTGAATGAAAATGAAGGGGACTTTCTTCTAAATATAGCTTGAGTTCAAGAGGATCATCTCTAGTTGGGAAAGTAGGGCCCGCTTTGCCAACTTGGAGGAGATCTCTCAGTATTCTATTTCTATGTTGTTTTGTTGTGTCTTTCTATTCATCGTCATCATTTCTGTGTGTTAATCTTATGCCATGTTTTCCTTTTCTGTGTAATCATTTAGATATTATCACCTGCAGGTTTGTTCTTTAAATTCTTAAAAATACCAGAAAGAGATTTGTTATTCAAAAAGCACTATTGTATTCAAAGTATTTCATTGATGTATTTTAACAATTGATGCAGTTACTTCTAAGTTTCATTTCAGAAAAATGGATAGTTTCTTTCAAGCACGTGTGTTTCTTTCAAAGCAAATAAAATAGTTTCCTTTAAAGCATGTGTGTTTCTTTCTAAGCAATTAGCATAATTTCTATTTCTGCATGCGTGTTTCCTTTAAAGGTAATTAAAATAGTTTATATTTCCCGCATGTGTGTTTATTCTAGCAAGCTAAGTAAATTGAACCTTAAGCAATTCACCCAAAACCATCCATCCACAAGATTCGGATTCCACTCCAAACCCCCCACACTAAGAGTCTTATCACAGGTCGTTCCGGACACCTCCAGATTGATAATTAAATGATGATGAATTAATATCAACTACAATGACCTCATCAGAGGGATTACACATTACACCCATAAGGGGTTTTTATCATGGTACTTGCCCAAGGTGCCATGAGGAGTGGTTTTCACCATTAGACGAATTTATTTCTCTTTAATTTTTTTTATTTTTGGACTTTTTTTTACTTTTTTTTTCTATTTTTTTTTTTTCTTTTAATGTTTGGACGGGATGGATGGATTTGGATAAAGGAAGTGATTTGGAGGGGGATTGGGACTCAAGCATCTGTTTTCATAGCAAGGTAATAGATTCCCATGTTGGAGAGATGTTGCATATGGACCATGTCAAATGTAAGGATGTGCATGTATGTTGGTAGATGGAGAATAGTGGATTATAATGTGGATTATGGATGGATGGTGATAGTGGATAATGGTGAAATGGGGGATTATGTAAAAGCATGGACCATAGGCATGTGATGGGGGAGATATGTAGGATAAGAGATATATGATGGGTGGATGAAGGTATGTGGGAATGTCATGATGGGAATCGAGACTAACGGTTGCACACACTGTAATGTATTTCAAAGCTTTTTATTTTGAGAGGGAGTGGGGAGTAATTGGGATGTTTTATTATGGGATTGGGATGAAGGATTGGGGGATTGCTGATTTCGGAATTTAGGGACCCAAACGGACTTGGGCTTTTATGATTTTTTTATAGGGAGCAAGATTTTTGAGATTTGGGGATGGAATGGGATGTGGATGCTCCACTTGGATTTGTTTCCTTTTCCTTGGGGACCCACACCATTTTAGTTTTTGCTTTTGGAGGTGTGGTCTTATGTAGCCTTTTATATGGATTGTTCTTGGATGTTGTGTATCGATGCCCTACAACATGATACTATTTAGGCTTTTGAGGATTTTGTGCTTTATGTAGGGAGGAATCCAAATTGTAGTTTTTGAATCCCATGGATTTGGTGGAAGCTTCATGCTTGGATGGTGTGTGCTTTGGTTGATCTTGATTATGAACATTGGGGGATCAAGAATTATGGATAGGGGTATTAAGGATGGGAGGATTGGGGGATTTAAGGATGGGGATATTAGGAGTAGGGAGGAGTTGAGGAAGTGTGGATTCAAGGAGATGTATGGTCACATGCTTTTTGGATTGATGGATGAAATAAGATGGAGGAGGAGGGATAGTGGCATATGTTTTGGGGGTGCAATGAGATGCACTAGGTTTGGGATTGAAGGAATGGATTTTGGAAGGTGTGTGGGTAGTACCAACATGCTTGGATTGTTTACCTTGGGATGTATAGCCAAGGCCAGGTGCGCACGGATGGATTTTTACATGGATGGGCTCCAAAATGTCATTGTCATGAAGGCCTAGGCCTTTACCATGATAGTTCATGTGATACAGGAGCATCCCAGGTTGAAAGGCAATCTTGTATCAACTAAAAACATCTTTTCTTTTAGTATTCAATCATATCAGTCTCAGTGGATTGCACTGCATTTCACCGCATGATCACTTCATAGTTCATGACATAGGATGAATACTCAATACTATGTCATCTACATCATATCCATATTTTAGGAGGTTTGCAATTATCTATGGAGAGCTATCACCATCACAAGCATCATTAGGAGCCTCAGTTCAAAGTAGTACACATTCAACTCGGAGCATGAGGTTTGCGGCACCTTCTCATGACATGTGCCACTAAATGAAACATCTCACAAGGTAGTATGGGACCAAAGGCACCTTCATTCAAAACCGCAACATGTTTTCCCAACACATGGAGCATCACCTTATGATTTATGGCCGACCTACATGTTTCAATAAGCATTAGGTTTTGGAACCTCTTAAGGCCAACATGGATCATTCCTTGAGTTGGGAATTGGTATATAAGAATTCATTAGATGCATTAGGAAAGTAGTGAAGATGGTAGTTGATAGTTAGTTCTTAGTAGTTGATTTGCAGAAGGCGCTACAAAGCTATATCTTTCTTATAATTGTAATAAGCTAGAGGATAGGCCTGTGAGCTAGTTGTGGCCCATATACTACTAGCATATGAAGGTTGTAATTGTTTAGATATTGAATCAATATATTTCCATTTGTTGTTCCATTCTTGTGTTTTTCTTTTGTGTTTACTCTAAGGTTGCATGGTAGGACAGTCCTATCCTTGGACCCTCCATCTATGACTACACCAAGTGGTATCAGAGCAAAGTTTTTGAATCCTTTAGGAGAGAAGGCATTCTGACAGATCTTAAGGTGAGCATATCGTCAACCTAAGGTAGCCTACAAGTGTTTGTCCATAGAGCGCCAATTATGAGGTAGTTACAACCTTATAGTCAGATCACCCAATTGAGGTAGTTGAACTGGATCCAAGGAAGAGATGCCACCAAGGAGGATGCCTATTATGGCCAATGTTGTTGAAAGAATGGAATTTAAATGTTATAAATGATAAGAACAATGAAAGTCTAATTAGATGTTGTAGAAGAGGATAGGAAGAGAGGTCTAAACCCTAGATATGAGGATGAAAGTGATGATGATGAATTAGGAGTTCAAATTGTGGATCAAAATGAAGAAACCCTAGAGGAAGAAGAGTTAGATCAGGAAAAGATGTTGAAATCTATTTCTAAGATTGGTAAAAGACCTAGGATTGAGATTTCAAACTATGCGGGTAATTTGAACCCTGAGGAGTTGATTGACTGGATAAATGACATGGAAGAGTATTTTGAGTATGAAGAAATTGAAGATCCAAAAAGAGTGAGAATTGCAAAAACTAAGTTGAAAGGAAACGTTGCTATTTTGTGGAAAGAAATTCAGTTGGATAGGAATAGGAGAGGAAAAGAAAGAATCACAAAGTGGGATAGAATGGTGACAAAATTGAAGAATCAATTGATACCTATTGACTATGAGCTAGAATTGATGAAGAGATTGCAAAACCTAAGGTCAATTGAGAAGACAGTGAAAGAGTACACTAAATAATTTCACAAGATGATTGTTAGGACTAGGTATAGTGAAGCTAGCAAGGAGAAAGTTGTACGATACATAAATGGACTAAGAATCAGCATTCAAGAAGAACTAAGCTTGGTAAGGATGACAACAGTGGAAGAAGCATATCAATTTGCACTGAAGGTTGAATAGAAGTTGAACAAGAGATTTGAGCATAGATAGAGAGGTAGAGGAGGTAGATTCCCGAGAGGTAGAACACAATGCGGTGAAGGAAGATCATATCTAGAGCATAATAAGGAAAGTAGTGCATACCGCAAAGAATAAAGAGACAACAATTCATATCACTGAGGGAGAGATGACAGAAGTTTTTACCACAATAGTAGAGGAAGTCATAATTCTAACTACAATCAAGGATATCGAAAGGGATGAAAGAGGATTTGACAAAAGATTGTTTAAAGGAACTTGTTTCAAGTGTGGAGGTGAAGGACACCAAGCATTTGAATGTCATCACAGAAGTACTAACAAAAGGACAAAGAATAATGCAAGGATAGCATATGTGGAGGAAGAACCTGTTGGATCACCAAGTTTAGTAGGTAAAATGGAAAAGGATGAATCATTAGTCATGAGGAGAGGTTTGTTGCAAGTAGAAACAATTGAGGATCCACCACAAAGGAAATGTTTGTTCTGGACTAGATGCAAATTAGAAGGTAAGTGTTGCAAGGTTATCATTGACAGCAGTATTATCGACAATTTGGTTTCAAAGGGGATGGTAAGGATGCTAAATATGAAGAGGTTAGAACATCTGAAACCCTAAAAGATAGCATGGATTCAAGATGAACACAAGATACTGGTGACTGAACAATGTTTCGTGAAATTTCATATAGGATATTATAATGATGAGGTATTGTGTGATATTATGCCAATGGATGTATGTCATATATTGTTGGGAAGACCACGGCATTATGATAGAAAAGAAATTCATGATGGGAGGAAGAATACCTATACTATAACATCAAATGGGAGAAGACATATATCTTGATACCTTTGGAAGAACAGAGCAAGAGTGAAGTATGCGGCAATGATAGAATCTGTTTAGTAGATGGAAGGAAATTTGTGGATGGATTAATACTTTAGAACCTATGTTTTGCAATAATTCCAAAGAAGTGTGGTACCTAGAGTGCGAAGAACACCACTGCAAAAGGAGAAGAAACACTGCAGAAGGAAGTAGCAAAATTGTTGGCAGAATACCAAGATATTATATTAGAGAATGTGCCAGAAGGACTACCACTAGTCTGGAGTATTAGTCATCATATGGATCTCATACCTGGAGCTATTTTACTAAACAAAGTGGCAAATAGGATGAAACCAACAAAAAATGTGGAGCTAAATAGATAGATACAAGAGTTGTTAAGGAAAAGATTGATCAAAGAAATTTTGAGCCCATGTGTAGTACCTGCAGTATTAGCACCAAAGAAAGATGGAGAATGGAGGATGTACATAGATTCAAGAGTGATCAATAAGATCACAGTAAAGTATAGATTTCCATTACCAAGGATGGATGATATTATGGATTTTTTAAGTGGCGCAAAGTACTTCACAAAGATTGACCTAAAGGGTGGATACCATCATATCATGATCAGAAAAGGAGATGAATGCAAGACTGCATTCAAGACAAATGAAGGATTGTATGAGTGGTTAGTCATTCCTTTTGGATTAACTAATGCACCAAGTAAATTTATGAGGTTGATGAATGAAGTTTTGAAGAAATTCTTGGGTAAGTTTGTTATTGTCTACTTGGATGATATTCTAATTTTTAGTAGAACCAAAGAAGAACATTTGTGGCATATTAGACAAGTATTTAAGAGGCTAAGGGAAGAGAAATTACTAATAAACATCAAGAAATGTAGTTTCATGAAGACATAACTGGTATAGTTGGGATTTGCGATTTCTACAGAAGGATTGAAGATGGATACAAAAAATGTAAGAGCAATTGTTGAATGGCCAACACCTATGAATATTGGAGAGGTAAGATCTTTTCATGAATTGGCAAGTTTCTATCAGAAGTTCATCAAAAAATTTAGTACCATATGCACATGAATGATAGAGACCATGAGAGGAGATCAAAAATATTTTAAGTGGATATCAGGAGCACATAGGAGTTTTGAATTGTTGAAGCAAAAGGTGACAGAGCAACTAGTGTTAGCATTACTAGATTTTAACAAAGTATTTCAGGTGGATTGTGATGCTAGTTGAAATGCAATAGGAGCAGAGTTAAGCCAAGAAGGGAGACCAATAGCATATTTCAATGACAAGTTGAATGATGCAAGGAAGAGATATTCAGTATATGATTAGGAGTTCTATGTTATAATTCAAGCCTTGAAGAAGTGGAGACATTACTTGTTTCCAAAGGAGTTTGTGTTGTACATTGACCATCAAGCTTTGCATTACCTAAGTAGTTAGGATAAGCTGAATCAAAGACATATGAGATGTGTAGAGTTCATGTAGAGTTATACATTTGTGTTGAAACACCAGAGTGGAAAGTCAAACAAAGTTGCAGATGCATTGAGTGGGAGGAGGAACTTGTTAACAAAAATGTGGATAGAATTAACAGAATTTGAGGAGTTGAAACACTTGTATGAAGCTGACTTGGATTTTGTAGAAGTATGGAAAGCATGTAGAGAACCGGTATTGAAAAATAGGAGAAATTGGTTGGACTATTTCATTCAAGATGGTATGTTGTTCAAGGGGAGCCAATTATGCATTCCTAGGAGTTCAATGAGAGAGAATTCGATCAAGGAGAAACATAGTGGTGGATTAGCAGGACATTTTGGTATTGATAAAATAGTAGCTTTGGTGAATGAACATTATTTTTGGCCTCAGATATATAAGGATGTAAGGATTTTTGTTCAGAGTTGCAAAAGGGAGTAGTCAAAATATTGGATTGTATAAACCTTTGACAGTACCAGAGAGACCTTGGGAAGATATCAGCATGGATTTCATATTAGGATTGCCAAGAACATGGAGGGGACATGATTCCATATTTGTAGTAGTGGACATATTTTTAAAGATGGCACATTTCATTCCTTGTAAGAAGACACATGATGTTGTGAATGTTGCTGACTTATTTTTCAAGGAGATTGTGAGATTGCATGGATTACCAAAGAGTATAGTCTCAGATAGGGATACAAAGTTCATAGGATGTTTTTAGAGGACACTATGGAAGAAGATGAAGACAAACCTAAAGTTTAGTTCAATATTTCACCCATAGATAGATGGACAAATAGAAGTAGTAAATAGGAGTTTGGGTAACTTGTTGAGATGCTTGGTAGGAGATAAGGTAGGAAATTGGGATATAATTCTACCGCAAGCAGAGTTTGCATACAATAACTTGGTGAATAGAAGTACAGGGAAGACACCATTTGAAGTTGTGACTGGAGTACAACCTAGAGGAGTTGTGGAGATCAGAGACATCAGTATGGAGAACAAAAGGAGTGCTAAAGTAGAAGTATTTGCAGGATACATGGAAACAGTACACAATCAGGTCTGAAAGCATTTAGAAGAGATGAACATTAAGTATAAGGAACAAGCTAATGAGAAAAGAAGGCATAAGGAATTTTCTATTGGGGAGGAAGTCATGGTATATCTCAAGAAGTTTGATTCAGATAATGCATATGAAGTGGATTTACTAGAAGTATTAGGCATATCACCCATATTCACTATCAAAGACCTAAATTAGTACTATGAAGGATAATCAAGTGACAACACCACAGAAGTTTTTTTGAAGGATCAAATATCGTATCAACAACAGGAGCAGATAGAGTAGATATTAGATAGAAGAGTTGGGCACAACACCAAAAATAAGTAGTATAGGGAATATCTAGTTAAGTGGAAGGGAAGACCAGAAGAAGACTCATTATGGATTTATTATACTGAGGTAGACCACATTCATTTTCCTCTATCCCTAGGAAAGTGAGGGATTCACTTTTCAAACAATCTCAGGTGTCTAATGCAAGAGCATCCAAGGTTGAAAGGCAATCTTACATCAACCAAAAACATCTTTTATTTTAGTATTCAGTCATATCAGTCTCAATAGATTGTACCCCATTTTATCCAATCATCACTTCACGGTTCATAGCATAGGATGAAGACTCAATGCTATGTCATCTACATCATATCTAAATTTCAGAAGGTTTGCAATTGTCTACAAAGAGTTATCACCATCAAAAGAATCATCAGGAGTCTCAGTTCAAAGTAGTCAACATTCAGCTTGGCACATGAGGTTTGTGGCACCTTCCCATGATTTGTGGCACAAAATGAAACATCTCACAAGGTAGTATGGGACCAAAGGCACCTTCATTCAAAACCGCAAAATGTTTTCCCAACACACAGAGCATCACCTTATCATTTATGGCCAACCTACACGTGTCAACAAGCATTGGGTTTTGGAACCTCTTAAGGTTGATGCGGATCACTCCTTGAGTTGGGAATTGGTATATAAGCATTCATTAGATGCATTAGAAATGTAGTGAAGATGGTAGTTGATAGTTAGTTCTTAGTAGTTGATCTATAGAAGGCGCTGCAAAGCTATATCTTTCTTGTAAGTGTAATACGCCAAAGGATAGGCCTATGAGCCAATTGTGGTCTGCATGCTTCTGGCATATGAAGGTTGTAATTGTTCATAATATTGAATCAATATATTTCCATTTTTTGTTCCATTCTTTGTGTTTTTCTATTGTATTTACTCTAAGGTTGCATGGTAAGATAGTCCTATCCCTGGACCCTCCGTCCGTGACTATACCATCATGTGTTGGAGCATACGATGGGCAATGGCATGTTTTTTATTTTAGAAACAAGACACGAGTCCATTATTAGATGGAGGGGGATGAGTGGTAGAAGAAAGTTGTTCCTCTCCTATGAGAGAACCACCATGAAGGAAGGTAGTGGGACCAAGAGGATAGTATGATGGATTCAGGATCATGGGATTAATAGGTGATGGGGAAGGATTGATGGGAGATGGTAAAGGATTAATGGGGGACAATCGGGGATAAATAGGAGACGGTGTGGGATTGGGATGAGTTGGCAGGCTTGGATCATGATTAGGATGGGGGATGGATGTTTCAACATGATTTGGACTAGGTTTTTGACATAGTCGGGTTTGCATGGATGGTGTGGTGGGGGAGGAGTATGTAGTGTGACTGGGCTCCTTGGATTGGGTAGATGGAGGAGAGGATGATACTTTGGATAGGATTTTCGATAAAATTGAGGAGGATGGTGATGTGGTTTTGATGGACATGAAGTGGATGGTGATGTCATTAATGACACATTGAGGTGTTTGGGGAGGAGTGGAATTGTATGACTCCATAATTTTATTTTCATGATTTTTCTCAACACTCTTAGTGAGGAGTCCTTGGAGAAAGGATGATTTGGACTTAGTAGGAGAGGATTTGGGTGATGGAATGTGATGTGGATTGGATGATGAAGTAGATGGTGAGGTTGATGGATAAGGAGATGGTGGATTTGGATAAGGAGAGGATGGATTTGGATAAGGAGATGATGGATTTGGATAAGGGGAATGTGGGTAAGAGGTGGAGGTGATGAGGATTTTATATGAGAATGGATGTTGGGATGTGGATATGGGATAGAATGGATTTACCTATAGGATATGCAATGATGTGCATGATGTATCTTGTGCTACTGAATACATGGTCATAAGGTTATTGCATGTTTATGGATGAGCAAGAGTCATTTATGACAAGCTTACTTCCAATAATTTCATCAAGGATTTTGAGTTTAGCTTGGTCAATGACATCATCATCAAAACTTGGATATGAAGTCATGATTAGATTTGGATTTAGGATGATGTGATGCAGGATGACTTGATAAAATTGATTTTGATTTTGGGTTATAGGGGGATTTATTTGGATTAATTGGGATAAGATGATTTTGGATTGATCAAGGTCAATGATATATGGCACTTGATGATAGGATGGATTTGATTTGATTTGATTAGTCAAGGTCAATGATATATGACACTTGACCGGATTTAGATTGATTGGGGTTGATTTTGGATTAAGCCAAGGGCCTTTTGATGGTTGGATTGGATTGGATTTGATTAAGGATTAGGCCAAGGGCCCTTTGGATAGTGATTTGGAGGATGATTGGGAGGAAAATAATTAGGATTTGGATGAAATTGGATGATGTATGATTAGTATTTGGAGAGGGTTGAAAGAGGTTAAGTCAACCAAATTTTGATATGCAAATGATGGTTTTTAGATTAAGGATTGGAATTGGATTTTGATTAGGGATAGATAGAGAAATGATGGATGATTGATTTAGGATGAGGGATGATTAGATGAGGTTGATATTTGGATGAAAGTGGATTAAGCTCAATAATTGGATTATGATTGGGGGAGATTAACATATGAGATGATTAAGTATAATTGATGGGATTGGATTAGGATGGATGATAGATTTGATTAGGAAGATGGGATAGATTAAGATTAGGGATGGAATGGATTATTATTAAGGATAAAGTAGATTATGAGAGACTTGATTAAGCTCAAATAGTAGGATTAGGGTAAGCTCAATTGATGGGAATTGATTAGGATAATGGTGATGATTGGGAAATGGATGAGGTGGATAATGGATGTAGGATTAGAGGGATAGATGATTAGTATACAATGATTAGAATAATGGATTGGATTAGATGTGGAAGAGAGTTGGGATTATGTGGATAAGGGATTTGGATTAAGAGCATGAGGAAATGATTAGGATTGAATTAGTATGGAGATGGAGAATTGGATTAGAATGAAATACTTAGTAAAATAGAAATTAGAATATGGATGAAAAGGGAGTAAATGGATAAGAGGGTGGATTAAGAGGATTATGGGGTGATTAATATTGGATAAATGGATTAGGATATGGATGAGGGAGTGATTATGATGATGAATGTGTTTAACCTCAAAGAGGGAATTTAAATAAGCTCAAATGATGGGATTAGATTAGAATAATGATGATGATAAGGAAGTAATTAAGTGGATAGGCATGGACTAGGATTAGGTAAGTTGATTGGGATTAGGGTCCAACAATGATGGATTAGGAGATTGATTTGGATGACTAGGATAATGATTAGGATGAAATTAGATAATTGGATGAGTGATTAGGAGGAATTGGGTTGAGATGAGGTGGATTGGGAAGAAATTGGATTAGATAATGTGGATTAAGAGGAAAATGGATTACTTGGATTTTGATTAGGAAAATGGATGATTTGGATGAGGATTAAGATGGGTGATTAAGGATGGCTAGGTGCTTGACCTTAGGAAACTTTGCAAATACAATCCACACACATATATGCACAATTCTTGTGAAGGATTTGGATTTTATTTGGATTAAGGGGATTCACGGGTTTCGATGATGAAGACACTCCAAACACTTGATTACAAGCCTAAAATTAGTCATGTAGGTGTGATATATCTTGTGGATCTCATGAATGGTTGTCGACCAATCCTAACTCAAAATAGAGAAGTGATTTCCACCCCCATTAATATCATAATGCCATAGATTGGATAGGGAATATAAGTTCATGTACCACCTTATACCCCTTACCTTGGAGACTTTTGTCTTGCTCAAAGTAAGCCCTATCTCAAGTATAATGGTACATGTCAATGTCTTCCCCTCCTACTGTAGTAGTGCACCACAAGATATGACAACCAATGGACTTAAGCTAGGATGTACGAGCTTCTAGGGGATATCCTCGATACACACAAGGTGTGTGAGGCCTATTTCCATGAGATGAGGGGTATGTCTAATGGCATGGTGTGAGAGGGTAACCCACTGTCCTCCTTCACTTTGTAAGGTATAAAGTTCTTGCAAGCTTCACCCAAATGACAAATGCCCCCAATGGAAGAGTCTTTTGATTCTCTTCCAAATTTTTATATCCCACTGGAACATAAGGTTTGAGGTCATCCCCTTGGTGATGAAATCCAAGTCAACCCCCTAGAGGAAAGAATCCAAGGAGTTTTTTATCTCCAAGATCGCCAAATGGCATGAGGAGAGAGCATACACACCAAGGATGGTGCAGGAGCACCTATTCCACAGTGGCCTACTTGAGGCATTTAATTGTTTTAAGCTTGTTATTATGTTTTCAATAAGGTTTTATAAGACCAATGCAATGTAATAAGGTCAGCCTGGACCAATGCATGTTCAGTTAGTTGTATTTAGGATCAAGTTGTAAGTTCCAAGATCATTTGTTGATCTGTAGTTTGTTAGGACAGCTAAGTTTGTTGGATCGAGGGAGGTAGTTAGCTCTCCCAGCCGCTTGGAGATAAGTCTATACTACTCCTTGAGAGTAGATAAATACCCCCAGATTGGGTCATTTTAGAGAGACAGACATGCTGAGAAGTTACATTGTGCTGTTGGAAAACAGAGTACTGTAATCGCAATTTCTGAAAGCAAATAAAGATTCTGTTGTGTGTTGATCATTTGATTTCGCTGTGTAATTGAATCGTTGTTTTGATTGGCCGAATGGATTCTTCGTCCCATTCCACCAGTTGATTCTACGAATCGGTGGAATGGCTATGTACAGTAGTTTAGGGTTTAGTTTGCATTTTCTAGTTGTTCGCATGCATGTTTGCAAGATCGCAGGTCAGAGGTGTTAAGAACCCTAGCATGGGTATGTGCTAGGCTGTGCAGGCTGTATCAGGTTGGAGAAATCACCCAGGAAGCAAATCAGGCCATCGCGGAAGGTCACAGCGAATGTTGGATGTCACACTGATGAAAGAGGCATCAGCGTGAGATAAGGCATCGGGGGAAAAGAATTGTGTTGGCCCGACAGCAAAGGTCTCACTGAGTGGATGTGTCAGGGTGAAAATTGCAAAGTGTCACCGACAAAGAGTTATTGGTGTGAGATTGGATATCGGCGAAGGAGTTTAAGGTTGGGCCGACGGTAGAGGTCTGGCCGACAGTGGAGCTAGCGCTAAGTGTTTCGGTATGACAATAGGCATCGGAGAACGGGTAGAAAGTTAGTCCGATAGCGTAAGTGTTGCCGATAGGCAACCAAAAGTGAATATCGATCGGCGAGAGGATAACGATCGGCAGGAGTGGTAAAGAATTCACTGACAAAGGAAATGTGACCGAAGGTCAACAAGGTCAGAGTATGCATCGGTGTGAAAGGAACTAGGTTGGCCGATAGTGTATGGTCTTGCCGATGGGCAAATGAACATATCATGATGTATGCATATTAAAGAATGCATGGACATACATTTGAATTTGTATGTTAGGGTTAGAATGGTAGATGCCTCTGCATCATAGTGGTATTAGAGCTCAGTAAAAGATTTGGGCGGTAGGTAGAATTGAGCAGCTACAGGTGTATTGGCGTTTGGGTGTTGTGTATGAATGTTTATGTCAGACAAAGAAAGTGAGACAGAGGCGAAAAGGATGCCTCCCAAAAACATGTCGTAGGACGCCATTAAGAAGCTGATCGAGGAGATGCTTGAATCAAAGTTGGGAGAGTTCAAGCAAACAAAAAGCAAAGATAGGGAAGCTGAAAGTGACAGTGATGAAGGCAATGCGAAAATTGCTGAAAGCAGTAAAAAGGCAGAGGAGATACCAACAGAACAGAAGGCATTTTTAAATGCATTGTAGTCAATTAATAGGGACACCATAGGTGGGTTGCCTATATATAGTGGAAGTATGGAAGATGAAGAGGTGATTGATTGGATTGAAGCATTGAACAATCATTTTGAATACAAAGAAATCCCTGATGATAAGAAGGTTAAGTTGGCAAAGGAAAAATTGCAGGGCTCTACTCTTGCATGGTGGAATTATGAACAAGGAGAGAGAGTCAAGGAGGGGAAGAATATGATAACCTCCTGGGAAAGGATGAATACCAAACTCAAGGCACAGTTTTTACCCCTGGACTATGATGTGTAGATGTATAAGAAGCTGCAGAACCTCAGGCAGAAAGACCTTGATGTGAATGCATACACACAAGAGTTTCATAAAGTCAGTCTCAGATCAAGGAAACAGGAAGAAGAGTCAGAGAAGGTGGCCAGGTACTTGAATGGCCTAAGGATGAACATCCAAGATGAGATCAACATTTTAGCACCAAAAATAATAAACAAGTGTTTCCAAATAGCCTTAAGGGCTGAAGAGAAGCTAAAGAGGCAAGGTGAGTAGCAGAATAGAGGAAGAGGTGGCAGAAATTTTAGAGGCAGTTTTGGAGGAAGAAGTCCTAACCAGAGGCCTAGTGGTGAGTCTAACCAAGAAGAGGCTAGTAAAGGACAAGAGCAGTCTGATTTCAAGGGTGGATGGAGAGGCACAAGAGGTAGATTTGGCAATGGAAGGGGTTCTACTACATTTTCTGGTAAGTGTTACACTTGTGGTGAATATGGGCATCCATTTTTCAAATGTCCAACAAAAGCAACAAGTTCAGGAGGAGAAAAGAGGGCAAATCTAATCCAAGAAGCTGATGAACAAAGTGCAAGCAGCTCAAACACTCATCAAGGTGTGAAGGAGACTCCTAATAATTATGGGTATCTGGAGGAGGGAGAAGCATTAATGTTAAGAAGGACAATCTTGAAGACATCAAAGGATATGATACAACGAAGAGCTCTTTTTAAGACCACATGCAAGAGCAAAGGTAAAATATGTAAGGTTGTGATTGATTCTAGTTCTACAGATAATATGGTATCTCAGGAAATGGTGGATAAATTAAAATTAGAAAGGATTCCACATCAAAATCCCTACAAAGCATCTTGGGTAAGTGATAGTCAATCACTTTTGGTATATGAACAGGCATATGTTGATTTTCAGATTGGAGAATATCAAGATAAAGTTTTGTGTGACATATTGCCCATGGAATGTTGTCACCTACTGTTGGGTAGGCCATGGCAATTTGATAGGAGAGTATTGTATGATGGGTATGCTAATACCTACACCATCAAGAAAGATGGGAAAACTATTGTGTTGATACCATTACAGGAAGAAGTTGTAGCACAGAATGTAGCAAAAATCATATTAGTGGGAGAGAAGTTTGTGAAGATGCCTACAGTAGCAGGCATAAAGGCATTTGGGGATACTGCAAGGAAAGAAGTTGTTCAGGACAATAGTTTGAAGAAAGGTTCAGTTTTGACTGACAGAGGTCAGCCACAGACCAAACAACAGGTTTATGAGTAGCCACAAATTGATTGACAAGACAAGGATGTGATTGTAGTTGGGACTATTGTTTGTCCTATAAAATTTGAAAGGAAGACAGATTTGAACATTGCAGAAGTTCAAGAAGCAATTCCTAGGGTTATTCAACTAGGTATTCAGACAAAGGTGCGGGTAAGACAAACTGGCAAACACAGGGTATGTATGAACAGAGCCTACATTGACAGGCATGAGGGTTTACTTGCCAGACAGCAAGTTACAGTTCTAAAAACTTGGAGCAGCCAAGCAACAGTAGAGTATAAAGTTGGAATAGGTCAGAACGCTGAGATGGCAAAGAGTAAAGGTGGAATTCTTCCACAACCTAACTCATGGGACATGAGTTCTTTTTCTGTTGGGGAGTATGGTGCAGGAGCACCTATCCCACAATGGCCTACTTGAGGCATTTAATTGTTTTAAGCTTGTTATTATGTTTTCAATAAGGTCTTATAAGACCAATGCAATGTAATAAGGTCAGCCTGGACCAATGCATGTTCAGTTAGTTGTATTTAGGATCAAGTTGTAAGTTCCAAGATCATTTGTTGATCTGTAGTTTGTTAGGACAGCTAAGTTTGTTGGATTGAGGGAGGTAGTTAGCTCTCCCAGCCGCTTGGAGATAAGTTTGTACTAATCCTTGAGAGTAGATAAATACCCCCAAATCGGGTCATTTTAGAGAGACAAACATTCTGAGAAGTTACATTGTGCTGTTAGAAAATAGAGTACTGTAATCACAATTTCTGAAAGCAAATAAAGATTCTGTTGTGTATTGATCATTTGATTTCGCTGTGTAATTGAATCGTTGTTTTGATTGGCCGAATGGATTCTTCATCCCATTCCACAGTTGATTCTGCGAATCGGTGGAATGGCTATGTACAGTAGTTTAGGGTTTAGTTTGCATTTTCTGGTTGTTCGCATGCATGTTTGCAGGATCGCAGGTCAGAGGTGTTAAGAACCCTAGCATGGGTATGTGCTAGGTTGTACATGCTATATTGGGTGGGAAAAATCACCCAGGAAGCAAATTGGGCCATTATGGAAGGTCACAGTGAATGTTGGATGTCACACCAATGAAAGAGGCATTGGCGTGAGATAAGGCATTGGGGGAAAAGAATTGTGTTGGCCCGACGGCAAAGGTCTCACCGAGTGGATGTGTCAGGGTGACAATTGCAAAGTGTCACTGACAAAGAGTTATCAGTGTGAGATTGGATATCTGTGAAGGAGTTTAAGGTTGGGCTGATGGTCGAGGTCTGGCCAATACTGGAGCTAGCGCTAAGTGTTTCGGTGTGACAATAGGCATTGGAGAACGGGTAGAAAGTTAGTTCGATAGCGTGAGTATTGCCGATAGGCAACCAAAAGTGAATATCGATCGGCGAGAGGATAACGATCGGTAGGAGTGGTAAAGAATTCTCTGACAGAGGAAGTGTGGCTGATGGTCAACAAGGTCAGAGTATGCATTGGTGTGAAAGGAACCAGGTTGGCCGATAGTGTATGGTCTTGCCGATGGGCAAATGAACATATAATGAAGGATGTATGCATATTAAAGAATGCATGGACATACATTTGAATTTGTATGTTAGGGTTAGAATGGCATATGCCTCTACATCAAAGGACCTTGGGATGAACAAAGATAAAAAAAAATATTATATCAAATCAAGGTTTTTGATCCCCTAGATCACGTGAAGTGCAAGAGGAGAGAATACACCTTGATCAATCCCAAACAAAGAAAACAAGTTCTTTTTAACCCCAAAAAAATGTTCCTGGATTTAGTGCAAAAAAGATGCTAGGTCCTTTGACAAGTGGGGCTGCAACCACAAATGATTAGTAGTCTTAGAAATATCTTAGATAATTGAAAAATGTTGCAATCACAAAAGTTAGTCCAAGAAAAGATGTTAGTTCAAAAACCAGCACTAGAATAGGCACAGGCACCGATAGAGGCTATGCATGTACTAACAGATGCTTACACAGACATTGAAAATTAAACACAGGCATTGAAATGGATAGACACAAATGCTAAATAAGCAGACATAGGTACTAAATGGGCATTCACAAGCATTGAATGGGTAGACATGGGTGCTGAATGGGCAGACACAAGTGTTGAATGGGCAGACACATGCACCAAAATATATGATGTAGGTGTTAAAATATAGAGAATATACCTAAGTGCAGGGGTGATGAACCTGACTATATAGGCGTTGATCCTATCTCCACAAGTGTTGATCCGACACTGAGATGATGGATAACTTGCAACCAAATGAGAAAATTGCAAAATAGAGTGTTAAATCTACAAAATAACTTTTTAAGGATTGTCAGAGATGCAATCAAATCAATTATAACTGTTAGATGTGGAATTTCAAAAAAAAGAAATAATCAAAATGACATTAAAACACAGGCACTGATTGACAGAGCACAAGTGCTAAACTAAGAGTAACCTACAAACAAATAGTATTAGTAAATAAAGGTGTTGCAATTTGGGACATAGGCACTAATAGAAGAGACACATTTGCTGAAACATAGAGTGTAGGTGCTAAAACTAGAAGCACAAGTGTTTATATGTAGGCATAGACATGACTTTAACCTGCACGACCACACTTAACAAGAAACTCACAAAAATGTTAGATTAGGTGGTGGGGGTCCCACCGGGTGTGCCAGATGTATATATGTGAAAATGAACACAAGAAATAGACTAAAACAAGATTAACCTACTTCATTCACCTCACATACACCTCAGATTGAGCATAAAGGAAAGCATAAAACATGAAATGAGATTTATCTAATTCACCTCACATGCTAACCCTTGTTGTGTGGATGTGCTCCTTTGATTTTGATATGTGGATGGCTCCCTATTGTAGCAACATAACTTTACTTCTCATGGAGTCTTGAAAATGCTTGGGGTGAGGATCTATTTATAGGATTTTTGGATGTTGGATGAAGGTATGAGATTGAACTTGGAGATCAAGGTTGGAGGATTCTTGAGAGCTCTCAATTAAGGAGAGCTTGCCAAGTGGCATGATGAGATTGGTGAGTGGGAGATATCCTTGGATTGAGGATAAATCAATGGTTGGAAAGTGAGTTGGGAAAAGAGGATGGTGAGGATTGAAGGAGGATAAGAAGGACCAAAAGGACCTTGGTACAAAAGACCTTGGCAATACTTTTGTAAGAGGCCCATGTGGGCATGTACAAGTGGGCATGTACAAGCTGCCATTCCTTTGTACACATGGGGGTTGGGTAGGATTTGACTAGGATTAGGTTAGGGTAATAGAATGTGCAAGTGGGGGATTAGGTAATTAATTAGGTTTAGGTCAACTAATCAAAAGTGTAGAAAATAGGGAATTAAATAAATGTAAATATTTATTTAATTCATGGGATGGGAAAAGGGGATAATTGATAAATTAAATTATCTAATGTTTGGACTATAGAGTAAGGGAATAAATGATTAATAAAACATTTAAGCTAGGGATAAGTACTGATGAAGGTACCGATGTAGGTGTGGATGAATAGTGAATAGTACATGAATAGTGATTTTAACAATAAAATATTGTAAAATCACAGATTGAAAAGGATTTGATCAATTAACTATCTAAACATGTGTTTATTTAGTTAGTTATGGAGAAAATATAGTTTAGGGGTGTCTAGAGATGACTAGTGATGGTTTAGAGGAGTTTGGGGATGAATTAGGGATGTTTAGGGATGACATGAAGAGTGGACAATTTTAGGTGTCTACAACAACCATTAGATATTCATGTGACTTCTCTCAATCCTAAAAGATGTGTCTTATTGATGTGGTTTTTAGTCACAATTCACACAAATAAAAGTTTACACATTAAACCCATATCTATCTTGAAAGGCTTCAAGATCCCTAAAGATTTGAAGTCCCAAGTCTCCAATTGTTAGGTCTTGACTGTCTAGTTTCACTTAGGGTTTGTTGTGTTTTGTTGTTTCCATTTTGAGGCCTTACATAACTTTGAGTCAATTCCTTCTGGATCGGGCTAAATTTCATAAATATCCTTCATGTTTGTCACAATCTACACATATCCTTAACAACTTATGTCAAATTCTCAAGTAAATAACTAAACTCCAAGTAGATTATCATGAATTAGACATAACTTTGATCAGTTCTTCTGAAACTATCCCTAACTTTGATCAATTCTTCTAGAATTATGTCCTTTAACTAACCTTTATACATAAACCTTGAATTCATTTAAAGATCTCCTTTAATGTATGAAATTCATCAATATTTATGATTATTTTCTCTGGATTTATCATTATTTGCAACTATTTACCACAATTTGTAATTACCACAATTTGTAAAAATAAAAGACAAAAGATAAGGTTGAGAGGAAAGAGTTCAAAGAAGTTAATATTTCCAGTGATCACACATGAATATCGACACATTCATGAAACAAAGTTAATCTAGTTATACTTCACCAGGAATTCCATAGCTATGTATAACAGATGGAAATCTTTAGATGAATGTCAACAACAACAAGGAATCATTCAAAATCACTCTTAAGAAATGCAACAATTGACATTCCATACCATAAATCAACTAAGATTACTCAGGATTTATGATTTAAATGTAATCTACTTCTTCAATTTCATTATGTATGCAAAAGATATACAAGTGTTTCACTGATTGATAAAGAACCATGAGGTAAGTCACAAAGTTGCAAAATGCAAATTTAGTGCTCAACAAATTTCATCAATTCAGTCTCTCTTATTTACAAATGATCTAACTCCTTTTATAGAACAAGGATCGAGAATCAGTTACATAGATCAACAGTCAGGATTTACCTCAAAAATATCCATGGTCACAAATCAAGGCATGTGATTGCTAGTTGGCAATCAAGACTAGATGATAGTTGGCAATCAGTATATTCCTTAGCATCTTCAAAGTGCATCCTATCAAATATTCCCACTGTATATGCTACTACGTGTATGTCACCAATCATCAAGACATTTACCTTGATAAGCACTCTTCACACTAATATCTTGTGGTCACAAAACTGGTCACTTTAGCGCTACACTACTCTATATCCAAAGCTATGTCTTACTCAATTATCCCTCCTCCATAATATAGGAATTTATACTGATCATATGCTGTGATAGTTTTATCTATATCAGCCTTAACAAATTTGTGTGCCTTGGTCTAAGAATATTCCTACATTTGGAGCTGATCACCTATTGATATCCTCTTATTGGTCTGGACATCCAGCTTCTCCTTGTATGTCTTTATCTTTGTAGATAAATCCATAACTTCACCTATAGTCTTCTCTAAAAAATGCCCAACAGGATCCCTCAAAATAGGCTCATACCTAGCCTTAAACACTCCTATAGAGGCTTGCTCCTCATATGTCTCCTTCTCATCCATCAAGGTCCCTAGGAGTTCTTCCAAAATCTCCATCTCATCTGTCAGGAGGTCATGTGCTTTGGTGCTTATATCTGCGGCTTTGTCCCTACACCCTTTCAAGATATCTGCCTTGAATTTCAAGTCCTTTATCCATATGGATATCTTTAGCGTTGTCCAGACCGTCATTATATTTTGCTTCAACAACACCTTGTTGGACAACATGCAAACAACCTTTAGTTTACCAAGATCCTGATCATTTTGATCAAGTCTTGTTGCATAGTCTTTCTTCAATGTATTTGCCTTACTCTTGATGAATGTCAAGGTGTCCCCATTTGATAGTGCAGTTTGGATCACCTCCTCCCCGTCTTTTAGGAATTTTTGAAATCACCCTTGCATCACTTGTGCGTGATACTTCTTTGTATCTAGGTCACTTATTTCATCCTATGTCACCAGCGTCAAATTGGTTGGGACCTCTATTATTTGCATTCCTGGGGCTAATAACCCCTTTATGAACCCTTGGGGCTAGGCAATGCACCCCTTCAGTTCCCTCTTCTTCAACTTATCCTTGTGGATTCTAGCTGCCATGGCCTTTACACTACCTATGACCTTATCAATTTCCTGCTCAACAGTGGCATGTCCCAGGTCCATGGTGGTGATCTGATATTAATTTGATGTGATCTCACCCTTTTCCTTGTCAACTATAGGCACAACTAAATGGGTTGTCCTACGACCTATTGCATCCCTTTTGATTGTAAACACTACCCTTGCCTTTCACTTGGGCTTTATTGCCTCCACAGAAAACAATGATTTAAAATTAAAAGGGATCAAATTAATAGGAGGTTCAATTACCTCTAATTCTAGCCATTCTGGTACATCTGGTGTAGGTCCTTCTTGACCAGATTTCTCATTGTGAGCATCCTTTATTGCTAACTCTATGTCCTTGTCTAGACCTTCCCCTTGTTGTGACATTTCTTCTTAGGGAATCTCTTTTTGGGGCAACTCTTGTTGAGGGGCATCCTATTGTAGAATCCCTTGTTGGGGAGCCTCCATATCAACCTATATTTGCTCATGCTCAGGATTTTCCACCTCTTGGTATGTTTCCTCATCTCCTTGGTCCTGTTGACCTTCGTCAAGTGTCAGCGAATGTTGCATTTTCTCATCTTGACTCTCCTCTTCTTCTCCTGGATTTCATTATATGTCTTCTTCATGTGGTACATCCTGAGAAGCTTCTTCCTCATCCTCCAAAAGGGTGATGTCCTCAATTGATTTTATCCATTATGTCTTGTTGAGATGGCTCTGCCTCTTCCCATGCTATAACCCTAGTACTTGGGACATCTAGTTGGTCCACTAGCACAATTGGTATTAGAGATCTCTTCTACTTCTAGACCTAGAACTACACCCAGATCTTTTATCTCTTCCACCTCAATCTCCACTAACAGAACTCTATTTTCTTGAGGAAAATGCTGCTACAGGTTGTACTATAGGAAGGTACAGAATTGTTATCATTTCCTCATATTTTGATTGGATAGTATAAGGAGTTACCTTGCATTTTCAAGTAGTTTGGTTTCTTGTGTCATGCCTGCATTTCCCATGCGGTCATGACACACAACACACGTGTCATGTCCACATTTGCAATGTGGTCATGACACGAACTATGAAAAACTTTTCTGCCTATCCCTAAGAACCCCCTCGCACATGTTTGCATGCTCGGTGACAATATGCATAAGGCGTAAACATGTCAATATAACCGCAATGGTGAAAGTCGTCTAGGGGGTATGCGACACATAGTGTCACTTCTAGGGTTAGACTGATTTTAATCTTAACCCTAAGTTTCCTAGGTGAAGATGATTCCGCCATCTTCAAAACCTATCTCAACTCCAGTTAAAATAAAATTGGAAAAGGATTAAGTAAATGATGGAATTGGTAGTCGCATGACTCAAGTGGGATGGTGGATGAAAAGCTAATAAAATAGCACCAAAATCAAACCCTAGCATTCTAGGAAAAATTTGACGGCATAACGCGTTTTTGATAAACACAAAAATAAATTTTAAAATAAACCACCAATAGGGAAATTAAATAAAATTTAAGAACAAAGTTAAATTAAAATTTTAAGACCAAATTCATAACGATATAAAATCGAATAATAAAATAAATAAATATCATGCCAAGGTTGAATAAATTGACCTTGCATAAAAAGGTTAAAAGATCGACAAAAATAAATTAATAATAAATGACAAGACGTCAGATAAATCAAAAGAAAACTTGAGTCCGTTATTAAATATAATTCTGGCATTATATTTAATAACTAACTTAGATATTTAATAGAGAAGGGGGAAGAGTTTAAATAACTCTTCCCATAAAATAATGATAAAATCGATAATAATTAAAAACGTTTAAATCTCGTCAAGGAAAAATAAATTCAAGGGAAATTTTCTTCCCAGTTTGAATAAAATTATTCCCTCCCAAAATAAATTCAACTCACAAGACAATAATCAAAAATATAAAATTCACCCATCCAAAAATTAGAAATCAACTTAAAAGATCCCAAGAGAAAAATTAAAAACAAATAAAAGAAATAGAGGTTTATAATAAAGAATAAAATAAAAACCCTTCAAATAAACTCCTCACAAATAAAATATCCTCTCAATGAAAAATCATATTTCTTCCTAAAATAAAATAACCCTAATCACATTTTATTTGTTTACTATTTTCTTGTTGCCCTAATTTCATTGTAGAATTGCTCTCTAAGAGAAACCCTAATCCTCTTATCTCTTCATTCCTCCTTTTCTCTTTGTTTTTGTTTTGCCTCTTTCTTTTTTTTGTTCATGTGTAATTGCAGGTTAGGGTTTGCAACCAAGAATGGGAGCCATGGATTTGGAGACTACCTCCCACGGAGGTATACACAGTAGTCTTTAGAATCCATAGATATTTACATATTATTCTTTGATTCTTTTTTTTTAGATATATATATATTTATATTTATATATATATATATATATTTATTTATTTATATATATATATATATATATATATATATTCAAGACACTGTATACTTAATGAAAAATATGCTGTCAAAAATTTACAGAGAAAAGATGAGAGGAGGGAGGCAGAGCTGCCGCCGAGCAGAAAACCAAAAGAGAGGGATGGAAGGGTCGAAAGGGGGATTCAAAGGATGAAGCGGCTGAAGGGGGAGAAGGGTTGTGAGGGTTGACTTAAGGCACTGCGAGAGTTACAGAGTAGGAAGGGGGTGTGGCAGAGAGTCTGTGCTAAGTAAGGGGGGAAGTGTGGGGAGGGGGAGGCACGGCCCCCTCCCCACACTAGTAAATAAACCTTAACAGAGGCCGTGGGGTCTGTGGTGGGTGCTACCCACCACAGGCCCAAACATTTTTTTTTCTTTTATGTATTTTCTGTTTTAAAAATAGTCTACTCAAGTCCGCCAATAGCAGTTCATTTTCTTCTTTAACAGCAGTTTATTATGTGTAAATCTCTGGTTTTATATATATACTCAGCTCAATTTGATAGTTGCCCAAAAATCTATAACTGTAAAATCACATTTCTCTGCTAAAGCATATTTATATATGTATATATTATATGTTCATATATATATATATATATATATATATATATATATACATCAAATCTACTTCTGTATTTTATTTTCCACCTCAGCATATACACAGCAAGTAGGGAGGAATGGACAATAAATTAAACTCTCAAAAATAATAAACTACAAGTATATATATATATTTAAGCAAATTCACACTTGGTCTAGCTTTTCAAAAGGAAACACTAATCTCATCTAAGCTAGAAAATTAGCTTTCTGTTTAGGAAATGGATTAATACAAAAGCATATATATATATATATATATTGCAATGATACTATACAGAAATATATTTTGAACAAGCTAGCTACACAAAAGTATATCCCTTCTTTTGATGCCACTAATAGGGCAAGAAAACTACAACTAGATTTAAATCTCAAACAACTCAATTTCTTTTCATGGCAACAACTAATACATAGAAATTTCACTACAAAATAACAGGAAGGAGTTACATTATATTTTTTTTTTTGCAAAGGATAATGATAGAAAAATAAATATAACTTCACATGCATTTCACAAAACTTCTCAATTCCACAAAATAGAAAGTAACCAGCATTAAATAAAATCACAGAATATTTACACTGCAGTATCTATCATAGCCAACTCCATGGCAAATAACTTAGCAAACTTTTACAAAAAAATACAATACAATAAGGCCACAATGGTGATGACTTCAACAGCCAATAATATACTACTAAGCCACCCAAAAATGAGCTCCACAACAACTCCATTTCTTCACTCAAAACCTGCAAATAAACACAACCAAAAGAAAACAATCTAGCCACTACGAAATGCTCTCCTCCCTACTGTAGACCTACAAGTGGCTCACCCTTGAGCTAGGGAGGTAGGGATTCACACGAGTATGACATTCCACAACAAGAATCAACCTCAATAACACAAAAACAGCCCATAGGTTTCACACAAAACTCAACTCATGAAAATGAGTTTGATGAGGGTAGGGAATGGACCCCTCTATTTCAAAGGCCACCCAAATGATAAAATACCAATCTCATGGCCTCAAGGAAAAAATCTCCAAAATCACCACCCTCCACAAAATCACAAAAATAATCTCCATGTCACTCTTGCCATTCCAAAAATCTCCTCAACAAGTAAAAGCCCTTAAGGCATAAATAATACAAAGTGGAGGTGACCTCAAGGAGGTTCCTTTCCCCTACCCAAACAAGTTGAGCATTACCTCCAAATGGAGGTGCTCTTACCAAACTCCCATCCCACACAAAAACAAAGAAATAACAACCAACAATCAAACACAAACATATCACAATATATATAAGTAAAGGTGAAGAAACATAGTTTAAGAGGATTACCTTCAAAGCCCTCTAATAGAAGCACATTTGGTGAAGAGCTCCAAGCTTTCCCAAACCTTCCAATCTCCAAGAATTCCTCCAACTTTTCCTAAATTCCTCCAAAATAGAAAGAAACTCCCAAATGCAAGAACCCCACACTCCTCAACAAGAGGAGATAATATAGGCCATCAATTTTGGCCTTAAGGAATAAGAAGGTGACACTTGTCACCTTCTCCTTCCTCCTCCAATGCCACTTTCAAGGGAGAGGAAGTGTGAGGGTGACAAGTGTCACCCTTCAATTCCATCTCAATCCTCACCTTGTCCATTTGTGCTCTCACACATGTGTGAGAGGACAAGTGGTGAGGTGGCATTCCCACTCAAACCTCCAAGAGGATAAGGGATGCCATATGACATCCTCTTATTCTCTCAAAGAGCCATCTCCCTCCAAGATGCTCTCACACGTGTGTGAGAGTCTTGGAGGAAGCTCCCACACACTTGGGAGTCTTGGAAACCTCCCAAGTCCTCCTTGGGAAGGGATTCCCAAACTTTGGGAAGGGAGATGAGTCCTTCCCAAAGCATGACTCATCTCCCACCTTCCCTAATTTTAAATTTCGTCACTTTGACTAAACCATAGTTTAGAATGACCAAAAGTGAGTTAATCCAAGGTTTAGTTAGTCCAAATTGACCCTAGACCCATGGGTAACCACCTAGGGTAACTTTTGGGACACTAAGGTTTACAAAGGGGGTCATAAATCTACTTTAAATGGCCTCAAAAATAAAACAAATACCAAATGGTGTAATTCAAATAAAAATTATACAACACTTATTATTAATTAAATAAACAAAGGGTTACTAGGCTAAAATGATTAAAATTAAATCAAGCACTTAAATCAACATTCAAATTCAAACGTGATCCTTATCCCTCTTGGGAATGGATTGGTTTCACAAGGAATAACATTGGTGTGAATTCTACCTCTAATTTCCCATGGCTAGGGAATGTAAAACTTGCACATCTCGATCAAGTGTCAATCATATCATGATAATCATAGCCGAAGCAATTGAAATTAAATTCATGCCATAGAATACAACAATAACCATCAATAACATAATTCAGAATTAAATTGCATTTTTTTAATCATATGTCAAATAGTCAACATAACATAAATAACTAGAATCTCATCACAAGCACCATCAAATATATATCTCGTATGTCGAATCACAAAATAGCATCAAATATGATCAAATTGAATCACACATGTCTAATCAATGTCCTATCATAATCAGGAGATATAATCAAGTCTGCATAATGAAGCATAGTCTCTAAAAGTCTGATGATGTCATCAACTGAAATACATAACGATCAAAATAAGGAAGGTAAAATAATCAGCCTCACATCTTGAAAGTTTTATAATAAGGAGATAAAAGGTTTCTTCCAAAACAGCCTCATCAAAACCTAGATAAGGGTTTGCTTCCAACGATGGGGTATTGACCATCCCACTATCTTTCAAGACCATAAGACCAATGGGATGGATGTATTTATTTGTATGTTAAGTGTTTTGGATTCTTATAGGAGAGGGAGAGTTGGTGGTTGCAGGTTTTGTTAGAAAAGGCTTAATATGACCATGTATTAAGCCTATTGGAGGAACCATAGAGACATTTCTTGGAACAGCAAATTGTAGGAGCACAAAACCCATAAAATCCATGGTTTTGATATGGATTCTAAATGCTCAAGTCATTGGTTGAGTTATGTGCATGAGTTTTAGGGTGGTCTCTTTGTATTTTAGGCCTAATTGGGGCTCTAGGTCATTGCGAGGAGTTATAGGTTGGGGTATTCCGTCCAAAACAACCCATACCTAGTTGGGGATATGTGATAGGGAGTCCAAATGGGTATCTACTAATTATCTAAGATTTGAATTTGAAGATCTGGATCAAAAGTTATTAGGATTGTTATCCTTTTTTAGGGCTACAATTCATTTCTTGGGTTTATGAGGGAAGTGTTAATTCTAAGTTTGGTCTGCCTTAACCAATGAATGGAATGGGTCCCCCTACACTTGAAATCAACCTTTCCATGATGATACAAGAATTTATTTCTGTTGTTCCCACTTTTGTAAATTGACCTTTGATTTTGGGCTTTTGGGTGTAGTAAGAACCTAGTCAACTTCTCTATCTTCCTCCTATCCAAAGTGCCTCTACATCATAGTGGTATCAAAGCCATAAAAGGTTCGATTGTTGGCCTGGTATATTTCAGCAAAAGAGAGTGAAGGAGATGCTAGCAATATGCCTCCAAAGGGGATGACCACTGAAGTGGTCAAGAAGTTCAAGGAGATAGAAGAGAAGATCAAAAGTGGAGTCAAGGAAGCACTCCAAGCAAAGTTGAAGGCATTGAAGATAGGAAAGAGGATAGATGAAAGTTCTAATGAAGAGGAATAAAAAGAGGAGGAAGAAGAAGAGCAAGAAGAGGTAGAGGTACCAGCTGATCAAAGGCGTTTCCTTGAAGCCATCAAGGCAATTGGCAAGGATTCTTCAGAGGCTCGGATGGAGATTCCCAGGTTTAGTGGGAAAATGAATGCTGATGAAGTCATGGAGTGGATTGAGGCTCTAAACAACTACTTTGAATACAAAGAAGTTTCTGAAAATAAGAGGGTGAAGTTTGCAAAAACTAAACTCAAAGGTGCTGCCCTTACATGGTGGAATTACACCCAAGGTGAGAGGGTAAAGATGGGAAGAGTATGATCTCTTCATGGAGTAGAATGTTGGAGAGGATCAAGTCCCAATTCCTTCCATCAAACTATGAGGTGCAGATCTACAAGAAGATGTAAAATCTCAAGCAAAGAGATTTGGATGTGGCCACTTACACCAAGGAGTTTCACAAATACACTCTTTGTTGTGGGTATATGGAGGATGAAAAAGCTAAAGTGGCAAGGTACCTAAATGGTTTGGGGTTTAATATTCAAGATGAGATAAGTTTATTAACCCCTGAAACTGTGGAAAAATTCTTTCAAGTGGCATTAAGGGCTGAAGAGAAGTTGAAGAGAAAAGGTGAGTAGTAAAATAGAGGAAGAGGTGGTAGAAATTTCAGAGGTAGGGGTAGTTTTGTAGGCAGAAATTAGTCCCAAAGAAGTTAAGGGGTATCTAGTTCCCAAGAGAAAAGTGGAGAATCAGGTTCTAGAGGAGGCTTTAAAGGAAGAAGGCCTAATGGAAGAGGTCCTAATGTCTTCATAGGAAGGTGCTACAATTGCAACCAAGTGGGACATCCAGCCTTCAAATGTCCTAAAAAGCAAGCCTCAATCATTCATGGAGGAGAGAGAAGGAACCAATTGATCCAAGAGGAAGATTTCCAAAGTGTCAACTCTCCAATTGGAAGTGTAGCCCTAGTCCATGAAGGAGAAAGTTTGATGATGAGAAGAACCATGTTGAAGGTGCCTCAAACACAAGAACCCCCTCAAAGGAAGACATTGTTAAGGACAACATGCAAGGCCTATGGTAAGATTTACAAGGTAATTGTTGATTCAAGCTCAACTAAAAATTTAGTTTCCATTGAAATGGTAGACAAGTTGAAATTGAAAAGATTTCCTCATGTTAGTCCTTATAAAGTATCATGGTTGAATAAGGGACAACAAGTTTTTGTAAATGAACAATCATGGATAGAATTTGAGATAGGGGAATATAAAGATAAGATTTTGTGTGATGTAATTCCCATGGATGCTTGTCATTTGCTATTAGGAAGCCCATGGAAATATGATGTTCAATCACAACATGATGGTAAAACTAATTCTTTCATCATAACTAAGAATGGTAGAAAGTATAGAATGGATCCATTGCCTGATGAGAATGCAGAGAAGAATGTTGGGTCAAGTGTCATGATTGTGAGTGGTAAAGAGTTTCTTGATACCCTTAAGGAGGAAGGAACCCAAGGGTATGCTCTGATTTTGAGGCCTAAAACTAGTCCTAGTTTGCATGATCCTAGTAAGGAAGAGGTTTCTAATGAGGTGCAACAATTGATAGAGAAGTATAAGGGTATTATGGTAGAAGAAATGCCTAATGAGTTGCCACCTATTAGGGACATAAGCATTCAAATTGACTTCATACCAGGATCTACTTTGCCAAACAAAGGAGCCTACAAGATGACACCTTCTCAAAATGAAGAGATTGCCAAGCAAGTGCAAGAATTGTTGGATAAGGGATTGGCGAGAAAGAGTCTTAGCCCATGTATTGTCCCAACAGTCCTAGCCCCTAAAAAGGATGGTAAATGGAGGTTGTGTACAGATTCTAGAGCCATTAACAATATTACCATAAGATATAGGTTCCCTATGCCAAGAATTGAGGACCTAATGGACTATTTGGGAGGGGCTAGATACTTTTCTAAGATTGATCTTAAGAGTGGGCATCATCAAATTAGGATAAAGCAAGGGGATGAATGGAAGACAGCATTCAAAACAAATGAGGGTCTTGTTGGCAAGAGACACTATATGTATTCATGGTTGTTGTCATTGATGGCAACAAAGGTCATCCCACACATCCGCAAGTCATGGTGTGTCTCTACCGGAAGTCAGAATGAAGATTGTTGTGGTCTGGTGAACAAGAACAGAGCATGTGGCAAGGTCTGACAGATTGGTCCGGATCTCCCAGAGGAAGTGTCTTGGTGCAGTGCGGATTTGGGGAAGTCAAGAGGACTACCTTGAGTAGTATATTCCAAGGATTTAGCCTCCGGTGATGGACAAGGAAAAAGATATGAATAGTTGAGTATCAGATTCCTAAGAGACAGTGAGAACAGAGGAAGAACTGACTGACAGAGTATTAGACTATTTTCTGGATGTGTTACTGTTGATGGTAAAGGTTGTGAAGGCATGAATCATGTTTGGCCGACATGATTAATGACATCTACAAGTATATGCTTGATCCACATTACTTGATATGCAAGGATTCAGCCGACAGAACAGAGTTTGTGAGAAGATAGACTATTCCGGGTGCCGACTAGAAAGATAATGAAATCACTAGTGCGGATATAAATAGAGGATGGATTTTGTTGTGAAAAGTGTAGTTGTGGTATGGTGTATGCGAATAAGTGTAGAGCAGTACAGAAGCAGTAAGAAAGATCTGGTATGTGAAAGAAAAGTAGAATAAAGAGTAAAGGAAAGATGAAGTGCAGCAGATCAGTATACTGAGCCTAACCAGACTTGAACTCCAGCATATGTAGATGCTTCCAATCAGTTCAAGTATTGTATAACATTCTTTTGTAGACAGTGTGTCTCCTTGTAGGCAGTGTGCCTCTTTGTGAGCAGTGTGCTCGGGCAGTGAGCCCTAATTGGCAAGTGCCATTTTGTAATTCCTTATTCTTCTAACAGAGAATAATCTTTGGGTTAATCACCCTGTGGTTTTCTCCCTTAACCGGGTTTCCACGTCAGAAATACTGTGTCATGTGTTTCTCATTTCATGGTAATGTTTGTTTGTTTGATTCAATGCTGCTTTGATTAATAAGAAAGTTCAAAAGAACAAATAATTAGGATAACTAATTCACCCCCCCCTCTCAGTTATCAACAATTGGTATCAGAGCTAAGTTCCTCCAAATAGAGCCTAACAGCTTGAGGAAGATCTGGGAGTTCAAATGGATGCATATGGTTTAAGGGAGCAACTCAAGACTACCCTTGAGGATCTTGAATAGTCAAACTCTGAAGTCAATGAATTAAAGGAAAGACTCAAACAGGCTGATGAATTCATGAGAGAACTAAAGGACAAATTAAGTCTCTATGAAAAAGAGAAAGGAGCTGCTCCAACAATTAGCAAGACAAAGTGAAGAAAGCAATACAAATGAAGAATTGACTGAGAAAACTAAGTTATGTGAAAAGTTATCAAAAGAAGTCATTATGTTAAGAAATGAAATGGAATCAGGAACTATAAAGTTTACTCAAGAGATTGAAGAAAAAAGAAAAGCTAAAGACAATCTAAGACAATCTCTTAAAGAGAAATCAGAAGAATGCCACCAGATGGATAGGATTATCAGACATCTTGAATCTGATCTTGAAGATGCCAAAGATAATGAAGAAAAACTTGAGGATCAAATTGTCTCTCTCAAAAGAGATCTTCAAACAGCAAATGAATATAAAGAAAAATTCAAGATAAGTTCTGCCCAACTTGAAGTACTTCTTGGAAGTCAAAAGAGGATAGATGACAAGTATGGTTTGGGATATGAGAAAGGAGAAAGCTCCAGATCCAGACAAAAGAATTTTGGATCAGAAAATCCAAGGAATAGGCCTAGAAGACCTCCGGTAAGACAGCCCAATGCTCAAAGGTATCCATCCTTCAATGGATACTGCCACAGCTGCAATCACTTTGGTCACAAAGCTAATCAGTGCAAAAAGAGAATGAATCAGACTAATTCATCCTTCTCCGGATAGTGCTTTAACTGCAAAAGGTATGGACACAAGTCTCATGAATGCAGAAATATGCAAGTAAACAAATCATTCAATGGTAGATGCTTTGCATGCAATAGAGTATGTCATATGGCTAATCAATGCAGATCAAGAGGTTATCAGTCAAATATGCAAAGAAATGTTATTTGCCAAATCTGTAATAGGTCCGGTCATAATGCTAAAGTCTGCAGAAGCAAGAATCAAGACAAAAGAGGTCCAGTGTATAATCAGAATCAAGACAAGGGTAAACAAAAGATGAATGCATATGAAGTTAGGAATCAGATGAGCAAGATTTGGGTGAAGAAAAGTTTAGAGAATATAGAAGTTAGATCTACACCAGACTCTGGTGCTGATATTCCTTCCGGAAATTAAAAAGTGAGCTCTGGCTCAGGGGGAGACTCAAAGAAAATCCTGTTCCCCCAGCCAATCAAGTGGTGCCGGATGTGGCACAAGATGCAGAGTAAAGGGTTTAAATATATATGTCTTGAGATGATCCAGATAAGATTTCAGAGGTTCACATGAAGATGTAAAGAAGTTGTGATCGATCAAGTAAGACCTGTTCCGGGAGATGCTCTGGAATGACAGAGGATTACAAAAGGGTCCAGAGAGATCCGGAAGTGCATTGTCTTATTTTGCAGATTGGATGGAGTGTTTGGGATATTCTTGTAATGTGTCATCTTGATTTGTTCATGATTGGAAGATCCGCATGATGTTCATAGATCAGGACTGATCTGGTACTCCAAGCTATCCGAATAAGGCAAACCAGAATAATGTAGGTTGAGCATTTATTGCCATCAGATATTAGGGTTTGCGGAGCAATATAAGGGATTTCTCATAAAATCACTTGCTCATTCTACACTCAAGAAGAAGCGAAAAGTGGAGCTCTGCAACAAGATTCATCAAGCTCACCAAAGATCTCCTGCCGAAGTCATTACATACAGAAATCAATCCAACCACTCCGTGTAACCGAAGACGCATAAGGTATTTTCTGTTTTCGATATCTTGCTACAAATCTTTTGAGAAATGGCTACTCCAAATATAGTAAAAATCTTAGATAGGCCCCGACCTGAATTTAAGAAACATCCATACAAGTCATTGGAGGTAGATCCCTTAGGAGCATTCTCTAGTGTTCCTCATGGCATTTTACACACAGAAGACATTAGGGTTTACATACATGCAAGCATTGAGGAATTCAGGGAATTCAAATTGAGAGATCTCTATCACAAACAACTGATAGACAATGCTTTTGAGCTTAAACCAGAGTATAAGGGTATCTAGAAGAAATAGTTTGATCAATTCATTCATTTCCCCTGCTTTGAAGAAGATGAATGGGTCCAGTATGTATTGAGCAGGATACATGACAACTTCCTATGGCTGGATAGACCCTGCAAGATCACAAAAGAGGCAATTAGGGCAGTAACTCGTCTATACTCTTCCGGAGGGATACCTATCCTCAAATCTGTCAAAAATAACATTGTAACTGAGGCCACCGGATCAAAATTTGATAAGAGGGTAATGACCATTGAAAATATTTCTGATCCGGATATCAAGTATGCATCCATGATAATAGGATACAAGATCTATCACTCCAGTAGGGAGAATTTTATATCTGGAACTGCAGTATATACTGCCTATGAAATGCTGAGGAAGAATGCAGATTATGATCTCTGTGAACTTCTCTTAAGCCAATTAATGGAAAATATACAGAAGATCAAGAAGGACAAAAAGAATTCTTTTAAGTATGGTACTCTTATATTATGTCTATTTTTCTACTTCATGAATGAGCTGCCTGGATCAAGTGGATGGGCATGGCAGAATGACAAACCTGTTGCAGTCCAGATAAGAGATTATTTACATGGGCTTGGGGATGCCAAAGCAAGAAATACATCCCTATGGGGATACTTCAAAAACTTCCAGAGCACGATGCAAGCAAGAGAAAGAATTCCCTAGTCTCTTGTTGAAAAATACAAAGGCTCAGTTTGCTTTATGGTGGATACTAATCAGTGCCTAATGGAGGCAGTGGAGCCAAGGACTGTCTGGATCATGCCCATGGGGTATGAGGTTGATGAACAGATTGTAGAACTGCATGTTCAACACATGCTTAGTCAGCCCAAAGATCCAAAGGCAGAAAGGTTCGAAACCTTTGAGGAGCTAAGTGTGAAAATCCATGTGGAACTCAGGGAACCTGAGATAAAGAGGAAAGTGAGAAAAGAAATAGAGCATATTGCTCAAGGCCTAGGCATCCCAAAGGAGGCACTTGATGCCAACCGGGAAAAGAGAAGAAAGGCTGAGGAAGAAAAGAAAGAGGCAGAAAAGAAAAGCAAGAAAAGTGCTCCGGTGAAACCTCAACCCGGACCAGATCATCAAAAGGATCTACACCTGTTAGAACCAAAAGCTCAAAACCAGAAGTCCAAGCATCCGGTAAAAGATCTAAGACAAAAGCCTCAAGGGCTTATGAAAGCCAAAAGGATGAAGAGGAAACTGAGTCAGATGAGGGAGTAAAAGAAATAAAGAAGCAGAAGAAGAAAGGATTCGGTAAACCCTCCACAGGCCAAGACAAGGAAGAAATGGCAGAGGTATTTGTTGAAAAGCCCACCCTATCTCTAGAGAGTGTAATCAAGTCAGTCACGGTGGATGGAAACCTTCAACCAATGACTGAATTCTATGATGACTACAATGAGGCTGACCAAAAGATTCTGCAAAAAGCCACAGTCAAGTATCTGAACATATACAATAAGGCTTTCATTGAGATCATATCTCTAATTCCTAAAAGCCTAGAAAAGGAATTAGAAATAAGAAAGAATAATGCTCAAGCAAAAGATCTTGAGATCCAGGAGCAGATAGCTATTCATCTATATCCTCAAATTGATCCCAAGACAATGAACATAATATTCAAAGACTGCAAAGATGAGTTCAGGAGTAAAGCAAGAATGAATCAACTCATGCTTGGTGAGACTAACAAGGTGGCCATAGAGACAGAAGAGATCCTCCAGAAGGCCTTCAAAAGGTTTAATCTTCCTATTGTAGAGGACTTAGGTGCAGAAACAGCTGTGGACTTGGAATCATCTGCTCCAGAAGAAGTGGTCCTTGAACATACTAACATCTCTCCTTCGGCTTCCCCTATAGTCTCTGGATCCCAGGAAGAAGAGAAATTACAGGGGAAAGAAGCAGCAGTAAAAGAAAAAGAGGTTGACAGCACCAAGGATGCAGAGAAAGAGAAGATTCCAATAGAGAAAACAACAACTGAAAGTGGTAAGAATGTGGAAGGAGAAAAGATTCCAAAGGACAAAACTACAGAAGAAAAGAAACATCTGTCTCTGGCAAGAGACACTGCACAAACCGTTCAAAAATTTCTGAGCCAAGAAACAATAGAGATTGATGAACCAGAGCTTCTAAAAGGTCCATTCAACTTTGACTCCCTCTCTCTGGTACAAACGATGAAGATAGCTTCATTTGCAAATGCTAAGGCAAATGAAAAACTCCTAAAGTCTCATATGGAAGACTGTGAGTTGATAGAGGCTGCTTCCAGAGTGCTTGAAAAGATTATGCCATCGGTCCAGATAGATCCGATAGCCTCCTCTTCCGGTAATCTCAAAAACTTAGTCAGCAGTGTTGATACACATTTTGATTCTCTAGAAAAATCAGTTGAAGAAAAGGTCCGGAAGGAGTTTTTGGATAAGAGATTGTCAGAAGTACTAGGATTAATCTCTAATGATAGGAGAAATATGAGTATTGGAATAAAGAGCTTAGAAAATGCTCTTAAGGATGGCGGTGACATTTACAAATTTTGTATCTCCTGGTGAAAGGCAATAGCAGAAATTGATAAGAACATAAAAGAGGAACAGGACAAACTACAAAGTTTGTCTCAAAGTTTTGATCCTCTCTCTTCCTCCATAGTAAATCAAGAATGTCAAACTATTGCAATCACAAATGCAATAAAGAAATTTGAGAAGGAAAGGAAGAATATAACTAACCGGATGGGAGAACTTAGAAGGATTATAATCCCTAAGTTAGAAACTATGCATGAGGCCATCAGTGATGCTCAGACTACCACCCAAACAAATGATCCGACAGATCTCAAGAGGGCAGATGCTTTTGCATTTTTGTTGAGTGGTCACATTTCAATTTTGGATAGAATGAAGCAAAATTGGGCTACAGAACCGGTCCAATTGAAGACACCCTTTGCAGACATTCTTCAGTTTATGTGAGTATATAATATGCTGCTATGTATAGTAAATTTTTGAAAATTTTGGTGTGCGGACCCTACCCTTTGCCATTGATGTCAAAGGGGGAGTGAGGAGCAGTGAAAAATGAGGAATCCAACTAAGGGGGAGTTCCAGAAATTGTATATAAAGATAGAGCATCAGCCAAGGGGGAGCATAGTGTAAACACTTAGTCATTTTTCACTAAGTGTTGCCATCAATGCCAAAGGGGGAGATTGTTAGCAAGAGACACTATATGTATTCATGGTTGTTGTCATTGATGGCAACAAAGGTCATCCCACACATCCACAAGTCATGGTGTGTCTCTACCGGAAGTTAGAATGAAGATTGTTGTGGTCCGGTGAACAAGAACAGAGCATGTGGCAAGGTCCGACAGATTGGTCCAGATCTCCCAGAGGAAGTGTCTTGGTGTAGTGTGGATTTGGGGAAGTCAAGAGGACTACCTTGAGTAGTATATTCCAAGGATTTAGCCTCCGATGATGGACAAGGAAAAAGATATGAATAGTTGAGTACCGGATTCCTGAGAGACAATGAGAACAGAGGAAGAACTAACTAACAGAGTATCAGACTATTTTCCAGATGTGTTACTGTTGATGGTAAAGGTTGTGAAGGCATGAATCATGTTTGGCCGACATGATTAATGACATCTACAAGTATATGCTTGATCCGCATTACTTGATATGCAAGGATTCAGCCGACAGAACAGAGTTTGTGAGAAGATAGACTATTCCGGGTGCCGACTAGAAAGATAATGAAATCACTAGTACAGATATAAATAGAGGATGGATTTTGTTGTGAAAAGTGTAGTTGTGGTATGGTGTATGTGAATAAGTGTAGAGCAGTGCAGAAGCAGTAAGAAAGATCCGGTATGTGAAAGGAAAGTAGAATAAAGAGTAAAGGAAAGATGAAGTGGAACAGATCAGTATACTGAGCCTAACCGGAACTTAACTCCAGCATATGTAGATGCTTCCAATCAGTTCAAGTATTGTATAACATTCTTTTGTAGATAGTGTGTCTCCTTGTAGGCAGTGTGCCTCTTTGTGAGCAGTGTGCTCGGGCAGTGAGCCCTAATTGGCAAGTGCCATTTTGTAATTCCTTATTCTTCTAACAGAGAATAATCTTTGGGTTAATCACCCCGTGGTTTTCTCCCTTAACCGGGTTTCCACGTCAAAAATACTATGTCATGTGTTTCTCATTTCATAGTAATGTTTGTTTGTTTGATTCAATGCTGCTTTGATTAATAAGAAAGTTCAAAAGAAGAAATAATTAGGATAACTGATGCACCCCCCCTCTCAGTTATCAACAGGTCTTTATGAGTGGTTGGTGATGCCATTTGGTCTATCTAATGCCTCAAGTACTTTTATGTGTCTCATGAATGAAGTGTTGAAGGATTTCATTGGCAAATTTGTTGTGGTATACTTGGATGACATTCTTGTTTTCAGTAGGACTAAGGAAGAGCATTTGCACCATTTGGATCAGGTTTGAAGAAGTTACATGATGAACAGTTGATGATCAACATGGAAAAGAGTGTCTTCATGAAGGAAGAACTCACCTATCTTGGTTTTGTGATTTCACAAGGTAGTTTGAAGATCGATCCAGCAAAGGTAGAAGCCATTTTGTCATGGCCAACTCCAAAAATAGCAGGTGATGTGAAAAGTTTTCATGGTTTGGAAATTTTTTATAGGAAATTCATAAGGGGTTCTAGTCATATTTGTGCACCAATTTTGGATACCATCAAAGGGGAGCAGAAATGTAAATTTTTATGGACAAAGGCAGCTAATGATTCTTTTGAAATTTTGAAACAAAAAGTAGCACAACAGCCCATACATGTTTTGCCCAACTTTAACAAGTGGTTTGTAGTAGAATGAAATGCTAGCAACCTTGCTATAGGGGGTGTCCTAAGTCAAGAAGGCAGGCATGTTGCTTTCTTTAGTGAAAAATTGAATGATGCTAAGAGAAAGTACTCTACTTATGACTTGGAATTGTATGCAATGGTACAAGCTTTGATAAAATGGAGGCACTATCTTTTGCCCAAAGAATTTATTGTTTATACTGACAACCATGCACTTAGTTTTCTAAATTCATGGGAGAAACTCAATCATAGGCATATGAAATGGGTTGAGCAACTCTAAGGCTATACTTTTTCAATCAAACACAAGAAGGGGCAGGCTAACAAAGTGGCAGATGCATTGAGTAGAAGGGTGTGTATGGTTCAGGAAATTCAATTGCAAAGTGTAGGGGTTGATGCTCTCAAACATATGTATCATGATGATGAAGATTTCAAGGAGGTATATGAAGTTTGTTCACAATTTTCAGACTCTTATCATTCTGATTTTTCTGAGTTTTTGTTGCAGCAGGGGTTGTTGTTCAAAGGCATCCAACTATGTGTTCCTAGGTGTTCCATGAGGGAGAACATCATAAAGGAAAAACATTGTGGTGGACTAGGAGGTCACTTTGGGTTGGATAAAACATTGGATTAGGTGAAGAGGTTTTATTTTTGGCCTAAAATTCAATCAGATATCAGAAAAAATTGTTGAATGTTGTAGTATTTGTCAAAGGGTAAAGGGTACTTCATCTAATACTGGTCTATATCAGCCACTTCCTATTCCTAATAGGCCATGGGAAAGTATTAGCATGGATTTTGTTTTGGGTCTTCCTAGGCCTCAAAGAGGATTTTATAGTATATTTGTTGTGGTGGATAGATTCAGTAAGATGGCTCATTTCTTGCAATGTAAATGCACTAATGATGCTTCTCACATTGCTAGTTTGTTCTTCAAAGAAATTGTTAGAATCCACGGTTTGCCTCTTAACATTGTGACTGACAGGGATCCAAAGTTTGTAGGCCACTTTTGGCACACTTTGTGGAAGAAGTTGGGCACTCAATTGTCATTTACTTCAGCCTATCACCCTCAGACTGATGGCCAAACTGAGGTGGTGAATAGGTCCTTGGGAAATCTTCTCAGGTGTCTTACCAAACAACATGGAGAGGCATGGGATATGATCATCCCTCAATCAGATTTTGCCTATAATGATTCCACCAATAGGAGCATAGGAAGGAGTCCATTTGAGATTGTTTATGGTGTTCATCCAAGGGGTATTCTTGAATTGAGGGATCTCCATGGATTGGAAAGGAAAAGTGCTCAAGGTGAAGACTTTGCATTGGCCATGAAGGACATCCATGATAATGTAAGAGAAACTCTTCAAAGGAGAAATGACAAGTACAAGGAGAAAGCCAATGAGAGAAGGAGAGATGTACAATACAAGGTTGGGGATTTGGTCATGGCACATTTGAAGAAGGAAAGACTTCCAAAGGAGCAGCCAACCAAACTCCTCATGAAGAAGATAGGACCATGCCGGATTGTGCACAAGTTTGGGCCCAATGCCTATGAGATTGAACTTCCTCAAGGCTTGGCCATATCTCCTATATTTAATGTTTCAAACTTGTTCCCTTTCAAAGGTGATCCTAATGCATATTCAGAGGCAGATATGATAGCAGCAGGAGATGAAGAATGGGTTAAGGGTCTTCCACCCAATCAACCATTGAAGTTGGAATGCATTCTTGACACCAAGGTCTTGAAGAAGACTAGAAAGAAGACATACAAACAGTTTCTTGTCAAATGGAGTCACTTACCCATTGAAGATGCCACTTGGATGAGTGAAGAAGACATCTTGAAGCATGGTGTCACAATTGTTTATCTACTTCCTCAAGAGACTTGAGTTCTCTTTCCACTCGGGGAGTATGGTGCAGGAGCACCAAGGAGATCATCTATGTTTTGTTTTCATACTTGTCTTCATGTTTTGTGGTTCATGTTGTCTTACTCCAATAAGGTCCTAGAAGACCATTCATGTAATAAGGACTATGTCCAAATATCTACATATTGTTGTCTTGTAGGAGGCAATCACTTTTGTAAGCCTTCCTAAGGCATGTAGAGACAATATTCCTGATTGTAAGCCTTGTTAAGGCATGTCAAGGAGTATAATGCCTTGTTCAAGGCCTAATTGCATTGTAAATGGTTTGAAGGAACTTGTTAAGCCTAAACAGTCCTAAACATGTAAGGACAAAACTGGTAAGTAGTTGTAGTTTTCAAACTACCCAAGGAAGTTCGATGGGGAAGAAGTGGTTGTAAACCTTCCCATCAAACAAACTGCCTTCTTGGAGTTAGTCAAGGTGCATAAAAGTTTAAAAACACCTTGAATATGATCATTGTATAGAATGCAAGAATTTTCGAAGCAATCAAACACCATTTCTCTACTATTTTTTATTGTTTTTTGTATTTTTTATAGAAACGGTCCGTACTTCTGACCTGTACGGAATAGTTATGGGCTCCAAACATGTGGGATGAATAGAGTGGTGGAATAGATTCCAATCAATTCCTATTTGGTATCTTAACATTTGCTAAGGAGTTTTCTACAACCATATTTCTGAGACTGCCTACTAACAAAACTCTATTTTCTTAAGGAAAATGCTGCTACAGGCCGTACTGTAGGAAGGTACAGAATTTTTATCATTTCCTCATATTTTGATTGGATATTATAAGGAGTTACCTTGAATTTGCAATTATTTTGGTGTCTTGAAAGTTGTATAATAAGGAGATAAAAGGTTTCTTCCAAAACATCCTCATCAAAACCTAGATAAGGGTTTGCTTCCAATGATGGGGTATTGACCATCCCACTATCTTTCAAGGCCATAAGACCAGTGGGATGGATGTATTTATTTGTATGTTAAGTTTTTTGGATGCTTTCAGGAGAGGGAGAGTTGGTGGTTGTAGGTTTTGTTAGAAAAGGCTTAATATGACCATGTATTAAGCCTATTGGAGGAACCATAGAGACATTTCTTGGAACAGCAGATTGTAGGAGTACAAAACCCATAAAATCCATGGTTTTGGCATGTATTCTAAATGCTCAAGTCATTGGTTGAGTTATGTACATGCATTTTAGGGTGGTCTCTTTGTATTTTAGGCCTAATTGGGGCTCTAGGTCTTTGAGAGGAGTTATAGGTTGGGGTATTGCATCCAAAACAACCCATACCCAGTTTGGGATATGTGATAGGGAGTACAAATGAGTATCTACTAATTGTCTAAGATTTGAATTTGAAGATCTGGATCAAAAGTTATTAGGATTGTTCTCCTTTTTTAGGGCTACAAGCCATTTCTTGGGTTTGTGAAGTGTTAATTCTGAGTTTGGTCTGCCTTAACCAATGAATGGAATGGGTCCCCCTACACTTGAAATCAACCTTTCCATGATGATCTAAGAATTTCTTTCTACTGTTCCCACTTTTGTAAACTGACCTTTGATTTTGGGCTTTTGGGTGTAGTAAGAACCTAGTTAACTTGTCTATCGTCCTCCTATCCAAAGTGCCTCTACATCAGCGATCTAAGGCAGTTTTGTGATCAGAAAAGGATAGTAAAAGTAGAAGGGTAGAGCATATGTGAAGCAAAGCTAAAAAGTAGGGTAGACATTATGAAGACTTTTGAGTCTATATACTGAGCTATTAATTAAAGTGCACTTCAGCATTCTATAGATGCATTTGTAGCAGTCATCTCTTGGCAGTCAGCCAATCCTTTCTCTATCTTCTCTTCTATTTTCTTGGTAGTGAGCCTATTGCAGTGATCACTTCTTTGGACAGTGATTCCTTGGGTAGTGATCCCTAAGGCAGTGAGCCTTCATGTAATTCAATATTGTTATCATAATATATTGTGAGCTAACACTCACCATGGTTTTTCCCTTTTTTGGTTTTCCACATAAAAATCTTGGTGTCTATGTGTTATGTCTTTATGGTTGATGTTCTTATGTTTATTCTGCTTTCATGTTATTAAATTTGATAATTGGATTAATGGACATGTAAAGAAGTGGTTTTGTGGAAAACTGATTCACCTCCCCCTCTCAGTATTCCTTATATTCAACAAGGTGATCTTCAGTGTCTTGATGAATATGATATTTAGGACATAATTTGTCTAGATTCTTAGGTATATCATTATATGCAGCAAAGCAGATAGGTAATTCACCATTGAAGAATGCAATTGGGACTTACACTGGAACTATTGGTATGACAAGAGCAGACATCTAGGTTGAGAACTAGCTGAGCAAGTTCTTTGTCTTACGCTAGGAAATTCACCTAAAGCACCATTAGATTGAGACATTGTGACAAGTCAATGAGCTAGCTTGAGAAATTAGGATAAACTTTGAGGTTCAAGACTAGATCTTTGCAAAGGTATGTCAAAATGGTCGAATACTAAGCATAGTTGCAGTGAAATACTGAAGATGTGAAGTATTTGACAAGATTTTCAAAGAAGAACTAACTTAAAGTTAGGATTGGCCCTCCTTCTAGCACCAAACTATTGATGTTGTTTTTAGTCATAATTCACACAGATAAAAGTTTACACAATAAACCCCTATCTATCTTGAAAGGCTTCAATATCCCTAAAGATTTGAAGTCCCAAGTCTCTAGTTTTCAGGTCTTGATTGTCTAGTTTCACTTAGGGTTTGTTGTGTTTTGTTGTTTCCATTTTGGGGCCTTACGTAACTTTGAGTCAATTCTTTTTGGATCAGGATAAATTTCACAAATATCCTTCACATTTGTCACAATTTGCACATATACTTAATAGCTTATGTCAAATTCTCAAGTAAATAGCTAAACTCCAAGTACATTATCATGAATTAGACATAGCTTGATCAATTCTTCTAAAACTATCCCTAACTTTGATCAATTCTTCTGGAATTATGTCCTTTAACTAACCTTTACACATAAACCTTGAATTCATTTAAATATCTCCTTTAACGTATGAAATTCATCAATATTTATGATTATTTTCTCTAGATTTATCATTATTTGCAACTATTTACCACAATTTGTAAAAATAAAAGACAAAAGATAAGGTTGAGAGGAAAGAATTCTAAGAAGTTAATATTTCCAGTGATCACACACAAATATCTAAACACACTCATGAAATAAAGTTAATCTAGTTATACTTCACCAAGAATTCCACAACTATGTATAATAGATGCAAATCTTCAGAGGAATATTGACAACAATAAGGAATCATTCAAAAGCACTCCTAAGGGACGCAACAATTGACATTCCATACTAGAAATCAACTAAGATTACTTAGGATTTATGATTTAAATGTAATTTGCTTCTTCAATTTCATTATGTATGCAAAAGATATACTTGAGTGTTTCACTGATTGAGAAAGAACCATGAGGTAAGTCACAAAGTTGCAAAATGTAAACTTAGCACTCAACAAATTTCATCATTTCAGTCTCTCTTGTTTACAAATGATCTAAATCCTTTTATAGAACAAAGATCCAGAGTTAGCTACATAGATCAATGATCAGGATTTCCCTCAGAAATATCCATGGTCACAAATCAAGGCACATGATTGCCTGTTAGCAATCAAGACTGGATGACAACTGGAAATCAGTATATTCCTCAGTATCTTCAAAGTGCATCCTATGGAATATTCCAACTGTATCTACCATCGCATATATGTCACCAATCATCAGGACATTTACCTTGACAAGTGCTCTTCACACTAATATCATGTGGTCACAAAACTGATCACTTTAGTGCTAGACTACTATGTGTCTGAAGCTATGTCTTCCTCAATTATCCCTCCTCTAGAATCTAGGAATTTATACCGATCATATGCTGCGATAGTTTTATCTATATCAACCTTATCAAAATTTTGTGCCTTGGTCTGGGGATATTCCTAAATTTGGATTTGATCACCTATTGATATCCTCTTATTGGTTCGGGCATCCAGCTTCTCCTTAAATGTCTTTATCTTCATAGATAAATCCATAACTTCATCTATAGTCTTCTCTGAAAAATGCCCAATAGGATCCCTCAAAACAGGCTCAGACCTAGGCTCAAACACTCCTATAGAGGCTTGCTCCTCATACGTCTCCTTCTCATCCATCAAGGTCCCTAGGAGTTCCTCCAAAATCTCCATCTCATCTGTCAGGAGGTCATGTGCTTTGGTGCTTATATCTACAGCTTTGTGCATGCAAACTTTTAAGATATTTACCTTTAATTTTGGGTCCTTTATCCATATGGATATCTTTGGCACTATCTAGACCATCATTATATTTTTCTTCAACAGCACCTTGTCGAACAACCTGCGGAAAACCTTTAGTTTACTAAGATCCTGATCATTTTGATCAATTCTTGTTGTGTAGTCTTTCTTCAATGTATCCACCTTACTCTTGATGAATGCCAAGGTGTCCCAGTTTGATAGTGCATTTTGGATCACCTCCTCCACATCTTTTAGGAATTTCTAAAACCACCCTTGCATCACCTATGCCTGATGCTTCTTTGCATCCAAGTCACTTATTTCATCTTGTGTCACCAACGTCAAATTGGATGGGACCTCTGTTATTTGCATTCCTAGGGCTAATAACTCCTTTATGAACCCTTGGAGCTGGGCAATGTGCCCCTTCAGCTCCCTCTCCTTCAGCTTATCCTTGCGGATTCTAGCTATTGTGGCCTCTGCACTGCCTATAAGCTCATCAATTTCCTGCTCAATAGTGCAATGTTCTATATCCATAGTGGTGATCTTATATTCACTTACTATGATCTCACCCTTTGCATTGTCAACTATAGGCACAACTAAATGGGTTGTCGTACGACCTGTTGCATCTATTTTGATTGTGGACACTACCCTCGTCTTTCACTTGGGCTTTATTCCCTCCATAGAAAACAATGATTTAAAATCAAAAGGAATCAAATTAATAGGAGGTTTAATTACCTCCAATGCTAGTCATTTTGGTACATCTGGTGTAGGTCCTTCTTAACCAGATTGCTCATTGTGAGCATCCTTTATTGCTAACTATGTGTCCTTGTCCAGACCTTCCCCCTATTGTGACATTTCTTCTTGGGGAATCTCTTGCTAGGGCAACTCTTGTTCAAGGGCATCCTACTGTAGAATCCTCTATTGGAGAGCCTTTGTATCAACCTCCATTTTCTCATACTTAGGATTTTCCACCTCTTGGTACGTTTCCTCATCTCCTTGGTCCTATTGACCTTCATCAAGTGTTAACGAATGTTGCATTTGCTCATCTTGATTCTCCTCTACTTCTCCTAGATTTCATTGGATGTCTTCTTCTTGTGGTACATCATGAGAAGCTTCTTCTTAATCCTTTGGAAGGGTGATGTCCTCAACTGATTTATTCATTACATCATTTTGATACAGCTCCACCTCTTCCTATGCCATAATCCCTATACTTGGGACATTTGGTTGGTCCACTAGCACATTTGGTGATCTAGATCCCTTAGTATTTGATATCTCCTCTACTTCTAGACCATGAGCTGCACCTGGATCTTCTATCCCTTCCACCTCGGTCTCCACTTATTGGGGCTTAGCTTGTGGTGGTGATGGCTGATGTGCAAGCAAAGAGGATACTAGATCATTGGTCACTGCATGAGTGACCTCATCGTCAGTTAAGTCCACTACCTGGCTCAATGGTAATTATAGCTCTTCAACCTTTGCTTGCTCCTATGCCTTTACCTCCTCAACCAACTCTTGTTTTACTTTGATTTTCTACTTCGTTGTTTGGCCCCTTTGAAGCTCCATGACTTGGCCACCAGTATGAACCTGATATACTGACACCTATTGTGCTAAATGCGCTTGGAGTGTAGATTGTGGTGATGATACCTCTTCCTGAGGCTGACCAGATGTGAACATAAGTTCTATATTTGTTGGTCTTGATGCCTCTACCTATGTGTCAACTATCTTAGCAATGGCACATCTCATAGGTGTTGTTGGCATTCCCCTCTTCTTCTTAGGAATCACCACACGCTCCAGTATATATGTGGCAAGCCTCTATGTTGGTGTTGCAATGGTGATAGGAATGGAAAGCACTAGCTATTCTCTTAAAGGTGATAGCATGATGGCCACGGTGATGCCTAGTAAGGGATTCAACAAACGCAGGTGTTCCCTCTTGGGTTAGCTTAGCCTCCATTACTCACCTCTTGACAACAAGGAAATCATCATAATCAACATCCGCTCGGTCTTTCCTTTTCCTTTTCTTATCATATGTTAGTCTTACGCCTTTGGCTTTTAGCTCATTTATCTTCTCATCGACCCACTTCTAGGTGGCAATCACAACCTTTCTGGTAATGACATCAATTGATGTCTTGTCTGGCTAAGTCTAGTCTAGTAGAGGTAGGGTCTCCTTGTATATCTATTTTTCATTATAGTCCAGGTTGAGGATCTGACCATAGTCAGACTTCACCTGTGGAGGAATCTCTAGACATCCAAAGGTCTGGATCTGTTTTAGGGTCAACCTCTGGTATCCCCTTTTCTTGACATCCTTGTCATCATTGCAGTATGTGGTGCAGTCATGGTAGGAGGGTTCACAGAATGAACTGTCAAGAACATGTAGCAAGAGTAAACACAATGGAAACAACTCAACGATATGAAACAAATACAGATTCAGTCATTTAATATATCATAGAGTTCAAATATAGATCAGTTGGCAACATGTGGGCTTACATATTAGGGCTCACAGGCCTGATTACAGAATATCAAAATATGCACAAGATATAGCTTTGAAGTTCCTTCGTGAAAGAGCAAAACTATCTATCTTCTAAATCCTTAGCATTATGCTAACTACTTTCTAAGGGATCTATTACATCACTATATATCATATTTGGAACATAAGATTCCTTCGCGTCAACCAAGGAAGATCACAAACTCCAATGAAGAGTCATAATGTGTGTACACGGGTAGGTCAGCCCTAAATGAATAGAACTCATCCACAAATGAATGGAACGATGTGTGGATCTCAGGGAAGGTTAGCCATGAACCAAAGATCATTGAATGATGTGTAATTAGGCTCCACAAGTCAGGAAATGCTCTGTAGGTCTTCTCCTTTAGCTGATTTACCTGAGACTGCTAGGATGCTCTACTCTGAGAAAATAGTCATTATTCTGATGGCAATATCTTTCCAGTATCTTAACCAAATGATTTGAGATTTGGATATGATGTGCATGAAGGAATCTAGATGCTAAGTCTAGCTCTGCAAGATCTGAGATGCAACTACAGTAGAATGCGGACCAAGATACGAAAACTGCTACTGACTAAACTGCTTGAACTGTACTAGAAAATGAAAGAAAACAAACTAAACTACAAACAAACTGAAATACAAATATTTATGGTTGATGTAAGATTGCTCTTGAACCAAAGATGCTCCTGCATCAGACATCTGGGGTTATTGAAAAAGTGAGTCCCTCACTTTGCAGGGGCTAGAGGAAAACCAAGATGGTCCACTTTAGCCTGATAAATCCATGATGAATCTTCTTCTGGTCTGCCTTTCCACTTCACAAGATATTCATTGTATTGTCTTCCTCTGGTGCTGCGTCCAACTCTGCTATCAAAAATGTATTCAATCTACTCCAGTGCTTGTTGTGGTAACTGCTTCTTCAAGTCTTCATCAATGTTGTCATTAAACTCTGCTTCATGGTACTGATATAGGTCTGTAATGTTGAATATAGGTGATATACCTAATTTCTCTGGTAATTCCACTTCATATGCATTTCCTGAATCAAATTTCCTAAGTATCTTACAAGATCCAATCTTCTTCATCTTCAACTTGTTATATATTCCAACTGGAAATCTTTCTTTTCTCAAATATAACATCACTTCATCTCCAACTACAAATTCTTTCTGTCTTCTCTTCTCATCTGCTTATTCTTTATATTTGTTGTTCATAACCTCCAAATGCTTCTTCACCTAATTATGCACTGTCTCCATATGTTCTGTAAATTCTTCTACTTTTGCACTTCTCTTGTCGTCAAAACTGATATCTCTCAACTCTACTACTCCTCTAGGGTTTAATCCAGTAACAATCTCAAAAGGTGTCATTTCGGTGCTCCTATTCACTGAATTATTATATGCAAACTTTGCTTGTGAAATAATCAAATCCCAACTTCCTGTCTTCTCTCCAACCAAATATCTCAACAAGTTTCCCAAACTCTTATTTACTACTTCTATCTATCCATCAGTCTGTGGATGAAATGTTGAACTGAACTTCAAATCTATCTTCATCTTCTTCCAAAGTGTCTTTCAAAAGTATCCAAGAAATCTGGCATCTCTATTTGAAACTATGCTCTTAGGTAATCTATACAATCTCGCAATCTCTTTGAAAAATAGGTCAGCTACATGCATTGCATCAGTTGTCTTCTTACAAGGTATGAAATGTGCCATCTTTGAAAATCTATCTACTACTACAAATATTGAATCATGTCCTCTCTATGACTTAGGCGATCCCATCAAAAAATCCTTACTGATGTCTTCCTAAGGTCTCTCCGGTACTATCAAAGGTTTATACAATCTAGTGTTCTGACTACATTTTGCAACTTGACAAACTCTACAACTCTGCAAAAATTTCCTAACATCCTTATGTATCTTAGGCCAAAAGTAATTTTCACTCACTAAAGCCATTGTCTTATAAATTCTAAAATGTCCTGCCAATCCACCATTGTGTTTCTCTTTGATCAAATTATCTCATTGAACTTCTAGGTATGCACAAATGATTTCCTCTGAACAACATATCTTCCTAATGAAATAATCCAACCACTTGCTCCTATCTGTCATAACAGATTCCTTACATGCTTTCCAAGGTTCTACAAAGTCAATATCTTCCTCATACATGTTCTTCAATTCATCAAATGCCATCACTTCAACTCTCATCTCTGTCAACAAGTTCCTTCTCCTACTCAAGGCATCAGTAACTTTGTTTAATTTACCACTCCTATGCTTCAACACAAAAGTATAACTCTACATGAACTCTACCCATCACATATGTCTCTGATTCAACTTTCCTTGACTGTTCAAATATTGCAAAGCTTGATGATCTGTATACAACACAAACTCCTTAGAAAACAAGTAATGTCTCCATTTCTTCAAGGCTTAAATTATGGCAAGGCTTAAATTATGGCATAGAACTCTTGATCATAGACTGAATATATTCTCCTTGCATCATTCAACTTCTCATTGAAATATGTTACAGGTCTACCTTCTTGACTTAATACTGCTCCAATTGCATTCCCACTTGCATCACAATCTACTTGAAATACCTTATTGAAATCCGGTAATGCCAAAACAGGTTGCTCTGTCACTTTCTGCTTCAACAATTCAAAACTTTTATCTGCTCCTAATGTCCACTTGAAATCTTTTCTATAACCTCTCATTGTCTCTATCATAGGATTACAAACTGAACTAAAATTTCTGATTAACTTTCGGTAGAAACTAGCCAATCCATGAAATGATCTCACTTCTCCAATGCTCTCCAATGTAGGCCATTCAACAATTGCTCTCACTTTCTCAGGATCCATCTTAAATCCCTCTGCAGAAATCACAAGTCCCAAGTATACCAATTCTTCCTTCATGAAACTACATTTCTTGATGTTTATCAGCAATTTCTCTTCTCTCAACCTCTGCAATATTTGTCTAAGGTGTTGCAAATGTTCTTCCTTTGTCTTACTGAAAATCAGAATGTCATCCAAGTATACAATAACAAACTTACCCAAAAATTTCTTCAAGACTTCATTCATCAATCTCATGAAATTACTAGGTGCATCTGCCAATCCAAAAGGCATCACTAACCACTCATACAATCCTTCATTTGTCTTAAAAGCAGTCTTCCATTCATCACATGCTCTGATTCTGATCTGATGGTATCCACTCTTCAAATCTATCTTTGTGAAATATCTTGCTCCACTCAAATAATCCATGATATCATCAATCCTAGGTAAAGGAAATCTATACTTAATTGTGATCTTGTTGATTCCTCTAAAGTTAGTACACATTCTCCATTCTCCATCTTTCTTTGGTGCTAATACTATAGGTACTACACAAGGACTCAAACTTTCCCTGATCAAACCTTTCCTTAACAACTCTTGTATCTTCCTATTCAATTATTCATTCTCTATCGGTGTCATTATGTGTGCTGCTTTGTTAGGCAAACTTGCTCCCAGTATAAGATCTATGTGATGACTGATACTCCTGATTGGTGGCAATCCCTCAGGTACATTATCTGATATGATGTCTTCATACTATGTTAGCAATTCCATTATCTCCTCTAGTTTTGATTCTTCAATCTCCTTCTTCAACGTTTCAGGATTCTTAGGGATCAAAGTATAACACATATTCTCATGTCTCAAACCATCCAGAAATTTTCTTCCATCTACCAAATAGATTCTAGCATTCCCACATACTTCACTCTTATGATCATCTTCCAAAAGAATCAAAGTAATTCTCTTTCCATTTGATGTTATAGTGTGTGTATTCTTTGTCCCATCATGTATAGTCTTTCTATCATACTACCAAGGTCTACCCAACAAGTTATGACAAACATCCATAGGCGTAATATCACACAATACTTCATCATGATATGAACTGTAAGGGTAAAATGGTGATCAATCAAATGAATTAAATAAGACCCAAACATCAATAGAATAGGAGATAACAAAGAAGATTAAACGAAAATAGCAATGAATAACACAAAGCAAACCTTCCCTGAAATCGATGCTTCTGTTGTTCGCCTATTACAATCATCCTTTTGCAGATGAAGTGAGCCCTCAGAGAGTGCACTCTTTTTAGCTGTTCATAGGAAGTCGATGGTAAATGGCTATGGTGATATGCAATGAAGATGAGCTCCAATGCAAGTATGTGATCTCAAGCTTGTGGATGGTAAAAGGGTGCCAAAGGCGCGCTGGCGATATTTCTGTAGAGTAACGATGTCAAAAGCCTGGATGATTAGAATGGAGAGATGAAGCTTTATTTATAGACTTGGAAGAATGAGAATCAATGGTTGAGAGAAGATATGAAGATCAATGGCTGAGGATGGTTGAGGAATGTGCAACCAGTAGAATTGTGACAAGTGTCCCAGCTCCATCATGAAAGAGGGGATGTGACAAAATTGATTGGAGAGTTAACTCCATTGACTGAACAATTAATAGACTTGATTGATCAGTTAGAAGAGTGGATTATGGGATTGACTGAATTGATTGACCAGTGAACTGGGTTGATTGAGGAGTCAACAGAATAGATTGACCAGTGAACTCAAATGACTAATTAGTTAACAGATTTGATTGATTAGTTAACTAACTTCTGATTTGAGAAGAAATAGGCCATGTGGGTGAGAGAAAAATAGGTAATTAAATATTAAATATATTTAATTACATGTGCAACCTGATGAGGTGGACAAGGTGAGGTGGAAAAGGTGAGGTGTAAAGGTGAGGTGGATTTTTGAATTTAGAACTTAGGATAGAGGAATTTGGATTAATTAAATAATTTATGATTATTTAATTGTGTAGGATATTAGAAGAATTTTAATTAAATAAACTGAATTTATTTAATTATGGATTAGTGAATTAATTAAATAAATTTAGAATATTTATTTAATTGATAGAAGAATGGAATAAATATTTAGAATATTTATTTAGGATGAATCATGTCATTTTTAGGCATATACATTTTGCCCCTCTTTGATGCAATGTTGTTTACAGCGTTGCTTCAAAGAAATTGATAGTCTGAATGATGATACATGCCCCAATTTGCCCCTGGTACAAGTTTAACGACAGGATGCCCCCTCGGGAGATTGGACAGGAAAAGGGCGAAAGATTCGGAGACGGACAATCTCACGAAGACGAAGGGGTTAGGATAGGTTGGAGGAAAAGGGATGAAGAAAAGAGTCGAATGATACGTGATGCAAGAAGAATGATGACACACACAAGCAAGCAAGCAAGTATGCGCAAATGACACAAGAACAAACAAGGTATTGCCCATGTCAAGCGGTAAACCAACGATATACTGATAATGATATACGACAGTGTTGTCATGGCGGGGAACGATATATCCCTAGAGCAACATGAAGGATAGTGTCTGGTTTCAAGAAATGAAGCATGTCGTGTAAGACGCGTGTGTTGGTTTGATTTCGACAATGCAACATCCTGTATAAGACAATTGATTGATTAACTAATCGAGTTGGTTTACGACCAGACAAAGATCAAGACCACTGATTGTGATTGGATCATTTGTGCAAGATTGACTTTGACTTGATTGATATGGATTAAGGATGGACCTGCTTTTGGATCATTGCTCAGACTGACTGGACAAGGATGAAAGATATGATGATAGATAGAAATCTGATTGATAGAAGAAAGACTTGATAGAAGGACTCACAAGCTTTCGTTTGTATTGATACGCTGCATTGTTGGATCTTTAGTGCATGGGGTATGGTATGGATGTATAGATGGATATAGGATGGATGCTTTGCTTTTAGAGTTCTTTATTTCATCATTGGGCATTGTTTTTTTGTGGAACTTTTCTGAAATGTTGTAAGTGAATACAAGCATCGAGGTATAATTGAACCGAGATGACCTAAGTACCGCTTACATGGATTGTGATTTAGCAAGTTAATACAAGCATCGAGGTATAATTGAATCTAGATGACCTGAGTACTTCTTGCATGTCATCAAACAAGGATTGCCCCTATTCATGTTATACCTTTGATGTCCTCGATGATCTTTTGCCAATCATGTCCTTAGACAAGGCTTCACATTACTAAAGTTTAATCGACAAACAACAAACAAAGAAAGTAATCATGACCCCATCATAGCATCTCTAGCTTTTGGAGTAGCATAGGAAGGTATGATAGCAAAAATCTGGACTCGAATTGTTAACCATGTTTCTGATCTACAAAGCATATGTGCATTGATATGTGTTTAGTTCTTGCCTTAATTTGCATAAAATCATTTAGAAGACCTTGGGTATTGGCTTTGCATTGGATAGGTTAAGATGCTCACAGTCAAGATTTCTGCTTGAGGCACAAGTTCTGCTTGCATTTGCTTGCTTGGTGAGAAGATTGCACTATCCTTATTAGGGAGACAGACCCTAAGGGACTGACCTAGTGCCTCGGGGGCACATTGCTAAATGGCCTTGCCTACGTGACGACGCAGAGGCAACGTAGTTTGGGGTAAACCCTAATGGACCATGGATGGACTAGAAGAAAGACAACAAGAAAGATGACAAGACATGGGACGAATGGGACCGTGGGTGAAATGAAAGAAATGGAAGCCTCAGGGGCGCATTAGAATAATGGCCTTGCCTACGTGACGGCGTAGAGGCAACGTAGTTCACGGACTTGGACTATGGACACCGACAAGAGACACTATGCCAGGCTCACATTGAGGAGACGGTACAGGACAAAACCTTGGTTGACAAGGCCACAAAGTAAGTATCAAGCCATGATAGGTAACTATCAAGTGCTTATTATGGGACAGATATGGGTCGAATGAAAAAGGAGTGAAGAAAGAATGGACTCAAGGAGATTGGATTCCCAAAGATGGAGAAGGCGGTTCATCACAAGTAACCCCTGTTTGTCAAGTTTTCATCACTTGCTTTTATTTGCACGAGAAGCTAGAAAGTAGCATGACGCCTGATTGCCAGGTTTTCACCATGATACCTATCCAAGGCGCCTGTTTGCCAGGTTTTCACCAAAGGACAAATTTTTTTTTTGTATGCTTTCTATTTTTTCTGATTTTTTTGTATTTTCTCTTTTCAACTTTTTTGATTTTTTTGACTTTTTGATTTTATTGTGCGCCCTTGCATTGGGGTTCTCCTAGGTATAGAACCGGTGAAGGTGCATGCTGTTGATTGGATCATCAAACAACTCACCCTCTGACGTGGCCAACTGATATGCCCCCGATCCGTAAGCAGCTACAATTACATAGGGCCCAAGCCAGTTAGGCTCGAACTTACCTTTCTTTTCTCTATCCTGCTGATTGCGAGGGTTCTCTTTTAGAACTAGGTCCCCAACCTTGAAGCATCCTGGTCTAACCTTGTGGTTGTAGCTTCTTGACATCATCTGTTGATAGGCTTTGAGATGGTCAAAAGCTTTCTGGCGCCTTTCCTCTAGCAGCTCTAGTTCTTGTAGCCTGGAGACTCTGTATTCTTCATCTGATATGAGACTTTTCAATGACACCCGGAGGGATGGGAGTTCTACCTCAATGGGAAGGATGGCTTCAGAACCATAGACAAGGGCGTAGGGTGTAGCACCCGTGGGAGTGCGTATACTGGTTCTGTAGGCCCATAGAGCGGGATTGAGTTGGACATGCCAATCGCAACCAGCTTCATTGACAGTGTTCTTTAGGATTTTCAGAATGGTTTTATTCGATGCCTCAACTTGGCCGTTACCTTGGGGGTAGTATGGAGTGGAGAAATGATGTTGGATTTTGAAACGCTCACAAAGATCCTGGACATCCTAATTTTTGAAAGGTCTCCCATTATCCGTTATGATGGATGAAGGGATGCCATATCGGCAGATAATGTAATTCAGAATGAAAGAGGAAATTTGCTTTCCTGTGATGGTGGTTAGGGGAACGGCTTCAATCCACTTTGTGAAATACTCAGTGGCGGTTATGATGAATTTATGGCCGTTGGAAGAAGGTGGATGAATCTTTCCCATGAGGTCAAGTCCCCACTGGCAAAAGGGCCAGGGTGTCGTTAGAGGTCTCAACTCATGAGCAGGTGCATGAATTAGGTTCCCATGTATCTGGCACTGTTTGCACTTTTTGACGAACTGATATGAATCCATTTCCATGTTTGGCCAGTAATAACCCAAACGCATGAGTTTCTTGGCTAAGGAAGGACCGCTGGAGTGTGTTTTGTAGATCCCTTCGTGTACGTCTCGCAAGGCAGTTATGGATTCTTCTTGTTCTAGACAACGAAATAAAGTACCATCCAGACCACGTCGGTAAAGGGTATTAGCTATGATGGTGTAACGGGAGGCTTGTCGGATGAAAGTTCATTTTTGGTTGGAAGAGAGGTCCGGCAGGAGAATATTGTCCTTGAGGTAAGTGTAAGTCTTACCATACCAAGGTGAATCAGATCCGACTAGGAGACAAATGGAATGGGTTTCAAGGAGATCATAAGCCAGTTGCCGGATGGTTTCTACTAGGAACTCATACCGTGACTCATATTTAGGAATTTCTAGAAGAGAGGCTATGGTAGCCATTGCATCTGCTGCTTTGTTTTCGATCCTGGGTATTTGTTCGAAGGAGATGGTCCCAAAATGTTCTTTGAGGTCGTCGACCATCCATTTGTATGGGATGAGCTTCTCATCTTTGGTCTAATACTCATCGTTGACCTAATTTATGATAAGCTGAGAATCACCGTAGACACATAGTGCTTGGATTTTCCACTCAGTTGCCATTTCAAGACCAATTACCAAGGCTTCATATTCTACTATGTTGTTTGTGCATGGAAATAACAACCTGTAGGACTTCAGAATTGTGTCGCCTTGGGGAGTGATAAACAGGATACTTGCCCCCGATCCATGGTTGGTGTAAGACCCGTCAAAGTAGAGTTTCCACGAAGATGTAGATAGAGTGAATAAAGATTCATCGGGGAACTCAAACTGCATTGGTGAAGTGTCCTGTAATGGTGCCTCGGCCAGTTGGTCAACGATGATTTGTCCTTTGATGGCTTTTCTGTCCACATATTCTATATCATATTCACTAAGAAGCATAACCCATTTTGCTAGTCGACCTGTGAGAGCTGCTTTGCTGAGAAGATATTTTAGTGGGTCGATCTTGGCAATGAGTTTGACAGGATGTGCCAACATGTAGTGTCAGAGTTTTTGTGAAGCAAAAACCACCGCAAGGCATGATCGTTCTACCTGTGAGTATTGCAACTCGTAGCCCACTAGTGTTCGACTGATGTAGTATACAGCTCTTTCCTTGTTCTCATAGTCTTGCTACACTAGGAGAGCCCCAAGAGCAGTAGGTGTAGCAGATATGTAGACAATTAAAGGTTTTCCTTGGATCGGAGGCATGAGTATAGGAGGGTTCATAAGATACTCCTTTAGCTTGTTGAATGCCTCTTCGCACCGCTCATCCCATTTAAATGGAATATTCTTATGTAGGAGGTGGCTGAAAGGTTGGCACTTGTCTACCAGCTGTGAGATGAACCTACGGATGGCCTGTAGCTTGCCCTGTAGGGATCTCAACTGAGTTAGAGTCTTGGGCGGTGGCATGTCCATTATAGCCTTGACCTTGGCAAGGTCTACTTCTATTCCGTTAGCTAACACGATGAAGCCTAGCAGCTTGCCTGAAGTCACCCCAAACACACATTTCTTCGGGTTCAATTTAACTTGGAATTTGTCCAACCGTTGGAAGACTTTCTCTAGGATGTCGAGGTGTGAGTCCCTTGTGAGAGATTTTGTTAAGATGTCATCAACATAGTCCTCCATAGTCACATGCATCATGTCATGGAATATAGTTGTCATGGCCCGCTAATATGTAGCACCTGCATTTTTCAGCCCAAAAGGCATGACATTCCAACAAAAGGTACCCCATGGGCAAGTGAAGGCTGTTTTGTGTTGATCCTCTGGCGCTATTTTGATTTGGTTATACCCTGAGAATCCATCCATGAGTGACAGCATTGTATGTCCTGCCGTGAGGTCAACTATGATATCGATGTTAGGCAATGGAAAGTCATCCTTGCGGCATGCTTTGTTTAAGTCTCGAAAATCATTGCATAGTTGAACCCTGCCATCTGGTTTAGACACTGGCACAATATTTGATATCCATTCAGGATAATCTATGGCTCTGATGAACCCCACATCTAGCAATTTCTTGAGTTCTTCCTTGACCAAAAGGGCTATATGAGGATGCATCTTTCTCAGTTTCTGCTTTACGGGCTTCACCCCTGGATCCAATGGCAAATGATGTAGAATTAGGTTTGGGTCCAAACCTGGCATGTCTGCATATGACCAAGCAAAGCTGCCTCTCTTCTTCTTAAAGAATGGTACAAACCTGGTTTTCTCAGGTGGTCTGAGAGATTTTGCGAAGTGGATAATCTTGGGCTGCTCTTCGGTTCCAATATTCACTGGCTCTGTTGGCTCCACCACAATCTGTGACCTTTCCTGATACATATCACTAGGGAGGGTGTCAAGAATTCCATCGTTAGGTGCCACAGTTGGGTTTTCAACTTCGGATACGTCCTTTCTTTTTACTATTTTATGATCTGACACTACCGCACAGCGGTTTTCACCATCAGATCCATTTTTGATCTTGATATTTTTGCAACTAGAAGGCTTGGCACCCTCCCCGAAGTAAGCCACGGTATTGAGTTTGATAGCAAAACCAGCTTTATGATCTCCTTTTGGTAAGTGATCCCTAAGTTCCATATAGTCAATGTAGGCATCATCGTTCTGGAACATATCTAATTGGGGGGTTCCTTGCAGATCCCAGTCAATAAGCTCAGAGTGTAAGAGGGGAAGGGAGTCGGATGAGAGACCTGATTCATTAATGGTGTGAATGGAAATGTTATGGGCACTGGTGGGGGTAGTGTTCTGGGTGGTACTTTCCTCCAAATTGTTTATTGCAATGGAATCAAAACTTTCCTGGAAAGCCATAATCTCAGGGAGGGGCAAATCAGACTCCAGTGGTCTGTCCCGTTGCGTTTGTCCCTCATGGTAGGGGCTAAGAGTTTGGATGGTGTCAACCTCTTTGTCATCGTAGGAGTGCTCTGTTAGCTCATCCCACTCATACTCATTTGAATCATCTGAATCTGTGTCGCTATCCACTTGGAGTGTTTGGATTGTCTCCACAAGACAGGCATTTTCCTTGGCTTTACCCTTGCCTTTGTATCCTAAGCCAATGGTGTTTCTAGCCGAAGAGGATGAAGAAGGTTGTATAGGTTCAATGATTCCTTCTTTTCTGAGGCCGATAGGGCCTTGTCCTTCATACCCCATCCTGTGTAAGATAGTCTCACCCCGTCCATAGAGTTCTATAGGGAGTTTAGGCAGATCTTGGGGTGTGTTTTCTTCTTCACCATAAAGCCATTGCAGGAGATCTCGCTCCTCTGTTTCATCAGACAAGGTCCCCCATTTTATAAAGGGATTTGCGGGAGCTACAGGAGGAGCAGAGGGCTTTGGAAAATGTTTGGGTGGATGCTTTGGTTTGCCAAAGGAGCGAGGAGACAAAGGCATTGTGGCAAGGTTGAGGCTGTGCTCAATGGAGTACTCCCCCACGCCATTTTCTTTTATGGTAAGTTTCAGCGGTTTGGGTCTTGAGGAGGAAGCTTCAGCGGTATGGTCCTCTTGTGGGGTAGGGGAAATGTAGGCTCTATTGTTGGGTATGACACGTTCATGTTTTGCACGGAAAGAATTGCAGTGTTGGTAGGGGTCGGGGTCACCTTGAATGGTGACCTGCTTGCCATTGTGTGGGAACTTAATGCATTGATGATAGGTTGAGGGGACAGCCTTCATGGCGTGAATCCATGGTCTCCCTAGTAGGATATTATAAGCAAGCTCTCGATCAAGGACTTGGCACACCACATCTTTGATTACCGGTCCCACTTGAATGGGTAGGACAACCATTCCCTTTGTGGTTCTCTCTTCCTCGTCATATGCCTTTATGGTAATTTTCCTTCTTGGATCGACTACTTGTTTGGAGAACCCCAGTGCAAGGACTAGCTTCAAAGTGCAAATATTTAAACCAGCACCCCCATCAATGAGAACCCTCTTGATGCGGTGCTTGTGTATGAAGGCGACAATGTGCAAAGGGGTGTTATGAGGTTGGGAGACAGAGAGGTCATCTTGCTCAGTAAAAGATATGGAGGGGGAAGATGTCAGATTTCCTACCATGGTCTGAAACTTTTCTTGGGCCAGATTAGTGGGGACAGTGGTTTCCACTAAGGCTTTCTTAAGAATCTCCTTATGAGAAGGAGATAGACGCAATAGCTCCAATATGGAAATGTGAGCCGGAGTTTTCTGTAACTGGTCGATGACGTTGTACTGACGGGAGGAGGATGGAGATGGTGACGACCTTGGAGGAACGGTATTGAGCGTGACTTTACCACTGCAGGTAATTATACTGCAACCAGTTCGGTTAGGTCCTGGTTGTTAGTTGGGTGAGATGACATTGACCTGTGGAATATGCTCAGAAATGTAGTTTATGGTGTAGTCAAATGGAACACTTGCATAGTTAGCATTACTCGACCCGTTGTTCTGATTTGGCCTGTTGCGATTGTTGTCATTATTGTTATTACCATTGTAGTTGTTGCCGTTGTTGCTGTGGCCATTGTTTTTGTTGTGGCCGTTGTTGTTGTTGTGGCCATTGTTGTGATTGTTGTTATACGGCCTGTTGTGATTCAGAAGTGGATCCCTGTAAGCCACATGAGATTCATTAGAGGTATGCTGTTGTGTCCCTCCCTGGTTCTGATCTAGCACATCTTGTATGACATTTTTGAGGCGAATGCAGTTGTTAGTCATGTGCCCCTGTCCTCGGTGATATTCACAATAGTCTGTGTCCTTCCAGTAGGGAGGTTTGACTATGGGTTTGTAATCACTTGTTGGCGATAGAGAAATTTTGTTGTTAGCCAACAACTTCCTTAGTGCAGACTCTTGAGACTCACCCAATGGTGTGAATTTTCTCCTAGGATTTGAACTGTACCAAGATCTAGGCTCCCGAGAAGGTGGTTTGTTGAGTGTCCCATTGTTTGTATCTCCCTTCAGAGTGAATATGGGTTGTTGCTTGGGAGCTGCCGCCTTGGCATCTACGACCCCATCATTGACCACATTCTTGTTTTTGGTCCAAAACTTTGATTTATCCATTGTGTAATTGGAATTAGGCGTGTCCTTGTAGATCTTGATAGCTCCTTTAGCGATCATAGCCTTTTCGATGAATAAGCCCATTTCAATGACTTTGGAGAATGATGTTGGGCATTGTATCTAAATCTGGTAGCTAAGATCAGTGTTTAGGTTGTGGACAAACATTTCCAATAGCTGCTTCTCAGGTATATCGTAAGAACACTTACTAGCTAGCTGTCTCCATCATTGTAAGAAGGTGGCGAATGAATCACCACTCTTTTGTTTGGTGTTGCATAGATCTAGCATAGATACCTCGTGTTCTATGTTATAAGAGAAGTGTGTTATGAATTTATTTACAAGTTCATCAAAAGTTCTGATTCCTGGTGGGAGGCGTGAGAACCACTCCATAGCTTGACCACCTAAAGATCTTGGGAATAGTCTCATCAAGTAGGTCTCATTGTGAGCTACTTCTAAACATGCGGCATTGAACTCCCAGATATGGTCTCTAGGGTCCCCCTTTCCTTTGTACTTGTCGAACTTTGGGACTCCAAATTGAAAAGGGAAGGGTTTCATGACCAAACTTTTGTCAAAAGGATACGGAGCTATGTCTTCCAAAGAGTAGTGTTAGAACTTGAACTGGTCTTAAGGTTGGATATTTCTAGCTTTACTCTTTCGATTTGTTGTCTCACGTCCTCCATAGGAGCATTTTGATCTAGGGAATTCTTACCCCTATCATTGGCATGCGGGACCTTGTCATTTGTGCCCCTCTCATGTGCACGTGGGACTGTGTCATTTGTGCCCCTCTCATGCTCATTGTCTACATTTTCCATGATGGAGCTAATGTCAAAGTCTGTGGGGAGTTTGATTCTGAGACTAGCAAGATGATGGAAATATTTATGGGGGTCTTCAAGGATCATCTTCTCTACGACGCGTTGGAATTTTCTATCTTGCATGTGCGCCACTAATTCTTCATGAGAAATCTCTTCTTCACCATCACGTGGTGGGAGAAGGTGATCGGATGATTCAGCCATTTCTATTTGCTTGTTGTGTTGGGATCGAGTAAGAACCATGCAAGGTGACGCGGGATGGAGGGGGTGAGGACTAGAAATTCTGGCAAGGTGCCGACTAAGACTGTTGTGAATGGGATATCTAGGACAAGACTTGGACAAAGGATTCTCTCGCTCAATGACTTCAAGTAAGACGGTTGACACAAGATGTTAGCCGCTAGTAAGGGTAGTCGATACCAGTCTTACTGTGTAGGGCTTTAGTCATTCAACAAGACTACTAGCAAAGGTACGGTGACCTACTAGGCTTACATGAATTCACTAATGACACAAAAAAAAGGACCTATGTCGAATCGGTATGGGGACAAACTAACTTTGGGACAAGAGGGATTTTGGACAAAAAGTGAATGGGACGATTGACGAAAGAGGGAGACTTGGGTGAAACAGATGAAGACTGACTGCAAGGTTGAATCTGACCTCAGAAAATGAAACTAGGCCGAAATGGGTGCTCTGATCAGGTGAAAATATTTTCTCAAAAATAGGGTAAGTGCTTCACTGTCGCATATGCACAGAAACAGATGCGCAACAAAAATAAGCAAATGCGCCGCAAGTGTCAGTATATGCGCAGCTCTGGTTAAGGACAAATGTGCAGTAACAATGTGTACATGTGCAGCAATATTACATATGCACAGCAAGTCGTAACAGAAGCGCAGCAAGTCGCAGTATATGCGCAGCAGAAAAGGGTATATGCGCAGTTCTGATATTTTGTAATTTTTTGGGGTTTTTCTCTATTTTTGGTATTCTTTGGCTAGAAAAGGTCTTCCTAATTTGATATTTATGAATTAACGGCAAGAAAACATAGCAAGCACAAAGAATATTTTGTAGTTTTTCATTGTTTTTGTAGTTTTTTCGACTCTATTTTGGACAAAAGCAAGCACAAAATCCTAGGCGAGAAATGGATTATAAACGATTTGGGCCACTAAAACAAGAGGTATTTAATGCGGGCAACCGTTCAAGTAGTTACACGTGTGGCAGCACTACTCTCCATTATGGAGTCTCCCAGCCTCAAAGGGTTGCGCCTGAGAGGGTTTTGGGGGAGGTTGGCCGTCGGTGTAACATAACAGCACTTGTTGCAGGAAGTTTTCACCTCAAGTACAATTTATTTTAAGTGGCTTGGTAGGGCTTGGCGTTAGCCTGTTACCAGTGAGGGTCATTCCTGCTTGGACAAGCGTGCATCCAAGGGCAGGCCCCTCCTAAAGGTTAAACAAATAGAATGACAAGTCTGGCACTCTAATCACCCAGGAGAGGGGAGAGCATAAATCTATTGTCATTCGCAAGCACAGAATACACTGATTAATCCACCCTAGTTAAAAGTGAAAAAACTAAATGGGTTAATCTACTCAAACAGAACTTTGAAGTGATTTTAGCAATATAGCAGTGGTTCAGTTTTAAATCCCAGAAAGCAATAGTGAGTTCAGTTTTAAATCCACATAGCGTGAGATTGTTAACTTTGAAATTCAGGTCTCACGATATAGCAATGGTTCATTTTAACTTCAGAAAGCAGTGGTGAGTTCAATTTTTAAACCGCGTAGCACGAGATTGTTAACTTTGAAATTTAGGTCTCACGATATAGCAATGGTTCATTTTAACTTTAAGATCATTGATGAGTTCAATTTTAATCTTAGATAGCAATAACTTGGAAGGTGTTTGCAATGCAAGAAAGAAATAATCCAGTTACTTCCTCCCTAATTAGAACTAGATAAAGATTTGAATGAACATCAATTTTTTACTTTTCCCCAGAAAATGAAATGTGAACTAGTTAGATGCAACTACATGGAACTAAACCTGAGCCTATCCTGCAAAAACCGCTCCAGCAAACACCTGCAAAAAGGTTAGCGTTAGCAACTTCCCCTAGAAAAGTACTAAAACCTCACCCTGTTACAAATGCGCAGCTTCAGTGATCAGATGCACAGAAATGATCAACAGAAGCGCCACAATAATGAATGCGTTGTAATATTGCACGTATGCGCAGTTAAAAGGAATGAATGCGCAGTATTAATGGATGCGCAGTAACAGTCTTCAAAAGTATAGCACAAATGCATAGATGTGCAGAAAGGATAAAAGCATCGTAACAGTGCGCAAAAGCACTGCGAAAATACACAGATGCGCAGAAACAACAAAAGCACCGTAACAGTCTTTATATGTGCCGTGGAAATGAACAGATGCGCCGAAGTAATATGTGTGTGACTTTGCGTAACCTGTATAGAACCTGCCTTCAAAAAAGCTCAGAAATGGTAAAATAAAGGGGCAAAGGCCCCACGGTGGGCCCCAAAAATGTAAGGGTAAAATGGTGATCAATCAAATGAATTAAATAAGACCCAAACATCAACAGAATAGGAGATAACAAAGAAGATTAAACGAAAATAGCAATGAATAACACAAAGCAAACCTTCCCTGAAATCGGTGCTTCTGTTGTTTGCCTATTACAATCGTCCTTTTGCAGATGAAGTGAGCCCTCAGAGAGTGCACTCTTTTTAGCTGTTCGTAGGAAGTCGATGGTAAATGGCTATGGTGATATGCAATGAAGATGAGCTCTAATGCAAGTATGTGATCTCAAGCTTGTGGATGGTAAAAGGGTGCCAAAGGCGCGCTGGTGATATTTCTGCAGAGTAACGATGTCAAAAGCCTGGATGATTATAATGGAGAGATGAAGCTTTATTTATAGACTTGGAAGAATGAGAATCAACGGTTGAGAGAAGATATGAAGATCAATGGCTGAGGATGGTTGAGGAATGTGCAACCAGTAGAAATGTGACAAGTGTCCCAGCTCCATCATGAAAGAGGGGATGTGACAAAATTGATTGGAGAGTTAACTCCATTGACTGAACAGTTAACAGACTTGATTGATCAGTTAGAAGAGTGGATTATGGGATTGACTGAATTGATTGACCAGTGAACTGGGTTGATTGAGGAGTCAACAAAATAGATTGACTAGTGAACTCAAATGACTAATTAGTTAACAGATTTGATTGATTAGTTAACTAACTTCTGATTTGAGAAGAAATAGGCCATGTGGGTGAGAGAAAAATAGGTAATTAAATATTAAATATATTTAATTACATGTGCAACCTGATGAGGTGGACAAGGTGAGGTGGAAAAGGTGAGGTGTAAAGGTGAGGTGGATTTTTGAATTTAGAACTTAGGATAGAAGAATTTGGATTAATTAAATAATTTATGATTATTTAATTGTGTAGGATATTAGAAGAATTTTAATTAAATAAACTGAATTTATTTAATTATGGATTAGTGAATTAATTAAATAAATTTAGAATATTTATTTAATTGATAGAAGAATGGAATAAATATTTAGAATATTTATTTAGGATGAATCATGTCATTTTTAGGCATATACATGAACCAATATGAAATTTCACCAAACATTGTTCACTCACCAGTACCTTATGATCATCCTGAATCCATGCTATCTAATAGGTTTTAGGGTGTTTCAATATTTCTAACTTTAGCTTAGTCACCATCTCCTCTGAAACTAGGTTATCTGAACTACCACTATCAATAACAACTTTACAACATTTACCTCTTAATTTGCATCTAGTTCTTAACAAACTCTTCCTTTGTGGTGGTTCCTCATTTGTCTCTGATTGAAATAGTGCTCTCCTCATCACAAGTGATTCTCCTTTCTTAGGTTTACCAACAGAATTAGGTGATCCAACAGGTTCTTCTTCAACATAGGTTGCTCTTCCATTATTCCTTGTTCTTTTGCTTGTACTCCTTTGATTACATTCATATGATATATGTCCTTCACACCCACACTTGAAATAGGTTCCTTTGAATGTTCTCCTATCAAATTCTCTTCTTTCTCTTCTGTATCCTTCATTTCGGTATGAATTATAATTACCTATGTGATGAAAATTTTTGTCATTGCTCCAGTAAGCATTGCTATCTCTGTCCTCCCTCTTAAATGGGTTGTCAGGCTTGTTCTACTCCAGATGTGATCTGTCTCCTCCATAAAATGCTCTACCTCTCTGTCTCTGATCATGCTTCTTGTTCAACTTTTCTTCAACTTTCAAGGCAAACTGATATGCATCCTCCAAAGATGTCATCCTTACCAAGATTAGTTCTTCTTGAATTTCAATCTCAGTCCATTGATGTATCTAGCCACTTTCTCCTTGCTTGCTTCACTATGTCCTGTCCTTATGATCATCTTATGAAATTCTTTAGTATACTCCATAGATTTCTCCTTTTCTCTCAGGTTTTGCAATCTCTTCAATAGCTCCAACTCAAAGTCAGCAGGTATAAATTGATTCTTCAATTTTTTCACCATTCTATCCCACTTTGTAATCTTTTGTTTTCGTCTTCTATTCCTATCCAACTAAACATCCTTCCACCATATAGCAACATGTCCTTTCAACTTTGTCTTTGCAAATTTTACCTTCTCCAGATCTTCAACTTCTTCATATTCAAAGTATTCTTCCAGGTCATTTATTCAGTCAATCAACTCTTCAGGGTTCAAATTGCCAGTGTAATTAGGTGCATCAACTCTAGGTCTCTTTCCAATCTTTGAAATAGCTCGTAACACCTTAACTTGATCTGATTCTTCTTCTTCATCACCTCCTAGGGTTTTGCCAATTTGTTCCACAGATTGAAATTCCTCTTCATCATCACTTTCAACATTAGGTCTAGGTGTCAATCCTCTTCACCTATCTTCCTTGACAACATCCAATCAAATTCTCATTATTTTCATCATTTCCATCATCTCATCCATCCTACCATCCATTGTTCCAACAACAGGGACTCTCATCGGTGGCGTCTTCCTAGGATCAAGTGCAAACTACCTCAAGTTTGGCGATCGGGCTACTAGGTGACAACTGCCTCAATCAACGATCGGTTGTGACACAAGTAACCTCCCTCAAATTCGGTGATCTATCCACAACAAGATCTTATAGAATTCCTTTGCCAACTTCGCTCCCAAAGATTCAAACTTTCACTCTAATACCACTTGGTGCAGTCACAGTAGGAGGGTTCACAGAATGAACTGTCCAGACTGTGTAGCAAGAGTAAACACAACAGAAACAACTAAAAGATATGAAATAAATATAGATTCAGTCATTCAATATATTATAGAGTTTAAATACAGATCGGCTGGCAACATGTGGGCTTACAAATTAGGGCTCACAGGCCTGATTACAGAATATCAAAATATGCACAAGATATAGCTTTGAAGTTCCCTCGAAAAAGAGCAAAACTATCTATCTTCTAAATCCTTAGCATTATGCTATATAATTTCCTAGGGATCTATTACATCACTATATATCATATCTGGAACATAATATTCCTCTGTGTCGGCCAAGGAAGATCACAAACTCCAATGAAGAGTTGTAACATGTGTACTCAGGTAGGTTGGCCCTAAATGAATAGAACTCCACCGCAAATGAATGGAATGATGTACAAATTTTGGGGAAGGTCAACCATGAACCAAAGATCATTGAATGATGTGTCATTAGGCTCCATAAGTCAAGAAATGCTTCGTAGGTCTTCTCCTTTAGCTGATTTGCCTGAGACTGCTAGGATGCTTTGCTCTGACAAAATAATCAATCTTCTGATGGTGATATCTTTCCGGTATCTTAACCAAATGCTCTGAGATTTGGATATGATATGCATGAATGAATTTAGATGCTAATTCCATCTCTTCAAGATTTAAGATGCAACTGTGGTAGAATGCGGACCAAGATACAAACATTGATAATGACTGAACTGCCTGAACTATACTAGAAAATGAAAGAAAACAAACTGAACTACAAACAAACTGAAATGCAAATATTTTTGGCTGAGGCAAGATTGCTCTTGAACTAGGGATGCTCCTGCATTAGTATGCCTAGTAGTCCTCCAAATAAGGAACATGTTGTAGTTACTTATTAACATACCTTTCCATCCTATTGTAAGGATCAAAGGTATGTGTGAGGGGAAATGGTTGCAGGTTGAGCATTTGTAGTTCATCCTCTAATAATTTGGAGTCTTTGAACTCCCTACACCTATACCAGCTGATGTCCAATAGAAATTTGATGGTCCCTTATTTTTGTTTCTAGACGTATGCCTCGTACAAGGGGATTATATGCCTAGTGATTTCTAAAAGTAGAGCCCTATCTGTTGGATATCAAGGTAACATGAAGGGGTTGCCTTCAAGCCCTTCCATCCTAATATAGGTGAATGTTGAGAACTGGATAAACTAGGACCCATGTGTTGTAATGACCCCTTAGGCATCCTTGAGATCCTTTTGGCTCAGTCCCCTTCCATTAACCGAACTAGCCACATTATAAAATAGTCATTCACTCTTCTATAGTGCACAATAAATTGTTTCTTCTTCGAAGACCTCCTTGCTCTGCAGTAACTTGAAGGTGTTAGTGATTCCTTTAGCTGAGAAGTCTGCATATAATCACCCTTGGTGCTCCATCCTCATGTTGATAGGATTATATTTCTGGGCGCATTCAATTACTAGCTCCAGAGCATCTGTGGTGTATGGGAAGCTAGTTGCATGATACATCTTGCTAGTATCAATGTTGTTAAGAGTGGGCTGATCTTCTCATGCCTGGATCCTCATTCTGAAAGCTTCCAAATCTACCATTCTATAGTGGGTGTCCAGGGCATGTCCATACTTACTCCATACCTTGCCAGGAGTGGAAAACATTGGTGTTGTAAACTTGTCATCACGTTATTTTTATCTTTTATGCATTGTGTCCTACATGATACAAACATCTGAAATTAGTTCCAGCATTTAGGAATTAGGGCATGTAAATTAATCTAAGTTCTACAAAGTAATTCGAGATCGTTTATAACAAGATGAAATCCTGAGTTTACCTTAGGTAAATGAGATTAATCCTTTGGTACAGAAAGAATTATTGTAACCATCGAGAAAGAGGGGTTTTGTTGTATACGTACTTGACATTTTGCTTTCTCTAATAATTATCTACAACTCCACTCTTTAGATCTCTTAGAATGCTTTTGTGATTTACAGATGCATTGAAATTCATTTTAATCTTCATGAAAATCGCTAAGTGTAGAGTGCATTGGATATTCACTGGAGTTTGGTCAGCAATTACTATCCAGGCATAGGGAAAGACAACAACTGGGGAAGAGCTTATATTTTAAATTTAAATCCCAATGGCTAAAAGCAACTCGTGGTATGGGAATTAAAATCTAGGGACCGGATGGACATTTTGGTTTTAAATATCCTATTCAAAATGTCTGGTGCAAATGTCAAGTTGAAATGTCCTTTTCACTTTGATTGAAGTTAGGTGGAAATCATAGTGGCAAATACCATCGGGTGACGTTGTAACCATCGTAGTCATTCTTTGTTGACCAAAGCAATAGATGACCAGATCTTCATATTCGGTTGTAAAGATCGAGACATTTGGGAATGTCTATTGTGAAATGTCCTATTAAAAATGTTTAGTTAAAAGTGTCTGGTTGAAAAGTCAATAGGTTGTGCGCTTGGCTTACAATGTTGTGAATGAGGATATGGACATGGGAATGGATATGGACATGGAAATGTCCGGTGTGAATTGTCCTATCCAATGGAACATCTATGGGTTAAGATAAATTTGACAGCTTGCATTGGATATTTGGACTAGACTGGACATTTTCTCATTTGATCATGTCTAATTGAAATATCCTATCCGATAGAAGTGTTTGTGACTTGCTAGGGTAAATTTGACTATCTCAACAAGATCTGGACATGGATATCTCGAGCACGCTAATGTCTGGTCTAGTCAAAAAATAAGTGAGCTATATTTAATTTTATTTTTGGGTCCAGATGTTTTTTTCATGTATTTAAAATCTGATATGGAAACCAGACATGACATGGATATTTCACTAGTGTCCATGTCTAGTTGACTAAAAATGTTCGATAAACTGGAACTTTAAATGGGCATAACTTGCTCATTTTACCAAATTTTCACATGAATCAAGAGACAAACTTGACTCAAATTTTTCCCTCTACCCATCCATGACCTTTATAGGGGATATTTTGCAACTTGGATTTTGGTTCATATTTGGCTGTAAGGTGACATGACATTTTACCATTACCACCTAAATAGACAACCAACAAACAAGCAAGACAGAAAAAGTTGGGTCCTCATTTTGCCAGGGCAAAATGGGGCGTGTTGTGAGACTACACAATAGGTCTAAGATAAACAAAAGTAGTATTGAACATAAAGCCTTGGTGAAAAGATTAACTATCTTCTCCTTTATCCTACAATATTCAAGATGAATCGCCTATTGTTGGATGAGATCCCTGATGTAATGGTGATAGACATCTATTTATGCCTTGTTCTAGCATGAAACACTAGATTTTTGAACAACAAAATGGAATTTTGATTGTCATAGCAAAGTAAAGAAGGCCCTGCTTGATGTTGTTTAAGTATTGAAGAATAGCCCATAAACAAGTTATTTCATTAGCTATCTCATTTCTTGTTACATATTATGCCTCTATAGTTGATAAAACAATAGTAGATTGCTTCTTACTACCCCATGAAATTGGGCCAAAACCAAGAGAGAAAATATAACCTATGGTAGATTTTCTATCATGTGCACAACCTACCCAATCTAAATTAGAATATCTTGCAAGTCTTAGGTCTCCAAGAGGAAAATAATAAGCTCCCAATAGTCAAAGTCCCCTTTACATATCTCAATATTCTATTTCTTGTCATCCAATGTGGAACCTTAAAGAACTCAAAAACCTTGAAACCACACCTACTACAAAAGACATATTTGGTTGAGTGTGAGTCAAGTACATAAGGCTAGAAACAAGTTACCTATATAAGGTAGGATCAACATCCTCACCTTTGATATCCTTAGTCAACTTCAACCCTAGAGTAAGTGGAGTTGAAATGCTCTTACATAAAGCACAATAATAACTATGCCACCTTCACCAAATTCCTTCACATATGAGTTTGGTGTGAGCACTATTATGGAATCCTTGAGTCTTAAAATACTCATCAATATTAACATACCAAGCCCTTGAAGATTGCTTCAATCCATAGAAAGACTTCCTTAACTTGCAAAATAAATGTTCCTATCTTGAACCTTAAAATACTTATGAATGGGTCATTAAGATCTCTTCATCAATTTCTCCATTCAAAAAGGTTTTCTTAACATCCATTTGGTGAAGAGACTACTTGAAATGAGCTATCAATACTATAGTAGTCCTGACAATATTAATCTTTTCTACTGGACCAAAAGTTTTTGTGTAGTCAATTCCCTCCTTTTGTGAGTACCCTTTTGCCACTAATCTTGCCTTTTATTTTTCAATGCTTTCATTAGACTTGAACTTAAGTTTTATACACCCACTTATTTTTTACCGCATTCTTTCCCTTGGCTAAGTCCACCAATTCCCAACTTATATTCTTTATCAAAGAGTCATATTCATTTTGCATAACTTGTTCCCATTCATATTTTCCCTTATCCTCACCATAAGTTTGAGGATCATTATTCTTCATTATTGTGGTCATTAGGGCATAAATAACTTGTTGAGTTCTTTGATAAATTTTTTGATGACTCTTGGTCTTTTGAGGAGGCCTAGATTCTTCAATTGTATTGGAAGTTGACTTTGAACTTTTATTGGTTTCAAAAGTACTATAGGATATGTCATTATTTGTGACCACTTGTGGATTGGGATTTGGAGATGATTTTATCATATCCTTGAACCCTTGATTAAACTTGGCATTCCTACTTGTGAACACATCCTCCACACTAGGATCATACAACTTATATCCTTTCTTCTAATCATCATAGACAACAAAGATACACTTAACACTCTTAATATCAAATTTATTTTGTCTAATCTTATTAGGTATGTGATAAAATGCTTCATATCCAAATACCCTAAAATACTTAACATTTGGTTTCTCTGTGATGTCCCGATATTAAGGCATTGTTTAAATTAAAGATTTAAAAATATCATGATAAACAATAAACTTGCTTTCTTGAAATATGGTGTTTGTCGTGTCCTTTCCATCATCAATTTGGATGATAATTGTGTATATTATTTAATGAATAATATTAAATAATATAATTAAAATATAATATATTTATTAACAAGAATATATTATTATATTTATAAATGACAAATATAAATATAATATATAATATATATTATATAATATATAACATATAAATATTAATATAAATAATAATATAACTATTAATAAATTAAATATTCTAAATGAGGAGACCGACTCCCTCACAAGGAAGTGCTCCGTATAAGACAAAATGTATTATTTACAATACATATTATAATCAATTATTAATATAAAAGAGCAGTCAAAGATAATATGCAAAATGAGTAATGACTCTTGAATAAGATCAGTGATCAAGATAATAATACATAGGAACGATTAATATGGAGAGCATGGTGTGATTATGTATAAAGCAACACTTATAAGGCAAAATAATTAGTTTACAGTGATTACATTATGGATAACAACGATCATAATTAGTATGCAACGATGACATCCTAATAGACGAGTGATTCATTAGTACATATGCAATGATTTGTCAAAAAGAATAAAGACTTGTAAAGGTAGTGATTGCTATAGGAGAGTACATGATTAAATAATGTAGTGATTAATATATCTACAGTTAATATGTGTACATCAATTGTGTAATTTGATAAGGGTAGAAATTAGTATGTTTATAATGAAAAGGTGTATGATAAATAAGAGTTGTCTCCCTTTACAAAGAGATGCATCCATTCATGAAATCATCCCTTTTAAGGAAGGAATAAATGGAGGTTGTAAAAGATGGAGAGGAGGATCTTACACAGTAGATTTACAAGTATGAATATGCAGAGGAAATATATATATGATTAACAGATTATAAATACTCAGAAGTTTTAAGAACATATAAATACTCTAATTTAAGAGGAAGAGAAAAGAGGAGTAACAATATATATTTAGATATTAAAGAACATATGCAATAGTATATGAAGACAATGTGCAGATGTGTATGATGAACAGATTATTGTGAAGAATAATTAAGAAAAAGAACAATAAGGAAAGGAACACAATCCTTAGATCTCTAAAGGATACAAAGGCAAGAATTATCTACTAGTATGATGAATCTAACCCTATGTTTATTATGATGAATGCCATGTGGTAAGTAATTACAAATGCATATAGTTGAAAGACTATCATTAGTATCATTACATATGTATATATAAGCATTGTGAAACATTCTATGAAATATATAAGGGGAAACATCAATAGAATTCACAACACCTTGAATCATTGGTATGTCCAAACTCAATGCCTATTTATTTCTATTGCCATCCAACCTTAGGGTAGGTTGGTGTTGTTAGGGAGAGGCTGAGTAAATCCATCCCAATGATGGAGATGGTGCCATCGCACCCTAGACAAGTAAATCCCCATCCATTGTTAAGGATTAGAAGAGAAATAAGGATTGAGACTTGAACATAGCCAATACAAAATGTGCTATGACTAAATGTGATCAATTGGTATGTTGAAATATATCAAAGTATGTTCAAATTAATACTTAGTTATTTCTATTGCCTCTAACCTTAGGGTAGGTTGGTGTTGTTAGGGAGAGGCAGAGTAAATCCATCCCAATTATGGAGATGTTGTCATCGCACCCTAGACAAGTAAATCCCCATCCATGGTTGAGGATTAGAAAGAAAGTAAGGTTAAGACTTGAACATAGTCGATATTGAATTGTGTTATGAATTGAACTGAATGTGGATTATGCTATGATGATTTGATCTCATTATTTATGTTATGTAGTATTGTTCTCATTATTAACTATGCTATTATATATGAATTTAATATGAATTATGTTATGAACTAAAAAATTATCTTAATTTATTGATCTTTAATATTCTAAGATCTTATTGTATGCAAGTATAGAAATCGGGAATATCCAAAAATGGGACATTACAAGTGGTATCAGAGCATTTTTATTGCCATCCTGTGAATGATAGTTGACTTACATGCATTTGAGTGTATACTCTATAACTTTGTATTTGTATTCGAGTGTATACTCTATGACTTTGTACTCAAGTGTATACTTCATGACTATGTATTCAAGTGTATACTCTATGACTTTGTATTTGTATTCGAGTGTATACTCTATGACTTTGTACTCAAGTCTATACCTCATAACTATGTATTCGAGTGTGAACTCTATGACTTTGTATTTGTATTCGAGTGTATACTCTATGACTTTGTACTCAAGTGTATACTTCATGACTATGTATTCGAGTGTATACTCTATGACTTTGTATTTGTATTCGCAAGACTTTGTACTCAAGTGTATACTTCATGACTATGTCTTCAAGTGTATACTCTATGACTTTGTATTTGTATTTGAGTGCATACTCTATGACTTCGTATCCATGTGTATACTTTATGACTTATATGCTCCGTGGCTTACGTATATTCAAGTGTATACTTCATGATTTGTGTGTATTCATGTGTATACTCCATGACTTATGTATATTCATGTGTATGCTTCGTGACTTACGTGACTCATGTGCATACTTCATGTATTTATGTGTGTGCTTCACACTTCATGTCTTATGTATATTCATGTGGATACTTCATATACTTCATGCTCTGTGTACTACGCGCATACTTTGTGTATTACGTGTATACCTTGTATCTTCATGTATCACGTGTATATATGTGTACTTATGCATATGCTTTGTGCTTCACACGTATTTATGTGTATACTCCATGTATTATGTCTTATGTGTATTCTTTAAGTATCAGGTATGCTTTATGTATTACGCCTGTCTAGGTGTTTGTTTACTCTATGTGTGCTTAAGTAGTGCAGTGCACCTAGAATAGGCATTTAATCAATTTTTTAAAATTTTAGAGTTATAAGGCAAAATAAGTTTTGGAAAAAAAAATGTAATAAAGCCTTGAAAGGCATAAATATGTAGTGGAGGTAGGAAAATAGTCATTACCTTTAGTGGTGTGCAGTCCATGTCAGTTTGTGACAGTCTATTATTAGATAGTTTTTTTAAGAAAAAAAAGGTCTTTTATGAGAAATCAGTCAGCTATAGGCTATTTTTAGCCTCTTCCCATGTTGGGAATCCATGTAATAGAGAATTAAGGTGATAAACATAAGGTGAAGGCATTGTAGAAGGTGTGTGGTCGGAGGTATGGTGATTTTTGATGAAGTTTAAGAAAAGGAAATGAGAAAAATATTGTTTTGCTGTCCCAAATTCTATTTTTTCTATATTTTGCTGTTGTTGCAGACTGTACCACGCATTTGTATAGAAGATTTATGCCATAAAACCTATTGGATGTGATAGAGGGGTGAGATAACTATCCAATTCCGTTGGTTTAAGGTCATTTTGTTCTTTGTTGTGAAAGTTACCACGTTTTTGCTAAAAGCTGCCCAAAACTCTATTTTTTTTACTGCAACAGTCCTATTCCCGGCCATTACACACCTTTGTACGGATAGATATAGGGTAAAACCATATATTTATGGAAAGAGGATTGAGATACCTTTCAAATGGTTCTAGTCTGGGGTCTTGATTCAATTTCTAGAAGGAGATATTGCATTTTTTCTAAGACTGCCTGTGTCATGTTAGCAAACACTTGATTTGGGGGTATTAGAGAGGTTTTTGGTTTTCCCAACTTAAATTGATGTGTTAGAACCCCCAAATTGGTGGAATGAGTGTAGAATGGTGGGTTTTCTAATGGGTCTTACATGCAGGAGTAGGGGATGAGCACAAGTTGAAGTTTGGAACCTTTGATGCCTCAATGCACATTGTTTTAGCTAACTAGCTTTGGTGGAGTGAAGATTTGATCATCAAATGAGTTGAATTGATCTTGGACCCATAAAACCTCTAAAATTGGTCATTTAGAATGTGTTTAGGCTCATCAAAGTGAAATTTTGTTTGTGGGCTTGAGATTTTATGTACTTCCTTTGTAAATGTGGGCTAATTAGCCCTTGGGATAGCAGGGTACAGTCAAGTTTTGGATGTAGTGTTCCAAAACAACCTATGTTGCATATTTAATATGTTAAATAAAAAGGTAATGGGTAGCCAAAAAGCCCTTGATAGTTTGGAGAAGAGGTCTGAAACAAAAGTTATTGCATGACAGTCCTAAAAGTAGGGCTACAAGGAAGTGAGTGGGTTTGTGAAGGAAGTGGTACAAGGAGGTACCCTCAGTACATTTAGTGAGTTTTTTGAGCTTGGTATAGTCAAACCTAGTTATTCTAGGGTCCCTAGAAGGTTTGGGAAGGTCCCCATAAGTATGAACCTATAAATGGTGTTATTATGCTGTGTTAAAGCAATGAAGAAGGAATGGACAGTCAAGTCCAAATTGAAGTCAATTGTTTCTGTTTGGTCCACTGAGGCCTACATGAGTTGTTTGCCCTGCCATCCCCTTTATCCTCTTCCTCCTGTGTTGTTAGTTTGATCCCTTTGTGGTCTTGTGTTGGTGAGCTCTGATTACCTTTAAGATTACCTTAAGTAAAATCCAAATCTCTCAAAGCTTTATTTGTCAAATACTTCTTGGGTTAAGAATGTTGGAATACTTCAGACCACTGAGAAGGGGGGTGAATCAGTGATCAATAAAACTAATTTTTCAAACAAGATCTTCTCATAATAATATCAAAACAATACAGCATGTTATAACCCCTCATGAAACATATAACAAATGCACCAGGACATAAAATATTCACAAAGCACAAGAGACAAAAGGATCAACATATGACACAGGTGATTTGAGTGGAAAACCCCAAAAGGGTCAAAACCACTATGAACTTTAATCTCCATTAAGCCTCACTGGCAAACCTCACTAGTTACATGCAAGCCCCACTGGCTAAGATCTCACTGATCACAAACAGGCCTCACTGGCCATAAACCTCATTGGTTACAATGTGCCTCACTGGCAATACATACAATCTCATAAGGAAAAACAAGAAGTTACAAAGGGTTTCTCTATTTCACCATCATGCTCATTACAACTTATCAATCTTCTTCAACCTAAAAAATAATTTCTCTGCATTCATACTCTATGCCACTGCTGCATAATGTCTTCATTCTGTACTTGATTCACCTGTAAAAACATTTCTTACTCTGCATATTTCACCTTCAAAATCCACACACTCAAATCACCTGATTCGCCTATTTCACCTCATACCAAAATCACATTCAAATTCTTATTAATGAATCTCTATAAAAATTAAATCCTCTGTCATATGCAATCCATTCCCACATTAATTTTCTGCACCAAGTCCAATTACCAAAAAGAAGAAACCATTACACATAAAACCCACTTTCAAAAATCATCTATTCTACTCACATTATTCCCTGTTAAAAATATTAATTCTCCTGTCCATTTTTGGTTTATTCCAAATTGTCCATATCCTGCATATAGGCCTTCATTTGCTAAAAATAGGCCCTCAAAAAGAAATATATGTTGTCAAAGGTAGAAAAACACTCCAGTCCACATCAAATTAGAAGTGCAAAGGAAGGGTTACCAAATTTAAATTGTCGCCACTGATTATCCTTTGCATGCCCATGAGAGTTTTAAATATAGGCCATCAATTTACTTTTACCACTCGGGAGAGGAAAGTGTGACCGGAGTTATCAGTAGTGCTAGGTAGAGGGGGTCGGTCCCCCAATGATACCGATACCCTCACTTTATCAATTAAGTGAGTATGACTTGCGATAAAAGGTCAATTAAAAATTATAACAAAATGTGCACAAGTATATGACGGGTCTATTAGGTTTTTAGGAAATATAGCTTAGGGTTTAGTAAGCATAGGATTTTAAGGTTTGCAAAATAGATTGATAGGAATAAATCAACCCTAAACTCAAAATGCTCATTGATATTAAAAATTGTAGACCTTAAATAGTGACAGAGTAATAAACAGGTAAGACCTTTGATAAAGAAAGAGAGACATTGTCTTAGGGAAGCTAGCATGAGAGACCTTACACTTAGGGTTTTAGAACCCTAATGTAAACCTTTGAAAACCAACTCTTGAAAGATTCAAATGCAAGAGAAAATAATTTGAAAACCATAATTGATCAACACTCTACAATTTGCACCTGTACCAATAAAATCATCAAGTCACTATAAAACAACTTATGAAACTCATTGTATCCATATCATGAAGCAAAGAAACCATAACATGTAGCACCTTTTGACATCAAAGACAAATCTCATTATTCCAACAAAGTGTAACAAATACATCGGCACCAAATAGAAAGATGCCACTGTGAAAGATATCACCTTACCATGTTGACATGAACATTAACACCAAAACATGAAGCAACCATATCATGAAGGCATCTTGAGGCATGAACATCAAGTCACTGAGCACTGATCAACACCTGCATCATGATCATCAAGACAAACATCAACTCAAGAAATCGCTATTGCATCAGCATCAATGTGGATCATCACATCATGTGTGCAATGATAACAATGCCAAACTACATCAAAGGCATCACAACTCCTAACATGCATCTTGGGCATCAACACTCTTGAAACACATAGGAAAAGAGTGAACTCCCTTGAACAACACACAAACTCCTTATCAAGAAGACATCCTGATATCATGAAGGTATCCATATGAACTCCTTAAATAGAACCAAGACATGAATATCACATGAAGGGAACCTGTCATTAAGACCATCTAAGTACAACATATGTACTTTCCAACAAACACCAACATAATGTGCCACTTTGTCATTTGCCAACAATCTTAGAACATAATGTCACATCACAAACTCCTGTGTAAACACAAGCTCTTATGTAAACACCTAATCAAACAACTTAAACACCTGATCCATAAACAAGTTGACATCAATGCCAACACACAATATGTCATTCAAGCCAACAATCTCCCCCTTTGGCATTGTTGGCAACACAACAACTAACTCCACTTCATTCTCCCCCTTTGACATCAATGGCAAAGGGCAGCAAATAAGCTCCCCCTACAAATGGCTTTTAAGATTCATAAAATGCAACAACAGTCATATCTTCTGCATACTAAAAAAAAAACATATCATGACTGTCATAAAATCTGAAATAATGAAATGCATATGCTATCATCAACTCTTTGAATGATGATCACTATTTGCAAAACAACAAATTTGATCATACAATGAACAATTTCAGAGATAAGAAAGAAAGAACATGAGCTCCCCCTTAAGAAAAGTACAAGTAGAATCATCAGGTGCATCTGAAATTTCTATTATATCCATCTTTTCAAAAAGTTCAAGTTCACTTGCATAGTTCATGTCACTTACAACCTCCTACTAACTTGATGATCTGATTATGCCATTGTTGATCATATCATGATAGTCCATTAGACCACATTTCTTGAAAGCAATTTTCCATAAAGCTCATGTACCTTGTCTACCTCAGCTCTTGCAATTACAACACATGACAACTTCTCACACTTAGAAGCATAGACATCTTATAGCACAAGATCATTTCATGTAATAACAATATCAAATAAACATGTGGTTTCTCTAAACATCAATGTACTTAATCAAACATATATATCCCATTGACTAATCTAATGACAGAGTTGTTCAAATTGCAACACATTTGAATGATGTAGATCATACCTCAATATCTTAAGAAGTCTGCTCACTATGATGACATATTTCCACTTACTCCTTGACTGCTACAACCTTCTGATTTTCTCCTTGGGGGTAAATGATAAGACATTGAACAACTCCCCCTATCCTCATGCTATTTCTTATGCAACTAATGATGTGTCTTATGCAATATGCACAAGTTTAGGATCTTCCTTGTTTTTCTCTAGTTTTCATCATTTTTGTTCATGTAGGGCAGTTTGAACAAGCATAGCTTTAATTTTCTTGTCAACTATCTTTGGTTTCCAAACTGATTTTGTCTTGTCCATATTCATATCAACACTAGGAGATGTCACTTTGGAGTGAACACTTGCTTTCATTTGTTGCATATCCAAGCCAGGTCTGCAAAACTTAGCTATATGTCCAAAGTTGTCACAGTTAAAGCATCTCAACATACTCAGATCTCAACAGGCTGTCTTCTTATAGGACTTGATCTCCTTCTAGATACACCTCTACATTCACTAGCCTTATTCCCATATTGATTACAACAAAAGAAATAACCACGGAAATATAGATTATACATAAATGGAATGTTCCTTTTTGTACTTGATGATTTCATGAACCTTTTGTTTGTGACATTGATGGAACCATCAGCATCAACATGTTGAGTGTGAGCTGATTTTGGTGAAGTTTTATGTCTTCCTTCAACTCCTTTCTCTTGAGGATCATTGGAATATGAACATTGGCCTTCAAACCCTAAACTAGTCATGTCTTTGTGGCCTTTTTGTTTGCCCAAGAGATCTACTAACTTATCACTCCTGTCACACATATCAATCTTTTTCCTAAGTGCTACAACTTCTGCCTCTAAACTTTCAAACATCATTTTCTTGATGTCTAACTCCATTTTGGTGTCTTCTATGATCTTTTTGCTCTCTTCAAGTTGAAGTTTTAAATCAGCAACCAACTTTTCAGACTCATTAACCTTGCTGATCAGATTTTCAATTTCCTTTTGGGTCTAATTTCTTTGCATGACTACTTCCTTTTTAAGTCTTTTTATCTCTCCAAGAGCACACATCAATTCTACTTCAAGATCAACCTCTTCTTCATCATTTTCTTCATCCTTATTAGATTGATCTTCATCCTTTTCTTTCTGATCTTCACTTAGACTAACAGCAGTCATAAACAAAATTTCCTCTCCTTTACGAGAATCTTCAGAACTACTATTAATTTCATCAGCATCCTTGATGAACAAACTTTTCTTCTTTTTGATGAAGTTTTTCTTTTTGGGATTGTTTTTCTTTTTCTCTCCTTATCTCCTACTGTCCTCTTCATCACTTTTAGATTCTTTATAGGGACACTGAGCAACATAATGTCATATCTTACCACACCTGAAGCACTTGAAAGGAAGATTCCCTTTGTATTTACCTAATCCTTTCTTCAACCTTCTTACAAAATTGAACTCTTAAACATCCAAATCCTCTAAATTTGAATCAACCTCTTTGTTTTTTTTCAGTCTTGAAAGCTGCCTCTTTGCTTGTTGGTTCATCATGAAAAATTCTCATTTCATATGTAGTGAATGTGCCATACAATTCATCTAGGGTAAGCTTCTTCAAATCTCTTTCTTCAACAATAGATACCTTAGAATCATATTTGGATGTTAAAGATCTTAACACCTTCTTGACCACCACTATTTCATCTAGGGTTTCACCAAGACAACGAATTGAATTGACTGTTTCATGTACCCTAAGAAGGTAATCAACAATTTTCTCTTCTTCATTCATTTTCAACCCTTCAAATTTTGCTCTATAGGCTTGCAACTTTGCTTCTTTTATCTTATCATCACCTTTATAGATTCTTGATAACTTATCCCAGACTTCCTTTGTAGTTTTGCAATGCATAATCTTAACAAGGATCTCATTTGTCAATCCAGAACAAATGGCATTCTTGACCTTAGCATTACACTCATAGGATTTCTTTTCATCAACAGTGGAAGGTGGATGAGAAGGCACAACATACCCATTTTCAACTGCAGTCCAAACATCATAACCTAAAGAGGACAAATAGGACTTCATTCTAAAACTCCAAAAGGAATAACTTGACCCATCAAAAAGAGGTTCTCTAGAAACAGAATGACCTTCCTAATTAGCCATAAAGAGTATTCCACTACCAGGATCACCTAAGTTGGTTAAACTTATTTAAAGCAACCTAGTGCTCTGATACCAATTGTTGAAATACTTCAGATCACTGAGAGGGGGGGTGAATCAGTGGTCAACAAAACTAATTTTTCAAATAAGATCTTCTCACAATAATATCAAAACAATACAACATGTTATAACCCATCATGAAACATATAACAAATGCATCAAGACATAAAACATTCATAAAGCACAAGAGATAGAAGGATCAACATATGACATAGGTGATTGAGTGGAAAAACCCAAAAGGGTAAAAACCACTATGAACTTTAATCTCCATTAAGCCTCACTGGCAAACCTCACTGGTTACATGCAAGCCTCATTGGCTAAGATTTAACTGATCACAAATAGGCCTCACTGGCCATAAACCTCACTGATTACAATGTGCCTCACTGGCAATACATACAATCTTAGAAGGAAAAACAAGAAGTTACAGAGGGTTTCTCTATTTCACTATCATGCTCATAATAACTTATCAATCTTCTTCAACCTAAAAAATAATTTCTCTGCATTCATACTCTATACCACTGTTATATAATGTCTTCATTCTGTACTTGATTCACCTACAAAAACATTTCTTACTCTACATTTTTCACCTTCAAAATCCACACTCAAATCACCTGATTCACCTATTTCACCTCATACCAAAATCACATTCAAATTCTTATTAATGAATCTTTGTCAAAAATTAAATCCTCTGTCATGTGCAGTCCATTTCCACATTAATTTTCTACATCAAGTCCAATTACCAAAAAGAAGAAACTATTACACATAAAACCCACTTTCAAAAATCATTTATTCTACTCACATTATTCCCTATTAAAAATATTAATTCTCCTATCTATTTTTGGTTTATTCCAAATTGTCCATATCCTGCATATAGACCTTCATTTGCTAAAAATAGGCCCTCAAAAAGCAATATGTGATGTCAAACGTAGAAAGACACTCCAGTGCATGTCAAATTAGAAGTGCAGAGGAAGGGTTACCAAATTTAAATTACAGCCACTGATTATCCTTTGCACACTCATGAGAGTTTTAAATATAGGCCATCAATTTACTTCTACTTCCTGGGAGAGGAAAGTGTGACTGGAGTCACTGGTAGTGCTAGGTAGAGGAGGTCGGTCCCCCAATGATACCGATACCCTCACTTTATCACTTAAGTGAGTATGACCTGTGATAAAAGGTCAATTAAAAATTATAACAAAAAGTGCACAAGTATATGACAGGTCTGTTAGGTCTTTAGGACATATAGCTTAGGGTTTAGTAAGCATAGGATTTTAAGGTTTGAAAAATAGATATGTTATGTCAAAAAATGTCCTCTTGGGGGCTTTTCCCTCTTAAATTTTAGCTCTCGGGTCCTTTAGAATGCATTTAGGTCATCTTGCATGATTATGATGACTCCCGATGAGAAAACCCTGAAGTTTCATGGCAAATGGGACTTAGGGGATGTGCTTGACATAAATCTTGCCTGAAATAAACGGGGGACTTGGGCAACCGTGCCCTAGTCCTGCCCTATTTTAGGTTAGGACCTATTTTTGGGTGTCATTTTTGTGAGCGTTATTAGGTCCTATGCCAACATCCTAAGTTTGAATTGCAAAATTTTTAGCAGGAATGTTTGTAGTTGCATATATAAGCATGATTAGTGATTCATTTGTAAACTAGAGATGGACATTGTGAACTTGTGGCTTATGTGAAAGTGATTCAAGTCATTCATTGTGTTGCAAAGCAGTATTTTGTGTTGTTATTATGTTTGTATTTGTAGCTTTGGCATCCATCTCCTCATGGCATGAAAAGCATCTTCCTTCCATGAGACCTACACTACAAGGTGATATCAATTATGTTTTCTATCATTTATCATTTGGATTTTGCCTCTATCCCACAGGGATACACACTCTTTATCTAACAACAATGTTTGGAAGACTTGAATGTCTCTCTGGGGCTTGACCGAGGCAAGCCTCTAAACACCACAATCCCCAACCCACTTTTTTGTGATTGTAGGTTATAGGTTTCAGAAGTGAAAGAAGTGGAGTTGTAGGAGAGTAGTACAGATTGTTGGAGTTGAGATCTGAGAAGAAAAAAAGGACCTTGACTCGAGCGCCTGCTCATTAGTCCTCCAGATCCCACAATGGTGAAATCTCCAAAACAATAGAACTATGTTGCATATAACATCCCCAGATCTTGACAAAAACTGAGGCACTGGACTAGGGTGCCCACTCATTAGTCCCTAACTATTCCACACACTGAACTTTGAAATTTGTTATGTATTTGGTTGTCATTTGATATCTATGTGTGCGATCATTTTCTGTAATTTGTCTATTTCTTTACGATTTCATGAAATTAGGGTTTTGAGCATAATTGGACTTAATTGAACAACAAATTAACACAATTATAACCTTACCCTATGTTCCAATTGATAGGAGATCTATAGTAGAGTTCTCTACTCGGTTGAATGTCCTTGAATGTTTAGTGGTGAAAGGAGGATCGACACAAAACCCTTTAAAAACACCATTTGGACATCTTCCCCCTTTTTCATGCTAAATATTTTGGTGAACCCATGTTTTTAATGAATTTTGTACCTTTATAAGTGTTGTACTTCAGATTTACATTCATTCATTTCATTATTCATGTTATTGCATTTGAAAAATTACAAAAAAATTGAAAATTTTGAAAAAATTGGCATTTTTAGCTTGCATTTTCAAATAATTTGAATTAGTTGGCATTTAATTTCAATAAATTTCTGTCATTATCATTAGACCTGATTTAAAATATAGATTTTTCATTCACCATTCATTTACATTGCATTTTCATGCTTAAATTGTTAAAAATTGCTTGAAATTGTGCATTTTTCCATATAACATAGTTTTGCATTAGCTAGGGTTTGTAGTCAAAATCTTGTTTCAGATTTTACTACCCTCTTAAAAAAATCATTAGGACTGATTTCTAACTGTAGTGTTGCATCATAGTAGTTTTCTTGCAAAATTTCATGTCTAAGGTTTGAAAACCTTGCTTTTTCACTAGATTTGGCCTTATCGTCTCTCTAGAATTGCATCATAGGCATGTTGTAAAGAATTTTTCAGCATTAATTGGCTGTTATTAGAGTTATAATTTGCTTCCCCTCCTAAAATTCTTTACAACACCCTTTTTATTGGGCCTTTACATGGAAAATTGGTGAAAATTTGCATATATTAGTGTATTTTCACTAGGTTTTGACTTGTCAGCATTATAGGATTGTATCAAAAGTGTGTTGTGAAGGATATTATTGCTTTAATGGATTGATATCAGACATATTATTTTCTTCCCTTCATCAATTTCCTTACAACACCTCTTCTTTCACTTATTTGCATTGAAAAAAGTTGAAAAATCAAGCATTTTTGGTCATTTTCACACATAGTTTTGCACTTGTCTCTTGCATAACTTTTGAAAATCTTTTAAAATATGATTTTACATTGATTTGAAAACATATACACATGGATTATAAACACAACAATAACACTAGGTTCCCTCCTAGGCCTTACATGAAAAGAAATGTCTCTGAACCTGAAATTGTGCTTCACCTCATGATAGAACAATTGGAGACACTGAAGGACCTCTTTATATCACTGTGAAGATAATGGGAAATCATGTGGATGGAACTCTTATTGATCCTAATTGCATGACTAATGTGGAAATGAAAGAATTCCTTTATTCACATGGGTTGATACAAGGCTTTTATGACCCTTCGGACATGATGATTAAGACACATAAGGGAACCTTTATAAACACTTTTGAGAAGATATCTTTATCGGTTACCATATTTGAGAAATCTGTAGAACAATTATTTGATGTTGTCCCCATTTCTGACCTCTTTTGCATAAAATTAGGACACCCATGGTTAAAGGCTATGAATGTTGTCCCTTCCACAATTCATAGTTGTGTAAAATTTCCTTTGAATGGACAAGTGCATACTATTCCTCACAATAGGTATAAACCTTTGGTTACAAAACAATACTTTAACCTTGATTACTTCTGGGAATGATCTGAATTGGAACTGGAGCCACAGACATATTTTAACTTCTTAAGCTATAGAAACTACAAAACACAATTATGTACATCAAGTGGCAAGTCCTTCTATTCAAGAAACAACAAGAGACGAACAACCTGCATTTTAAGAGCATCCTAGACCAAAAGGAAAAGGACCCTATGCTGAGGTTCCTCCCCCACCATCCTTACAAGGATCGGGAGGTAGTCATCAAGAGAAAAACATTCCACCTAGATAAATGAGATTTGATCATGGTGCTTCCTCCTCTAAAACACAAAAACCTATAGAAGAACAAGACACTATTTTAAAAGAGATAAGTGGTAAGACAAGAAGAAATAGACAAGCAAGAGAAGGAGGAGGAGACGACAAGATTTTTCCCAATGAAACACATCTCAACAAGAAAACATCTCACCTAACATTGAATCAAACCAAGAAGACCTTAAGAATGGACAACTTGAAGACAAGAATAAGAGTTGGGCTATGGTACCTTATGTCCCACTTTCCTCCAACATTCGGGAGTGGGAAGATGATGATTTTCTCAATGACAACCCTTAGTTTGGTTGTCCCTATAGGTAAGTATTTCTAACCCTTTACCTACGTGTTGTGCTTCCCCCATGATGTGTTATGTGTTGTTTAGGCCTCCTGGGATGACCCTTGATACTCTTGTAAGGTCAAGGTTACTGGGAGACCGCCTCTGTTGTGACCTTCTATTTGTATCATCATTCTTATATATTACTTCTCCTCTATTTTCATTGTTGTGTGTTGTGTCTTATGGACATAGCATTGTGGTTGGTGACTTGGGGGTACCCTCCTACATGATTGTCCCCAGGACACCTGTTTCTCCTCTCTTGATTTATTGTTTCCCTTCCTCTAGTGCTTCTATCTAGAGGGCAGATGACGAAAAACATAATATACTGATACGGACCTAGTGTCCCTTTAGTTAAAAATAAAAAATTGGACCTAGTCCATACATGACAACGGGGTTGGAATATATATATTATCTTATGCTTGGCTAGTAGAATCACTTCATGTGATCTTGATGTTATCTTATCGCACTTACAAACCATAACAATATGGCTGCTTCGTGCACTTTGTTTATCTTTGAATCTCACCTTGGTTACACTTGGTTTTGAGATTTCTATGGTATAGCACCATGGTTATACTCGGTCTCTAAATTTGTAGTATAACCTCGACTCTCTATCTGAATGATCATATGCAATGTTGTTTATTATGATTATATGGATGCTAACACCTTTTCTTGCAGGAAATTATTGTTGGCAAGAGACACTATGTAGCTTCATAAGTGTTGTCATTGATGGCAACAAAGTCTATCCCACACATCTGCAATACACAGTATGCCAATACCGGAAGTTATATTGAAGATTATTTTAGTCCAGTGAACAAGAACAAAGTATGTAACAAGGTCTGACAATCAGGTCTGGATCTCTCAAATGGTGTAACTTGGTAAGTTGTGGACTTGGACAAGTCAAGAGGGGTATCATGACTACTGTATTGCAAAGATTTAGCCTTCGGTGATAAAGCAAGAAAAAAATATGAGCATCTGAGTGTTGGGTTCCTATCAGGCAGAGCAGACAGAGGAAGAACTGACTAGCAAAGTATCAGACTTCAATCTGGATGTGTAAAAGGTCATGATCAAGCAATTTGTGAGATTATACATTGTTGGCCAACATGATTAATGACTTCTATGCTTAAGCTTTTGATACGCATCACAAATCAAGCATGGATTCAGCTGACAGATCAATAACTTGCAGATATCTTGAGTGTTCTTGTTTCTGACTAGAAAGTTGATGAAAATCCTTGATGCAGATATATATACCAGATGGATTCTAGCATGTAATAGTGTGTGTTGAAGATGTGAAGAAATAAGGTGCAAAGAAAAGTAGGGATAAGTGTGAGAATAGCAATTCAAGTCCAGTATGTAACTGAATAACAACATTGAATAGAGGAAGAATGAAGTGCGTCAGATCAGTATATTGTGCCTAACCGAAACTAAACTCTTGCATTTGTAGATGCTTCTCATCAGTTCAAACACTTGATTATCTTCTGTAAGTTCTGTAGACAATGAGTCTCTTGTAGGCAGTGTGCCTCTGGTGAGTAGTGTGCTCAGGCAGTAAGCCCTAATTAGCAAGTGCCATTTTGTACTCCTTTATTCTTTTAACAGAGAATACAATCTTGGGTTAGTCACCCCATGGTTTTTCCCTTAACAGGGTTTCCACGTAAAAATCCTTGTGTTATGTGTGTTGATTTTATTTATGTTCTTATGATTACATATGCTTTCATGTTTTGATATAACACTAGATATTGAGATAACAAAAGAAAAGAAAATTAAGGAAATTTTGAGATAACTGATTCACCCCCCCTCTCAATTATCTGCCTTGTTTTCAACAATTGGTATCAGAGAAAGGTTCCTCTAAACAAAGCCTAATAGCTTGAGGAAGATCTAGAAATCTCAATGGATGCATATGGTATGAAGGAACAACTTCAGTTTGCCTTAGATGATCTTGAACAATCCCACTCTGAAGTCAATAATTTGAGAGAAAGACTCAAACAAGCTGATGATTTCATAAATGAGCTAAAAGAAAAACTTAGTATCTCTATGAAAAAGAGAAAGGAACTACTTCAAAAATTAGCCAATCAGAGTGAAGTCAATGATACTAATGAAGATCTCAATGAGAAAAATAAGCTATGTGAGAAGTTGTCAAAAGAAGTCATTATGGTAAGGCATGAAATGGAATTAGGGGTTATGAGATTCACCCAGGAAATTGAAGAAAAGAGAAAGATTGAAGATAATCTAAAACAACCCCTCAAGGAGAAAATAGAGGACTGCCACAAAATAGACAAAATAATCAGGCATCTTGAATCTGATCTTGAAGAAACTAGAGACAATGAAGAACAACTTGATAATCAGATAGACACTCTTAAACAAGATTTTCAAACTGCAAATGAATACAAAGAAAAATTCAAGATAAGCTCAGCCCAACTTGAAGTTCTTCTTGAAAGCTAAAAGAGGGTAGATGATAAGCATGGCTTGGGATATGAGAAAGGTGAAAGCTCTAGATCCAATCAGAAGAACTTTGGATCAGAAAATCAAAGAAATAGGCCTAGAAGGCCTCTAATAAGGCAACCAAATGCTCAAAGATATCCATCCTTCAATGGATATTGCTTCAATTGCAACAATTTTGGTCATAAAGCAACTCAGTGCAGGACGAGAATGAATCAGAATAATCCATCCTTCTCTGGACAATGTTTTAATTGCAAAAGGTATGGTCACAAATCTCATGAATGCAAAAATATGCAAATAAATAATTCATTCAATGGTAGATGCTTTGCATGCAATAGAATGGGACATATGGCTAATCAATACAGATCAAGAGGATATCAATCAAATAAGCAAAGAAATGTTGTATGTTACAATTGTAATAGATCTGGTGATATTGCCAAATTTTGCAAAAGCAGAAATCAGGATAGAAAAGGTCTAGTGGAACATGATCAGAAACAAGATAAGGGCAAAGGTAAAGTGAATGCAGATGAAGTTTAAAAGGAGATGAGCAAGATTTGGGTAAAGAAGAGTACAATAAATATTAGGGATGGATCCGCACCAGAATTTGAAGCTGATATTCCTTTCGAAAACTAAAAAGGTGAGCTCTGGCTTAGGGGGAGTCACAGAGAAAAACAATTTCCCCCAGCTAGTCATCTAGTGCCTAAATTTGGCACATTGAGTAAACATCTGACGCTGCGGATTAAAGGGTTCTCAAAAAACCTCCAAATAACCTTTAGTCAGAATGTGAAAGATTTGCATGGAGTTTTGCAAGATTTATAGCCGCCTAAGTTAATCTAGTTCCGACAGCTATCCGGTAAAGTAGAATTTCACAGACATATCTGGTATGATTCAAAATTGAAATGCTTTGATCTGTGGACCCATGACATGATTGAAGAAAAGAAGATACATTGTCAATCCTCACTGACAATGATTCTAAGTTCCGTGTAATGATTCAAGAAAATCTGTCTCAAAATAGGGCAATCGGATAACTTAAGTTGTGCATTTATCACAAAAGGAAATTAGGGTTTGCGCAAGGATAAAAGGGTTCTTTCACTAATTATTTACACACTTGCACTCATGATGAAGAAAAGAAGAGCTCTGCGAAGAAGATTCTACAATTCACTCAAGTTCAACTAGAAATCTAATTCAACTAGAGATTCGTTCCGGCTCCTGCTTCAAACCCTAAAGCATGAAAAGGTACTTCCATTCTGAAAATCTCTCTCTGAATCTCTTGCAAATTGGCTACTCCAATGGTTGTCAATATTTCTGATAGGCCGAGACCTAAATTCAAGAAACACCCTTACAAATATCTAGAAGTTGATCCCTTGGGTGCGTTTTCTAGCATTCCGCATGGAGTCTTGCATGTAGAAGATGTTAGGGTTTATATCCATGCAAACATTGAAGAATTTGGAGACTCAAAATTGATGGACATTTATCACAAACAGCTAATAGATGAGAATTTTGAACTCAAACCTGAATTCAAGGCCCTCCGGGACAAACACTTCAGACATTGTATACATTTTCCATGTTTTACAGAAGACAATTGCGTCTGGTATGTTCTAAGTAGGATGCATGATAATTTTATGTGGCTAATGAGGGCATTCAAGATAACTAAAGATGCCATTAGGGTAGTGACCGGACTGCATTCATCAGGTGGGTTACCCGCACTCAAATCTGTGAAGAACCAAATAGTAACTGAAGCCACCAGATCAAAATTTGACAAAAGAGCAATGACTATAGATGACATCACAAACTTGGATGTAAAGTTTGCTTCAATGATAATCAGCTACAAAATCTACCATTCAAGAAGGGAGAATTATGTGTCTGGTACATCAATCTATGTTGTATATCAGATGTTGAGGTAAGATGCAGATTACGATCTGTGTGAGCTTCTTCTAAATCAGCTGTTGGAAAACTTGCAGAAGATCAAAAAGGATAAGAAAAATTCCTTTAAATATGGTAGTCTAATACTATGTTTGTTCTTCTATTATATGAATGAGCTACCTGGATCAAATGGTTGGGTCTAGCAAAATGATAAACCCATTGCAATTCAGATCAGAGATTACATGTATGGACTTGGTGATGCTCAAGCCCAAAACATAGTTCTCTGGGGTTACTTTAAGAATTTTCAAAGCATGATGCAAGCCAAAGAAAGAATACCACAAACGATAGTTGACAAATACAAGGATACAGTCTACTTCATGGTTGACACTGATTAATGCCTAATGGAGGCAATTGAGCCAAGAACTGTATGGATAATGCCTATGGGATATGAAGTCGATGAAAAAATCTTGGAGCTACATATTCAACACCTGTTGAGCCAACCTAAGGACACTGAAGCAGAAAGGTTTGGCACCTTTGAAGAGCTAAGTATAAAGATACATGTTGAGTTAAGACAGTCAGAGATGAAGAGGAAAGTAAGAAAGGAAGTTGAAGAAATTGCCAAAAGATTTGGCTTATCAAAGGAGGCTGTAGATGCTAACAGAGAGAAAATAAAAAGGACAGAGAAAGAAAGACAAGAAGCAAAGAAAGAAAGTGCCCCTGTACAAACCTCCTCTCGGACTAGATCTTCCAAGAGCTCTACACCTGTCACTCCTAAAAGCTCAAAGGCTAGCAAATCGAAAGTCAAGCCATCCGAAAAAAATGAAAAGAGAATGAAGACCCAAGCCATAAGGATGATGAAGAAATAGAATTAGATGAAGAAATCAAGAAAATGAAGAAGAAGAGAACATCTGGAAAGTTCTCTGCTACTAGAAATGAGGAAGAGAAGGCAGACGAATTTGTTGAAAAGCCCACTCTTTCCATTGATGACATCATTAAGGCAGTTACTGTGGATGGGAACCTGCAGCTGGTGATAGAGTTCTATGATGAATACAGTGATGTTGACAAGAGAATTTTGGAAGAAGCTACTGTCAGGTACTTGAACATTTACAATAAAGCTTTCATTGAAATTATATCATTAATTCCTAAGAGCCTAGAAAAGGTACTTGAGCTAAGAAAAGAGAATGCAAAGGCAAAAGACTTAGAGATTCGGGAGCAGATAGCAATTCATCTTTATCCTTCCATCACTTCAAAACAAATGAGCATGATCTTCAAGGATTGTAAGGATGTGTTCCGGAGCAAGGCAAGAATGAACAAACTCATGCTTGGAGAAACTGACCAAGTAGCAAGAGAAACAAAAGATATCCTCCAGAATGCCTCGAAGAGATTCAATCTTCCTATAGTAGAGGAAATAGATAAAGAACCTTCTACCATGGATGTTGAAGGATCAAATGATGTTAATGAAAAACCTTCTGACAAGGATGTCGAAGGAGTAAAGAAAATAAATGAAGAAATCTCTAAGAACTTAGACTCCTCAGTTCCAGAAAAGGAAGAACATGAAGTAGCAAACATAGGTAACATCTCTCCTCCAGATCCCACTGTAGCTATGACAAACATTCCAAACTCTGAAGATGAAGGGGAAGGTAGAAGAGAGGAGAAGAAGATTCTGATGAGGAGCCTCATATGGTAAGACTTACTCCCTCTTCACTCAGGAACTCTCATCATTGTGACCTTTACCATCGGTGAACACTTACAACCTGTTGCCGATACGCCAATATACTAACTTAGTATATGCTTGGCGTGACTTGATATTATTGGTGGATTAAAGTTTCTTTACCCTGATTTCACCATTACGACCAGTCACCGTTTGTATCCAACAAAAGATACATTCTCAATATACATTCCCCACATGCTTTCTCAACATACATTCTCAATATGCTTTTGTGATATGCATTCGCAATATACATTTGGTGAAACGATATGAAACTTACACCGATGGTAGTGTCTTCGGTGAGGCCCTTGTCATCGGTGAACGATTACACACTTAGGCTGATGCACCGATGGACCAACTACTCATTGGTGTGATGAATGCCTTCAGCCAAACCCTAAGATCTCTTGTCGCCAGTCGATTCCTCTCGATGGATCTCCGTCGGTAACACTTATCTCTTATCACCCCAATAAGAATCTTTAGACCGCGACTTCCTTTCAATGGATTAAACCTCTCTTTACCAGACTATCCTTATCGCTCTAAGCAAGGAATGCTTTTCTGATGGCCTCTGTCTCACCGATAACAGCTCCAACTCCTCTGATCCAAACCCTAGCACATGGAGATGCTAGGCGATCTACTGTGCACACTCCTCGATTTGGAACATCTGCACCGCCGAACAATGAAAAAAATAGGAAACAAATGAATATTGTACAATGAAGCCATTCCACTGATTTCGACATAATTCTCACCAGTGGAATGCTTCACATCGACATTTGCAACAACAGAAGTACAGAAGGGAAAAGAAATCTATAGCTATGCAATTTGTAATTATAGAGAATAGAAAACAAATTGACAACATAGAATAGTTTGGTTTCTCCTTAACACAATGCACAATTACATTCACACAATTACATTCAATCTCCTCTTCGATCTGATTACAATATCCTTGATGCTTGATTTTGTTCATTTCCCTAGTTTTATAAACTCGCCAGAGGAACACCAACCCTATTCCAAGTGGCTGGGAGAACAATTCCAAGCGGTTGGGAGAAAACTAACCGTCTCCAAGCGGCTGGGAAACCAACCGTCTAACAACTTGACAAATGGAACCTAATTACTTGGGACTTACAAACATAGGTTCTAGGTCTTGAAGAACCCAGATACAAACAGAAACAACATGCATCGGTCAAATAGACCTTATTACAACACAAAACTTGATTTAAAACAAAACATGAACTTAAATGCCTCACGGAGGCCACCTGGTGTTAGGTGCTCCTACACCATACACCCCACCTTGAAAAGAACTCATGTCCCATGAGTTGAGTCTTTTTCTTGCACCACCATTATCCTTTGCTGCCTCATGCCTTCCCCATGAGTTTTGGACTGCAACTGGCTTCCATGGAATCAAAAACTCATGCCTAGCATTGCAGGCTCTACTCACACCTTGCCATGAGTGAGTGCTTGCAACCAAACTTGGATGTTGCATACCATGATTGCTTACTGTCATATATGTCTGAACACCTGTATTCAAAACTGTGTTTGATGCTTCTTGTACTGCTGCTATGGTAGAATATGTTTTCCTTCCAACTCTTGTTGGCTCTAGAGGACAAATAATGGTTCCTACTATGATAGCATCTCTTTCTTTCCAATCAACTTGTGGCTGCTTGTAGACCTACTCTTTGACCTTCTGCTGATCCATTTCAGACATCACCATCTGATCTTCATCATTCAAAACTGAAATCACCTTCAAACTATGATCTTTGGAAACCCAACTCCTTGAGGTATCTGTTGGTGATTGTTTTGATGCAATCATAACAATAAGTTAAAATTCACATATAATGAACTGAAACTATACTTGAAAGATAAGAAGGAATCATTTAAGATTCAACTAATCCCAAATCTACAATGGTTCGGTTGGTCAAGTTCAGTTGGTCAATGTGAAGCTGTAATGTTCAAGGGGCCTTACGTAGTTTAGAGTTTCTTTGTGGTTTACTGGACTAAGATTATGCAAAAGATCATGAGATATGTTAATACTTTTCATTCCTTTGCATAAAAGTGTTACTGTGCTACAAGTTTTAGATGGTTTTCTTGAATTATTGCAGCTTTCTCCTTCATATGTTTATGAAAAACTGTCTACCTTTGACTCTGTTATGCATGCTTCTTCAAATTTGAGACAACTTCCTTTAGATTTCTATGTTTTCAGCTAAATATTTCAGATGGGTTGGGAAAAGTTAGAAAGATCTAATCTACACCTCATTTACTCTACCAAAGGATCTAATTGTTCTGTTATGCACTATGTAAATACTACAGCAATTTGATCAAATCCACAGTAAAAACCTTAAATGCAAGTTTTGAGCATTTTCACAAACATACATTTAAAATTGCAAGCTCTCAAAGATAATATTTCAAAACACAAAGAAGAGCAGAAGAACACTCAGAAGATAGATGCAGAACTCTAGATTCTATTGTATTAGAAACAAATAGTCATACATGATTTACAATGTAGGAATGACTCTTAGTTTCATTGATCAAACTACAGAGAACTTACAAGCTTTACAGATACAGTAAGGAAGCCAGACATTCCACGCACACTTTACTGCAGACAACAGGCGACCTCCTCTAAACTAAACTATGCCCAGAAAGACTCTACAATTCTGGCAAAATACTAAAAATCCCTGTGTGTAAAATATTACAGTGCAGAGAGGCACAATATAAAGGCTTTCTGATTGTCCTCACTACAGCAAAAAAACTAACTAAACCCCTGGTTACAGCAATAAATACAGATGAACCAGTCCCTCAAAATATCTCTGAGTAGTGTCAAATCTGGGCAAAATATTGCCCCTTCTGAGAAGCTTTGGCAGCTCAGCAATAACTTCTATTTGTTTGTTGTAGTAATACCTTCAACTGCAATTTTGTCCTTCATTTGGTTGGCCTTGACTTCTTCGCACCTCATCTTTATCTTCCTGCTCCTGAGATCGGATTTTCTTCTTTCATGAGGTCATTATGTTGAATTTCCAGCTGCTTCCTCAACTGCAAGCCTGCAAGATAAGACAAGCAATAAGTATCAAATTTACCAAATGAACAGTAGGAAACTTAAAATATCTATTTAAATCCGGGTGACTGTGCAAAAAAAAAAAAGTGGAAATCCGGCTCAAAAACCCTCAAAAACGCGTTCAAAATGTATACAGATTGCCCAAAACCAAACGGGTCAACCATCTCTGACTAGAAAAATTCCACAGGCGCCAAAAATGTGTTTTAAAATTCCCACCGCTTCATCCATTCCCGCCCATCGGCGTGATAATCGCCATCGGCGGGTCCAAAAAATACTTGGGCGATGTTCGTTATTTGGCCGATGGCCTTTCTTGTTATTTCCTCCTTATTTCTTTCCATCGGCGTAAGTCTGTACTATCGGCGAGCCTCAAAATTCCCTCGCTGATCATTCTCTTCCATCGATGCTTCTTCGTTTCTCTCCATCGGTGTGAGGTTTGCCTATCGGCAAGCCCAAAATTTCCTTCACCGATCGCGTTGGCTATGCCGATACCCTTGTATTGGCGAGAGTGTTGCTGATGTCATATTGGCCTTCGTTTCCTTCTCATCGGTGAGAGATTCGCCATTGGCAAACTCCTTATTTCCTCCACCGATACCCCTTTGCTTTGTTCCATCAACGAGAGATTTGCCATCGGCGAACTCTAAATCTTCTTCGCCGACCACAATACCTTGGTCGATGGCCTCTTATTTCCCTCTATTGGTCCAAGTGTTACTGATATAGCCTTATCGGCTTGCATTTTCTTCTTATCGGGGAGAGATTCTACTATCGGCGAGCTCCTTATTTCCTCCGCCAATGTCTTACCTTATACCAATGCTCTTTCATTGCTTTCCATCGGCGTGAGATCGCCCATCGGCAACTCACAAACTCCTCCTTCCGATGGCATTTGCTTTGTTTCATCGGCGAGAGATTCCACTGTCGGCGAGCTCCTTATTTCCTCCGCCAATGCCTTTACCTCGGCCGATGACCTCCACATCCTTACCTTTCCTTGTATCAGCACAACTTTGCCCATCGGCAAAGGATTTTCAACCACCGCCGATGTCTTACCTTATGCCGATACCCAATATCGGTGAGAGTTTCGCCGATATCCATCTTCCCATCCTTCGCATTTCGGCTAAGTCCTCCCTCCCCTTCTTCCATCGGCCTGACCTTGCCCATCGGCAAAGGCCCAAAAAACTTGGCCGACAACTACCACTATACTGATAGCCTTTGGCTATCGACGAGACCATACCCTTCGGTGCTATGAATTCAAACTCGGCCGATGCTCTATGTTACGCCAATCACTATTGTTTCGGCCACAGGCTTACCAAAGCCTTTGAACCCAAACTATTGAACCCTGCCACTATCGGTATGACTCCTACCGATCTCCCTTTCGTTTATGCTTTATCAGCGAGAGATTCCACTTCGGTGGAACACTCCAAAGTCCCACCGATGGCAACTGTTATGCCGATAGCCCTTGTCTTGAACCCGAACTATTTGAACTTTGAACCATTGAACCCCGCCAGAGAGTTCAAGCGAGAGGTTCAATGGGGCGGTTCAACGATGCATAGCGACTGTTAAAAAGAAAATGAACCCCGCGAACTTTGGACATTTGAACCCGCCGAACCCATTGAAAACCGAACCATTGAACCAAAAAAAGGTTCAATCGGATGGTTCAACGCGCAGGTTCAACCCTGCGAAAAAACACCTCCAATGAATAAGTAATGGCGATTAAAGTGAATCGATGTATTTTCGGAAAAACAATCAAATATAACATATAGAGTGGAACCCAGACAAAATTGCCCACGACCTGGAACCACTAAGTATGAAATTTTTCAAAATTTAAAACGAATGCCAACAAGAAAAAGGGCAAACAACTGACTGTTTATCATGCAAAACCTGATAGTACATTTTACCTAAATGATCATAACTTGCAAAATATGATGAATTTTAAGATGGTTCAAAAAGCAACCCTGGCTCATTTTTCACAAGGAATCCAACCATATTATGCAATGGTACTGATAATGCAATTTTCTATATTTTTAACAAGGTTTGCAAATCTGACTCTCTTTTCCCTTTACCACCAGACAAAACAAACACAAGCGGAAGCAAAAGCAAAGCAACAGCAGGGGTCCTCATTTTGCCGAGGAGCAAAATTGGGTGTGTTGTGAACATCACAATAGTATCCTCAACTGTCCTTGTCTCTTCTTCATTGATCTTCACAAACTCTTTCTTACCCACCAAAATAATCTTGGCTACCTTCTCTGCTTCAGCATCCTCCTGTAATGGTGTCATCACAAAAGTCTTCCCATCCTTCTTGATGGTGTATGTGTTAGCATATCCATCATATAATGCTTGCATATCAAATTGCCATGGCCTCCCTAAAAGTAGGTGACAACACTCCATGGGCAAAATGTCATATAAAATTCTCTCCTTATATTCTCCAATCTAAAAATCAACATATGCTTGTTCACTTACCAAAAGTGATTGACTGTCACTTACCCAAGATGCCTTGTAAGGAGTTTGATGAGGAATTCTTTCTAGACTCAATTTATCCACCATTTCCCTAAACACCATATTATCTGTTGAACCAGAATCTATGACTACCTTGCATTTTTTACCTTTGCTTTTGCAATTGATCCTGAAAAGAGCTCTCTTTTGTGATGGTTTAGTCTGCACTGGTTCTTTGAGCAGTGTCCTCTTAATCATCAGATTTTCTCCCACTTCTGATGTCAAATTCACTTCAGGAGATGTCACACTCCCTGCATCCTCTTGAGTCAATGTGGTTCTTCTCTCATTACCATGAGAAGTTGAGGCCTTCTCTGGACACTTATAAGCTGGATGCCCTATCTGATTACAATTATAGCATCTCATATTGGAGAACTTGGATCCTCTGTCTGATCCATTTTTTTCGCCTCTTTCATTTGGCCTTCTTCCTCGGTAGCCTCCTCTACTACTTGAGTCTCCAACTTGCTCTTCTTGGCTAGACTCACCACTAGGCCTCTGGTTAGGACTTCTTCCTCCAAAACTGCCTCTAAAATTTCTGTCACCTCTTCCTTTACTTTGCTGCTCACCTTTCCTCTTGAGCTCTTAATGCTACTTGAAAGCATTTTTCTACGGTTTCAAGGGTAAACAAACTTATCTCATCTTGAATATTCATCCTCAGACCATTTAAATACCTTGCTACTTTGGCTTTTTCATCCTCCATGTACCCACAACGAAGAGTGTATTTGTGAAACTCCTCAGTGTAAGTAGTCACATCCATATCTTTTTGCTTAAGGTTCTGCATCTTCCTGTAAATCTGCACCTCGTAGTTAGATGGAAGGAACTGGGACTTAATCTTCTCCAGCATTTTGCTCCATGAAGATATCATACTCTTCCCATTCTTTACCCTTTCTCCTTGGGTGTAATTCCACCATGTAAGGGCAGAACCTTTGAGTTTAGTTTTTGCAAACTTAACCCTCTTACTTTCAGGAACTTCTTTGTACTCAAAGTAGTTGTTTAGAGCCTCAATCCACTCCATGACTTCCTCAGCATTCATCTTCCCACTGAACATGGGGACATCTATCCGAGCCTCTAAAGAGTCCTTGCCAATTGCCTTGATGGCTTCTAGGAATTGCTTTTGTTCAACTGGTATCTTTGCCTCTTCTTGTTCCTCTGCTTCTTCCTCTTTCTCTTCTTCTTCATTTGAATCTTCCTCTATCTTTTTTCCTATCTTCATTGCCTTCAATTCTGCTTGGAGTGCTTCCCTAACTCCAGTTTTGATCATCTCTTCCATCTCTTTAAATTTCTTGACCACTTCGGTGGTCATCCCCTTTGGAGGCATATTGCTAGCCTCTCCTTCGCTCTCTCTATCTGACATAAACATTCACAGACAACACCCAAACACCTACACTCCTACAAATCCTCAATTTGACTACAACACAATGCTCAATCAAATGTCCATCCTACATGTTGCTACAGACCCATTCCTCTCATCCAACAGCATATTCTGGAGATGCACTACCACTCTCTCTTGCAGTGGCCTCACTCTGCACCCTCTTCCAGCCAAACCTCTATTGGTGAATGGTCTTGACAAACCTCAACATCATATGCCCACACACTACAGTAATCCTATTCCTTCTCGCACCTAGATGGCATGAGCATCTGTAATAGTCTAGCAACTACTGTCAGCCTTCAAAATACCTTCTATGATCTCTGCTTTCAAAATGGTCACCAACCAAACATTTTGCTTCAACTCTTCGCAAGCCTTCTCAGTGATAGAAATCAAAAACACAACACCTCCACCCAGACCTTTCACTGGCTCTGATACCAATATGATGGGGAGCCTCATATGGTAAGACTTACTCCTTCACTCGGGCCGACAGTCAGTTCAACCGTCGCCAAACCCTCATCGATGTGACCTTTACCATCGGTGAACACTTACAACCTATTGCCGATACGCCGATACAATAACTTAGTATATGCTTGGCGTGACTTGCTATTACCGGTGGATTAAAGTTTCTTTACCCTGATTTCACTGTTACGACTGGTCACCGTTTGTATCCGACAAAAGATACATTCTCAATATGCATTCCCCACATGCTTTCTCAACATACAGTCTCAATATGCTTTTGCGATATGCATTCACAATATACATTCAGTGAAACGATACAAAACTTACACCGATGCTAGTGTCTTCGGTGAGACCCTTGTCATCGGTGATGTTAGGTCTCAAAAACGCAAGTCGTTAACCCTAAGAGGTTGCCACACTCTCTTGACATTTTTGGCTAACTGACATGGGGTAGATATGGATAAACCCCCTTCACGTCAGGCTCTGCTAGACCTAGGCGGGTAAACCTCTAATTAATAAAGCAGATAAAAAGATGATCACTAACTTTGATCAGAATTAATCTAACTATTGATAATGGCACAAATTATAAAACAAATGAAAAGATAGCAAGTTAATTCTAAATGATCTAAATTGTAATGCTAAAACAATAATGCAATCTAATTAAGTAAATCTAAAGTGAATTTGTATAAGTGATAATGAAAACACTAGACCAGTGCCTTATTGAATATAGAGTCAGTATGATCATGAAATAAATAACTATTTGTTTGGTAAAAAATTGAACTATTTGGCATGAAAGAATAGGAATATAACTTGTACAACCCTGCAAGGAAATAGTTAATATTCCATACTTATATATATCCAATTGATAAAATCAAATTACCTGCATTCATCTAAAAGGATTTAATCCCTCTTTGAAGGAACCTATCAGAATAATACTGCAATTGTAACAGACTTATCAAAAATTGGAGATAGAATACAAACCCTAACTATATGACTCTTCTTACAAATCCATGACAATGTCTTCACAATTACTGTGACAGATTTAAAGGATTTAATTCTGAAAGAAGAAACCAATTAATCTTATCACACTATAACAACAAATGTGTATAGACAACTTGAAGATATACTTGATAACTCAAATTGAATAACAGAGAAAACTTTGAAAGGAGACAGTCATATAATCGAATAAATTTAACAAATAGTTGATACCGAAATTTGCAGTTATTGCTTCATGTTTACAGACTTGACTTCATCAGAGAATGCTTGCACATGGTCTACTAGAAATAAAATATATTAAAAGTGAACTAGCATTGTTGTTCAAATCTAATCTATAGTGTTCCTTGTTCTATTTTGTAATCTCTCCCTATTCTATCTATATTCCCTCCATATTCTGGTCTTGGTCATCTCTTATAAAGAAAGGCATACAAGCTTCAGACCAGTTACAATAGTTGTGATGGTTGATAACTGAACAATAGCATTTGTCTTAATAAAATAGATTCAAGAAATTTTATACTCGTCTTTAATGTGACGGTTGATAACTGAACAATAGCATTTGTCTTAATAAAATAGATTTAGGAAATTTTATACTCGTCTTTAATCACCAAATGGATAACCATTTCAGGGTCAAACAAAGATCTTTAACTGTAGTTCCGCTTAATCTCCTTCGAGGATTTCTTTATTATTCCTAAAAAGAACCAGATAAAACACAAATTAATCTTTGATCAAATTATCAAAACAAATTTATTTAAACATATGTATTTACTCAAATAATTACTTCCCTTATCGATGATTTATCAGTTGCTCAAGATCCTTTCGTGGGTGTTTATATAACTTGATCCCCATTGTGTATATCCTACAAAAAACCCATATTTCTACTATCAGAAGAATATCTTAACCATTCAGATTTAATGTCATTTTAGGGTTTCTATTTTTGTATAAATTATTATGTGTTTGCATGGTGGTAGAGTATTGGCATAAGGTGCATTTTGTTTCACCAAAGGTGTAATGCGAATGTATATCACAAATGTATCATTAAGAATGTATGTGAGAATGTACATTGTGTTGGATACAAAAGGTGACTGGTAGAAATGGTAAAGAGAACCGGTGATAACAAGTCATGTCTTGTATATACAATAGTTTGGCATATCGAAGATATACATTGTTATTATACAAGCCCAATGTGCAAGCGGTGGGACCCACTACTTGTATCCAACCTTCATATACAATGCCCGATACATACAAACTCAATTGTATCTTCCTTTTGGACTTCTTATTTTATAAATCACAGTAGGTAGTCCCTTTCGATTCTGACTTGTATATGCATCCTCCGATATACTTTAAGTCCTGATGCATTGGTTTAACCAAACTTTAATCTTTCTTGGATTCCACATTGTATGTAGCCTTGTATATTTTGCTTTGTATGTCCCGAAACATACATACAAGGTGGAAACATACAACAATTACATCTCATTTCATAACTTTTTAGTTCCGTGACTTGCATAAAGTGCAATGTATATTTCGATATACAATGAGTCAGGATGCATCCTATATATCGGATTTTAATCTTCCCTCAATTCTGCAATGTATGTATACTAAAATGTATGTCTCCAAAAGTATACACATACAAAGCGCGATATATACAACAACTTAACTTTATTTCATACTTTTTCAAATCCACGGTATGTATGTTAGCCTTGTATATTTACTTTACATGTTTATCCTTGCATCTCAAACATGCAAAGCCCAATATACATCTGGTGGACTTATCACTTTTATTCATTTTCTCCTCTGAATTCCATCGAGTCCGCGGCATGCATATATAATTGTATATCTCCTTTGCATGTTTAAACATACAAACATAAAGTGCATTCAATGGATTTAAACAACTATTCACTTAAACTTTGAAATTTTTGGGCCCGACTTGTATGTAAGAAAAAAGTGTCATTGAAATTCATACAAGTAAACAATGCATAGAAACCCGATGACTCCTTTATGCGACCATACCACGACCCGATATACAAGGGACTTTACATATGCATCATACAATGATACAACATACAAACCACTTTGTATATACAAACGACTTTGTATATAGAAACATACAAACCCATACCACAATGCATTTTACCAAAAACACACATAACTTGCAAAATACAAGGAATTTTAAGATGGTTCAAAAAGTAACACCTATTCATTTTCGACAAGGAATTCACCCATATTTAGCTCTGGTACTTAATGTCATTTTTCCTTTATTTTCAACAAAGTTTGTAACTTTTCACTTGCTTGTTTACGGTTCATCTTTAATGAGCACTTCAACCATGTTATATTAAGTCTTTAGGAATTAGAATAGATCAAATCCAAATATTTCTATCAACTTAATTGTTAATTTCTGCTTGAAAACAACTATGGATCTTTCCATATATGCTCACATACTAAAATCTTTGGATGATTGAAGCTTAATATTTTCCAAAAAGTAGCTTGGGAATTTCAGTCCCGACAGTGGCTCTTTCTGGGGATGTATGCCCCTTGTGGGCATAGCAAGATCCTAGATTTCTGGAGGAGCAGACCAATGCCTTCTTCATTTGACTACGGGTGAACTATGATGGGTGGTGGAGATCCTGGGTTATTGTTTTATGAAAAGCTTTTATTTCTTGATAAGAGATATCTTTAAGCAATTTATTTAACACTTCTAAACTACCATGCAGGGAAAAGACCATTTAGAGAGTTTAACCAGAATTGTCCATGCACTGGCAATTCTTTTCTGTCAGGTTCTTGTTAAGAGAAAAAAATGTTTCAAAAACTGCCCATGTACTGGCAATTCTTGCTTCTCACCAGACATTTTCTGTACATAATATGAATCCTCCCCTGCCTTACCATTGATGACAAAAGGTCCAATCCATAGGGCATCAAATTTTCCATGCTTTCCCTTTTCTTGATTTCTGGCATTCCAAATAAGCACTATGTCACCTACCTCAAATTTTATGAATGTTGTTTTTTTGTCATATAGGTACTTCATCTGCATTTGCATTTTTTTATTCTGTTGTATTACCTGTTCCCTCATTTCATTTAATTCCATTAGCTGTTCTAGTCTTTCCTCCATCAATTCTAGGACATCCCCATCCTCTTGGAGGATAAACTTACTCACTGGCAATAGGTTGTGTATTGGGAGTCTGGCATGAGTTCCATATACTAACTCAAATGGAGATTTGCCAATTGCTTTCTTTATTGTGATCCTATTAGCCCATAGTGCTAATCTCAACTTAGAATCCTAGGCTTTCTTATTGTTATCCAGCATTATTTTTATAATCTTCAGGATACTTTTATTGCTGGACTCAGCTTGCCCATTTCCTTGTGGGTGGTAGGGAGAAGAATATGAGATCGTAATGCCATAAGATTTACAAAAAATTTTAAACTCATCTGATCTAAAACACATTCCATTGTCAGTTATAAGCCTCAAAGGTACCCCAAATCTAGTTAAAATGTTTTCCAATAGGAAATTGATCACAACCCTGTTGGTTGCTTGTTTAGTGGGCACTGCTTCTACCCATTTCATGAAATAATCAGTGGCCACCAATATCCATCTATGGCCACCACTTGATTTTTCCATAATTTCTCCTATAAAGTCAATTCCCCATTGGTGAAATAGGGCATCAACTTGCATAGGTCTCAAGGGTAATGCCCCTTGATATTTTAACTTTCCTGAGAATCTTTGACAGGCCTCACACTTCCTGGTAAAACTATAGACATCATTGAAAACCTTGGGCCAATAGTATCCAGCCCTTAATATCTTGTGTGTTGTGGTTTTAGCTGAGAAATGGCCACCACAGACTCCATGATGCATCTCTTTTAAGGCAAATTTTGCTTGCTCTTCATCTAAATAGAATAATAAGATACCATCTTTGTTTTTCCAATAAAGATCTCCCTCTATAAGTACATATTTTGAAGCATGTAATTTTAGAGGTCTTTTCTTATTATCATCAAATCCATTAGGGCATTTCATGTGCTTGAGGTAATACACTATGTCAGTATACCAAGGAGTCTTCTCAATACTTGTTATTATGTCCTCTTCATTTTCAATATTACATACTTGGGCAGCCTCAAGATTTGTTTCAATCATCAGTTTTGCTAACCCTTGTCCCCTTACTAGTTTTGTGATTTGAATTTCTATATCAAATTCCCGAAGTCGATTTATCCACCTACATCTCTTCCCAGTTACTTCACTCTACATGAACACATCTTTGACTGCTGCGTTTGGTACATAAGCTATCACCTTAGCCCCAACCAAGTAAGGTCTAAATGCCTTGACAACTTTCACCAATGCATAAGCTTATTTTTCTATGATATCATAGTTAAGTTCTGCATGTTGGAGTGATTTACTGAAAAAAGAAACAGGTTGCTCATAACCCTCATTATTCTTTTGTAACATAACTGCTGCTACTGTATGAAAAGATGCAAAGGAAAAGATCTGGAAAGGTTTACTAAAATTGGGGAACTTCAGCACCGGAGCTTCTTTAATTGCTCTTTTTATGGATGCAAAAGCTTCTATGCATTCATCTGTCCAATTAACCTTTGCATTTTTCTTCAACATTCTAGATATGGGCTTAATTATTTCTGCAAATTTCGGTATAAACCTTCTCACAAAGTTTATTTGTCCAAAGAATGATTGTATAGCCTTGACTATCTTTGGGATAGGAACTTTGTCTATTGCCTCTATTCTCTGAGGATCAATCCTAACTCCATCTTTGGATACTATATGCCCAAGCAATTTCCCCTCTGAAACTGCAAATTTGCATTTTTTGGGGTTCAAGGAAACACCATATTCTAATGCTCTGATAAATATCTTCTCAAGGTGATTCACATGATCTTTGGCCTTTTTTGAATATGCAGTGAGGTCATCCTGATATACAGCCATGATTTCATTGATTAAACCTGTAAAAGTAATGTTCATTGCCCTCTGGAATGTGGCTCCAACATTTGTAAGGCCAAATAGCATTCTCACGTATACATAGTTTCCCCATGGGGTTGTAAAGGTTGTTTTGTATTGTTTAGATTCTTTAACCTTTACTTGGTTGTATCTAGAGAACCCATCCATCATGGATAATAACTCACAACCAGTAACTCTCTGCAGTAAAGTTTCCATATTGGGTAACGGATAATTATCTTTTAAGGAAGAAATATTTAAATTTCTAAAATCAACACAAAGTCTAATATCTCCATTCTTCTTCCTAATAGGAACTAAATTTGAGACCCAGGATGAATGCCTAATAGGTTTAATTATGCCATCTTCCCTGAGTTTTATAAGTTCCTCGTGCATTTTAGGTTCTAACATAGGGTTTATGGGTCTTTGTTTTTGTCTATAGGGCTTAGCATCAGATTTAAGTGGAATTTCGTGTTGGAACAAATCTTCCCTATATGCTTTAAGATCATCATAAGACCAGGCAAACACATGTTTATATTTTCTCAATAATGTAATTAACATGCTTCTGATTGCAGGGGTTATTTTCTTTCCAATGTAGACCTTTTTAGGTGATAATTCAGTTCCCAAATTTATTTCTTCCACATCATCCTCCTTTATTGTTACTTCTTTGGTAATGGATCGATCATTTGCATCAAAAACTCTTTCTAAAGCTACTAAACCCTTTGGAATTTTATTTGTTTTAAGCTGGACAATTTATTTCCCAAATAAAGTCTCTTTACCATCATTCTCCTCAACAAAAGCATTAAGATCAATCTCTTGATTCGCATACTGATCTATACAGTGCAAAATTTTGAGTAAATCAGCATCACTATCAAAAACCTACCAGTTATATATGTTGTCTGGGATAGTTGGTCTAGTTTTGAGCTCAACTTCTGAAATACCTGTCAAGGTAATGTCATCCCTCTTCAAAGCTATGTTTGCAAGGACGTCAGCCATTATATTTTTTGACCTATCTATCCAACTTATTGAAAAAGCATCAAACAATTCTATATCATCCAAGACTACATTTCTGTATTATTTCAATCTTTTGTTTTTTGAGGAATATTTACCTTTGACTTGTGAAATAATCAATTCAGAATCTCCATACACTGCTAACAATTTGATTTTGTGTTTTCTAGCAATGTTTAGCCCAATTAAAAGTGCTTCATATTTAGCTATGTTATTTGTGCACTCAAAATTCAGAGAAAAAGAATATTTGAATGTTTTTCCTGATGGTGATATAAACAACACCCCAGCTCCATTTCCTGCCTTACTACATGTGCCATCGAAATACATGGTCCATGCTTCATTTTCATCAATTTTGGCTTCGTAGTAAATTGGGTCTGCATTATGCAATTTAGATTGTTCTTCCACCCTGAATGTACTAAAGTCTGTGTCACAGAAACAAATCATTTGATTTGGATTAATTTTCTCTATAATGTCTTCATACCTTGGCTCCCTATAGAGTTTAACTGTCTGTTTTCCCAATGGGATAGTAGCATAAGATAAATCTAATTGCACACTTCCCCCTACCATGGCAGTCCATTGTCTAGATAACAACTTTCCATAGTTAGGTGGGATATCTACCACAATGATGTCAATTTTATAAGAGGCTTTAGGATGAGATGCTAATTTTATCTCAACATCTTTCATGATTCCAATAACAGGGACAGATATGTTATCCATTGCATAACATTTACCGAATGTAGTATACACCCACATTCCTAACTCTTTCATAACAGCCATGGGCATTATGTTTACTGCTGCTCCTGAATCAAGCATACAATTCCTGACTAATTTGTTGTTTATCAGCAAGGTAATATTGAATGGATCTATTTGAGATGGATTTTTCATTAATGTTTCACCCAGGTATATCTCAGTTATTTTGATAGATTCTTGTTGCGTATTTATTTTAGAACTATGTTGTTCGAGTCTTTTGTCTGATACATTTGATATCATCTTCACTACTATATTTTTATATTTTTCCACCTTCATCATTTCTAGAAGTGGCACAGATACTTTCATTTGAGAAACAGCTTGAGCAATATCAAATGAGGGATTTATGTTTAGTTCCGACCTATCAACTTTTGTTTGCCCTTTTTCCTTAGTTTTTGTGATGTCCTTCTTTTTGTTCGATGTGTCAACAGGGGGTATATTATGAGGTGCTTTCTTAGCTTTACTTTTATCATTTTTACCAGAAGTCTGATTTTTTATAAATATACTTCTGGGAATTCCTTGTTCAGGATTTATTGTTCTATTTCTTAGATTATAGCTATTTTTGGCTTGAGCTACCGTGGTTAATGTTAAGGCTCTTCTATCTTCCTTAGAAGGTTTTTGTCAATTGTAACTTTGTGTTGCATTGAGGTCATATCCACAATTTCCTAAGTCTTCTTCATGGTTAGAAAATACTTCTTGTTCTCCTCTGTTCACATTATATTTTTGTGCTCCTACATCATATTCATACCCTACTTCCTCGTCGGATGAATAATCTTCTTCAATAGTGAAAGGTGTGATACCCAACATATTTATAGTATGATGATCCATCTTAGGGTTATAAGATACCTGATCTTTTTGTATTGATTGTGCTACCACACAATAATCAGGAGAGTGTGGTAAATTACAAGGCATACACCATGGATTATTTTCTATCACATGGACTCCACTTTTATTCAAAGGGTCAGGAGTGTCTTTTCCATAGTTATGTCTCCTGTTAGTATCCACAAGCTTTCCATCTTTCTAGTTCGTATGATATGGCATATCATGGAGTCTTGGTCTTTCATTCTTATGTGAATATTCTTGCTTGTTTGTAGGAGGATTAGGATTTTGAGGAACTCTTATATTATCTCTTTTTTGATCATCCTAGCAGCCTTTTTATTGTTTTCAATAGTGAGAGCCATTTTTTGTACTTCTACCAAGGTTCTAGGACTTTTTCCCCTGAGTTCATAACCTGTCTTTGGGTCAAATGCTTTCAAATATATGCTAAGGGCTACTTGCTTGTTCAATTTGGATTCTTGTGGGACCTTGTTATACAATTTAGTGAATCTCAAATTAAAATCATACACCTGTTCATTTTGATACTTTTGAATAGTTATTAGTTCATGAAGAGCAAATTCTGGGGCACATTGATTTCTGAATTGTTCTAAAAATTGATCGTGGAAGTCTGTCAAGGAATATATTGAAGCGTCTGGTAATCTATTTACCCAGTCTCTTGCTTCATTAGTAAGAGATATCATAAATAGTTTCATTTTTATATCTTCATATTCGTTACCAATGTCCTGTATAAAAGCATTGAATCGCTTGATATGTTCTTCAGCAGTCAATTCACTACTTCCTATAAACTTAGGCACATTGTTCCTCCAACTATTATCCATGGGATAAGGATATAGCTGATATCCAGTCAAATCAAATTGTCTAGCCATACTCGTAGGATTAGGAGGTGGTATATTTGGGTATGGCAGATAATATTGGTATCCAAATGGAGGTTGTGGATACATATTGGGCTAGGCATATTGCTGATGATACATATTCTGTTGTGGGGGAGGTTGCTGATATTGATTGTTATGTCTATGCCCTGGCGGTGGATGTTGTTGGTGAACATTCCCAGTATTTGCAGGTGGAGGTCTTTGCATTTGCCTATTTTGTAGAGGAGGATTATTGTATGTATTGTGGGGTGCCATGTTTACATTTTGATGGTGAGGTGGAATATGGTGATGACCAGGTGGTGGATAAGGATTAGCTATATGCTAAGATGGGTTGTGTGCATTGGATGGTCTTAGATTTTGCGGTGGAATATTTTGTTGGGCATGGCTAACATGTGGCATTGCTGAAGTATGTGAACTACTTGCATTTTGATGTAACCCCATTTGATTTCTTATTTGAACATGTCCACCCTACCTATGGGGAGGTACATACTTTGAACTAGTTACCTTAGTTCTAGATCTTATTTGTTGTAGTTCGTGTTTCATCTTTTCTTCTTCTTATTTCAATCTAGCCAACTCAATTTCTTCCTATAATCTAAGTACCTCTTGTTGCATCTGATCCTTAGTCCTCATGTCTTCTAGCTAACTATTAAGGATTTGTGTGGATGTTACCTGATCTATGAATTCATCTTGAGGTTCTTCACCCTGTTGCATTGACACTTGGTAGTCATGTTCTACTTGATTTTGGTCTATCTCTCTCATAATCTGAGCCTGATGTTCAAGCTGTTCCTGAAGGGAAGGTCTGTACCGGGCAAGGTCATCATCAGATCTATCATGATCAGACTGAGTATACTGATTCTTGGATTGGAATTCATCTGATTCATGCAAGGGAGTGAAGCTGTTATGAGTTGTTATCAGCTGTTCTGATGTATTCTCTGGAGGGATTTGGTTAAAAAAAGTACTACGAGACTGACTTGATATCTCAGTCTTCTTAGTAGGAGCCCTTAAACATGGGGATGATTGCATTTTTTTACCATCAACTTTAGATCTCCTACCATCCATTATGACACTTTTATCAGAAAACCAATTTGAGTTTTGTGTAGAGTCGCCACCTCTATTTAGAGGACTAATCAATCTTCTGGGTTTTTCCTTCCACTAGCAGAGTTATGCCTTTTAATTCTTTGACTTTAATAACATGGTCTACTACCAGGTTTCTCTATGTGTTCTCCCCAATAGAGTTGCCAATTCGGTTAGGTCTCAAAAATGCAGGTCGTTCACCCTAAGAGGTTGCTAGGCTCTCTTGACATTTTTGGCTAACTAACACGGGGTAGATATGGATAAACCCCCTTCACTTCAGGCTCTGCTAGACCTAGGCGGGTAAACCTCTAATTAATAAATCAGATAAAAAGATGATCACTAACTTTGATCAGAATTAATCTAACTATTGATAATGGTACAAATTATAAAATAGATGAAAAGACAAGTTAATTCTAAATGATCTAAATTGTAATGCTAAAACAATAATGCAATCTAATTAAGTAAATCTAAAGTGAATTTGTATAAGTGATAATGAAAACACTAGACCAGTGCCTTATTGAATATAGAGTCAGTATGATCATGAAATAAATAACTGTTTGTTTGGTAAAAACTTGAACTATCTGGCATGAAAGAATAGGTATGTAACTTGTACAACCCTGCAAGGAAATAGTTAATATTCCATACTTATATATATCCAATTGATAAAATCAAATTACCTGCATTCATCTAAAAGAATTTAATCCCTCTTTGAAGGAACCTATCAGAATAATACTGTAATTGTAACAGACTTATCAAAAACTGGAGACATAATACAAACCCTAACTATATGACTCTTCTTATAGATCCATGACAATTTCTTCACAGTTACTGTGATAGATTTAAAGGATTTAATTCTGAAGGCAGAAACCAATTAATCTTATCACACTATAATAGCAAATGTGTATAGACAACTTGAAGATATACTTGATAACTCAAATTGAATAATAGAGAAAACTTTGAAAGGAGACAATCATATAATCGAATAAATTTAACAGATAGTTGATACCGAAATTTGTAGTTACTGCTTCATGTTCACAGACTTGACTTCATCAGAGAATGTTTGCACAGGGTCTACCAAAAATAAAATATATTAAAAGTGAACTAGCATTACTGTTCAAATCTAATCTATAGTATCCCTTGTTCTATTCTGTAATCTCTCCCTATTCTATCTATATTCCCTCCATATTCTGGTCTTGGTCATCTCTTATAAAGAGAGGCATACAAGCTTCAGACTAGTTACAATAGTTGTGACGGTTGATAACCAAACACAGCATTTGTCTTAATAAAATAGATTCAGTAAAATTAATACTCATCTTTAATCACCAAATGGATAACCATTTCAAGGTCAAACAAAGATCTTTAACTGTAGTTCTGCTTAATCTCCTTTGAGGATTTCTTTATTATTCCTAAAAAGAACCAAATAAAACACAAATTAATTTTTAATCAAATGATCAAAATAAATTTATTTAAACATATGTATTTACTCAAATAATTACTTCCCTTGTCGATGATTTATCAGTTGCTCAAGATCCTTTCGTGGGTGTTTATATAACTTGATCCCCGAAGTGTATATCCTGCAAAAAACCCATATTTCAACTGTCAAAAGAATATCTTAACCATTCAGATTTAATGTCATTTTAGGGTTTCTATTTTTGTATAAATTATTATGTGTTTGTGTGGTGGTAGAGTATCAGCGTAAGGTGCATTTTGTTTCACTGAAGGTGTAATGCGAATGTATATCGCAAATGTATCGTTAAGAATGTATGTGAGAATGTACATTGTGTTGGATACAAAAGGTGATTAGTAGAAACAGTAAAGAGAACCGGTGATAACAAGTCATCTCTTGTATATAAAATAGTTTGGCATATCAAAGATATGCATTGTTATTATACAAGCCCAATGTGCAAGCGGCAGGACCCACTACTTGTATCCAACCTTCATATACAATGCCCGATACATACAAACTCAATTGTATCTTCCTTTCAGAATTCTTATTTTATAAATCGCAGTAGGTAGCCCCTTTTGATTCTGACTTGTATATGCATCCTCTGATATACTTTAAGTCCTGATGCATTGGTTTAACCAAACTTTAATCTTTCTTGGATTCCGTGTTGTATGTAGCCTTGTATATTTTGCTTTGTATGTCCTGAAACATACATACAAGGCGGAAACATACAAGAATTACATCTCATTTCATAACTTTTCGGTTCTGCGACTTGCATAAAGTGCAATGTATATTCTGATAGACAATGAGTTAGGATGCATCCTATATATCGGATTTTAATCTTCCCTCAATTCTGCAATGTATGTATACTAAAATGTATGTCTCCAAAAGCATACACATACAAATGCGATATATACAACAACTTAACTTTATTTCATACTTTTTCGAATCCACAGTATGTATATTAGCCTTGTATATTTACTTTGCATGTTTATCCTTGCATCTCAAACATGCAAAGCCCAATATACATTCAGCAGACTTATCACTTTTATTCATTTCTCCTCTGAATTCCATCAGGTCCGCGGCATGCATATATAATTGTATATCTCCTTTGCATGTTTAAACATACAAACATAAAGTGCATTCAATGGATTTAAACAACTATTCACTTAAACTTTGAAATTTTTCAGGCCTGACTTGTATGTAAGAAAAAAGTGTCATTGAAATGCATACAAGTAAACAATGCATAGAAACTCGATGACTCCTTTATGCGACCATACCATGACCCGATATACAAGGGACTTTGCATATGCATCATACAATGACAACATACAAACCGCTTTATATATGAGAGACTTTGTATATACAAACAACTTTGTAAATACAAACATACAAACCCATACCACAATGCATTTTACTGAAAACACACATAACTTGCAAAATACAGGGAATTTTAAGATGGTTCAAAAAGCAACCCCTATTCATTTTCGACAAGGAATTCACCCATATTCATCTTTGGTACTTAATGCCATTTTTCCTTTATTTTCAACAAAGTTTGTAACTTTTCACTTCCTTGTTTACAGTTCATCTTTAATGAGCACTTCAACCATGTTATATTAAGTCTTTAGGAATTAGAATAGATCAAATCCAAATATTTCTATCAATTCAATTATTAATTTCTGCTTGGAAACAACTGTGGATTTTCCATATATGCTCACATACTGAAATCTTTGGATGATTAAAACTTAATATTTGCCAAAAAGTAGCTTGGGAATTTCAGTCCCAACAGGTGAATGATTACACGCTTAGGTCGATGCGCCGATGGACCAATTACTCATTGGTGTGATGAATGCCTTCGGCCAAACCCTAAGATCTCTTGTCGCCAGTCGATTCCTCCCGATGGATCTCCGTCGGTAACACTTGTCTCTTATCACCCCGATAAGAATCTTTAGACCACAACTTCCTTTCAATGGCTTAAAGCTCTCTTCGCCAGACTATCCTTATCGCTCTGAGCGAGGAATGCTTTTCCAATGGCCTCTATCTCACCGATAACAGCTCCAACTCCTCCGATCCAAACCCTAGCACATGGAGATGCTAGGCGATCTACTATGCACACTCCTCAATCTAGAACATCTGCACTGGTGAACAATGAAACAAAACAGGAAACAAATGAATATTGTACAATGAAGCCATTCCATTGATTGCGACAGAAATCTCACCAGTGGAATGCTTCACATCAACATTTGCAACAACGGAAGTACAGAAGGGAAAAGAAATCTACAGCTATGCAATTTGTAATTACAGAGAATGGAAAAAAAATTGACGACACAAAATAGTTTGGTTTCTCCTTAACATAATGCACAATTACATTCAATCTCCTCTTCGATCTGATTACAATATCCTTGATGCTTGATTCTGTTCATTTCCCTGGTTTTATAAACTCGCAAGAGGAACACCAACCCTATTCCAAGTGGTTGGGAGAATGATTCCAAGTGGCTGGGAGAAAACTAACCGTCTCCAAGCGGCTGGGAGACCAACTGTCTAACAACTTGACAAATGCAACCTAATTACTTGGGACTTACAAACATAGGTTCTAGGTCTTGAAGAACCCAGATACAAATAGAAATGACATGCATTGGTCAAATAGACCTTATTACAACACAAAACTTGATTTAAAACAAAACATGAACTTAAATGCCTCACGGCGGCCACCTAGTGTTAGGTGCTCCTACACCAGATTCAAGGAAAAGAGGATAAGAGAAAAGAAGAAGAACAAGAAAAAAAGACTAATGATGATTGTTCTGATAGTTCAAAAGGAAAGAAGTCTCAATCTCTAGCAAGAGACACTGTAGATACAGTGAAGAACTTCTTAGACAGAGAAATGATGGAGCTGGATGAACCTGAGTTATTTCAAGGACCGCTAAATTTTGACTCTCTCCCTAGTTTAGACAATGAAAATAACATCTTTTGATCAAGCCAAAGCAAAAGAAAAACTCTTGAAATTGTACATGGAGGACTGTGAATTGTTGGAGATTGCATCCGGGATGCTAGAGAAGATCATGCCATCCTGTCAAAAGGATCCTTCGGCCTCACCATCCAGTAACTTGAAAAACTTAGTAAATTTTGTTAACACTCATTTTGAATCTCTAGAGAAATCAGCAGAAGCAAAGGTCCGGAAGGATTTTTTGGGAAAAAGATTCACTGAGGTACAAGGACTTATTGTAAATGATAGGAATCTAGCTATTGGAATAAAGAGCCTTGAAAATGCTCTCAAATATGGTGGGGACCTATTCAAATTTTGTTTGACTTGGCCTAAAGTGACAAAAGATATTGAGGAGAGAGTAAAAGAACAAGAAGAAAAACTGTCAAGCCTAGTTCAGAATTTTGACCCTCTTTCCTCCTCTTTAATGAATCAAGAATGCTAGGCTATTGTTATAATAAATGAAATAAAGAGACTGGGAAAAGAAAAGAAGAACATAATGAACAGAATGGGTGAACTCAGAGGGATAATTATCCCTAAGCTAGAGGCAATGCATGAGGCCTTGACAGATGCTCAGACCACAACCCGGACCAGTGATCTAGTAGATTTAAGAAGGGTGGAAGCTTATGCATTTTTGTTGAGTGGTCACATCTCCATTTTGGATAGGATGAAGAGGAGTTGGGCCACAGAGTTTGTACAGTTGAAGACTCCTTTTGCAAACATACTCAAGTTTATGTAAGTTTATCATATGAATTATATGTACATATGCAGCCTTATGTGGAAACGTTTTGTACAATATTGGTTTGCAGATCCCACCCTTTGCCATTGATGTCAAAGGGGGAGTGAAGCGTAGTGAAAAATGAGGAATCCAGCAAAGTGGGAGCTCCGGTAAAATAGTGCAAGAGACAGAGCACAAGCAAAGAGGGAGTTACTGTGACACTTAGCCATTTTTCACTAAGTGTTTCCATCAATGCCAAAGGGGGAGATTGATGACAAGAGACACTGTGTGGCTTCATAAGTGTTGTCATTGATGGCAACAAAGTCTATCCCACACATCCGCAGTACATAGTATGCCTATACTGGAAGTCAGATTAAAGATTAGTTTGGTCCAGTGAATAAGAACAGAGTATGTAACAAGGTCTGACAATTAGGTTCGGATCTCTCAGATGGTGTAACTTAGTAAGTTATGGACTTGGACAAGTCAAGAGGGGTATCATGACTACTGTATTCCAAAGACTTAGCCTCCGGTGATAAACCAAGAAAAATATATGAGCATCTGAGTGTTGGATTCCTATTAGGCAGAGCAGACAGAGGAAGAATTGACCGGCAGAGTATCAAACTTCAATCCAGATGTGTAAAAGGTCCTGATCAAGCAATCTGTGAGATTATACATTGTTGGCCAACATGATTAATGACTTCTATGCTTAAGATTTTGATACGCATCACAAATCAAGCATGGATTCAGCCAACAAATCAATAACTTGTAGATATCTTGAGTGTTCTTGTTGCCGACTAGAAAGTTGATGAAAATCCTCGATGTGGATATATATACTAGATGGATTCTAGCATGTAATAGTGTGTGTTGAAGATGTGAAGAAACAAAGTGCGAAGAAAAGCAGGGATAAGTGTGAGAACAACAATTCAAGTCCAGTATGTAACTGAATAACAACATTGAACAGAGGAAGAATGAAGTGCGTCAGATCAATATATTGTGCCTAACCAGAACTGAACTCTTGCATTTGTAGATGCTTCTCATTAATTCAAACACTTGATTATCTTCTGTAAGTTTTGTAGACAGTGAGTCTCTTGTAGGCAGTGTGCCTCTTATGAGCAGTGTGCTCGGGCAGTGAGCCCTAATTGGCAAGTGCCATTTTGTACTCCTTTATTCTTTTAACAGAGAATACAATCTTGGGTTAGTCACCCTGTGGTTTTTCCCTTAACAGGGTTTCCACGTAAAAATCCTTGTGTTATGTGTGTTGATTTTATTTATGTTCTTATGATTACATATGCTTTCATGTTTTGATATAACGCTGAATATTGAGATAAAAAAAGAAAAGAAAATTAAGGAAATTTTGAGATAACTGATTCACCCCCCCTCTCAGTTATCTGCCTTGTTTTCAACAATTATGTGCTTGTGGGAACATTAGGCAATTGTAAAGTACATGTCACCTCCGGGAGGGCATGGGCTTTGCAAGAGCTTGTGTTCCCTTATGTGTTTTCTTCCTACCTTAACGTGCTTGATATCGTTACATGATATCAACCACCTTAAGGTGGGGGCATATATAAGGTAAGCTATCTGATTTAGATGCTAGCAAAGTGTGTTTGTAAAGCTTGAAATCTATTGCAATCACTTAAGCCCTCTGCGGAGGCGGTATATCGTGCATATCCTTTTTATTTTAAGCCCTCAGTGTGAGGCGAGGATGGTGTATTTCTTGAGGAGATTGCACATCCTATCATTTTCAAAAAGTCCTCCGAGCAGGCGGGGAGTGGATCTGAGACTATCCTAACCCTTAAGCGTGTCTTCGACGATTGTTGTGGTGAAGCCCAATCATCAGTGTGTGCCTGTAATGTGCTTGAGATGGTGATGAATCTAGAAATAGGTACACTCCATCGCTTGTCTACCATGTCTTCCATGTGTGTGTGTATGGCGTGTTTGTTCCCAAGCATAGTTTAAAGACCGATGGCGATGAGTCCCTCCTATGCTTTAGGATTTGTATGGCATGTTTGTTCTCAAATACAATCTTAAAGACTGGTGGCAATGAGTCCCTCCTGCACTCTAATATTTGCATTGCATGTCTGTTGCCCCATATGCAGTTTAAAGACTGGTGGCGATGAGTCCCTCCTGCATTATGGGTGGTGTGTTTACTTTCCTTGTACTTGCATTTGCATTTCATATATATGAGAAAAAGAAAAAGAAATAATCACTGCATTCATTGTGTTTTGTATGTCTTCAATGTTGTATTCTCTGTGGTTTGCGTGACTGTAACTATCTTCTTCATGTTTTGCGTGCTTGTTACTATCTTCATTGTGATTGGCGTGTCTTCTCCATGCTTGGCATGTTTGTTGTGTTTGTTGACCGTACTTTAATGCATGTATTGGCCTTGCGTTTATACATACATTAAAGTGGGGGCTAAATTTTATGTTGGAAAATGTCCCATTGGGGGTTTTCCCTCTTAAGGTTTAGCTCTTGAGTCTTTTAGAATGCATTTAGGTCATCTTGCATGATTATGATGACTCTCGATGAGAAAACCCTGAAGTTTCATGGCAAATGGGACTTAGGGGATGTGCTTGACATAAATCCTACCTGAAATAGGGGGGAGGACTTGGGCACTCGCACCCTAGTCCTGCCCTATTTTAGGTTAGGACCTATTTTTGGGTGTCAGTTTTGTGACCGTTATTAGGTCATATGCAGACATCCTAAGTTTGAATTATGAAATTCTTAGCGGGAATGTTTGTAACTTGCATATATAAGCATGATTAGTGATTCATTTGTAAACTAGAGATGGACATTGTGAACTTGTGGCTTATGTGAAAGTGATTCAAGGCATTCATTATGTTGTAGAGCAGTATTTTGTGTTGTTATTGTGTTTCTATTTGTATATTTGGCATCCATCTCATGGCATGAAGAGCATCTTCCTTCCATGAGATCTACACTACAAGGTGATATCAATTGTGTTTTCTATCATTTATCATTTGGATTTTGCCTCTATCCCGCAAGGATACACACTTTTTATCTGACAACGGTGTTTGGAAGACTTGAGTATCTCTCCAGGGCTTGACCAAGGCAAGCCTCTAAACACCACAACCCCTAACCCTTTTCTGTGATTACAGGTTACAGGTTTCAGAAGAGAAAGAAATGGAGTTGCAAGAGAGCAATTAGACTATCAAAATTGCAGATCTAAGAAGAAAACATGGACCTGGACTCAGGCGCCCGCTCATTAGTCCTCCAGATCCTGCAACGGTGAAATCTCCAGAATAGTAGAACTGTGTTGCAAATAACATCCCTAGATCCTAACAAAAATTGAGGCACTGGACTAGGACGGCCACGCATTAGTCCTTGACTGTTCCACACACCAAACTTTGAAATCTGGTATGTATTTGGTTGTCATTTGATATCTCTGTGTGCGATCATTTTCCGTAATTTGTTTGTTTGTTTACGATTTCATGAAATTAGGGTTTTAAGCATAATTGGACTTAATTGAACAATAAATTCACACAACTCCAATCTTCTCCTATGTTCCAAGTGATAGGAGATCTGTAGTAGAGTTCTCTACTCAGTTGAATGTCCTTGAATGTTTAGTGGTGAAAGGAGGATCGACACAAAGCCCTTTAAAAATACCATTTGAACATCTTCCCCCTTTTTCATACTAAACAAAATCAATAGGAATAAATCAACCCTAAACTAAAAATGCTCATTGATATTAAAACTTGTAGACCTTAAATAGTGATAGAGTAATAAATAGGTAAGACCTTTGATAAAGAAAGAGAGACATTGTCTTGGGGAAGCTAGCAGGAGAGACCTTACACTTAGGGTTTTAGAACCCTAATGTAAACCTTTGAAAACCAACTCTTTAAAGATTCAAATGCAAGAGAAAAAGATATGAAAACCATAACTAATCAACACTCTGCACTTTGCACTTGTACCAACAAAATCATCAAGTCACTGTAAAGCAACTTATGAAGCTCATTGTATCCATATCATGAAGTGAAGCAACCATATCATGTATAACCTTTTGACATCAAAGAAATATCATTATTCCAACAAAGTGCAGCAAATACATCAGCACTAAATAGAAAGATGCCACTATGAAAGATATCACCTTGCCATGTTGACATGAACATTAACACCAAAACATGAAGCGACCATATCATGAAGGCATCCTGAGGCATGAACATCAAGTCATTGAGCACTGATCAACACTTGCATAATGATCATCAAGACAAACATCAACTCAAGAAATCACTATTGCACCAACATCAGTGTGGATCATCACTGCATATCATGTGTGCAATGATAACAATGCCAAACTGCATCAAAGGCATCACAACTCCTGACATGCATCTTGGGCATCAACACTCTTGAAACACATAGGACAAGAGTGAACTCCCTTAAACAACACACAAACTCCTTATCAAGAAGACATCTTGATATCATGAAGGTATCCATATGAACTCCTTAAGCAGAATTAAGACATGAACATCACATGAAGGCAACCTGTCATTAAGACTATCTGAGTACAACATATGTACTTTCTAGCAAACACCAACACAATGTGCCACTTTTCCATTTGCCAAAAATCTCAGAACATAATGTCACATCACAAACTCCTGTGTAAACACCTGATCAAACAACTTAAACACCTGATCCATAAACAAGTTGACATCAATGCCAACACACAATATGCCAGTCAAGCCAACAAAGAATTGCTAACGAACTAACTTATGTAATAATGAAGAGTTGCAACTAGTGAAGTGAAAAGTGTGACTCCATCAAACTTGAGATCTAAAAGGAGAAAACATTTCATTTGAGAAAGACATCCAAAACATCATCAAAGGGTTCAATTAAGAATAGAACCCTAAGCAATTTTGTAAGTAAATAATGATGATACGATAAATGATGAAAAGCCAAATATGGGAAATGTGACCTTCAAATGTAGGACTTCCTTAACAATAAAATATAAAAGGGAATCATTTCCTTATGAATAAACCATCAGTAGGAAGTAAATCTAACAATCGACTCAAGGGTAAAGTATTATTCTTGAAAAAGGCTTATCAAACTTTTCTTGATCACAAATTTTCTCTCCAAGTCATCATATAATCAATTACTCCTCAAAGAATGACTCTTCTCAACTTTGAGGTCAATAACATATCAAAGTAAATCTGCAAGATAACAAGTACAAGACTGAATCTCATGATCAAAGATCAAGATGTCTTTTGGGTTCTTCGCTCTGAGAACAAGAGAAAACTTGTCTTAAGTTACGAACATCACTAGTTACCAATTCCTATTGTTGAGAGATAATGGGAAATACAAGTACACGGACAAAAAGGATGGAACAACAAATTACCTCATCCTTTAGACAATGCTAATGTTGACAGTTGGATTGAGACAAGAATACTAACAAGAATTCTTCGAAGAGATCGATCTAGGATCCTGATAGTTTTAGAAGTATTCTAATTATGATTGCTTGAGGACAAGCAATCTTGGGTGGGGCAGACTGTGATGTCTCGATATTAAGGCATTATTTAACATAAAGATTTAAACATCATGATAAATGATAAAATTTCTTTCTTGAAATATGGTGTTTGTCATGTCCTTTCCATCGTCAATTTGGATGATATTGTGTATATTATTTAATGAATAATATTAAATAATATAACTAAAATATAATATATTTATTAACAAGAATATATTATTATATTTATAAATGACAAATATAAATATAATATATAATATATAAATATAACATATAAATATAAATATTAAAATAAACATTAATAAATAAAATATTCTAAATAAGGAGACCAACTCCCTCACAAGGAAGTGCTCCATATAAGACAAAATGTCTTATTTACAATACATATTATAATCAGTGATTAATATAAAAGAGTAGTCAAAGATAATATGCAAAATGAGTAATGACTCTTGAATAGGATCAGTTATCAAGATAATAATACATAGGAAACGATTAATATGGAGAGAATGGTGTGATTATGTATAAAGCAGCACTTATAAGGTGGAGCAATTAGTTTACAACGATTACATTGTGGATAACAACGATCATATTTAGTATGCAACAATGACATCCTAATAGACCAACGATTCATTAGTACATATGCAGCGATTTGTCACAAAGAATAAAGACTTGTAAAGGTAGTGATTCCTATAGGAGAGGCCACGATTAAATAATGCAGCGATTAATATATCTATGTAGTTAATCTGTGTACAACAATTATGTAATTTGATAAGGGCAACAATTAGTATGTTTATAATGAAAAGGTTTTAGATAAATAAGAGTTGTCTCCCTTTACAAAGAGATGCATCCATTCATGAAATCATCCCTTTTAAGGAAGGAATAAATGGAGGTTGTAAAAGATGGAGAGGAGGATCTTACATAGTAGATTTACAAGTATGAATATGCAGAGGAAATATATATATACATGATATATTCATCAGAAGTTTTAAGAACATATAAATACTCTGATTTAAGAGGAAGAGAAAAGAGTAGTAACAATATATATTTAGATATTAAAGAACATATGCAGTAGTATATGAAGACAATGTGCAGATGTGTATGATGAACATATTATTGTGAAGAATAAATAAGAAGAAGAACACTAAGGAAAGGAACACAATCCTTAGATCTCTAAAGGATACAAAGGCAAGAATTATCTACTGGTATGATGTATTTAACCCTATGTTTATTATGATGAATGCCATGTCGTAAGTAATGACAAATGCATATAGTTGAAAGATTATCATAAGTATAATTACATATGTATATATAAGCATTGTGAAACTTGCTATGAATATATAAGGGGAAACATTAATAGAATTCACAACACCTTGAAGCATTGGTATGTCCAAACTCAATGCCTATTTATTTCTATTGCCTCCAACCTTAGGGTAGGTTGGTATTGTTAGGGAGAGGCGGAGTAAATCCATCCCAATGATGGAGATGGTGCCATCATGCCCTAGACAAGTAAATCCCCATCTGAGGATTAGAAGAGAAATAAGGATTGAGACTTGAACATAGCCAATACAAAATGTGCTATGAATAAATGTGATCAATTGGTATGTTGAAATATATCGAAAGATGTTCAAGTTAATACTTAGTTATTTCTATTGCCTCTAACCTTAGGGTAGGTTGGTGTCGTTAGGGAGAGGTGGAGTAAATCCATTGATGTAGGAGCATCCCTGGTTTAAGAGTAATCTTACATCAACTAAAAACATTTGCATTTTAGTTTGTTTGCATTTCAGTTTGTTTCTTTCATTTTCTAGTTTAGTTCAGGCAATTCAGTTAGAAGCAGTTTCAACTTTTGGTCTGATATTCTACCATAGTTTCATTTCACACCTTGCAGATCTAGACTTAACATCTACATTCATTCATCTACATCATATCTAGAACTTAGAGCATTTGGATCAATTACCGGAAAGATATCGCTATCAGAAGATCGATTATTTTCTCAAAGCAGAGCATGCTGACAGTCTCTAATAATCAGTGGAAAGAGAAGACTTGCGGATCATTCCTTGACACATCATTCAATGATCTTTGGTGCATGGTCAACCTTCCCCAATGCTCTGCACATCATTCCATTCATTTGAGGAAGTGTTCTATGCATTTAGGTCTGACCTATCTGTGTACACACGTTACAGCTCTTCCTTGGAGTTTGTGACCTTCCTTGGCTGACACGGAGGAATCTGTTGGTCCAGAGATGATATTTATTGATGTAATAGATCCTTAGGAAAATAGTTCTCATGATTTAGAAGATTGATAGTTTAGATTTTTGCGAAGGAGCTTCAAAGGTTTATCTTGCACATGTATGTAATTAGGTCTGTGAGCCCTAATTGTAAGCCCGCATGTTGCCGACCAATCTGTATTTGAATTCTATGATATACTGAATGACTGAATATGTATTTGTTCCATTTCTTTGAGTTGTTTCCATTGTGTTTACTCTTGTTGCATGGTCTGGACAGTTCATTCTGTGAACCCTCCTACTGTGACTGCACCAAGTGGTATCAGAGTGAAAGTTTGAATCTTTGGGAGCGAATTGAGTGAAATTGGCGAAGGAATTCTATAAGATCTTGTTGTGAACAAATCACTGAATTGAGGTAGGTTACTTGTGTCGCAACTGATCGTTGATTGTGAGGAAGTTGTCACCTTGTAGCCCAAGTGCCAAACTTGAGGCAGTTTGCACTTGATCCTAGGAAGAATGCTGCCGCGAAGAGTTGTTGTTGGAACAATGGTTGGTAGAATGGAAGAGATGATGGAGATGATAAAAATAATGTGAATTAGTTTGGATGTTGTTGAGGAAGATAGGCGAAGAGGATTGACACCGAGACCTAATGTGCAAAGTGATGATGAAGAAGAATTTCAATTTGTTGAACAAACTGGTGAAACCCTAGGAGGTGATGAAGAAGAAGAATCAGATCAAGTAAAGATGTTGCAAGCTATTTCAAAGATTGGAAAGAGACCTAGAGTTGATGTGCTGAATTATACTGGTAATTTGAATCCTAAAGAATTGATTGACTGGATAAATGACATGGAAGAATACTTTGAATATGAGGAAATTGAAGATCTAGAGAAGGTGAAATTTGCAAAGACAAAGTTGAAAGGACATGCTGCTATATGGTGGAAAGAAGTTCAGTTGGAAAGAAACAAAAGAGGAAAGGAAAAGATTACAAAATGGGATAGGATGGTGACAAAGTTGAAGAATCAGTTTATACCTGCTGACTATGAGTTGGAACTATTGAAAAGATTGCCAAACTTGAGACAAATGGAGAAATCTATGAAGGAGTACACTGAAGAATTTCATAAAATGATCATAAGGATATGACATAGTGAAGCAAATAAGGAGAAAGTGGCTAGATACATCAATAGACTGAGATTGAACATTCAAGAAGAACTAAGCTTATAAGGATGACATCTTTGGAAGAAGCATATCAGTTTGCCCTGAAGGTTGAAGAGAAGATGAATAAGAAACATGATCAGAGATAGAGAGGTAGAGGAGGTAAATTTCAGAGAGTTAGGACATTTTCCAAAGGAGACAGATCATATCTGGAGCAGAACAAGTTTGACAACCTATTCAAGAAGGATGACAGAGATAACAGTGCTTACTGGAGAGATGACAAAATTTTTTACCAGAGAGGAAACCCTAGTGTATACCGGAATGAAGGATACAGAAGAGAAGGAAGAGGATTTGATAAGAGAACATTCAGAGGTACTTGTTTCAAGTGTGGAGGTGAAGGACATAGAGCATTTGAATGTAATCAGGGTAGTACAAGTAAGAGGACATAAAATAGTGGAAGAGCAGCCTATGTTGAAGAAGAACTTGTTGAACTAAGTGACCCCTGTTCAGTTGGCAAACCTGAGAAAGGAGAATCATTGGTGATGAGAAGAGCACTATTTCAAGCAGAGACAAATGAGGAACCACCGCAGAGGAAAAGTTTATTCAGAACCAAATGCAAATCAGGAGGTAAGTGTTGTAAAGTTATAATTGATAGTGGTAGTTCAGATAATCTAGTTTCAGAGGAGATGGTGACTAAGCTGAATTTGGAAAGATTGAAACACCCTAAGCCCTATCAGATAGCATGGATTCAGGATGATCATAAGGTACTGGTGAGTGAACAATGTTTGGTGAAATTTCATATTGGATATTATCATGATGAAGTCTTGTATGATATTATGCCTATGGATGTTTGTCATATCTTGTTGGGTAGACCTTGGCAATATGATAGAAAAGCTATACATGATGGGAGAAAGAATACATATACTATAACAGAAAATGGAAAGAGAATTACTTTGATTCCTTTAGAAGATGATCCTAAGAGTGAAGTATGTGGAAATGCTAGAATCTGTTTGGTAGATGGAAGAAAATTTCTGGATAGTTTGAAACATGGGAATATGTGTTATGCCTTGATTCCTAAGAAGCCTAAAGCATTGAAGAAGCAAACTGAAGAGACGCAACTGAAGGAGATAAGAGAGTTGCTGACAGAGTATGAAGACATCATATCAGATAATGTACTTGAAGGATTGCCACCTATAAGGAGTATCAGTCATCACATGGATCTTATACTGGGAGCAAGTTTGCCTAACAAAGTAGCACACATAATGATGCTGGCAGAGAATAAAGAATTGAATAGATAGATACAAGAGTTGTTAAGGAAAGGTTTGATCAAAGAAAGCTTGAGTCCTTGTGCACTTTTTGCAGTATTAGCACCGAAGAAGGATGGAGAATGGAGAGTGTGTACTGACTCTAGAGCAATAGACAAGATTACAGTTAAGTATAGGTTTCCTTTACCTAGAATGGATGACATCATGGATTGTTTGAGTGGAGAAAGATATTTCACAAAGATAGACTTGAAGAGTGGATACCATCAGATCATAATCAGAGAAGGTGATGAGTGGAAGACTGTTTTTAAGACAAATGAAGGATTGTATGAGTGGTTAGTGATGCCTTTTGGATTGACAAATGCACCGAGTACTTTCATGAGATTGATGAATGAAGTCCTGAAGAAATTCTTAGGTAAGTTTGTGATTGTATACTTGGATGATATTCTGATTTTTGGTAAGACAAAAGAAGAAAATTTGTGGCATATTAGAGAAGTTTTGCATAGATTGAGAGAAGAGAAGTTGCTGATAAACATCAAGTGTAGTTTCATGAAAGAAGAGTTGGTATATTTGGGATTTGTGATTTCTACGGAAGAATTGAAGATGGACCCTGATAAAGTGAAAGCAATTGTTGAATGGCCTACACCAGAGAGCATTGGAGAGGTTAGATCATTTCATGGATTGGCTAGTTTCTACTGGAAGTTCATAAAAAATTTTAGTTTAGTATGTAACCCTGTGATAGAGACAATGAGAGGTACAGAAAAGATTTCAAGTGGACATCAGGAGCAAATAAAAGTTTTGAGTTGTTGAAGCAGAAAGTGATAGAGCAACCTTTTTTGGCATTACCGGATTTCAATAAGGTATTTCAAGCTGATTGTGATGCAAGTAGAAATGCGATTGGAGCAGTATTAAGTCAAGAAGGTAGACCTGTAGCATATTTTAGTGAGAAGTTAAATGATGCAAGGAGAAGATATTTAGTTTATGATCAAGAGTTCTACACCATAATTCAAGCCTTGAAGAAGTGGAGACATTACTTGTTGCCTAAGGAGTTTGTGTTGTATATAGATCATTAAGCTTTGGAATATTTGAACAGTCAAGGTAAGTTGAATTAGAGACATATGAGATGGGTAGAGTTTATGCAGAGTTATACATTTATGTTGAAGCATAGGAATGGGAAATCAAACAAAGTTGCTGATGCATTGAATAGAAGAAGAAACTTGTTGACAGAAATGAGAGTTGAAGTGTTGGGTTTTGATGAATTAAAGAACATGTATGAGGGAGACACTGATTTTGCCAAACCTTGGAAAGCATGTAAGGAACCTATTGTGACAGATAGGAGTAAGTGGTTGGACTATTTCATTCAAGAAGATATGTTGTTCAAAAGAAATCAGTTGTGCATACCTAGAAGTTTAATGAGAGATAATTTGATTAAGGAGAAGCATAGTGGCGGATTGGCAGGACATTTTGGCATTGATAAGACAGTGGCTTTGGTGAGTGAAAACTGCTTTTGGCCTCAGATACATAAGGATGTTCAGATATTTGTGTAGAGTTGTAGAGTTTGTCAAGTTGCAAAAGGGAGTAGTCAGAACATTGGATTGTATAAACCTTTAACAGTACCAGAGAGACCTTGGGAAGACATAAGCATGGATTTTGTAATGGGATTGCCGAAGACACAGAGAGGACATGATTCAATATTTGTAGTGGTTGACAGATTTTCAAAGATGGCTCATTTCATACCTTGTAAAAAGACAACTGATGCAGTACATGTAGCTAACTTATTTTTCAAGGAGATTGTAAGATTGCATGGATTACCTAAGAATATAGTTTCAGACAGAGATACAAAGTTTGCCAGATATTTTTGGAAGATACTTTGGAAGAAGATGAAGACAGATTTGAAGTTCAATTCAACTTTTCATCCATAGACTGATGGACAGACATAGGTAGTGAATAGGAGTTTGGGAAACTTGTTGAGATGTTTGGTTGGAGAGAAGACAGGAAGTTGGGATTTGATTCTTTCACAAGCAAAGTTTGCATACAATAATTTAGTAAATAGGAGTACTGGAAGAACACCTTTTGAGATTGTTACCGAAGTGAATCCTAGAGGAGTAGCAGAATTAAGAGATATCAGCATGGAAGAAAAGAGAAGTGCAGAAGCAGAAGAATTTGTAGATCACATGAAGACAGTGCATAATCAGGTGAAGAAGCATTTGGAGGACATGAATAGTAAGTACAAAGAGAAGACAGATGAGAAGAGAAGACATAAGGAATTTGAAGTGGGAGATGAAGTGATGGTGTACTTGAGAAAAGAGAGATTTCTAGTTGGGACTTATTACAAGTTGAAGATGAAGAAGTTTGGACCTTGTAAGATGCTCATAAAATTTGATTCAAGAAATGCATATGAAGTGGAATTACTGGAGAGATTGGGTATATCACCTATTTTCAACATTACAGACTTATATCAGTATCATGAAGCAGAGTTTAGTGATAGCATGGACGAAGACTTGAAGAAGTAGTTACCACACAAAACACCAGAGCAGATTGAAGACATTTTTGATAGCAAAATTGGACGCAGCACTAGAGGAAAACAATACAAAGAATATCTTGTGAAGTGGAAAGGCAGACCGGAAGAGGATTCATCATGAATTTCTCAGGCTGAGGTGGACCGTCTTGGTTCTCCCTTAGCCCCAGCAAAGTGAGGGACTCACTTTTTCAATAACCCCAGATGTCTGATGCAGGAGCATCCTTGGTTCAAGAGTAATCTTGCATCAACCAAAAACATTTGCATTTCAGTTTGTTTCTTCCATTTTCTAGTTCAGTTCAGGCAGTTCAGTCAAAAGTAGTTTCAGCTTTTGGTCCGGTATTCTACCATAGTTTCATTTCACACCTTGCAGATCTGGGCTTAGCATCTACATTCATTCATCTACATCATATCCAGAACTCAGAGCATTTGGATCAGTTATCGGAAAGATATCGCTATCAAAAGATCAGAGAAAACCTAATAGTCTCTTATAATCAACGGAAAGAGAAGACTTGCGGATCATTCCTTGACTTGTGGATCTTAATGACACATCATTCAATGATCTTTGGTGCATGGCCGACCTTCCCCAAGGGTCCACACATCATTCCATTCATTTGAGGAAGTGTTCTATGCATTTAGGTCTGACCTCTATGTACACATGTTACAGCTCTTCCTTGGAGTTCGTGACCATCCTTGGCCAACGCGGAGGAATCCATTGGTTTGGAGATGATATATATTGATGTAATAGATCCTTAGGAAAGCAGTTCTCATGATTTAGAAGATTGATAGTTTAGATTTTTACGAAGGAGCTTCAAAGCTTTATCTTGCGCATGTATGTAATCAGGCCTGTGAGCCCTAATTGTAAGCCCGCATGTTGCCAGCCAATCTGTATTTGAATTCCATGATATACTGAATGACTAAATCTGCATTTGTTCCATTTCTTTGAGTTGTTTCCATTGTGTTTACTTTTGCTGCATGGTCCGGACAGTTCATTCTGTGAACCCTCCCACTGTGACTGCACCATCCATCCTAATGATGGAGATGGTGTCATCATGCCCTAGACAAGTAAATCCCCATCCATGGTTGAGGATTAGAAAGAAAGTAAGGATTAATACTTGAACATAGTCGATACTGAATTGTGTTACTAATTGAATTGAATGTGGATTATGCTATGATGATTTGATCTCATTATTTATGTTATGTAGTTTTGTTCTCATTATTAATTATGCTATTATAGATGAATTTACTATGAATGATGTTATGAACTAGATATTATCTTAATTTATTGATCTTTAATATTTCTAATGCCCCTTTCTAGTGATCTTATTGTACGCAAGTATAGAAATCAGGAATATCCTAAAAGGGGACATTACATTCTCACTGCTCCATGCTTCCTTAGTATTTTGTAAACAAGTTGTAGGAGATCTATTCAAGACATGATTTACTATATTGACAACCTCAAACCAAAGAAACAAAGGAATATCCTTATATTGTAACATGCATCGTGCCATTTCCACTAAGGTCCTATTCTTTCTTTCAACAACACTATTTTGTTGAGTATATCTGTTAGACATTTCTATTTTGATCCAATGATGTTCACAGAAATCATTGAATATGTTATTGACATATTCTCCACCATTATCTATTCTTATTCACTTGATCCTATTCCCACTTTGATTTTCCACAAATGCTTTAAACATTTCAAATTTGCCAAACACTTCATCATTTTACATAAGGAAGTAGGCCCAAACCTTCCTTGAAAAATCATTAATGAATTTGTTCAGATGTACCTAGCTCCCTCTTGGTAGAGGATTCATAGGCCCACATAAATCATTATGGACAAGTTCAAGAGATTTACTTGCCCTCCATTTATAATTTTCAAAGTTGTCTCCATGTAGTTTGCCAACCATGCATCTTGTACACACATTTGTGTTTACCCTTATCTTTGAAAGCATAGCTAAACTTTGATAATTTAAGTGACCAAATCTTTGCTGCCACAACTCACTTGTAGAGGTGCATGTAGTTATGTAAGCTGTCTTATCTACATAGGACAAAAAATTGTAAATGGTATCACTCTCAACTCATGTAGCCATAATTTTGAATCCATCATTAATGTTCTTTATTAGACACTTATCTAAATAGATTTCCACCTTATAACCATGTTGAGTTATTTGACTACTAAGAGAATATTTTTTGATAACTTAGGTACAATGTTCACATATGTTATTTCTAATTTCCTACCATCATGCCCTTTCATTGGAATTGAACCCATTTCTTTAATTTCATGTGAACTATCATCACCCAAAAATATGCTTACACCTATCACTTTTTCTAAAGAACCAAAGAAGCTCTTATTATAGGTCATATGTTGGCTAGCCCCTAAATCAATGTACTATGTGTTATTTGAATTTCCTTGAACAACTAAAGAGCCCATCTATATATTTTTATTATGTTCACCTTCTTTCTAAGAAAATGTTGATTGTTTTCTTTGATAAAACTTTCTTTGCCCTCCTACATGTGATTTCCTAGGACATTGATCATTTTTATGCCCTTCCTCAAGCCACAATTGTAACATGTGATGAAATTTTCCCTTCTAGAATTGTCCTTTTGATTCTACCATTTTTGAAAATTGTGCCTTTGTTGATTATCCCTTAGTTGATTGCACTACCTTTGATTATGTTTATGTGAATTCCCTTGATCCCTTGATTTTTTTGTCTTTGATTTTGGTATGATTTATCATAATTGTAATTTTTATATGTGCCTTTGGCCATAAATGCTTATGAACTCTTGCTAGATTCACCTATGAAATTTTTAAGTCTATCCTCTTTATTCACTAAATCCTCATATATTTCTATTTTATATTGTCATTTTTTTTATTGGCTTCAATGTGCATATGAAATTATGATACTTATTTGGAAGAATTTCAATCAAAATCTCTATGTGTGTATGTGTGTATCACTCATAATAAAAATAAAAATAAATAAAATATAGGTTGTTATATAAGCATAAAGTTGTTTAAGTTAGTGAACAAAACTTTCAATCTTTTCAAGAGATTTACGTTCCCTCCATTTAGACTTTTCAAACGTGTCACTATGTAGTTTGCCAACCATACATCTTGTACACACATTTGTGTTTACCCTTATCTTTGAAAGCATAGCTAAACTTTGATAATTTAAGTGACCAAATCTTTTCTGTCACAACTCACTTGTAGAGGTACTTGTAGTTATCTAAATTGTCTTATCTACATAGGACAAAAAATTGTAAATGGTATCTCTCTCTCTCTCTCTCTCTCTCTCTCTCTCTCTCTCTCTCTCTCTCTCTCTCTCTCTCTCTCTCTCTCTCTCTCTCTCTCTCTGTGTGTGTGCGCGCCACTCATAATAAAAATAAAACAATATAACATATAGGTTGTTATATAAACATAAATTTGTTTAAGTTAGTGAACAAAACTTTCAATCTTCCTCTCCAATTACAACTAAAAATTTACACCTATAGATATGAGACTCTTCTCCTCTCCATCACCATTGACGTTTATTAATGAAGTTGTTTGAGATTCAGCAGAGAAATTTCCTCATGTGACTTGTATTATTAAAAGTATGGAGCTTGTCATATCCAAAAAAATAAAAGAACTAAAAATCAACATTTTTAACTTGACTTATGTTAGGGTGTGTTGTATTTTCAAGGATGGTTGGAGGGAAGGAAGGCTTACCTAATTTTAGAACATACATATTTAAAATGAGAATTAAGCGTGCAAAAGTTGCTTTGCATCGTTTGGGTGTACCACTCAATTATGTTGTATTTGCAAAAAAAATGTAAAGAAAACAAGCTTATCCTCAAATTTTGGGTGGAAAAAACACATCAAAAAGGTAAATTGATTGATGTGAAAGATGTGCAAAATTTGACAAAAGAAAGACTTGATGAAATGATTAATTCAATTGGAGGTTTTGATTTGATAATAGGTGGAATACCCTATAATAATCTGACATGCAACAATAGGAACACAAGGGATGTGCCAAAAAAGTCCATTTTTGAGCTACTTGAATAAGTGGCATTGTTTCCAATTGAATTGGATGCGCCATGTATGAATCAATGAAGCTTGCAGATGAGATGTTGCTATTGTTAGAGAAAGCTTGGAGACGAGATGTTGCTATTGTTAGAGAAATCTTGGAGACAAGATGTTGCCTCATTCTTTCCCTTTGTAAAAGTACCATTTCGTGAGGCTCTAGTGGATACCATAGCCTGATCTTTAATGTAGGGTTTTCCATTAGAATGTTTGACCATAGCTCGAAGTCCATCACACAATGGAACACTTTTTGCCACTGTGTTTATGTAGTTAAACTTAGTATTATAATCCCATGATGGCCAATGATTTTGTGTTTTAGGAAATGTCTCTTCAATTATCATGGGTGGTAAAGATAAAATCTGGAAATAATTATTCATAGGAAGGTTATGCATGTAGCCATGTTTTCCACTTGAAACTTAAAAGTACTTTGAATCAACAAATTTTAGTTTAACATCATACATAAATAAGAATATGGTTTGCCCATACACCCTTTGGCATACTATACACATATTCAAAGGAACACAAGGGATGGGCTAGAGGGGAAGCATTCCTCTATTTTCTATGAATTTCCACGTATTGTGAATTATATAAGGCATGCAATGCATTCAAGTGTAACTTGACAGAATAATGAAACCTTCATTTTGTACTAATCCGGACTTCAATAAATTATAAATTCCTTATTTTCATAGCCAAGTTTCTGCCCAAATTGAAGAGGCTACCAAAAACAAGTATTGAAAATTATGGACATTATTATTATTTTGATTATATGTAGCAAATTTGTTTGCACAATCAGCATGCCAATTGTAGACCCATATGATATTCTAGTTATGAATTCTTTATTTTGCACTTGTCTACACTTAAATAGATTAGTAATTTCTTATTTTTTCATAGTCTTGTTGCCCCAAATTGAAGAGGTTAGCAAAAACAAGTATTGAAAATTATGGACATTCCTTTGATTATATGGAGCAATTGAAGTCCAGATTAGTATAAAATCAAGGTTTCGTTATTCTATCAAGTTACACTTGAATGCATTGCATGCCTTACATAATTCACAATCCGTGGACATTCATAGAAAATAGGGGAATGCTTGTTAGTGTTACTATAAGTACTAATAATTGAATGAAATGTACCCTTTAGATTTAAAAAGCAATCAATCATGTGATGCCACATCAACCCACCAACAAAACATGACTTAATGCACACCTATTGGTCCACCCTTTTTTGGGGGGAACTATTTGACACCTCAACAAAAAGCATGGTGATGTGGCATCATATTTGATGATGTGGCCCTGAAACCTTAGTTATAAGCAGCGACATTGCCAAGTAAGCTATTGTAAAATTTTTGGAGTGATTCGAAATTGCCACGTATGATTTTGAGAGGTGTGAAGTTAGGGTGCACCACTACTCGGTCCTCTCCCCTATACTCTCTTTTTGAGAATACTAATATTAAAAACAAATAGAAAATTCCTCTTTACTACTATTACAAATATGCCCCCATTATTTATTGATCTTACCTACTCAATTTTGCAAACTATGTATACTTTAAGTTCCCATATATAAATTAATGTTTGCTTTATCATATGGAACTCCTTTCCACATCCATTCTTGGCATATTGCAGACTAAGGTGGGATTGTTAGTTTATGTAAATACACATAGGTATATTACATCGAAGGCTTAAAAAATTGCCGCCCATAATGGGATATAACACGAGGGTCGTGACTCGTGACTCATGACAATGACAATGCTGCAATGATGTCAAATTTTGAGAAAAAATGAGCAAGTTATGCTTAGGCAGAACTTTGGTCTGCAACAAGATATACGAAACTTTGGTCTGCAACAGGATATATGCAGTAGACCCAAAATTCCCCACAATATGCAATAGACCCAATTTTCCCCACAATATGCAGTTGACCCAGTTTTCCCCACAATATGTAGTTGACCCAATTTTCTAGTTTTTCCTACAATATGTAGATGATCCAATTTTTCCCGCAGTATATAAATGACCCAATTTCTTCCGCAATATCACAATGGGTCACTTTTTCTCACTGCACCACTTGAAAGCGCCTAGAAAGTGACAAAAACAATTTTTGACCGCCTGTATGATCAACCCAAGAGCCAATTAATGAATGACACATGTCCCATTCACATGATGAATGTGGTGGCCACCTCAAATGCCTATAAGTAGAGGAATTTCACACTAAAAGAGGTGGACTTCTCCATAGTGAGTTTTTGGCTTCTGCAGGAGTTTTTCTACAGACTTTAGATTTGTAGGAAGATTGTTTTGGGTTTTCATAGGAAGGCTAGGTTAGTATGATCTAACTATTGGAATGATTGTAAGGCTTAGGCCAAGGCATGTAAGAAGACCATTAGACTCATGTTGTAATGTTTCCTGTTGCATATGAATAAAGAGTTTTCTGTTCATTGTTGTGAGTTGTTCATTTCGTTGCCTAGTTCAGTAGCTTGTCAAAGCCCCTGAACCTTGACCTGCATCACTCTCAATTATTCTTTATGTAATGAAAAGACTGCAAGTGGCATGATTTTTGCTGAAAGTTGGCACATACCCCAAACCTTACTTGATTCCATTTGCACTCATTCCTAGGGACCAATCCTAATCCTTATTTTATACATTCCTCACCTAAGGTCAAATCAACAATTTGCACAAATGACCCATTAATTCCACAATTTACAAAATCGACTCTAGAGCTTTTAGTATTCGTATTCAAAGTTAGGGTCGACCTAACCCTTCCAAATAGTCATTTTCCATCGACTCGAAGTACAGAACATTTCATTTGTGTCCTTTAGAGTTGTATTTAAGGATTGATCCTAGTTCATTTTGAGCATCTTAGAAATCATCCATCAAGAGCATTCAAGATACATTCATTTGTTTAATCAAAGTGTTTATAATTGCATTACTTACTTGCATCAACATCTAAGGCATTTGCTACATGTTTGCTTGTTGTCTTTGCTCATTACCAAAAGTTCTTGACTTTGTATCTTAGCGATTTAACCAAAGGGAGACATATTCTTTATCATTAGTAAGCTCCAATCACACAACCAAGTTTTTATGCAAAATAGATACAAGCATTCTAAGTGAGTTGAAGGCAAATATTTAAAGATTTCTAGAGATTTGATTTGCATATCCAAATCATATCCACACTCTCATAGGTCAGATCCACCGAAGTGCAATCCATCCTACATTTGCAGAATTAACTTATAATGATAGACAATAATTTTATAAATCTTGAGGCATTCATCTAATCATTCTTAATTTTTTTACATAATGACGATTTTTTTAACCATCACACATTAGATTTTAATTTAATCTCTAATATAAATGAATATATTTACTATCCCAACTAATTAATTATAAGGTGATGATTTCATTATGTTTATAAGGGAGAGGGGCCAGTTGCCGCCCACGCCCCAATAACCGCTATGTTTTTAATCACTTGACCCCCCAATTAAATTTTAAAAAAGAACCAATACATGTAAAATACCAACGAAATAAATTAACACAAATGCACCAATACATGTTCACAACATTTGTACATGTTCACAAATGCACCAATACATTTGTAAATTAACCAATGAAATTAATACAAGTGTACAAATGTGATGGTGAGCGGTTACCGGCACATCAGTGCGGATGTATGGGGGCGACATGTTGAAATGACCATTTTTCGACCCATGTGCACATAACGTGTCCTACAGGGAAATGTATAAGTGCCCATAAGCCAAAAGAATAGCTTTAAGCTCTTCGGTCGCATACGGAAAAACCCAAAAAAACCATCGAAATTTGATATGTCTAACTATGTGCTTGATGTGCAAGAAGTTAGGGTGGGCGGCTACCGGCCCCTCTCAATATTATTTTACACCAGGGTTTTATTTTTAAAAAGGGATTTTATTCTCCCTTTCAAAGGAGAAATAAAAACGTGAAATCCGTTGAGACATGGTCATGTACTATATTCTTAAAACGCCCTATTTTATGTAAAATACAGATAGGTATATTACATCGAAGGCTTAAAAATTGCCGCCCATAATCGGGATATAACACGAGGGTCATGACAATGCTGCAATGACGTCAAATTCTTATCCTTCCACAAAGCAACAAAGGAAAAAACAATTCTCGGGGTTCAATAAAAATAGACCAGATGGCAAGCGGGAGCGAGGTGGGTCGCCTTTCAACCTCCAACCAAGAAGGTTACCCTAGATATTCCTTGATCGGCCATTCCTATGAAAGGAGAAGATTGAAACCCTAACCCTTGCAAAGCTTTAAGGAAGTGTTAGCAGAGAAGAAGAGTAAAGCAAGCAAAGGAATGCATTTTATTTTCATATACCCAGGGTTGCCCGTAGGACCGGCAGGCGGTTATGGCGGCTTCTTTGGTCCAGATATTTTTTCGCAGTGGAGAGTTTTGCCTACCACAGTCCTGCCTGACAGCGATCCGTCTATTAACAGCAAAATACGCAAAGCAGAGTCGGGATCTTCCAGCCGCATGCCCTGCGTCTCTTCACGGCGGCCTAAAGCGCTCAGGATCGGGGAAAATGAGCACCTCAAGTATGTCAATAAAGCAGAGACCCCTCGCAGCCCCAGCTTCTGTTATTTGCCGTATGATGACCTAGAGTTCGGCGCTGTTGATCACCGCCGCCGTCTTTTGACGGCAAATGACTCCGCGGGAAATAATGGCTTGTGGGATCCTCAATTGTTCGTCGTCGGGAAAGAAGAAAAATCTATCTTCTGATCGGCGCTCAGCTTGCACCAAACGTGGTATTGGAAGTCGTCTCTTTTTTGTATACGCATTGTATATATGCTTTTGTATACTCATTGTATATATGTATGCCTGATACGGCTGGATATCTGTATTTTGTACTGTTTTAGTGTTTTACACGTAGTTATCCGATAGGCTTTTATATGTAAGCATTATAATGCTCGGAAAATTGTCTCACGCCGTAAGAAAAATTCACGGCGGAAAATTTTCTAAACTCGGCGGTTGTTCCTATCGGCGTATTCCTTGACCCTCCTATGGGTGCAAGTGCTAGTATTATGTATGCCTGATGACTGTAATGGTTTTAAAGTTTTTCAATTAAGAATGACGTGTCTATATTATATTTTACGTTTTTATTTTTATTTTTTAATCGAAAATAATGTATTATATTTTTTTATCAGCAAACACAATGTATTATATTAATTAACTACCATCTTTTTATTTTTATATTAAGTGTTGTCTAATATTGGAGTTGACATTTGTACTCTGTATCAGTAAATAAAAGAGATTCCAGTTATAAATGTTATGTGTTTGAATTACACTCTGCAATTTATCATTTTATAAGGAAATTTTGGAATGGGAAACATTGATTCAAGCGTTTTGAAAATCGAAGGATTACATATATTTTTGCTGGAAGAGACATTTGAACTTCAGTGCCTTAGATTTTGAGGTAATGGATTAATGTCATCTTTAGAGTGAATTTTTTTTTTTACATTTTGCAACAAGTTAAAATATAAAGAATATTTTTTATCAAACTTGTAAAAAATAGATAAAATGGATAGTTGCCACGAAACCTCCATATTTCCTCATAGGGTAAGGAAAACAAACTAAGAGAGTTAAAAGGAGGGCCTCATAGTCCACCGAGAAACAGATAGATTATTTGGCCTCCATGCAAAATCTTTCTTCTAATTTCTTAACCCTTATGCATCTTTGTAGAGGATGACATAGGAATTTTGAACAATTGGGTTTTCTACCACCTTGACCCCACCCTCAGTGCCCTTTACCCCCAGTCAAATCCATAGAGCCCTTTTCTAGAAAAAGCCTATCAAAAGAAGCCTGATCTTTCAGTGCCTTCACCTCCCCAATCAAATCCATAGAGCCCTTTTCTAGAAAAAGCCTATCAAGAGAAACCTGATCTCTATTAGCAATCTCCTCCAAAGTTTTTTCTGGGCCAACAATTTAAGACTCAAATTGTGAAATGGTAAGGATTTCTTTAGGAGACAAAAACTCATCCTCATATCCCAGAGTCTAGATGCTCTAAATCACCATCATTTTCACTTGAATGTGGGCAGTCTTAGTGAACTATTTGAGAAAAAGAGGCTTCACAACACGGCCCATCTCTTGGTCAAGATTCATAGAAGAAGAGAGGACATCGAAAAGAGCTTGAAAATGTCTTAGTGTTGTGGCTCTTGGTCTTGGTCCCCTAGACTGCTTGGTCTCGTGGACGTCATTAAAAATCATTCGTTCATTCACTTTACAAAAATCTTACCATCAATCTCACAAAGAAAATCAATGATATTCTGAACAATAAAGTCTGCAGCATCCACCTCACAATTGATTTAGGAGGCGATTCACCAAACAAGGTACATGCAATAGGGCATCCGCATGGCTTGCAGGAACTATGAGGATACTTTTCAGATTAATGATACACCAGAGCACCTGGGAGGATGCTCTAGAGAACACAAAGATCCATATCTACTCTCCAACAAATACTGCACATGCTCCAGTAGCAGCACATTACACTTTGCACAGAGATAAACACTTCTGCAACAAACATGCATTGTCCAATCAAAGATGCATTGGCAAGACTGCGACGTCTACTTAACAAATTTGCTCATCCCATCGTTAAGAGCGTCATTCTGCAATCTACAAATGGATCAGTCAAATGCCAAATCATCAGGAACACATGAACAAAATCCATGGGATGAGAAGCCAATCAAGGAAACAATTCGACTTCTCAAGGAGACGGTTCGACTTCCTAGTGGCTTTTGATTTCCATAGCATGAATCATTGTAAACTATATATACATATATTTGTAACATAGTTTAGATCAATAAGCAATCAAAATAAGGGAAGATAAACAATCATACACTTTTTTTAAGGGTATGCCATGTATGGAATATATAGATGAATAAAAAATACATGCTCCCTTTAGTTTTATATCTTTCTTCTTTGTTTTGCACAATTTTGTTAATAAGCTTATGCATATGCCTTGAAGCAACAATCCTTTGAAATAGAAGGAGAAACAAACCAAAAAATTCTTGGCGTTGCATTTCAAAAATCAGCTATGATTTCTCCAAGCAAAGTCCGAATCATGTCACAGAAACACTTAAAGAGTATAATCAGGCTTGGGAGAAAGACACTCATTTCTTATGCTCCATCTGATTATAGCGAAAACAACGAAAAGGCAGTCCTTAATAATCTACATATTTTATCCAAAAAACATGTGTAGAATGAATTCAAATGAATTGACAAAGCGATTTCGAAATCCCTGCCAACACACAAAACCTGACAAAATAGTTTTGTAAATCTTCCCAATTCAGGTCAATTCGAATGAACTCGCCAACTTGTTCAGCAAGAAGCTTCAACAGTTTGACATGACACATAACCAAAGAAAGATCATATAATCTAATCCAAATAGGAACTTTGGAGGACACTTCATCTGGGTTGAAATAAAGTTGCCAAGGTCTCATGAAGACCCTATTCTGCCAAAAGAAACCAGGGACTGTTGTCCCAAATAAAATTGAAAAACAAGGAAAAAAAACCCTAGCAAGGAGGGAAGCAGACGGATCTTTAATGCTGCTCCACCTTTTTTCCATCCGCCTATGAATCTCCAAAAGCAAAAGGCTTCTGAAACTCATGAAACGACAAACAATGGATCTTCTGCCAAAATGATCAGAAATGGAATAGATGCTGTGTGATCGGAAAGGCAAAATTCAGGAATGCCTGAAGCAAAAGACACTGGAATGACACCCAAAAAGATTGAATCGGAATCCTACTGAATCTCCCCTCCCAAAGCCTGGGCTTGACCCTGCCGTTCAATTCTAACGGAGTCCTACTGGACGTCACAGATTGGAACCGTGCCCTGGGGAAATCCTGTCACCAGAACAGGGCAATATGCCATGTCCTCTTTCATGATCCGCGCCTTACAGAAGAGACCACAAGAGTGAAAGGGATTTGATGCGTTTTTACATACTTGCAAAACAGCCCTCTCCTCTAGCATATCCTTCTGTACAGACACTTTTTCCACAACACCCTCCTCATGTTGAGAAAAGTCCTTGCAAAGCCCTAGATTTCTCCGTTGAACCCCTTAACTGCCTTCCCCGAGCTATCTTCATCAAGCACAGAGACCGAAGGAGGTTGAGAAAGCAACCAACGATCAAGGAAAAGAGGGGAATAGCTGGGTTTTTGCTGAATAATCTGTTTACAAAAGTCACCCAAGCAATGGTAGGGATTTGAGGCGTTTTTCCAATCTATATGACCATTCCTATCCACCAAACGAACATCAGATCGGGCAATTTCCTTGTCCACTTGCACTAGGGTTCTTCAAGAATTTAGAAAGCCGCGCTTAAGAGGTTTTTTGAAGTCTGCACGCCGCAGGAGACTGCGTCTTGTTTCTCCCCGGGCTACCCTTTGATCCCAGCAAACAATTTAGAAGGGCGAACCGAAAGCTGCCACTACGCCGTTTGAAGTCTGCTTCATCTGCCTCCTCTCACCTCCCACGCCTTTGATAACATATTTTCATGATCACAATTGTTCTAACACTAAATTTATGTAGGGGAGGAGCCGGTGGAGCAGGGTAACTTTGTGACCATGTAGCGGTTACATGGAATATTGTAGGACCTCCATTTTTTTTAGAAATGTAGTATGGACTCTTATCTATCTACAACTAAGGTTTGGAGGTGTGACTCATCACACAACCGCCACATCAGCACATCTAGTGAGAAAGTGTCCTTAAAATGAATTTTTAAAGGTTTAACCAAAACTTTATCATAGAATCCTTAGTAGTTGACCAAAAAAATATCATTTGTTGTTAGAACAAACATCATATTCTTATTTAAAATATAATTTATATGCAACCTTAATGAACTCAATACCTTTTGACAACCATGAATCTTGTTATCTCTAACTTTTATATCCAACACAAATGACCCAATAGTTGAACACAAAATACTATTTATTGTTTATGATTATGATAAGTAGCAAAACAAGGGTGTTGATCCCTTAACAACACAGCCCAGGGAGCAAAAAACAGAGCACAAACAACACCCAAACAACAAAAAGAGAACAACAACACAGGCACAATAGCCTTGCTGTAAAATTGCAAAACCAACAAAGGGGATCTACACAACACCAGATCCCGAACAGGTTAATCTAACTTCCTTGACCCTAGGCCTCGAAGCAGCGACAAATTTAGGGAGGCCTTTCTTTCTCCGTTGGACCACAATCCAAGAAAACTCTGAGTCCAACTCCTCCGAACGAGGCGAGAGGAGAGGTTTCTCAACAAATATTGCGACCAAAGGGACCTTGTGCAAAGCCGAAGAAGAGGAAGATAGAGCCGAGGAAAAAACAGGAATCAACGAAGTAGCAATCTGGTGTTGATTAGGGGCCAAGAATACAATCGGGGCTAATGAAGGATACCCAGTTCGAGCAGACAAAAGTGAATCAGAAGAAATCGTGGGGTTCGTTGCAACCTGCTCCACAGGGGGAGCAAGCAAAGTTTCTTGGGAAGGCTCGTCCTCCTGAGAAAATCCATCCACTGAGGAAGCGCTAATTGTTAAGTGCTCGTTGAGTGCATTCTGCCACCAAGTTGCAGCACCCTTACGGCGAGAGTGAGGACAACCGGAGGCCAAGTGACCAATAGAGAAACATTGTCTACATCTGAAGGAGAGACCCTCATAGTCTAACTGTTGTGTTCAAGGCCTATCCCCTACCATTAAAACCGCATCTCCATGAAGGGGTTTGGAGATGCTTGTTACCTAAATTTTACTGTAGCTCATTCAGGTAGAGTGTCGATTCAAAATTTAAAAGGTACATGTCATCTAGTCCTTCATACATTACATTCAAGTGCATAAATGAAATAATTCAAGAGATTATGTTTATTAGATTACTGCATTTATCCAAGTGCATGTAACATAAGAAAGATTATCCAAAATCTTTTCCGAAGAATAAATAATCTTTATTGAATGTAAAATGTACATTATCTCACACAAGCCGTGAAGTTAACTTTCTTATTCAATGAAATAGAAGAACAATCTATACATGAATAAGTAAATGTAAATAAATGTGCATGTAAGGTTAGAGGCCAGTCATTGCCTGAGAATGACTGGTTCTGGTGTGTTGCCTTGTTGCCCCGAGTTGTCTTTGTCCTTCCTAGTTTCATGTCGTCTCTGGTTCCTGCATCTGACAAAACCAGTGGTGTTAGGGCGATGCTCTAAGCAATAAATGGTCCCAAACCATACATGAACAAGATACTATGCATGTATAAACTGATCCTCAATTACATTAAACAAGAAATGTATACCTTGGATGTCCTAGAGAACGATCAAGTCACCAAACACATCCAAAATATGCATTTATTTTCTAACAAGTTTGCTTCATGTGCAGATACAGGTGTAATTATGTTTCTGTTTGATTCATCAGGTTACATTATGAGTGGAGGAAATGTGGCTCCCACAAGGGTTGAGCCCAGCTCGTAGTCCTTACAGAACATTTCATATGCAATATACAAATGTAAGACAAACTGCCAGGGAGATGAGGAATAGTCATAAGAGAACAATCTGGGATAGTCCATAATGGCAAAGATACAAGGTATGAAGACAATCAGTCTGAGAGAAGCACAGTCATCTGTTAGGGACAACAAAAGAAGTAAAGAGTAGAAACAATCTATATAAAGTTTGAAGGAGATAAGGATAGTGTCACAAAGGGTCAGTATAGGACAGTTAAGAACAAAGAGTATGTCTAGAAGAGAGACCTTATGAAGAAGAGCTTACAGAGATATCAATTCACTATCTTTTGAGGGACAAGGACACAAGTTTGAGTTTCTTATGACTTTTCTTAGTCATGACAAAGAAGCCATTAAAAGACCATAGAGACCTTGCACAATGAAGACAGCAGGACATCAGTCACATGTTTTCATTATATCTGGAAAAGTACGATCTGAGTTCTTGAGATTTTTGGACAAAAATTAGGAAACAAGAAGAAGAAAAAACCCAATAAATTTCTCACGAACCCAGTTTATAGATTTTGAGAACTTTTCAACAATCCTAAGGCAATATTTTTCATTTTCAGATTGAAATCTCTGTTAAGAGAAGGGAGAGCCATTCAAGATAAGGTGGCTGATAAATGTCAACTGCATCAGATATGTTCATACCACGATAGGTGCTAAGGCATACATCATAGAAGAATGTCATAAAGAAGGTGTTGGTTTATGATGAATTCATATTACATGAAAGTCAACAATTCTGAAATATACAAACCATACCTACATGAAGGCCTAGCCAGAGTCAACAAGGACATCATTACAACATGGTCATGCTCATATACATCATAATGACATAGTCATACATAGAACATGTGCTACTAAGCATAAGTGAGAAAAACAAATGAAAGTTTTAGCATCATCATCTATAGGAGGTTTAAAAGATTCATCTTGCTACAACTATTGTTGTCAAATGGAGCAGTAAGGAATTATATTTATATTGTCCATCTACAGAAAATGAAAATAAGAACAATTTGTACTTCCAGAGCTTTTTCATCTTTTGCCTTCATCATAGTAATCACCTACAAGTGCAATCACATGATCAAGGTGCAACAAAAAACAGTCATATTGATTGTCATAACAACAATATGAACAGTCAAAGGAGCAGCAAATAGTTAAGAAAGTGTAGCAGCAAATAGTGTAAAATAATAGCAACATACATGCATAAAGTGTGGGGAAAAGTGCAGCAACAGTCATCGTAAAGGTGCAACAACAAATTGTTATAAAAGAACATCATGAAACAACCATAAAAATGCAGAAAGCAACAGTCATATAGCTGTTATAAAATAGTAGAAGAACAATTGTATCTCATAATCAAGGACAATGTAGTACAAAGGACAGCCATACATGACAGTTAAGGACAAATGAATAGTCCAAGGACAACCTATAGGGATATATCAACATGCAAAGAACATTAGCACTGTGGAAATAATAGTCACTAGGATCACTGTAATGACAGTCCAATGGCTAAAAAAAAATAAAAAATCAATGCATGGATCAACATTCAAAAGAGCAGCAGTGAACAGTTTAATAACAGTTATAACAATCATCTCTGATTGGGACAGTGGGAAAACATGCATGAAGATCTCCAAAAGGCAATCCAGAATGAGGACAGTACATAACTGAAGGTTTGTTTGGAGCTCTTAGTCTTAGTCTTTGACCTTGAACAAAATGTGCAAAGGCTCTTTTGAAGCATGGCTTATGCAATGAAAGTGTAACAATCATGAAGCTTTGACTGTGATAAAAATGCGTGAAGAGGATAGTGATAATGAGAGAGGTCTTCATGCAAGCCAATGACTTAGTATGATATGCAAGATGAACAAAAAGCCATCATACATAAAGGTTAACCAAAAGAGTTTGCCAAATCCCAAGTGATATGAGTTGAAGGTTCCAAAAGACCCACATAATGGTAATGGTAACAAGGTTTGCAGATCTGAGATGAGGTATAAAAGAGACCAAACGACAGTTAAAAGAGAGGATAATGATCTTTATTGAAGAACAATCTTATAAATGTTGAGGTCAGTCACTAAAATGAAGATAAATCAGTCACTATGGGCTTGACCAAATGAAGGGAATTAATCTATGTAGTACATGTTATGATAAGGATAAATAAAGCATCTGGTTGTCATCATAATGTATGATACATCAAACAGATTCATCATGGATCCTTGCAAATATGAAACAACATTCTCATATTTTTCCAGTGCTTCATTCTCATACCAATGGAAGATATGACAGTAAAAGGGCAAGTACATTCATCATAGTGAAGGTAGTGCAATTATTGAGTGACAGTCTAGAGCAGTAGGCCAGATAGTCAGCAATGCTCATAAGAAACGAGTATGCATGGAAGAAATCATTCTTTCTATGTATGTGTTTAAATCATTAGTGAACAATGAAAGACAACAGTTTCAAATTCATAAGAATGGTGGGATTATACAATGATAGTACAATATATTACACTGTAGTAAATGATCTTATTCTTCATGCTATTTCACAATACAGTGAGCAAAGTTGAGAGATAAATTTGACAGAGACAGATATAGTGGACAACTTCATGCAAAACAGAAGAAAGCAAATTATGGCCTCGGGCCTATATATCAAGTACTCACAACATGGTTTGCATTTTTGCCAAATAGGAATACCCAGTTGGGTTTTTGTGTTTTTCATTGACAAAATCATCATCAAAAGTGGAGGAAGAGCTACACAGTCGAAACCCCAAGGTTTCATTTCAGTATGTCTTTTTTCAAATGGCAAAAGGAAAATTGACCACATAAAGCCACATAAAAATGCAGATTTTCCAATTCAGAATGCACAGGAATGTCATTTTATAAGTTTTCTGTCAAAACCAAAGAGGAAGTTGTCCCAGAATAATGCAAATACAGAGCAAAAAAATATGAAGTTCTTTCAAGCTCATGCTATAGCTAGCGAAGAGAATGCAGATTTTCGAATTCAGAATGCACAGAGATGTTCTCTTTTACAAGTTTTTTGTCATGGGTTGAGCTGGAAAATGAAGAGAAGTTGTAGAGTTTTTTTTGGTCACAGAAATGCAGACTTTCGAGTAAGAATGCAGAGACGTTTCTTTTTGCAAGTTTTTTAAGTGTTTGTAATGGCTAGAGCTCATTTTGAGCCAGAGGAATGAAGATACAAAGGAAAAATCCAAGATTTTTGTAACTCATTTTAAGCAAATACTCATATTTTCTTCAAATCATGCCACATAATTTTAAGTTCAAGATGCAAGGTATCATGTAATGTTTATACACAGGTGGTTTCCCAAACACAATGACAGGAGTACAGACTTTGTGAAATGAAGAGCGGCTTATGCAATATATAGATGATACTTATCATCCCCTTCAGTTTTCTTCCTTTTAAATGCGTACACGGCCCATACAAATTCAAACCATGATCAAACACAACCATATACCTGAGGAATGAATAATGGAACAACATTATAGGCCACATCATGTGTGAGGTTTTTTGGAACAACAATGCAAGGTACAAACTCATATGATACAAAATATACAGATAATGGAGCAGCAGTCCTATGACTGCGTTGTAGACAAAAGGAAAGAGTAGAGATGCATAGTGCACAAAGAAGACTACTACAAGGATAAAAGAGAAATATAGTGGAAATAGACCCCAACTGGGTGATACAAAGAGAGCCATTTTTTTCACTTTTTCAAGAAGATGCGAGATAAGTGCATTTTGCAAAATACAGAGAGCTCGAATGATTACAGTGATAGCCGATAATGTGTTTGCATCAGTAGTCTATACTTCAACAAAAATGGTGGAGTGATAATGTTCAAACCCTAGCATTTCCATTACAATGAAATATTGAGTTTTCTGTGCAAACCGAGAGGGTTTTTTCTCCACGGCATGAAGGAGACAATTTATTTTTGAAGTTTTGTGAAAACCCAGATGAAGATACAATGCTTTTTAAGTTTTCTATCACAGGAAAAGCCATTAAAAGTCTCTTGTCTATAACAAATACATGGTTTTCATATGTTAAACGAAAAATGCCCAGAAATGCTCAAATTGAGACTCATGCTAGAGAAAACAAAGCTTTTTCAACTCATTTCAAATGATAATACATAGAAAATGAAGTTTTTTCAAGTTATGCTACAGCCAACAGAGAATAAATGCAGATAATTCCTCAGATTCAAAGTCAGCTATCAATTTTATTATGCCAATACAATGCAAAAAATCTAATAAGCTAGAGGATGGTATTTTGGTTGTGAATGTGGAAGGGGACAAAACTAATAGAAACCATGAATGCAACAAAACTGGAGCTCGTTTTGAGCTAAATACAGATGCAAAGGAGAAAGTGACCATTTTCAACTCATTTCCAACAAGGATACTCAGATTTTCATGAAATCGCGCCTCTGCTAGAGCGAAATGCAAGGTGAAAATCTAAAAAAATATAGAGAGATCATCAGAAAAAATGAGTTACCTTTGTTTCTACCATTTGCTATGTAAAATCGCAGTTTCTTCCTCAAACAACTTCCAATAGTGGCCTCAAACACAACAAATGCAATACAAGGTGGTCGGCCATCAAAAAACAAGGAAAAATGCATCAAAACCAGTCATAAATCATGGCCAGAGAGGCCCAAATCCACCTAGAATCGACTACCAAAGGTTGAAATCTTAGAGGAAACAGCGTACCAAGCATTTTTACTTAGAAAATCTGCATAGAGACCTCCCAGAATCGACAGAAATCATGCATTTTGGCCCAAAAACCCTACAGGCATGGCGACGACCAGGCTTCTTCAGCAAGCTTCGAACAATGAAATGTTTTTGTTTTCATTCTTTTGTGGCTTTTGTTTTTAGGGTTCGCTAACCCTAGGTCAACGTGCCTTTGGCATTTTTGTCCAAGCTTTAAAAAGAAAAAAATGATACGTGACTTTTTTGACCTTGTGGGCTAAGACTTTAGGTCTTATGTCTTGTATTTGATGTTCCTCTTCATAATACTTTGTTATATTTTTCTCATATAGGTCGAGTGTCTTATGTGTTAGAAGATATGCCTTGGTCTTAGTCATAAAGTGGGTATGTTGTTCTATTTGAGACATTGTGTATAGGGAGACATAAGGGTCATTTTTAAAATGTATTACATTGGGCCTTGTATCATGATGATAGATATGTATGAATGTATGAGTGCCTAGGGGTGATGAGATGCTTTGATATAGCCTTGTGACATGTGATATGATGCAAGTGTGTGAGTCGTGTTGTTTTTGCCTAGGCATTACAAGGTGTTGTTATGTCGATTTTGCATAATCTAGAGATAGATTAGATGTTGTAAACAAATGATAAAGTAATAAATTATGAATTACTTTATCATTTGTAATAAAAATGCAAAGGGGCAATATTAAGCAGATTTATCACACATGGAAAAGTAAGTCTCGTCGATTACTTTGTCGTTCTTTCACGACATTTAATTTGTCTCCAAACTATGCAAAATCGGGAAATTAAATGTTATATCCGAAATGCCATTTTTTCTGCATAGGTTTGTAATAAATATGGAATGTAAAACATTAACTAAGTGGTGTAATTATAAACCTCTTAGTCAATGTTAAATAAATGCAGAAATAATGTGTATTTATGTCATTTATTGTGCAAAATATCAGACATTTATGATGCTGCAGGGGAGGTTGACAAACAGGGAGGAGTTATTGCACAAATTTGACTTGTTTTCAATGGCCTTAAGGAGCATTTAAAGGCATTTAAAGGAGCTTTTATGGTGGGTGATGACATGCCTTGACTATTTCTACATTGGAAACCCATTTTGGAGGACTTTAGGCAGATATTTTGGAGACATTTATGAGATGCATGAAAATGGAGGTTTATCATGCTTATCTTGTTACAATTGTTTGGAGAAGTATATAGTCTTCTTCCTTGTTCATTTCTAGGAGTTCTTTCTCATGCAATTTCTGGAGAGTGATTTTTTTGCAATCCTTACTCAGTCTGAGCATGTTTTTTTTTTGTAACCCTTTTGGCATATGAAATACAGAGAACACCTTGGATACCATTGATAGTCAAATTTTTCCTTCTTATTTTTGCAGTATTGGGTATTATCAAATGTTTGATCAGGTCATTTGTGAGGTATTTTTGTTTCCTTGTGACTTTGTCTCATGTTTCAATACCTTTTCTGCAAAAGGTGTGTTTATGCAGGTTGCAAACTGTGTTTTAAAGTGTTATAAGGCTTTTTAAAGTGTGAAGTTAGCTTCCTTTTAAAGAGTTTAATGCATTTAGGCCTCTTTGTAAAGTGTTTTTGCAAACATACAGTAATAGGTTGTGTAGGTTTAGTTTCAGTTATCTGTGGCCAAGTGCATGCAAATCTGAGTTTCAATAACCATATCAAGTTTGGTGAATCACCCTTTTTTACATTTTCTAGTTTTAACTTTCATTTTCAAAAGCATTCCTCTTCCCTTTTCTTCTGCAAATCCAGTAGATTCTAGGTGATAACCAGCGAGGAAGCCGACCTTCTCCGGAGGTTCTTTCTATCACAGGTGACCCACAGGCCTGGAAAGATCCCATGTTTCTCCATATTGCCAAGTTCTACAACTTAGCAAGGGTGCAAATATGAGAGACAACAATGCTAATGTCCACTAAGATATGGGCAACTGCAGAACGTCCTATGCATGTAGTTGTAGCATCTTCCTTCAAGAAACGATGACCAATGGCATTACCTATGGTTGCATAGCATGATTCCTCCCAAAACTGGAGAGGGAGATATGGGAGACGAACCCATATTGGCTTGATATTAAGTGACTCAGTGAGTGGATTAAAGGAACGAGCTTGTGGCTTGATGGAGAGCGAATGCTCTCCCCACATCCAAACCCTTCCATCCAACACTAAACCCCATTCCTCAGTGGAAGCAAAGGTAACAATGAAGAATCCTCTAGCACTGGGGAAAAGCTCAATTTGTCCCTCCACTAATGGTTTCCATGATTCCATGACCCAGTTGTGAAGATCTGGAAGAGGGCCAAAAACCATTGAATCTACAGATCACTCCGCACTTAAGATAAAACTCCTCATTCTCTAATACTTCTTTATCACATACCACCACTGGAGGCGAACGGGCACATGGTAAAGGCCCAACACTAGTTTGTGATGTGCGGGCCTGGTAACCCAATCTGTTTACTGCTTCTTTAAAACTCTGAGGGCGATTTGAATCAATCTTGCCTGCAACTCCCACTTGGCAGTTTCGAGCAGGAGAGGAGGGACGAGCCCCAGGCAGACCCAAATCAACCCCTAGAAGAGGGTGCACAGATCTTGAGAGATCTGTACACCAAGACTAGGGATTACCGAGAGCCCAGCATCCCGCACTTCGCAACCTGACACCCCAGCAATTGAACCCTGTTTTTCCTGAGTAGCATCCACAGGAGTGACCAACGGGATACCATTGAGCGAGAAAGAACCATGAGTGGGATTTTCAAATGGGAGCGACATTGTGAAGGAGTAAAAAAATACTATTTATTGTTATAAAAACAACACATTCTTATATAAAATACAACTTATATTCAACTTTAAATGATCATAAAACTTTTTGACCACCTCTTACATTTCATGACAAAATACAAGGTATTTATTGTACTTGTTACATTTGTCATATAGGACAAACATATAATATGAAGTATTCTAATGCATGTACATTGCCACCCTCATAGTTGTACACATAAGCATAGTATTTATCTACATAACAACAATACTTGTTTAGATGAACACCTTGTTCTATAAATGTGTCACATCCCGTATGAACCCATTCTAAGGCCCTGTAGTCCCGATGTAATTTGGACTAGGGGTGAGGACTTGAAACTTAATATTAACTCTAAGTGTGTGTGTGTGTAATTGCCTATCTGTGTGTATACTTAAGTGAATGAACTTTTAATGGTTGATAGTGATGTATGCATATGAAATCTAGTTATGTTTTTTATTTAATTTCTATATAGATATATTTGGCTATATTTCATCTAACCTGGACTAACTAAATTGTGAATGTTGTGAGGAACAATGTTTTGTGCATAGGTGACAAGGTGCATGGTGGAGTGGACTCTGCGGATCCATAAATTGAAAATGATTTTTATGTCAATCTTGCCAAAACACTGGTTAATCTTGAGACTCGTTCGAAATAGAAATTTGGTATGTTCATACCAATCCCTAGTCAATCTCTGCTTGTGGAGTCTATAGGTCTTAGTTGAGTCTACTTGCTAGGTAACCACTATCTCATGGCATATTATTAGTAGTATTATTCCTATTATTAGTATTATATTATCATGAGTTTTTTAATAATGGATATATATATTTAAAAATCAAATGTGTAGATTTTAATGAATAAATGGAACCTATAGAACTATTGGAGGAATATAAAATATGAAGGAAAACAAAAAAAGGGGAAGCTCAACGAGAAATGAAATCGCAGAAGTAAAATAAATAAAAAAATTAGAAGAGGAAATGAGAGAGGGGTGTAGGGTTTCTGAAGGAATGCTACGGCCAAGAAGGTGAGGAGGGCAGAAAATATTTATTATCTGGTTGGCTCTCTTGAAGGAGAAATTGGAACCCATACCTCAGCAATAAATCCTGCATCCATGCACTCCTTGCAAATAGGAAGCGAATTGACGGACAAGACTGGGAAGAAGGACGAGAAGTGGAAAAAAAGAGTCATTGGGAGGGGATTTTTTATTAGATTTTTTGAGAGCAGAGGGGCGTTTGGAAAAAGAAGCTAGAATTTGGAGGTCGTTTGGTTAAGGGGGAGCTACCCAACATCATTTTATAGCTCCCTGGAGTGAATTCTCTTGCTTAAGGACATGTTTATCCCTTTTACCCATTGTCTTTAAAAATAAATTTATATGTTTTGCTGGTATGACTGCCATAGGGGATTACAAATGCTGGTATTATGGAATAGAATTTTAAATGTAATATTTGATGGTTGTTCCTTTCCATAAACTCATAGGTTTCAGCTTGTCTAGCTTGAACAAAAATCTTAAATAATGCATTTAATCATTTGAGGTTATATTCTTCCTTAAAAACCCTAACCAACATAGTAGTCTCAACCAAAAACGAGTTGGGGGAAGGTAAATGAGTGTAGGGAAACTTCATTTCAGTCTATGGCAACTGTTGCAACTTTTATAGATGCCTTTCTAGCAATTTTTTTTCCCATTTACTCCTGCTGCTCCTTCTTGGAGTTGTGTTTTCTTCTACTTCACACAACTACAGCAAGGATAAGAGGGGATGATGATATTTATATATGTATATGCTGCTATTTATTCCATCTAATAACCTCTATCAAGCTTATAATTTCATTTCAAAGTTAGTTGTAAGGGTGAGTAGAGAAAATAGTACCAATATTCACTGTTAGTGTGAAAAAATAAAATAAATAGAAGCTTAGACAATGCCTAAGAATTGTTTGACAAAATGTCTCAAGGAAAGAGATTATAAAATGTCATGCTAGGTCATAATGAGCTACCATAGGTTATATAAAACTTCTAAAAGTTTATAAATTAATCTCTTGCCTACCAAGGTTTAAATTTGTGTAGAAAAAGGGTTATGGCACCTCTCATTTCAGATTTGTAGCTGTAATTCCTATTATTTATTTCATAGCCCTCTTAAAAATTATGGGTAGCATTCTATGAAGTGGTTGGTAGCCTACCAAAGGACCGACTTTTATAAACAAAGGTTAGCACTCTGTTCTTAGTCCTATTTTTACAAGTGGACAGCAATAATAAAGGTCAATATGCAGCCACATCTCTTAGATTTTGGCTCCATGTTACCTTAGGAATTATTTACAAATAGGATGACAGTAATAAAGTTATATACTCAGCGATTTCTACTTTGACTGGGTGTTATGTAGTTTGTTATGAACATAGCAAAATAGATTCTTTAATTCCGTTGTCAAGATTATAGATGGTGTGATTCTTTTACTGGGTTATCTTAGCACATGTAGTACTCTGTTTCTAATTTGTGGTTTGTGCATCTATACACCTACTGTCATATGCTTTGGAATTTTTTAAATTGAAATAAGTTAGTATTTGATGGGACTGCATATATAGATTGTTAAGACTTAGGTTGTTGATACTTGATAAATTTTCATAATGATTGTCCCTAAAAGTACAGTTTTACTCTTCAAGGTCCTTACCTTTTAATGCATTTGACTTTTTGGCTATGGGCTGTCCTCATTAAATAAGAGACTTTTGTTGGTAAATAGTTGAAAGGTTAGGCATTCTAGCCGTTCTTGTCTAAACTCTTGTTTGTATAATGAATGCTGACAGAAATTGGGATAGCTAGGTTATATTTAACGATTAAATTCTTTAACATGAATGCCAGCAAGCTAAAAACATGTCAATCCCTTGTGATGCAAAGAGATTTCAGTTAGATACTTGTGAAGTAAGAGCTAGTCGAATCACATAGCATCTAAATAATGAAAAGTATATATATATCTTTTTAGCCACCTAAGAATGAATCCTTTTCCAAGCTTATGTACCGGTAGAAAGATGTCATTTATGAAAAGAAAATGGTTATCTCCTCCTAATATTAAGCTAAACACCATAAGTCATAGGTCAAGACCATAGGTAGGTAAACTATACGGCTTGTCTTGTTTATCTAACTTTAGGATGACTTAGTGCACTTACAGAACCAAGCCGGATACATATGACGTCCTCTATGGAAACACATAATGGTTGGAGTATGGGCTCTACGAGGGCATAGGTAGGAGGATTGCATTACTCCTATAACATAGTAGTTCTGCTTCTTCCGTGGTGATCACCAACTTCTAAATCCTATGACTCACATTAAGATAAGCTTATCGATGCTCCATCTTGACAGTAGTCAAGGAGCGTGCTCTGCGAGTAGAGTGGTATGGTTGTATCCAGAGAGTAGTCTATCACCCAAGTATACCGATAAAGAATGTCAGGGACATCTTAGGCTTGAATGGCTATCACCAGCAGCATGCAGGTTCTAGAGCCAGTGGCATGCGGGTGAAGGATGCCATTATTCACTATTATGTAGCTTTTAATATTAGTGGAAAGTCATTCTAGCGAAGTTGAAATTAAGCAAAGGATCAGTTTGTTTCAAGTGCCAGTTTCTAGTTTTTATTACTCTGTGGTTGCTAGTCTAGTTGTGCTAATATAGTAATAGGAAGCCTTTTTGAAAGTTGGATACCGTGGGCAGTAGTTACGTGGTTTCTGAAAACTTTGGCATGAATAATCAACTCTCTTTGTAGATCCCAGAGTCCATCGGTGGGTTGGGATAGGGAATTCTTATCCTTAATGTGGGATTCACCATGCACTCTAGATGCTGAAGGGTGACTGATCGTACAAGGTGAACAACCCCTTTCTTGCAGCTATCTTAATCAAGGTAACACCCATGTGAGTATAGTTCATTATTTGCATTTCATTATTTGTATTTACTTAATACTGTTACATAATTGATGGGTAATCATACATATTTCAGATTATGCTTTCTATGGAGAATAGGAAGGGAGATTTATGGATAATGCATTAAACATGTATACTTGGTTTCCAGGATGCCTGAATGTAAATGGGCTTGTTGGTTACGAAGGATGGATAAATGGATGTAAATGAAACAGTCTTACCTCCTCTTACTAGTTGTATGAAGAACAAATGAATTATTGGAAATTCCCTACTGGTGTTATAAATTTATGCCATATTCTCTTATGGTTGTTATGAATTTATGTCATGTATTCTTGCTTTAAATTCTCAGCTGGGTTGTAAGTATTTAAATTCAAACCTCCTTGTTAAGGCCTAATGACCATGAATGTATTTCAATCATCTTCAAACCTATTTTGGTGCAGTCATTGTATGTGATATGTAGTAAGTTCTGATTAAAAAAAAAAATTGGTTGCATATTCTGGGGTTATTACAAAATGATACACTTATAATGAATAGTTACGATATTTTATATAAAGCAAAAAAATATTTGTTACACTTGTTAATGAATGTATTTGATTTTTTATATCACATTCATAAGTTCTCATGTGATCATGTAAGGGTCCAATATTGACAGACATTTGGTCATTTCTTTTTTTTGTAAGAAAAAGTGGCATAGCCACTGAAAATATATTAATTATAAAAGAGAAATTATAGAAAGCCTGATTCAGCGAGGCATACCGGCAGGAAAGAATCAAGCGAAGAAAACCTCTGGTTGTAGCCTTTTTTAAAACATAGCTAATACAAAAATGACTCAAAAAGATGAGTCTAATCAAAAAAAGTTTGTGAACATTACATAATTGACTTCTTTGTCAATAAGACGCTAATACAAAATTTACACAGGATACAATCCAATTATATCGTAATAAAAAACATATGGAATAATTATTGACAATATATAGTATAAATATGTTGCAAGACTAAATCCTATACCCACAAGTACTATATCAACAATAGGACCCTAGTCGACTATTGGCTTCTCTCCACTAGAAATGGTAATAATGTCCATCTCCTTATATCTACATTTTTATAATTAAATATAATATATCAATCGTATATAGTCATTTATCTATAATACACCTTAATTTTTTTACTTTTTATTTTGATTGAAATATTTGGATTACATAGATATCGGCATCTTTGCTTTTTGTTAAGAAAATTATAATATGATGAGTAACCTTACATTTTAACTAGAAGTTGTCCTTTAGCAAAGCAATCGCGACTAGGGAATTTAGTCCATTAAAGTCACCCAAGGGTCGAACTTGGCACAATCACTTTCCTAAGGGATTTGAACCTTGGTGGATGTTGTAGTCAAGAAACATACCATCATCCTCACTAATTGAGCTCAACCAACTGAACTACAACCCTTCAGTAAAGTACCTTAATTTGAATGTTGTTCCCATGTAAAGAAATGATAATCTAAATTTACTTAGACGATGTTAAAGGTGATGAATTAGATTTGTGGCTTGGTAAATTTCACTCATGAGACCAACATAGAGATTTTAATAATGTCTACGAGACCAAAATAGTCTATGGGGCTTTCAAAGTATAAAAACTAAAGAAGTGAGATGTAGAAAAACATCGTAAAACAATAAGACCCTAGTTTGAGTCTTTGTTATTTTTCTGCTTTTAAAGTTTCATTCTCTTAATGTGAATTTGGATAAATAGTTGCCAACTTTTTTTCATTTCACTCTTTCAAAAACGGTAGATAATGACCTCTCTTACAAGCTATCCCGATAGTTATCCTAAATGTTATCATACAAGAAGCATTTTTTTATATGATACCATTCCCTTTCAATTCCACCTAAATTGTAGAAAATACATATTCTCTCTTCTCAACTTTCTTTTGGGGCCTTCCACATGTCCGTCTCACATCTAAGTTGGGGTGAACTAGTTCTTAATGGGCCTATGAGCATCTTAATTTTCCATTTGATTTTTGCCCCTATGTAAATTTCTTGGTCATGTTCATAAAGTAGGATTGAACTCACTCATATAGCATTGTTTTTTTCCTCCCATCTATTATGAGATGGCTTGAGCTTTTTATTTAGGTACTGCTTAAACCATAAATAGTAATGTATTGTTCCTTCTTTAGTAAAGAAGGATGGATAATCTAGTCCTTTCCTATCCTCACATTAAATTTGAAACATGTGGGGACAAAAAAAAAGTATGTAGGCCAATTATCCTAAAGAAGGGGTAAGAAAAGGAGCCCAACTACAAATTGAGTTTCAAGGAAGGCAAGAGAATATTATACCACCTTCCTTTGAATTGAAGATTTTTATTTAAATATTAGTGGATTTGAAATATTTTACAATGTCATTTTTGCAAGTGTGGCATTGAGTGTAAGAGTTATTGTATCCTTTGGTTTATAGACAAGGTTTGAGGGGTTCCCATTTTGCCAAATTTGACTAGGACATGATCTTGACCTCATATCTTATGAGGGTTAAACCTTTGTACTCAATAGGACTTGATCCATGGTAGACTATTTTGAACCATTCAACTTCACCAATAAATCAAGAGTGTCTTGGCAATAGTTTATTAAAAGTTTTTGGATAAAGAAAAAATGAAATTAATATACCCCTAACTATTTAGAGGTAGAGAGGCATTTTACATTTTCCTAAGAGTTTAATTGTTTGTGCATGCATGTCTGTGCACACGTGCTCACACACACATCCAAAGGTTTATAGAAAATTTCATATAAGGACAAATTATATGATAATTTTATAATAGGGATATTTTTGTATTGGTTTGCATATTTTTTTTATCTTAATTGTGTAGTAAACCCTTGCATAATCACCAAAAAACATGGTGATTTTTTTGCACATAACTAATGCGTGCATGCTCTCTCTCTCACACGATTCCAAATGTCCATAGAAATTTTCATATAAGGAAAAATTATATGATAATTTAATAATAGGAATATTTTTGTATTGATTTGCATATTTTTGATCTTAACTATGTAGTAAACCCTTGCCTAATCACCTAAAAACATGGTGATTTGTTTTTTGCACATAACTAATATTGTCAACTAAGTTCAAGTATCAATAAGCTACATTGATACTTTGAACTCTACAAAAACATGAAAAACTAAACAATCGAAAGAAACGTTTAACTATTATAAATTTATTTAATGTATATAGAATAGGAAGTACAACATTAAAGATAGCAAAAATATCTTGAAAATGCAATAAATATAAAATACTAAAGCATGTTACAAGGTTAGTAAATTTTAGTCATAAACTCATTTCTTAATTTAGATTATGTTGTCATATACAAATCATGTTTACAAGTACATAGACATGAATATTTATAGTCACAAGTATCAATAGATGTGGGGCACATAGTTAAACCCCACTTATTGAATGAGAATATTAAACAACTATCAGATCTATCATATCTAAGTACAACAATTGTTTGTTTTAATTTTTGCTACAATTTCATTTCAAATATTTCAAGTAATACATTTTGATGCTCCTAGGTAAACATATAAAATCCACTACTATACTCAAGGTACAAGATATTTCCCATCTCACATAACCATGTATCATCAACATACTAAACATGAGAGAAGTATGGGGGGATGATAAGTAGGGGATCATTGAAGTTATTTTGCTCCAACCACAAAGATTAGTGTTCCCTCTCTCACCCCTTGAATGGGAGTGGACCTACCCTTCAATGGGACAATAGATAAGAGAAACCATCTTATGAGAGACTCAAACAATCATGTGCAATAAAAAGTATAGTCACCATCATACATCCAACCTCATACCATACAAAACAAGACAACACAAGACAAGTACTATCCCCATCTATAGGCAAACACTGAGAGACTCAGAGAAGCCTATGCAATAACATGTGCAATCACCATCACAAATATAGTCATACCATGGTATGTAAACTACTAGAGATGCTCTCCTAGCATTCATCAACATATAGATTTCCTTGTTTCAACCCTACAACATACCTTCAACACACTTTTTCCTACCAAAACATGGGGATAATGATAGTCTACTATGTTCATTTGACTGTCAACAACATATAGAATGCAAAACAAAGAATACAAGTTCAAAGAAACATAAAACAATCATTGTAACACACCACATACCCCAAAGAAACCCTAAAAGAGAAAAACTCCAATAATAGTAAGCTTATAGCTCCTCATTCCACTATCTCATAGTTAATACAAGTGCATACATAGCCTTTAGGGAGATGGTACATCTTGACATAATGTGCATCAAGCTCCCATACACCTGCAACATGTACTTACACCATGGAAACATACATCTTTACTAAAAAATTATCAATATGAACAAAACATGAATATTTTTTGGAGGGCCAACCCTTCATACGTCTCTTACAAAGCATATTATGGCATCAAATAGGAGATCAAATGTCCAAAAATGTTAAGATATCTTTGAAAATGCTTCAGATTCCAACCCATGTTTGAACTATAACAAATTCTCTTCTTTTTCTAAGAGGCAATTTTCAAATCACCATGGTTGAGGAAAATCCATTACTTTTGATAGGAGGCTAATTCACAATAGCCACAATCAAAATGATTCTACCACCTACAACCACTGGTGATTTTATTATTTGTGGGTTTGCACTCAATTTAAAAACATCTAATCCAAGTCATCCTTGCAATGCTTTAGACCATTGCAAATATAATTTTCATAAAACCACATACTCTTCACTAACCAAATACATTGCAAATAGTCACTTTCTTTCTCGCATGTTTTAGGACATTTCCTTAGACCGGAAGTGGCAACTTTGACCCATGGTCTATCTTCTTTGAATTATTTTTTAAACCATTCCTCCCCATTGACGAGGCTTTTGGTCCCCAAAATCTTAAGGAAAACAAATGTGGGAACTTCTTCCCAACATTATGCTTGGGATACCATTTACTTGTCTTAGCAATAAAACTTTTAACCCCACTAAACAGGTTTCATGCTTGCTTCTCCTTCACCTAAACTTTCCTAGAACTATGCCATCTTCCAACTCCTCTTGTCCACTACGAGCCAAGTCATCTAATCACTTGGCAACACTACATATTCTTCATCTAACATAAAAGTTTCAAACAAACAAAGCTTCTCCACATTGATGATTAAATAGATTTTCATATAAGGAAATAGGTCAAGCCTAAAAGCATTTTCTCCCACTTGCTAAATAATCTAAAAAGGACCATATCTAATTGTTTTTAGCTTCTTTGTTGGTCCTTGGAGTTTGTCCTCACTAGCTTGGAACTTGTGCTCTAATCTACTCCCGATAGTGACAACATTTTTATCTATATTGTGACCTATTGAGATTTTCTTGTGGATGGAGGTGTACCTTGTCTATGAACTTCTCATCCTTATGAGCCTCTAAATACTTGTTTTCTAACCCTTCCTTTGATTATTTTTGTTATGTTGGAAAATGTCCCCTTGGGGGCTTTTCCATCTTAAGGTTTAGCTCTTGGGTCCTTAAATTGCATATAGAGCATCTTGTATGTTAATTTTGAATCCCAATGAGAAAACCCTGAAGTCTTATGGCAAATAGGACCTAGGGGGTGCTATTTTGATGATCACTGAACAGAAATAGCAGGGTGGACTTGGGCACTAGCACCCTAGTCCTGCCCTATTTTGGGTCTGCCCTAAATTTAAATGTCAGTTTTATGACCATTATTTAGGTCCTATATCGACATCTCAAGTTTGAATTACAAAATTCTTAGCGGGAATGTTTGTAGTTGCATTTATAAGCATGATTAGGTTTCATTTGCAAACTAGATGGAAATTAGATGAGCATTGTGATTTTGTGAAAATGAATCAACGCTTTCATTGTGTTGCAGAGCAGTACTTTGTTGTTATTGTGTTTGTATTTGTAGATTTGGCTCCATCTCCTCATGGCATGAAGAGCATCTTCCTTCCATGAGATCTACACTTCAAGGTGATATATATTGTGTTTTCAATCATTTATCATTTAGATTTTTGCCTCTATCCCGTCGGGATACGCACTCTTATCTGACAACGGTGTTCGAAAGACTTGAATGTCTCTCCGGGGCTTGACTGAGGAAAGCCTCTAAATACCACAACCCCCTCCCACACTCCTTTGTGATTGCAGGTTATAGGTATTGAGTTTCACAGAGTGGAGTTGCAAAAAGGAGGTTGCAGACATCAAGGATTCAGGATCTGAAAAGCAGAGGACTCCGGTGAACATTTCGGGACAAGGGCATTAGTGTAGTGCCCCTCCGTTTTCACTTTGGTTGTGTCAGGTATGTTTGACATTTGGTTATTTGGTTTGGATTGTTCATTTGATGCTATTGGTTAATCATGGCATTAAAATAATATTAGTAGTCATTAAAACATTTTTGATAATTAAATAAATAGACAATGCCTTTATGCAAATTTAGTGCTGAAATTTTAAAAGGGTAAACCCAAATTTATAAATTATTTTAGGCCCCTATATTATTTATAGCACTATAGTTTATTAGCTATATTAATTTGTTACATTTTCTAAAGGTTATTTTATATTATTGGTGAGTGAAACCTTATTTTATATAAGGAAACCTAATAAAATATAATGTTATTAAATATTACTTTAGGATACCTAATTATAATTGCTTGAGGACAAGCAATCTTGAGTGGGGAGGGTTGTCATGTTCCTATAATGATTTATAATTGAATTGTTTATTTAAATAATAAGTTAGCCTTATATAAACTAAATATATAATATATTTATTTAAAATATATTATTAATATGTATTATTTAATAAATAATATTATTAATTTAATATAATTTAAATATTATAAAATATATGAAATATATATATTTATATTTTAATTAACTAGATATATTATAAATATAAATATTTTAATATAATATTTATGTGAGTAATTAATAAGATATATTATTATATATAAAAATAAATATTATGAAGTCTTACCTATTAAAGTTAGAAAGTAAAGTAATTTGGAATAAGACAAAGTAATACGGTTAAACAAAAGGTTAAATTCAAAATAAAATCATATAAAAATAAAAGTCTAATAAGACAAACATTATCCCACCATATTATATGCTTGAAAATAAAATAAAATAAAAGAGCTCCCATACTTAATAACAAAAGTATTTATTTATACTATATATATTATATAAATAATGTACTTTAAAAAGATTAAGGGGAGGTCGAAGGAAGATATTTATAAGTGCAGCACATTAATAAATAATATATTATAAATATATCTAATAATATAAATTCAATTATTATTATTATTATTATCTTATATTGTAATATAAATATAAATAATATATCATTTATTATAGTGATATAATATAAATACAAATAAGGTAAATAAATAATAATAAACATCTTTTAACCTATCCTCTTATGATAAGGGAGTTACGTATGGTTAGAACTAGTTTTACCACAAAAGGGAATTAATATAAAGTAATAAAAATAATAAGAGACATATCTCTTCGAACATATCCCTTGAAGAAAGAATGAAGTAATAAAAAGAAATAAATAAACAACTGTGAATTCAATAAAGGTAATAAAGAAGAAACATCATTTGAATTCATCAAAGACACAACAAGAAAATATCACAAGGAAGACACGAGGGCAGCCAAGGAAAAGGATCATGGGGAGAAAATATAAAAAGAGTATGGGATAAATACATATATTTAGATCTGCATTTTATAACAGCAATACAATAAAGACTATATTACCGCAGCATAGGTAAGGAATCCCAGGTAAAGCAGGTAAATAAGTATTTATATTTACTTATTCAATTTATGATTTGTAAGAATTTATAATTGCTTGTTCAATTTATAACTTGAAAGATATAAATAATAAGGTTATTAAGTAGAAATTGATATATGTGATATATACATTTATGTCTAAAATTTATATTTTAAATATGTATCTTGTATGATTTGAATTCATAAGTTGTTAATAAATGACGTATGAGAGATAACAAGTATGTATATGTATAGATGAAGATTAATTAAGGCCTTAGGGTAAAACCTAGGGAGAAGGCTCTAGGATAAAACCTAAAGATTAATGAAGGCATGAATTCCTAAGGGTAGATACGAGACTTCCTAATTAACCACCTAACACTAAGAAGGTGGGGTAGATAGTTATGGTAGGTATTGATCATTCCATGGGAATGGGCCTTGATTGACGAATCAAGGATATTATGGGCCTTGATTGACGAATCAAGGGTATTACTATGGACCTTCGATTTAAGTATCGAAGGAATGGGCCTTAGTTGACGAACTAAGAAATTATAGGCCTTAGTTAACGAACTAAGGAATTATGGGCATTGGTTGACAAACTAAGGAATAATATTAATGGACCCATAGGATTGAGATGACATCACCTACCTAACGAATCTTCTCTCACAAGGTGGAAGGTGAGGTTAATAAGAGGCCTAAGGATTATCTCACCTGAGGAGAATCATGATGTATGGAAAAATGAATTTATGAAATGGCAAATAGTATATGGTTATGTTTATGATTATCATTAAGATTAAAAGGAAATGAAAAATGGAATACTAATGTTCTCTTTTGGTAAGTTGAAATTGTTTGCAAGGGTGCAAAAATTTTGGCTTGCTAGAAGGGGACATTACAATTAGTCCCTGTGTCCTCCATTTTTCCTGAGGCAGAAATGGAAGATACAGTGCAGATCAGTGTCAGAAGAAGATCCAAATTTCATGACAAAAACTGTACCTTGGACTAGGGCGTTAGTCCCTGTGTCCCCGACTGTTCCGCTTTCTGAACTTTGAAAAATAGTGAGTTAAATATCTTTGTCCTTCATCTTGGTCTGAAAGGATTTGTTGTAATTTGATAATGTGCTTATTGTTTTGCATATTTAGGGTTTTAAGTGAAATTGAGCATTAAATTGAGAGATTATTTGATACATCTGAACTTCTGCATCATTCCAAGTGGCAGCCCTACCTGATAGGTGAATGCTCCTACTAGTGGAGATTCAACTCAATTGGTATGCCCTTGAATGTTTATGGTGAAGGGAGGATTTGCCTTTGAAACCTAACTAAACCTAAACCCCTCTTTTTACCACTAAACAATTTCAACAAAATATCAAAAAGGCTAGGGGAAAGATACCTAAAACATGCCTCAAAAGGTGACAACTTGGTAGATAGATAGATTGTCTTGTTATAACTTGGATGTTGAATATAAGCCAAGTTTTCATCCCAACTTTTGGGAGACCTCTAATTATACCCTCATAACATCTACATCAAAGTCCTATTGACAACTTTCATTTGCTTATCCATTTGAGGATGGAATGAGGTGGAATGTTTTAGCTAGTTATCCATTTTCTCCTACAACATGCATCGATAATTACCCAATAAATGAGCATCCTAATATAATATGATGCTCTCTAGAAGCCCAAAGTGAACCCAAACATTCTTGAAGAATAAATATGCTACAAGTCACTCCCTATTATGGTCTTCTTGCATTATCTTACCAAATAGATCCACCACCATAAAAAGGTAGGCACGCCCATGCTTGGACATTAGAAGACTACCCACAAAATCCATGGAGATGCTCTCCCATGATCTCGTGGGCACTAGTAGTGGTTGGTACAACCCTAGTTTCTAATTAATTGGCTTGATTATGCTACATAACTTGCAACCCCTAATGAACTTTGACACACCCACCTACAAAAAGGCCAATAGACATATAATTGAAGGTTAGTAACTATATTAGATGCTCCAAAATGTCTTGCAACTCTTAAGTTATGAGCCTAGTGCATGAGCAATAACCTTCTTTCCATATGTATACATAACTTTCTTGCTTTGCAGAGGAGCTCATCCTTGAGAAAGTTACCTAAGTTTGGCTCAAAATACACCACTTTACCCTCTTTTGTTGATATATCTCATTGAAATCTTCATCATGAGCATAATATTCAACATAAACCTCATTTGCAAATGGCTCCAAATAACTATTTCAAATAATATGGACTTATAACTAGTCCAAATTTTAAAAAATTATTTGAAATAAATCCAAAAGTATTCAAAATATCCAACTATTAATCTAGATTATTTAACATATAGGAGTATTATTCCTAGTCTAGATTGTGGAGAACAAGTTTAAATTATTTGAAATATTTGTACTCCTAGTCTAAATTTACTTGGAAATATTTTTTTCTCCAGTTTAGCTTATGGCCATAAGTCCAAATTATTTGGAATAGTTCATCCAACAAAAAAAAGAGTACTTACCATTAAGAGAAGAGGTGGCCTTAAAGCATATCATCCACCTTTTTTTTTCGCACCCCACTTATACTTTATCATCAAATGAACTATTGTAGGAATCCCATCCACTTGTAATGGTGATATTGCTTGAGTTTGATTTGAGCTTGTAGGTACTAGAATGGTTGATGGTAAATATAGACTATTGTTTCCTTTCCCATGAGATGGTGCTTCCATTTCTTCACCATAGAGACTGAAGCATATAGTTCGTTATAATATGTTTTATAGTTGAGGACATCCCCTTTAAAAAATTGAGAATGATAACAAACTGACTTTCCTCCTTGCAACAAAATAACCCCATTGCATAGTCACTAGCATTGGTTTCAACTTCAAAAGGTTGTTGAATATTAGGCAAAGAAAACATAAGTGCATGACTTATTTTATAATTAATTTCGTCAAATGCACTCTGTTATTTTGAACCTCGGTGAAAAAATTTCTAGTCCTTATGACGGCATGCAAATGACCAACATATGAGAAAGACTTCACAAATTTATGAAAGTATTCAACTACCACAACGAAGCTCATAGTCTTCAAAATAGTTATGGACTTTGGACAATTTATTATGGCCTCAATTTTTTGTCAAATCAATCTTTATCTCACCACATTAACGACGTAGAATAAAACATGTCAGAATTTAGAATTCCAATTGAACTTTCCTTTTTATATTTTCACTCACGTTAATCTTTCATTATGAAATCTAGATTGCTTGCGGGGAGTCTTTCTCAAACAATACTTTTATTAGATCGAGATCACATAAGACTGCATTAGGTAAACTTTATAGTCCACTTCTTTTCATTTAACTTTAAAAAATAAAAATCTGCATCGTGTGCCCATTTGTACATGCGTGTACAATGGGCATTACATATACAAGTGATTTCTTTGCATATTCACACTTCTTTTCATTCAAAAGTAGTGTGTTCTCCTTCAATACTTGAAACACTTTCCTGAGATGGGAAACATGCTTTTCATGTGTTCTAAAAACTAAGATATCATCCAAATACACAATAATACAAGAATTTATAAGGGGTAGTAATACCTTGTTCATCAACTATATGATGGATGCAAGAGCAATACACAAATTGTTAGAACATAATATTATTAGGGGTCAAACCCTTATATAATGTTCTTAATATTATTTAATGTTTTAAAAACCATATTATATTCCTTATAAACAATTAATAAATTACGAACTATTTAAATAACAAAAATTCAAATTCCCAAAGAAAATTTGTTGTGGTGCAGGGGATACAAAGATCATCCCCTGAAAATTAAAAATACAATACCAAAATACACACCTTATAATCAGGATTTATAAAAATTTATTGTATCTATTATTAAAAATCAAAATATTAGAACAATATTTATCATTATAAAATATTAATATACCTTTTTTGGGAAGGAAATACCCCTCTTATTTATTATTTATAATCTATAAATATTATTATTTATTATTTATAATCTTTAAAAACTTATGACCTTTTATGTGGCCGCCTCCATTTTTTTCCCATCGTAACTACTTTAAATATTTTTCGACTTAATTTACATCTACCTAGTTGAAACTTCACTTTATAGGTTTATAAACCCTAAAATACCTATATTACATTTTACCAAAAGATAATATTCATTTTTTTTTTCAATTTAAAAAGAAAAAGAGGAGATAGAATGTGAAATTAGGTAAATATTAAATTACTATATAGTATTTCATTCTTATAAATATTTAAAATATTTAAATATTATATTATAAATGAATAATATATGTAAAAAATTATATTATTTAATTATTTAGTTATTTAATTTTTTTTAATGTGTGATATATTATTATCACAAAAAAGGAGAAAAGAAAAGGAGGTAACATAGTACAAGTTTTTTTTTTCCTTTTTATCAATATAAACTAATTTTTTTTAACAAATTTCAGAAGAACGTGACAAAATGAGTTCTCAAATCTTCTCAATTGACATAGCACACATGTTGGGTGGAAATAACTACTCTGTATGGAAGATTAGGATAAAGGCAGAATTGATGGCTAGGAATCTATGGCCCATCATCCAGGGTAAGGAAAAACAACCAAATATTAACCCCAATCTTGTAAATTCTTTTAAAAATAGATCACAAGAAACATTATCAATCTTATTAAGAAGTATAGAAGATGAATATCTCTTACATATAGGAAATCTAGATTCACCTTCTGAAGCTTGGAGTTCATTAGAATCTATATTACATTTTACCAAAAGATAGTATTCATTTTTTTTTCAATTTAAAAAGAAAAAGAGGAGATAGAATGTGAAATTAGGTAAATATTAAATTACTATATAGTATTTCATCTTAAATTTAAATATAGTATAATATTTAAATTATTTAAATATTATATTATAAATGAATAATATATGTAAAAAATTATATATATATATATATATATATATATATATATATATATATATTAATGTGTGATAAATTATTATCACAAAAAAGGAGAAAAGAAAAGGAGGTAACATAGTACAAGTTTTTTTTTTTCCTTTTTATCAATATAAACTAATTTTTTTTAACAAATTTCAGAAGAACGCGACAAAATGAGTTCTCAGATCTTCTCAATTGACAAAGCACACATGTTGGGTGGAAACAACTACTCTGTATGGAAGATTAGGATAAAGGCAGAATTGATGGCTAAGAATCTATGGGCCATCGTCCAGGGTAAGGAAAAACAACCTATAGGTAGAAATATTAACCCCAATCTTGTAAATTCTTTTAAAAATAGATCAAAGAAACATTATCAATCTTATTAAGAAGTATAGAAGATATATATATATATATTAATGTGTGATATATTATTATCACAAAAAAGGAGAAAAGAAAAGGAGGTAACATAGTACAAGTTTTTTTTTTTCCTTTTTATCAATATAAACTAATTTTTTTTAACAAATTTCAGAAGAACGCGACAAAATGAGTTCTCAGATCTTCTCAATTGACAAAGCACACATGTTGGGTGGAAACAACTACTCTGTATGGAAGATTAGGATAAAGGCAGAATTGATGGCTAAGAATCTATGGGCCATCGTCCAGGGTAAGGAAAAACAACCTATAGGTAGAAATATTAACCCCAATCTTGTAAATTCTTTTAAAAATAGATCACAAGAAACATTATCAATCTTATTAAGAAGTATAGAAGATATATATATATATATATATTAATGTGTGATATATTATTATCACAAAAAAGGAGAAAAGAAAAGGAGGTAACATAGTACAAGTTTTTTTTTTTCCTTTTTATCAATATAAACTAATTTTTTTTAACAAATTTCAGAAGAACACGACAAAATGAGTTCTCAGATCTTCTCAATTGACAAAGCACACATGTTGGGTGGAAACAACTACTCTGTATGGAAGATTAGGATAAAGGCAGAATTGATGGCTAAGAATCTATGGGCCATCGTCCAGGGTAAGGAAAAACAACCTATAGGTAGAAATATTAACCCCAATCTTGTAAATTCTTTTAAAAATAGATCACAAGAAACATTATCAATCTTATTAAGAAGTATAGAAGATGAATATCTCTTACATATAGGAAATCTAGATTCACCTTCTGAAGCTTGGAGTTCATTAGAATCTATGCATGAAGGATCTAGACTTTCAAAAATTATTAAATTAATATTAGAATTATTTACAACTCCCATGAAAGGAGATGAAAAAGTAACTCTTTCGGCCTCTGCAATTGAAAAAATGCAAAAAATTAGTTAAATGCATGTCACTTTGTATATACAAGGGTGTTTGTATATACATGCAGGTCAAATGTGCATTGGCGGGTCAGAAATTTCCATCGGCCTTTGAAAAAATGAGTTATATGCATTTTTGAATGCATATCAGGCATAGAAAAGGTGCATATGCAAGCGGGAATCTTTCGTAGATCCCAGGAATATTCCCGGTTTGTATATCGGGTTGCATGTAAAGATGCAAGGAAAAATATACAAGGGCGCACATACATTTGCTACAGTGCGGCCGAGATACATGTGGTAGGGCCCGCGGACATACAAAGTTGAATGTATGCCCGATATACAAAAGGAAAGGTGCAGAGATGTTTGCATATAAAAGGATTGACATACAAGCGAGATATACAAGGTGGACGCGGCCAGAAGAGTTAATAGCATTTTGATATATTTTGAGATCCGCCTTTGTATGTTTGGGATTGTATATTCCAAATATACAATCGAATGTACAAGGTAAAGCATGCAAATAGGTCAACGGCGGTCAACGTCAGAAATAGGGCCCACCAGTTGTATGTGCATTCACTTGTATGTTTGCACATACAAGGCCGATAAACAAGGGAAAAGTACACAATTCGGACTCGAGGGAGAAATCAAATGCGGTGGATAAAATTTGGGGTCCGCCTTGTATGTATATTGCGATTGTATTTGCAATGTGTGGAGAGACATGCATTCCAAAGATGCAAGGCCCGGATCCGAAAAAGTATACAATGCAGTTGATAATGGCTGGCGTCCGATGGAATGTATGTTTTTGTTTGTATGTTTGCATTGTATATGCAACACACATGCAAGTATACAAAGGGGCAATATGCAGGCCGGATCCGATGTAAAGATCAAATTCAAAAAATTTAGGATTGGCATCCACGGCTTGTATGTTTGAGTGCTTGTATATGTGTCGATATACAAGTAAAGTTAGATACAAGCTAGATTTCAAAGCAACTTCAAAATGCTTCATAAAAATTTGAAATCCGTGGCTTGTATGTATATTGCATGTATGCCCAATATACAATTCGATAGGTGCAAAAGGAGGATGCAAGTCAGACCCGAATAGAATTTCAATTTGTTCTAAACAGGTTTGGGATCTACCTTGTATATCAAATAGTTGTATATGCATTTGAATATGCATATACAAGGGCGGAAAAGGGCAAAATAGGTACAGGAAAAGTCAGCGATGGAGACTCAGGGTGCCTACGTGGCATGTTATCACTGGCTGACAACTTTTCAGAATGTTTTGGAGCCGTTAATCTCAGCGATGGAGTCATGATCGACGGCTGGTTTCAAAGTTTGCAGCAGCGATGGATTTTCTTTGCATCTGAGGCCGCGTTTAGGCGGGAAAAACTCCAGAGGCACACTGTTGCTGCATTCCAAAGGCTACGGGTCGCTGAAGCATTGATGGCAGTTTTGCAAAGGCACGATAGATAGAGTTAAGGCGCTAACTACCTGATTAGGAAGAAAATCTTTGAGCAGCGGCTCTGATCCTGAGCCCACCTGCTTCTTCTCTCTATTTCTCCACTGCATTCAATTTTTGGAGCACCAATCTGAAGATGGATTGAATCTGATGACTTTTTTATTTGCCTTGTAAATTTTGTTGAATACATAGTCTGGATATAAAATGCAGACTGTGTTATTCTTTAGAGGTGGAAGACTTGGGCATTTTTGTGTAAATAACGAAAAACAGAGCATTTTCCTGGTTGTTGTATCTTTGTGGAGTTTATGAGTTGCACCTGAATGTACATTGCAGGCATTTTTAGTTTCAGTGTTGTTTTATATGAAAAATGCTTATGGCATGTGTCTAGCTGTCCCTCTCCACTTGTTGCATGATTTTCTTCTTTTGAATGTGGTTGCTAAAGGTTCCTCAAATCTAGAATACAGATTTATGTATTGCATGCTTGATCTTTAGGCTTCCATTCAAGGAGTGGATTAAATTGTTTTAGGTTGAGTGTGGAGGAGATTGTATGTCAACTGGGATATATGTAAGTAGAGGCAGTTAAATACCCATCCTTGGGTGATGTTTGTAAGGCAAGCATCAATCTAACCCCTTGAAACTTGAATCCAAAATGCAATCTGTTCTTGTGTATACGTCTAGTTGACTCCTTGCCCTGGGATAGGCACCAGTCTGCTTCTGGATTAGTAGTTATGATCCAAAACCCCCTGTCTTGCATCCAAACCATCAAAACAATCTTTCCATAATTCCAACCTGTTAGTTGTAGGAGTAGGATTAGGACCCCTGCATACTCTCATCCACAACCAGACAAATATGTCCAAGAATGTTGCCAACCTTGTGATTTATCATATAAATCTTGGTCCATACATGAGAGTATTCTGCCTGTTCTGAAAAGCTAAATCTTTCTGTCATTGGGTGAGTCAAAGTGTCAAATCTTTAACTAATAGGGATACCCCCCTTGGTGCGACAGAACTAGAAGTGAAGGGGAGGCAGCTCATGTAAACTCCTGTATTAGTTGGTCAAATCTGCCTGTGCATTGGAACTGGCAAACCCTTTGCCGATTCGAGTACCAACAGATGGCGAATCTACTAGGGATAGAGTCAAATATTTTGAAGGTTGGAAAATCTAGTTTCCAGTGAAGTTGTTGCAGCAAGATCCAAAAATGACCATGTGGTGCTCTGCCGGCATGGTGAATCCAGAAAACAAAAGTGCCTTGTTGATATTCTATCCTCTCTGTGAGAGGTGGCAACTCTGTTGATTGAACCTATCGATGCTGCAACATATTTCCAGGTATTCACCTTTTGATTAAAAAAATGATGAGTTTAGAACAACAAACCTGGTTGTGCTCTCAAAGAAGACCATTTTTTATTGAAAGGTACAAAGCCCTAAATTTCACAGGGATATATGGTTACCCAAATGCTATTCCAAATAAAATTAGAAAATGCTTGCCAAAATATAGTGGATCAGATTCTGAATCAGCAAACAAACATCTGCAAAAATTTTGTAATTTAATAGAAGATTATGAGGTAGAGGATGAAGATGTAGTAATGAGACTCTTTGTTCAGTCATTAGAAGATGATGCTAGGGTTTGGTTTTCAAACCTGCCTGTATGTTTAGTTTCTTCATGGGTAAATTTAGAAATTACATTCTTAGGGTAATTTGGTGAAAGATTTGATTTAGCCTCATTGATCATACACTTCATGAATATTCAAAAGGAAGATGAGGAACTGGTTCCAGCCTTTAATCTTAGATTTATTAAGTTGCTCAAGCAAATTCCTGAATATATGAGACCTAATAATGCATTATGTTTAGCAATTTATTTGGCTGCATTTGATGAAGAAGTGAGTTTTTTATTGAGAGATAAAGAACCAGCTACACTTCACTAGGCCTACCAATTTGCTATGGATATTGAAAACAATGAGAAATATGGAATGCCAGTGGGTTTCATGGATGCAAGTTGTCAAAACAGTTATCAAAATGAATATATTTCAGCTCTCCCAGTATGTGCACTGAAAGATGATTGTGTGGAGGGAAATGTATTTTAGAATAGCATGTGTAGTCATGATGTGATGCACAGACATGAAGAAGATGTTATAGAAAATATAGGCACATCTTATAATGATGAAAACGAAGACTGTTATCAGCCTCTAGAAGAGAAGCTTGCAAACACAAAATGCCTTTCAAATAATGAAATGAAAGATATACATGAGGTTGTGTCCTACAGCAGTATGCATATCCCAGTTATGCCTGATTATTTGTGTGAAATGGATATGCAAAGATTCACTCTGAATATAGAGGATGCTGTTTCAAGGGACAACAGTGAATATGTTAGTGACTGTCAGCATTCAGATGCATATGTGAGCCTTTTAGATGATGAAATATATATGGATGCTGAATATGAATGTTTCCTTGAAGATTCTGACCACCTTCATAGTGCAAAGGTTGAAAAATTTGCTTTTGATTATCAGGGCATTGGTGAAGAGGAACAACAGGGTCACTATTTAGAGGTGGATGGATAGGTTGTAGATGTGTGTGCTCATACAGTTGGGGATAGTGCTGGTTGTAGGGGTAACTATGAGGTTTTTGACATAGGGTTGTATTCTGAGCTTTTTATGCCTTCTTTTGAGACATTCCGAGTGGACATAAATGATAAGATTGCTGAGCACAATGATGATGAATATTTGAATGATTATAAAAATGAATTTGATTATGAGATGTTGCTTGTGCCTGAATATTCTTTGTTTAATACAAAGGAGCTCTTATTTTTTGAAGAAGGGCAAAATTCTAATAAGGATTCATTTGTTTCATGTGAGTCTGTTAGTTTTCCAAGCGACATCAGTGACTCATATGATGATGACATTCTACAGTTGATGATAATGCATGCTAATCAATATTGCTATAGATCTGTCAGAGAAAGAAAAATGGGCAGCAGCACAATCAATTGCAATGCTGGGTGCTGCAGATGGTTAAATGCTTTCAAGCTTCATGTGAAGAAATCAAAAGAGAATCAAATGTTTGACAAAGGAAAATTCTAGTTTTTCCTTTTCGATGGCCCTAGGCCGCCAAGTAAATTTTAATGAGTGTGTTTTGTGATACAGGTTAGTACAGTTTTGACTCTGTGCCCAAATGGACAAGGGACTAGTCTACATCCTAGAGTTCTATGATTCTCGCCATGCCTGCAAGAGGCATGCATCCCCAGAAAAACCTCGTGTTGGTGCCTACAATAAGCATTTAGGTTTCAAGCATTTAAATATGCAGGCACCTTCCAAAAGGTTGATAAAAATTCTAACTCTTTCGGCCTCTGCAGTTGAAAAAATGCAAAAAATCAATTAAATGCATGTCACTTTGTATATACAAGGGTGTTTGTATATACATGCAGGTCAAATGTGCATTGGCGGGTCAGAAATTACCATCAGCCTTTGAAAAAATGAGTTATATGCATTTTTGAATGCATATCGAGCTTAGAAAAGGTGCATATGCAAGTGTGAATCTTTCACAGATCCCAGGAATATTCCCGGTTTGTATATCGAGTTGCATGTAAAGATGCAAGGAAAAATATACAAGGGCGCACATACATTTGCTATAGTGCGGCCGAGATACATGTGGTAGGGCCCGCAGACATACAAAGTTGAATGTATGCCCAATATACAAAAGGAAAGGTGCAGAGGTGTTTGCATAAACAAGGATTGACATACAAGCGGGATATACAAGGTGGACGCGGCCAGAAGAGTTAATAGCATTTTGATATATTTTGAGATCCGCCTTTGTATGTTTGGGATTGTATATTCCAAATATACAATCGAATGTACAAGGTAAAGCATGCAAACAGGTCAGCGGTGGTCAACGTCAGAAATAGGGCCCACCAGTTGTATGTGCATTCGCTTGTATGTTTGCACATACAAGGCCGAAAAACAAGGGAAAAGTATACAATTCGAACCCAAGGGAGAAATCAAATGCGGTGGATAAAATTTGGGGTCCACCTTGTATGTATATTGCGATTATATTTGCAATGTGGGGAGAGACATGCATTCCAAAGATGCAAGGCTCAAATCCGAAAAAATATACAATGCAGTTGATAATGGCTAGGGTCTGATGGAATGTATGTTTTTGTTTGTATGTTTGCATTGTATATGCAACACACAAGCAAGTATACAAAGGGGCAATATGCAGGCCTGATCTGATGTAAAGATCAAATTCGGTAAATTCAGGATTGGCATCCGCGACTTGTATGTTTGAGTGCTTGTATATGTGCCGATATACAAGTAAAGTTAGATACAAGCCGGATTTCAAAGTAACTTCAAAATGCTTCATAAAAATTTGAAATCCGTGGCTTGTATGTATATTGCATGTATGCCCGATATACAATTCGATAGGTGCAAAACAAGGATGCAAGTCGAACTCGAATAGAATTTCAATTTGTTCTAAACAGGTTTAGGGTCTGCCTTGTATATCAAATAGTTGTATATGCATTGGAATATGCATATACAAAGGCGGAAAAGGGCAAAATAGGTACAGGAAAAGTCAGCGATGGAGGCTCAAGGTGCCTACATGGCATGTTATCACTGGCTGACGACTTTTCAGAATGTTTTGGAGTCATTAATCTCAGCGATGGAGTCATGATCGACAACTGGTTTCAAAGTTCACAACAGGGATGGATTTTCTTTACATCTGAGGCCACGTTTAGGCAGGAAAAAACTCCAGAGGCACGTTGTTGCTACATTCTAGAGGCTACGGGTAGCTGAAGCATTGATGGCAGTTTTGCAGAGGCACGATGGATAGAGTTAAGGCGCCAACTACCCGATTAGGAAGAAAATCTTTGAGCAACGGCTCTGATCCTGAGCCCACCTACTTCTTCTCTATGTTTCTTTGCTTCATTCAATTTTTGGAGCGCCAATCTGAAGATGCATTGAATCTGATGACTTTTTTATTTGCCTTGTAAATTTTGCTGAATACACAGTCTGGATATAAAAGGCAGACTGTGTTATTCTTTAGAGGTGGAAGACTTGGGCATTTTTGTGTAAATAATGAAAAATAGAGCATTTTCCTGGCTGTTGTATCTCTGTGGAGTTTATGAGTTGCACCTAAATGTACATTGCAGACATTTTTAGTTTCAGTGTTTTTTTATATGAAAAATGCTTATGGCATGTGTCTAGCTGTCCCTCTCCACTTGTTGCATGATTTTCTTCTTTTGAATGTGGTTGCTAAGGGTTCCTCAAATTCTAGAATACAGATTTATGTATTGCATGCTTGATCTTTAGACTTCCATTCAAGGAGTGGATTAAATTGTTTTAGGTTGAGTGTGGAGGAGATTGTATGTCAACTGGGATATATGTAAGTAGAGGCAGTTAAATACCCATCCTTGGGTGATGTTTGTAAGGCAAGCATCAACCTAACCCCTTGAAACTTGAATCCAAAATGTAATCCATTCTTGTGTATACGTCTAGTTGACTCCTTGCCCTGGGATAGGCACCAGTCTGCTTTTGGATTAGTAGTTATGATCCAAAACCCCTTGTCTTGCATTCAAACCATCAAACAATCTTTCCATAATTCTAACCTGTTAGTTGTAGGAGTAGGATTAGAACCCCTGCATACTCTCATCCACAACCAAACAAATATGTCCAAGAATGTTGCCAACCTTGTGATTTATCATATAAATCTTGGTCCATACATGAGAGTATTCTGCTTGTTCTGAAAAGCTAAATCTTTCTATCATTGGGTGAGTCAAAGTGTCAAATCTTTAGCTAATAGGGATACCCCCCTTGGTGCGGCAGAACCAGAAGTGAAGGGGAGGTAGCTCACGCAACCTCCTGTATTAGTTGGTAGAATCTGCCTGTGCATTGGAACTGGCAAACCCTCTGCCGATTCGAGTACCAACAAGTGCAACTATGACTTAATAAGAGATAAACTTTTATATTTTATAATATAAATTATTTCATGAATATTTATTTCCAAATTTTAAATTCTAAATATCAAAATGAAGATGATCTTTCTGATCTATCGACACTCTCTTCTCTTCTTATTCAAGAAGAGCAAGTTATGTTAAATTTTGATTCTAAAGAGAAAGCATCAAAAGCTCTATTAAGTCAACAAAAAAACAAAACATATAAAAACAAGCAATTTTTTTCAAATCATCTGATTATTCTAAAAAATTCTCACAAAATCAATAAAACTAATAATCCAAAATGTCCTAATTGTGGTAAAATAGGTCACACAAAAAATAAATGTTATTTTAGAAATAAGAATCAAAATGGACCTCCTAAAAATAGAAATTATAAATCAAACTCAAATCAAAATCAAAATAACAAAATTGCCCTATACACTACTTTATATGCATCATCCGATGATGAATGGATTCTTGATAGTGGAGCATCCAGACATATGACCTACATGTATGACATTCTATTTGATGTTAAATCTTGTAATGAAAAATATATTTAGGAGATCATTCTATAATAACAGCCAAAGGAATATAAAAATTTAAGATCTTTATTAAAACCATTGGAGAAGCTTTTTTTGTTCCAAAGTGAAGGAAAAACCTATTATCATGTTCTCAACTTACTAAAGATAATTTCAAAATTTCTCTTACAAAATATAAATGGTACATTAAAGATCAAAGTAAAGATATTGTTGAAAAAGGAACTCTAAAAAATAGTCTCTTTATTTTCAATAATATTTCAAAAGAAAACTATTTGTCCTTACCAATAAAAACTGAAACACAATTATGGCATGAAAGATTAGGACATTTAAATATTATAAGCATGAATGAAATGTCTCATCATAATTTTGTAATTGGATTACCTAAAATTGAAAGCAAATTAGAAACTTGTAAAGGATGCCTCCTAGGTAAACAACATACTCTACCCTTTAGCAAGAATCATAATCAAATTTCTTCTAAACCTTTAGAATTAATACATAGTGATCTAATGGGGCCCTTTCAGGTTCCCTTTATGCCCTCACAATTATTGATGAGTCTTCTAGAATGATCTGAGGGTATTATCTTGAATTATAAAAATGACGTTCTTTCAAAATTTAAAGAATACAAATCCCTAGTCGAAAATTAATCTAATTATAAAATAAGGTCTCTTAGAACTGATACTGGAACTGAATACGTAAATAAAGATTTTGACAATTTTTGTTCCTTATGCAAGATACAAAGAGAACTAACTTTCCCTTATTATCCCCAACAAATGGAGTAGATGAAAGAAAAAACCAAACCATCATAGAAATGGTTAGACCTATGTTGCACTCTTCTAAGACACCTAAATTTCTTTGGGCTAAAGCTATGAATACAACAATACATATTTTAAGTAGAGTTCCTACAAAATCCTTGTATCTCTCAACTCCCTTAGAAAAATGGTCAAATGAAAAAACTACTATCTCTCATCTGAGAATCTTTGGGAGTCCTGCATCTATTTTCATTTCTAAACAAAAAAGATAAAAACTTGATTCTACATCTTCTCATTGTATTTTTGTTGGATATGGAGGAAAAATAAAAGGGTTCAGACTTTATGATCCTTCCAAAAGAGATATTATTTTGAGTTGAAATGTTCACATTATAGAATCTGCCCTATCTAATTCTATTGATAATATTATTAAATCTTCTACTTCTAAAAGAAATGATGATTAACTATTGTTAGACACTTATCCTAATCCACCCTCCAAAAGACCTAAATGGGCTCAATCCTTAATTCAAAACTCAAATGAAGAACTTTCCCTTCTTCCCAAAATGACTATAAGTCAATATACATATGTTGCCTTGATGACTCTATATGAAAATAAACCTCAAACCTTTGAAGAAGCAAATGCAAATCAAAATTGGAAAAATGCCATACAAAAAAAAATATGATGCTCTTATAAGAAATAACACTTGGGAGCTTGTTCCACCACCATCTAATCAAAACATTATCGATTGTCGTTGGATTTATAAAATTAAATATGACTCTCAAGGAAATATCGATAAATATAAAGCTAGACTAGTGGCTAAAGATTATTCTCAAAAGCATGGCATAGACTATGATGAAACATTTGCTCCAGTAGCAAAAATGAGCACTATTCACTTACTTCTTGCCCTTGCTGCTCAAAATGGTTGGAAATTCATCAAATAGATATTAAAAATACATTCCTAAATGGTGAGCTACACGATGAAATATATATGCACCAACCAAAAGGTTTTTTACAACCAAATAAAGAAACCTATGTCTGTAAACTCAAAAAATCCTTATATGGACTCAAACAAGCTCCTCAAGCTTGGTATTCCAAAATAAATAAATTCTTTCAAAGCCTAGGATTTTCTAATTGTAAAACTGACAATGTTCTTTTTTTAAAATATGAAAATAATCACATAACTATCATTGTCTTATATGTAGATGACTAACTCATCACAAGTAGTCTTACATCATTAATTCATAAATACAAACATGAACTGAATATTACCTTTGAAATGACTGATTTAGGTTATCTTCATCATTTTCTAGGTATGACAAATTTTCAAGATCATCATTCTATTGTTATATCTCAAGAAAAATTTATGCTCAAAATCTACTAAATCCAAATTTAATGTCTGATTTCAAATTAGCCATCACACATATTGAAACCAGTATTAAACTTGAATCTTATCCTCCTTGTGAAAAATTCAACCCTACCCTTTATTGTCAATTAGTTGGGAGCCTAATCTATCTCACTAAATCTTGCCCTGACATTACCTCTACAGTAGGTGTGGCATCACGCTTTATGCAAGAACCTTATGTGCAACATTGAAAAATGGCAAAATGTATTTTACGATATATTAAAGGCACTCTTAACTTTGGTCTGTATTATACTCATACTAAAAATACACAAATATATGGATATTGTGATGTTGACTTTGCAGGGGATTCCATAGATCAGAAATCCACTTCAGGATATGTGTTTAAACTTGGCTCAAGTGCAATTACATGGAGTTCAAAGAAACAATCAACTGTAGCACTCTCCTCTACAAAAGCAACATATCAAAGTGCCACTGAAGAAGTTAAATAAGCCATTTGGCTAAATCATCTTTTAGAATAAATTCAAATGATTTTTTCTAGTATCACACTCCTATGTGATAATCAAAGTTGTATTGCACTTGCCAAAAATCTTTTTTATCATCAAAGATCAAAACATATTGAAGTTCAAGCTCATTTTATTCAAGAGAAAGTCTTAAATGGAGATATTTATCTTCAATACTGCCAAACTGAAGATCAAGTTGCAGATATTTTTACAAAACCACTGTGCAATGCAAAGTTCTCCAAATTTAGATCAATGCATGGCCTCAAGGAGCTGTCATTGAGGGGGAGTGTACATGACAATGACACCTCCTCATGGATAGATCCTAGATGTAAGACCTAATAGGCATAATATAAGACCTCTAGGCATTCTATGTATGAGTCCTTTGTACATTTGTAAAGTTCTTCTCTTTGTAAATCTTTCACTTATAAAAAGAATTGTATTAAAACCTATGGGTACTATGTAATGAACCTGGGGGGCTGATTTGAGGAGACTCGAGCTCCAATAAAAATATTTATAAGACCTCGCATCTTGTAAGAACATTGGGATTATAAATTATGACAAGATAGCTTTCATGTAGTTTGGAATACATGGTTTTTATTTTGGCATATATTTATGTCCCTATTTATCCTTGTCAAGAAGACCTACATCACTGGGGTACTTCATTTTCTTCTTTTAAAGAAATTGACAGGATTTGCCCCCTATTAACATTAAGGGGGAGTGTTAGAACATAATATTATCAGGGGTCAAACCCTTATAATATATAATGTTCTTAATATTATTTAAATGCTTTAAAAAGCATTTTATATTCCTTGTAAACAATTAATAGATTAAAGAACTATTTAAATAGTTCTTAATTTATTAATTGTCTAAACAAGGTTGTTAGTGAAAAGGTGTGGTAACTACCCTTTCTTGTAGTTTTACCACCCTTTCTCCCTATATTTAAGGGAGGATTCTTCACCATTTTGGTGTGGAAAAAATATTATTAGAATTTGGAGTAATCTGCACAAGAGGCTTGTGGAAGTTTGAAGAGGAGTATATCCCTAGGATCTGTATATTTTTTAATAGACTACTATGTAAGTGTTCTTATAATAAAGATGCTATGTTTGTGGGTTTTTTTACCAGTAATGGTTTTCCCCACATAAATTTATGTGCACTGTGTAAATTCATTATTGTTTCTTATTAATTTAATTATTGTCTTATCATAGTTTAAATATTTTACATGCTCTAACACAAACCAAATAGTAGAACTAGCCACTCATATTGGTCTTAAATGTTGTCTTCCACGTGTCCTCTTCTTTAATATGCTCTTGTTGATACCTTGATTTCAATTCCAACTTGGTAAAATACTTGGCATGTTGTAGTTGATCAATCAAATCAACAATATGGGACAATGGATAACTATTTTTATGTCAATTTTGTAGTTAACACACATTCGCCATGTCCCATATTTATTTGGTACTACAACAATCAAATAACCACAAAGTGATGTTCTAGGCCTTACCACACCTTGTTCAATGAAATCCTTTAGTTGTTCTTGACTTAATTAGCCTTTTCAATGCTTCTATGGTGTTAACAAGAAAGCACAAACTGAAGATCTGAGCTATTTCTATGTTATGTTATAGTTTTTACTCTAGTGTGATGGATAAGGAAGAAGACTAGAACATGTGAGGTGGATTACAGATTAGTGCAGTAGACATTCAAACATACACTATTCATACATATTAGATCCCAACAACCTTCATATATTTATTCTAACATCATGTGATACATGTTCATTAGTTCCTAAACACATAATCATCTCTCATACAATATATCTATTACAATCTCTCAATATCTCACGCTCTTATCTCTCTCACATATCTCTTATATCACACTTCTTACATTCATAACTTCTATTCCTATGCGGTACAAATTTGTTCATAAATACATATATGGATGTGTCCCTCTTCATGTCCCTTCACTAGTATGCCTCTTTATAGGTATTGCAAGTTAGTTGTGGGTACTAAATTGTTGTTTCCTTGACTTGTAGTGAATTTAACTAGCTATGTCCTGCTTGTGGATGCATTCTCTTGATGCTAGCCTTTGGTGTCCTTGTGGGTTTTCACCATTGGCCTCCATTAGGACACCCTTTCAGGTTTTCAACCTAATGGAAGAGGCATGACTCTATCTTGCCAACATCATCCCCTAGATTAACCCATGTCTTGTCCTCAAGACATGTTGGATCTATCCACCAGTTCTCAAAAAATAAATGTTTGAAGCTAGTCTTTGTCAAAAGTTGTCCCAAAAGCGTACTACTACCAAAAATGTTAACAAAAGTTTGTTCAAAATTTTACATCGTGGTAAAATATTCTTGTAGATACTCCACAGATGGTTGGTGATTAATAATTTAATTCCCACATTGACAGAAGAAGGAACAATAAGAGACCCCACTAGTTTTTGTGCATCCATTGGAAGTCCTATGACGGTGGCTAAGCACAAATAACTTCTCTCAATTGGTTCATTTGAGAAATGAAGCTATTTCTCTATTCCTACAAGTGGTTGTATTGAGTATGCATGTTTTCAATCTGTACCCTAAGGGAGCTACCCAAGCCCTTCATAGCATCATAAGAATTTGAAGCCTATATTATTTGATTCTCCGCATTATTTATTTGAATTTTCAATGCTTTGGTGGAGGTAGTCCAACTTAAACAATAATGGTATGTAGTGTGTTGATGTTGTTGCTGCAAGTCTCTTCTATTTTGGTGATGTCTTTGTTAAGTTCATCTTGTGTTATTGCATACTTATCCCTAATTAGTTCCAACTATTTACTCTCCTATTCTACCAAAATTTGCTCTTTCAAATTTTCCTTCTTCTCACCCCAACTCCTTAATTCTACCAGCAATCCAATTACTACTATGCTTAATTGTCACTCTAGTGGCAATGAGGCATCCATATTGATTTGTGATATCTAAAATTGAAAGAATGCCACTGTTGTCATGAATGTTTCGTTGATAACCATGTATTGTCTCAGTAGCCTTTCTCTAGCATTTTCTATGAAGGATGTCTCCCATTTTGAACTATTGAGTTGGAGATATCTATGTTAGGTCTACTTGGGGCCCTAACAGAATGGGAGTAAGGCAATTGGGTGCCAAAGTAACTATTGGTTGAGTCTATTGTTTCTTCTTAAGGAATTCTTTTATTTTGTCCATAGGATACAACACTTGTGATTAGAATGGTGTCACCAAGATTTTCCTAGCAGGTGTTTGTTCTCCAGATGATTCACCCCAAAAATATTTGCCTTTTCATTCTTTTGTTCCCCTTTTGGGCTTTGGTGCACTCGTGTGTCCAAAATCTTAGTTTGTGGGATCTTATGTTGTAAATTTTTCAAATGTTCTTTTGCATCTTTATCCTGCGCACTACATTGCAGTGCCTTCTATGAAATTTATTTTCCTCTAACTTCCTTCCACTCTTGTATTTTTGCTTCTTCCTTGCCGATAGGTCTTGATATTCCAACTTGACCTGTATCTACATTTTCCTCCCCTTGTGTGGTGTCATCTTGGATGTCCTTGACCAATTCCTCTATACTTAATTCTATTGTACCACAATCCATCTATTCTAATTGACTTAATTTTTATTTTTCTACTGTAGCTTTCTTAGCTAGGAGGTTATCATATGCCTTCTTGGTGGCCTTCACGATTTCACTCCTAAATCTTTCCTTGGCTTCATTTGTTTGAGAGGGAATAGTATCCACTCTCTACTTAGACCTTAGCTCTTTGTTTTGTAAATACCTTAGTCATGCTATGTTGTTTGGGGACAGGTCTAAGTCTTGGGCTATTTGATCTAAAGTATCTTTTTTTATTATTTCCTCCAACCACTACTTCTCTTTTTTTATGGCCTCTACTAATTCTTCCAGAAGATCCTTTATTATATCTACCATTAGGTATGGACTACTAGTAATGTAATCTAACATAGCTTGGAGAATCACCTCCTTATTTTTTGTTGATGCATATGTATGAAATTACACAACTCTTAGTCGCTTCCATGGTGTAAATAGTGCTCTATACAACACTTGCACCTTTAGTAACTGTTATTTTTCCTTTTGCACTCATTCTTTAGGACTTTTTGTCCTCTTCTTTTTAGTCACTTTCTCCTCCACAAATTTAATTTTCTCTAATTGAGCCCTTGTGACTCTTTGTGGTACTTCTACTAGAGGTATTTGTATTGGTATTTCTTCCTCCTCTTTCTCTTCTTCCACTAACTGCACAAATTTTCTATTCTTCCAGTAACTGCACAAATTTTCTCTTTGCTTTTTGTTTTGGCCTTGGTTTTACTTGTGAAGGCCCTGCTTCACTCTTCTTTCTCTCTGCACCTCATTTGGAGTAGTGAATCTATTGTGATTATTGTAGGAAATTTTGTCTTTTCCTCTCCTTGTTTCTCCTTATGTGGTGATGGTGGGCAACTTTCTTCTTGCACCATACTGTGGTGACTAATTTTCTAATTCCACCTCTACAAGAGTGATGTTTTTTGGAGTCTCTTATTTCAAACCTTAGAGATCTAATTCTCAACCTATCATACAATTGCACTTCCTTTTCCTTTTGTTCCAAACCAGTAATGAGTTAAAGATCTTTGTTATCACAGTGGGTTGTGGATCCTTCTTGATCCCCTATTTCTAGTGTAATTTCCCCTTTTTGTTTTTCCATATGCTCTTGGGCTTCTTGTTTGCTTCGTTTATCCATGAATTCTTTATATTTTCCAAATCTCTACCTTTCGATCCTTTGGTAGAGCTAGCATTTCCCTCACATTTGCTTCTATCAATTTATTGGATACTTCATAAGGGAGTTGCGATACCCAAGACATTATGAGTTCTACCACCTCCATGTAGACAAAATCACTATCTATGTTGAATGTTATTTCATTTTCATACTTTTTCACTCTCATATGGTATGCAGTCTCTAGCCTATATCTCTATCTAGGAATTCTTTAAGAATCCCCAATACACTTTGCTATACTGAGTGTAACATTGAAAATTGCATACCCTTGCAATTTCGCACTATATTTTGGGCTTGCTTTAGTGTCCATTCCCTTATCATGTTTTAGGGACCAAACTACCAAATTCTCTATCAGATTCTAATTCTTCTTGCTATCGTAGGAACACATGTTGAATTTTGTGTGATTTCTCTCGGACACTAACACTACGTGCGGACGTCTATGCGATACACTAGTCCCATGAGTTCTAAAAATTTAAAACATTGATTTCCCACTCAACTACCTTTTGTCACCTACTATAATGCTCAACTGTCAGAAAAATACCTTCAACGCCTGAATCTGACTCTTCAGCTTCCTCACAAACCCTTTGCAAAAGTAATTTTTGAATCTCTCTCATGCTCTCCATTCTATTCTTCTCTTGGCTATGCTTGGCTGCACATACCTCCATTGTTGAACTTGTTGAAGATGCATGTTGTTGAAATAACACAATTTTTTAAGCTCTCTCTGTATACGCCTAAAAATGACACAAATCATCCTAAATAAATATTCTAAATATTTATTCCCTTCTTCTATTAATTAAATAAATATTCTAAATTTATTTAATCGATTCACTGTTCCATAATTAAATAAATTCTATTTATTTAATTAAAATCCTTCCATTTGTCCTTCACAATTAAATAATTATAAATTATTTAATTAAGCCTAATTCCTCTATCCTAAAGTTCTAAATTCAAAATTCCATGTCACCTTTCCACCTCACCTTGTCCACCTCATCAGGTTGCACATGTAATTAAATATATTTAATATTTAATTATCTTATTTTCCCTCACCCACATGGCCTATTTCTTCTCCAATCAGAGGTGAGTTAACCAATCAATCAAGTCTGTTAACTAACCTGTCAGTTGAGTCAAATCCTCAATCAATCTAGTCAGTTCCACAATCCACTCTTCTAACTGATCAATCAATTCTGTTAACAGAACAGTCAATGGAGTTAACTCTCCAATCAGTTTTGTCACATCCCACCTTTCATGATGGAGCTGGGACACTTGTCACATCTCCACTGGTTGCACATTCCTCAACCATCCTCAACCGTTGATCTTCATATCTTCTCTCAACCGTTGATTCCTATTCCTTCGGGTCTATAAATGAAGCTTCATCCCTTCATTCTAATCATCCAGGCTTTTGACATTGTTACTCTGCAGAAATATCACCAGCGCGCCTTTGGCACCCATTTGTCATCTACAAGTTTGAGATCACCATTGTTGCATTGGAGCTCACCTTCATTGCATATCACACCATAGCCATTCACCATCGACTTCCTCAAACAGCTTTAAAAGATTGCACTCTCTGAGGGCTCATCTCATCTGCGAAAGGACGATTCGTGATAGGCGAACAACAGAAGTTTCGAAACGGAAGAGGTTTGCTGTGTTTGTTCATTGCTTTGTTCATTTGAATCTTCTTTGTTTCTCTATTCTGTTGATGTTTGGGTCATCTGTTATTCATTTGATTGATGCACTATTTTACCCTCACATTTTTGGCGCCCACCGTGGGGCCGTTGCCCCTTTATTTTACCGTTTTTGAGCTTTTTTGAAAGCAGGTTCCGTACAGACCCCGCAGAGTCACGCACAGGTTCTTTCGGCGCATCTGTTCATTTTTACGGCACTTTTGAAGACTGTTACGGCGCTTTTGTAAAACTGCGCATTTGTTGACTGTAACGGCGCTTTTATAGACTGTTGCTGCGCTTTTGTTGAAACTGCGCATTCGTTGATTTTTGCTGCGCTTTCATATAATATTGCTGCACATACGTTAAAACGGCGCATCCGTTGTCTGTTACAGCGCTTATGACGACTGTTGCTACGCATACGTTAAAACTGCGCATATGTTCATTTTAACGGCGCATCTGTTCATTTTTACGGCGCATTCGTTAATGTTGCGCTTCTGTTGATTACTTCTGCGCATCTGATCACTGAAGCTGCGCATTTGTAACTGGCTCAGGTTTTGGTACTTTTCTAGGGTATTTTGCTAACGCTAACCCTTTTGCAGGTGTTTGCTGGAGCGGTTTTGCAGGTTAGGCTCGGGTTCAGTTACATGTAGTTGCATCTAACTAGCTCACCTTTCATTTTTTTTGGGAAAGAGTAAAATGGCTATTCATTACAAATCTTCATCTAGTCTTAATTAGGGAGGAAGTAACTGGTTTATTTCATGCTTGCATTGCAAACAAACTTCCAAGTTATTGCTATCTAAGACTTAAAATTGAACTCATAACTGCATTCTGGAGTTAAAATGAACCATTGCTATATCGTGAGACCTGAATTTCAAAGTTAACAATCTCGTGCAACGTGGACTTAAAATTGAACTCACAACTGCATTCTGGAGTTAAAATGAACCATTGCTATATCGTGAGACCTGAATTTCAAAGTTAACAATCTCGCGCAACGTGGATTTAAAATTGGACTCACAACTGCTTTCTGGGACTTAAAATTGAACCACTGCAATATTGTCAAAATCACTTCAAAGTTTTGTTTGACTAGCTTAGCCCATTTAGTTTTTATCTTTTTAACTAGGGTGGATTAAATCAGTGTATTCTGTGTTTGCGAATGACAATAGGCTTATGCTCTCCCCTCTTCTGGGTGATCAGAATGCCAGACTTGTCATTCTACTTGTCTAACCTTTAGGAGGGGCCTGCCCTTGGATGCACGCTTGTCCAAGCGGGAACGACCCTGAGTGGTAACAGGCTAACGCCAAGCCCTACCGAGCCACTTAAAATAAATTGTGCTTGAGGTGAAAACCTCCTGCAACGAGTGCTGTTATGTTACACCGACGGCCAACCTCCCCCAAAACCCTCTCAGGCGCAACCCTGTGAGGCTGGGAGACTCCATAACGGAGAGTAGCGCCGCTGCACGTGTAACCACTTGAACGGTTGCCCGAATTACCAACCTCTTGTTTTAGTGGCCCAAATCCCTTATAATCCATTTCTCGCCTAGGATTTTGTACTTGCTTTTGTCCAAAATAGAGTCGAAAAACTACAAAAACAATGAAAAACTACAAAACATTTTTTGTGCTTGCTGTGTTTTCTTGCTAAAATTAATTCATAAAATCATATCAGGAAGACTTATTCCAGCCAAAAAATACCCAAAAACAGAGAAATCCCAAAAATTTGCCCCAAAATACCAGAACTGCGCATATATCTATTTCTGCAGCGCATATACAGAGACTTGCTGCGCTTTTGTACTGACTTACGGCGCTTTTGTACTTTCTGCTGCGCATATACTCTGTTCTGCTGCGCTTTTACAGCGACCTGCTGCGCATATACGACGACCTGCTGCGCATATACTTTTTTGCTGCGCATTTGCATACTGTTACCGCGCATACATACCTCACCAGAGCGGCGCTTATACTACGACCTGCTGCGCATTTACCTATTCTTGCTGCGCATCTGTTTCTGCGCATGTGTGACAGTGAGCATCTGCTCTATTTTTTAGAAATTTTCGTCAGCTGTTCGGAGTACCCATTTCAGCCTAGTTCCATTTTCTGAGGTCAGAATCAACCTTGCAGTCAACTTTCACACATTTCACCCATTTCTCTCTCTTTCGACGGTCGTCCCCATCGCCTTCTGTCCTGGTCACTCTTACCCCATCGTCATTCTGTCCCATACCGATTCGACATAGGTCCTTCTTTAGTGAGTTCACGTAAGCCTAGTAGGTCACAGTACCTTTTGCTAGTAGTCTTGTTGGACGACTCAGCCCTACACAGTGAGACTGGTATCGACTACCCTTGCTAGTGGCTAGAGTCTTGTGTCAACCGTCTTACCTGAAGTCATTGAGCGAGAGAACCCTTTGTCCAAGTCTTGTCCTAGATATCCCATTCATTACAGTCTTAGTCGGCATCTTGCCAAAATTTCTAATCCTTGTCCATTCCGTCCCACCCCACCTTGCATGGTTCTTACTCGATCCCAGTACAACAAGCTAACTGAAATGGCCGACCCTTCCGATCACATCGCCCCACCACGCGATGATGATGAAGAATTTTCTCGTGAAGAATTAGTAGCACACATGCAAGATAGCAAATTCCAACGCCTAGTGGAGCGAGTACTCCTTGAGGATCCCACCAAATATTTCCATCATCTTGCTAGTCTCGGACTCAAACTCCCCGCAGACTTTGACATTAGCTCCATCATGGAAAATGCAGACAATGAACATGAGAGGGACACAAATGACACAGTCCCAAAGGCACATGAGAGAGGCACAAATGACACGGTCCCCCAGGCCAATACAAGCGGAAAACAACACATAGATCAAAATACTCCTATAGCAGATGTGAGACAACAAATTGAGAGTCTCCAGCGAGAAATCTCCAACCTTAAGATCGGCACCAATTCCAAGAACTACTCCTTGGAAGATATAGCACCGTACCCCTTTGACAAAAGTGTGGTCATGAAACCTTTCCCCTTTCAGTTCGGAATCCTGAAATTTGATAAATACAAAGGGAAGGGGGATCCTAGAGATCATATCAGGGAATTCACTGCAGCATGTTTAGAAGTAGCTCACAACGAGACCTACTTAATGAGACTATTCCCAAGATCTTTAGGGGGTCAGGCTATGGAGTGGTTCTCGCGTCTTCCACCTGGAATCAAAACTTTTGATGAACTTGTCAATAAATTCATAACGCACTTCTCTTACAACATAGAACACGAAGTATCTATGCTAGACCTATGCAACACCAAACAAAAAGGTGGTGAGTCTTTCGCCACCTTCTTACAACGATGGCGACAGCTAGCTAGCAAGTGTTCTTACGACATGCCTGAGAAACAACTATTGGAAATGTTTGTCCACAATTTGAATCCCGATCTTAGCTATCAGATTCAGATACAATGCCCTACCTCATTCACCAAAGTCATCGAAATGGGGCTATTCATTGAGAAAGCTATGATCGCTAAAGGAACTCTCAAGCTCTACAAGGACACGCCTCCTTCCAATTACACAACTGACAAGTCAAAGTTTTGGACCCAGAACAAGAATGTGGTCAACGATGGAGTAGTGGATGCCAAGGCAGCAGCCCCTAAACAACAACCCATATTCACTCTTAAGGAAGAAGCAAATAACGGTGCGCTCAACAAGCCACCCCCTCGGGAATCTAGACCTTGGTTCAATTCGAACCCAAGGAGAAAATTCACGCCGTTAGGAGAGTCTCAAGAGTCTGCTCTCAGGAAGTTGTTGGCTAACAATGAAATTTCTCTACCGCCAACAAGTGACTATGAGCCTATAGTCAAACCTCCCTATTGGAAGGACACAGACTATTGTGAGTATCATCGAGGAAGGGGGCACACAACCAATAATTGCATCCGTCTTAAGAACGTCATACAAGATATACTGGACCAAAATCAGGGAGGAACACAACAGCATACCTCCAATGAATCTCATGTGGCCTACCGAGATCCTCTCCTAAACCACAACCGGCCATATAACAACAATCACAACGGCGGCCACAACAACAATGGTTACAACCACAACAATGGTCACAATGGCAACAACTCCAATGGTCATAACAATAATGACAACCATCGTAACAGGCCAAACCAGAACAGTGGGTCGAGTAATGCTAACTATGCAAGCGTTCCCTTTGAGTACACCATTAACTGCATTTCTGAGCATGTTCCGCAAGTCAACGTCATATCCCCCAACCAACAACCAGGACCTAACGGAACTGGTTGTAGTATAATTACCCGCAGTGGTAGAGTCACGATCAACACCACTCCTCCAAGGTCGTCACCATCTCCGTCCAACCCCCGCCCGTATAATGTCATCGACCAATTACAAAAGACTCCGGCTCATATTTCTATACTGGAGCTTCTACGTCTATCTCCTTCTCATAAGGAGATTCTTGAGAAAGCCTTAGTGGAGACTACTGTCCCCACTAACCTAGCCCAAGAAAAGTTTCAAACCATGGTGGGTAACTTGACATCCTCCCCTTCCATATCATTCACAGAACAAGATGACCTTTCCATGTCTCAACCCCACAACACTCCTCTACACATTGTCGCATTCGTACACAGGCACCGCATCAAGAGGGTCCTCATTGATGGGGGTGCCGGTTTGAATATTTGCACTTTGAAGCTAGTCCTTGCATTGGGGTTCTCTGAACAGGCAGTGGACCCGCGAAGAAAGATTACCATAAAGGCCTATGACGAGGAGGAGCGCACCACGAAGGGCACGGTTGTCCTACCCATTCAAGTAGGACCGGTTATTAAAGATGTGGTGTGCCAAGTCCTTGATCGGGAGCTTGCTTACAATATTCTACTAGGGAGACCATGGATCCATGCCATGAAAGCTGTCCCCTCCACCTACCATCAGTGCATAAAATTCCCACACGATGGCAAGCAGGTCACCATACACGGCGACCCCGATCCCTACCAGCATTGCAACTCATTCCAAGCCAAACCGGAATGTGTCATTCCCAACAACCGAGCCCATATCTCCCCCACTCCGCCACCAGACCATACTGCAGAAGCTTCCTCTTCACAGCCCAAACCAATGAAAATCACCATAAAAGAAAATGGCGTGGGGGAATACCAGATTGAGCATAGCCTCAACCTTGCAAAAATGCCCTTGTCTCCTCGCTCCTTTGGCCAGCCCAAACATCAACCCAGGCATTTTCCAAAGCCCTCTGCTCCTCCTACAACTCCCGCAAACCCCTTTGTAAAATGGGGGACCTTATCCGATGAATCAGAGGAGCGAGATCTCTTACAATGGCTCTATGCCGAAGAAGAAAACACATCCCAAGATCCACCCAAACTCCCTACAGAGCTCTATGGGCGAGGTGAAACCATCTTGCATAGAATGGGATATGAAGGACAAGGCCCCATCGGCCTCAGAAAAGAGGGGATCATCGAACCTATACAACCCTCTTCCTCCTCTTCGGCTAGAAACACGACTGGCCTAGGCTACAAAGGTAAAGGTAAAGCCAAAGAAAATGCCTGCCTAGTGGAGACAATTCAAACACTCCAAGGAGATAGTGACGCAGATTCAGATGATTCCAATCAGTATGAATGGGACGAGCTGACAGAACACTCCTACGATGATAAGGAGATTGATACCATCCAAACCCTTAGCCCATATCATGAGAGACAAACGCAACGGGACAGACCGCTGGAGTCTGATTTGCCCCTCCCCGAAGTTATGGGTTTCGAGGAAAGTATCGATTCCATTGCGATAAACAACCTGGAAGAAAGTACCACCCAGAACACTACCCCCACCTGTGCTCCTAGTATTTCCATCCACACTATCAACGAATCAGGTCTTTCATCCGACTCCCTTCCCCTCTTACACCCTGAGCTTATTGACTGGGACCTGAAAGGGACCCCTCAATTAGATGTGTTCCAGAACGATGATGCCTACATTGACTATATGGGACTTCGAGATCATTTACCAAAAGGAGATCATAAAGCCGGTTTCACTATCGAACTCAATACTGTAGCATACTTTGGGGAGGGTGCCAAGCCTTCTAGTCGCAAAAATGTAAAGATCAAAAGGGGATCTGACGGTGAAAACCGCCATGCGGCAGTGTCAGATCGTAAAACAGTCAAAAGAAAGGACGTATCTGAAGGTGAAAACCCAACCGTGGCACCTGACGATGGATTGCTTGACACCCTCCCAAGTGACATGTATCAAGAAAGGTCGCAGATCGTGGTAGAACCAACAGAGCCAGTGAACATTGGATCTGAAGAGCAGCCTAAGATAATCCACTTTGCAAAATCTCTCACGCCACCTGAGAAAACCAGGTTTGTACCATTCTTTAAAAAGAAGAGAGGCAGTTTTGCTTGGTCATATGCCGACATGCCAGGTTTGGACCCAAACCTGATTCTACATCACTTGCCATTGGATCCAGGGGTGAAACCCGTAAAGCAAAAACTGAGAAAAATGCATCCCCATATTGCCCTCCTGGTCAAGGAAGAGCTCAAGAAATTGTTAGACGTGGGGTTCATCAGGGCCATTGATTACCCCGAATGGATATCAAACATCGTACCAGTGTCTAAACCAGACGGCAGGGTTCGACTATGCAACGATTTTAGAGACTTAAACAAAGCATGCCGCAAGGATGACTTTCCCTTGCCTAACATCGATATCATAGTCGACCTCACGGCGGGACATACAATGTTATCGCTTATGGATGTATTCTCAGGGTACAACCAGATCAAAATAGCACCAGAGGATCAGCACAAAACCGCTTTCACTTGTCCATGGGGTACTTTTTGCTGGAATGTCATGCCGTTTGGGCTGAAAAATGCAGGTGCTACATACCAGCGGGCCATGACAACTATATTCCACGACATGATGCATGTGACCATGGAAGATTATGTTGACGACATCTTGGCAAAATCACTCACCAGGGACTCACACCTGGACACATTAGAGAAAGTCTTCCAACGGCTGGACCAATTCCAAGTAAAGTTGAACCCGAAGAAATGTGTGTTTGGGGTCACATCAGGCAAGCTGCTAGGCTTCATCGTGTCAGCAAACGGCATAGAGGTAGACCCTGCCAAAGTCAAGGCAATCATGGACATGCCTCCGCCCAAAACTCTAACACAGTTGAGATCCTTACAGGGCAAGCTACAGGCCATCCGCAGGTTCATCTCATAGTTGGCCGACAAGTACCATCCTTTCAGCCACCTTCTACATAAGAACGTTCCATTTAAGTGGGATGAGCAGTGTGAAGAGGCATTCCACAAGCTCAAGGAGTACCTCACGAATCCTCCTATACTCATGCCTCCGATCCAAGGAAAACCTTTGATCCTCTACATATCTGCTACACCTACTGCTCTTGGGGCTCTCCTAGCGCAGCAAGACTATGAGAACAAGGAAAGAGCTGTGTACTATATCAGTCGAACCTTAGTGGGCTACGAGCTACAGTACTCACAGGTGGAACGTTCATGCCTTGCGGTGGTTTTTGCCTCACAAAAACTCCGACACTACATGTTGGCACATCCTATCAAACTCATTGCCAAGATCGACCCACTAAAATATCTTCTCAGCAAGGCAGCTCTCACAGGACGACTAGCCAAATGGGTTATGCTTCTTAGCGAATATGATATAGAGTATGTGGATAGAAAAGCCATCAAGGGGCAAATCATCGCAGACCAACTAGCTGAGGCACCATTACAGGACACTTCACCAATGCAGTTTGAGTTCCCCAATGAATCTCTATTCACTCTGTCCACATCTCCTTGGAAACTCTACTTCGACGGGTCTTACACCAACCATGGATCGGGGGCAGGTATCTTGTTCATCACTGCCCAAGGCGACACAATTCCAAAGTCCTACAGGTTGTTATTTCCATGCACTAACAACATAGCAGAGTATGAGGCTTTGGTAATTGGTCTCAAGATGGCCACTAAGTGGAATCTTCAAGCACTACATGTCTATGGTGATTCTCAGCTTGTCATAAACCAGGTCAACGACGAGTATCAGACCAAAGATGAGAAGCTCATCCCATACAAGCGAATGGTCGACGATCTCAAAGCACACTTTGGGACCATCTCGTTTGAGCAAATACCCAGGATAGAGAACAAAGCAGCCGACGCAATGGCGACCATAGCCTCTCTTCTTGAGATACCTGAACAGGAGTCACGGTATGAGTTCCTAGTAGAAACAATTCGACAGCTGGCTTATGATCTCCTTGAAACCCATTCCATCTGCCACCTAGTGGGATCTGATTCACCTTGGTACGGTAAGACCTACACTTACCTCAAGGACAATATCCTTCCTTTGGACCTCTCTTCTAACCAAAAACGAACCTTCATCCGACAAGCCTCCCGTTACACCATCATCGCCAATACCCTTTACCGACGTGGTCTGGATGGTACTTTACTCCGTTGTCTAGAACAGGAAGAATCTATAACTGCCTTGCGAGACGTGCACGAAGGGATCTGCGGAACACACTCCAGCGGTCCCTCCTTAGCTAAGAAACTCATGCGTTTGGGTTATTACTGGCCCAATATGGAAATGGATTCATATCAGTTCGTCAAAAAGTGCAAATAGTGCCAGATACATGGGAACCTAATTCATGCACCTGCTCAGGAGTTGAGACCTCTAACGACACCCTGGCCCTTTTGCCAGTGGGCACTAGACCTCGTAGGAAAGATTCATCCGCCTTCTTCCAACGGCCATAAATTCATCATAACCGCTACTGAATACTTCACAAAGTGGATTGAAGCCGTTCCCTTATCAACCGTCACAGGAAACCAAATTTCCTCTTTCATTCTGAATTACATTATCTGCCGATATGGCATCCCTTCATCCATCATAACGGATAACGGGAGACCTTTCAAAAATCAAGATGTCCAGGAACTTTGTGAACGGTTCAAGATCCAACATCGCTTCTCCACCCCATATTACCCCCAAGGTAACGGCCAAGCTGAGGCATCAAACAAAACCATTCTGAAACTCCTAAAGAAGACTGTCAATGAAGCCGGTCGCGATTGGCACGTCCAGCTCAATCCCGCTCTGTGGGCCTATCGAACCAGCATACGCACTCCCACAGGTGCTACACCCTACGCCCTCGTCTATGGTTCCGAAGCCATCCTTCCTATTGAGGTCGAACTCCCCTCCCTTCGGGTGTCGTTGAAAGGTCTCATATCAGACGAAGAGTACAGAGTCTCCAGACTGCAAGAGCTAGAACTGCTAGAGGAACGACGCCAGAAAGCTTTTGACCATCTCAAAGCCTATCAACAGATGATGTCAAGAAGCTACAACCACAAGGTTAGACCGAGATGCTTCAAGGTTGGGGACCTCGTCCTAAAAGAGAACCCTCGCAATCAGCAGGACAGAGAAAAGAAAGGTAAGTTCGAGCCTAACTGGCTTGGACCCTATGTAATTGTATCAGCTTACGGATCGGGGGCATATCAGTTGGCCACATCAGAAGGTGAGTTGTTTGATGATCCCATCAACAGCATGCACCTTCGCAGGTTCTATACCTAAGAGAACCCCAATGCAAGGGGGCACAATAAAGTCAAAAAATCATAAAATCAAAAAAATCAAGAAAAAAGTTACAAAGAGAAAATACGCAAAAAATAAAAAATAAAAATAAAAATAAAAAATAAAAAATAAAAATAAAAATCAAAAAAAAAAGTAGCAAGCATACAAAAAAAAATCGTCCTTTGGTGAAAACCTGGCAAACAGGCGCCTTGGATAGGTATCATGAGGAAAACCTAGCAATCAGGCATCATGTTACTTTCTAGCTTCTCGTGCAAATAAAAGCAAGTGATGAAAACCTGGTAAACAGGCGTTACTTGTGACAAACCGCATTCTCCATCTTTAGGAATCCAATTACCTTGAGCCCATTCTCCCTCTGTTTTCCCCATTCCACCCCATATCCATCCCACAGTAAACACTTGACAATTACCTATCATGGCTTGATACTCAGCTTGTGGCCTTGTCAACCAAGGTTTTGTCCCATATCGTCTCCTCGAAGTGAGCCTAGCGTAGTGTATCTCATCAATGTCTGTGATCCGAATCCGTGAACTACGTTGCCTCTGCGCCGTCACGTAGGCAAGGCCATTATTCTAATGCGCCCCCGAGGCTTCCATCTCTCCCAAGGTCCCATTTGTCTCCCCTCTTGTCTTCATTCTTGTCGTCTTTCTTCTAGTCCATCCATGGTCCATTAGGGTTTACCCTGAACTACGTTGCCTCTGCGTCGTCACGTAGGCAAGGCCATTTAGCAATGAGCCCCCGAGGCACTAGGTCAGTCCCTTAGGGTCCGTCTTCTCAATAAGGATAGTGCAATCTTCTCACCAAGCAAGCAAATGCGAGCAAACACCCGCGCTTCAAGCAGAAACCTTGACTATGACCATCTTAACCCATCCAATGCAAAGCAAATACCCAAGGTCTTCTAAATGATTTTATGAAAATTAAGGCAAGAAATAAACACGTATCAACGCACATATGCTTTTGTAGATTGGAAACTAGGGTTAAGTTACAGAGTCTTGATTTTTGCTATCATACCTTCCTATGCAACTCAAGGATGCCAAAAGCTAGAGATGCTATGATGGGGGCATGATTACTTTCTTTGTTTGCTATTTGGGGATTAAACTTTAGTAATGTGAAGCCTTGTCTTAGGACATGATCGGCAAAAGATCACCGAGGACATCAAAGGTCTAACATGAACGGGGGCAATCCTTGCTTGTTGAAACGCAAGAGGTACTCAGGTCATCTAGATTCAATTTTGACTAGATGCTTGTCTTAACTTGCTAAATCACAATCCATGTAAGCAATACTCAGGTCATCTCGGTTCAATTATACCTCGATGCTTGTATTCACTTACAACATTTCAGAAAAATACCAAAAAAAACAAAATGCCCAATGATGAAATAAAGCAATCTAAAAGCAAAGCATCCGTCCTATATCCATACACCCATCCATACAATCCTCATTATTCAAACTATGCAGAGTAACGATATCAAGAAAAGTTCCTACGTCATTCTTTCGCAACCATCCCTCCATCCATCATGTCATTCTTCTGTCGATAGCGTACATTTGGACATCACAAAAACAAGGCATCTAGGAGCATATCATATCATTCGTAGAAACTAGTCATGCACATGATTAGGTTAGTAGAATACATCATCCAATGCATTAGGTCACCAATACATTTGCATCACATCTTAATCTTAAAAGCCCAGACAATCAAACAACATAGCTAAGTACATCACATGTATAGTTACATCACCCCATAGTACTCATGTTACAAATGCATACATTCAAAGCATCACATCATATAAATATCCAATAGCATCTCACATATCTATACAACATCATAACATAGAAATCATGTTCCATACACACATCTGCATTAGCTCATTTACACATATCTATACAACATCATAACATAGAAATCATGTTCCATACACACATCTGCATTAGCTCATTTATACACCACATATACAGCATCATAACATAGAAATCCTGTTTCATATGCATACATTTGCATCATCACAAGAACATCATATTAACTTTGCATTCATTTGTCACATTAAATCATATAGACATCATATAGCAGCATATCAAAGTATTTCTCATATAGCACCATATAAACTATCTAACTATGCAATAGAACCACATCATGCAATAGAAATAATCATCTCATAAACACATGCAATAGATATACAAAGCTGCATCATCACCCATACTATCATATACAAAGATGTCCAAATATACAATATCACCATCTCTCTCAAAATCAAAGTGTCATATACAGTGTACGTCTAAATAAACGGTGATACATGTCCCAAAATGTACAAAATCTGGTCTCTGACTACCCCTGCTGCTGTGGGCCACCACTGCCAGCTCCTGACTGCTGAGGTCCCATGACAGATGCCCCTGACTGGGATGGACCTGCTCCGTGGGCCACCCCAGACTGAGTCCTGAAACTCCCTGCCCTCTGGCTCGACGACACGGCACCATGGTACAGGCCTCGGTAGTACTGTGCCTGCTGCTGCGCTCTGGCTAAGTCTGTCTGCGCCTGTGCCAACTGCGTCTGCAACTGGCCTACCTGTGCCTGTGCCTGCTGCACCTGCCCAACTAGAAAAGAGCTCGCTGCATCTGTACCCATGGCAGCCACTGCTATGTCCCTCTCTACTCGGATAAGGCGTACCCGAGCATCGGCCATGTCTCGCTCACGAGTCAAGCCAGCAATCACCGCTGCATCTGTATCTCGCCTCCTCTCCACTCTCCTCAGCTGTGCCTGCAGCTCTCGCACCTGTCCCCTCAGACTGGCTATAGTCCTGTCGTGTGCCTCACCCTGCACTGGCCCCTGTGCTGCCTCTGCCTGTCCTAGCCCCTGCTACTGGGGCACCTGCTGCTTTGGTACCTGCTGGGGTGGTGGCATCTGTGCCTGCTGCTGTCCCTCCCCCTGTCCTGGCACTGCCTGCCCAGCCCGGTCTATCCTCCTCCGCTGCCTCAGCCTCTCTGCAGCTCGGCCACCACGTCCTCGTCCTCCTCTAGCGGCCCTCCGCCCTGGGCCAGCCTCTCCCTCCTCCTCTGAGTCCGCCTCGTCAATGCGAGGCACCAGCATACCAGGTCCAGAATATCTCGGAAATGGATGTGCAGTAATCCAGTCCTCATACTCCTGTGTAACCCCAGCATCTGCAATCTCTCGCCTCATATCCCAGGCCACATAAGGCAACTGCTGGAACTCTGCCAGAGCCTCCTCGTAAGAAGCCATCGGCCCCCATCGGACCCTCTCTGCATGTGTCCGTGCAAACATGGCCTGTCCCTGCGGCATGCCCTGTCTCCTGCCGAACTGTCTCAGTACTCGGCCCACCGTCTGCCTCTCCAAGATGTGCCGTGTCCGGCCAATCAACCACCTGGTCTGGAAGCAGAAAGGCAGCTCATCTCCCTCATCGTCCCAAGGCTCTCAGTCCAGATATGGTCGCCAGACGACCACATCTATCCCATCCAACGTATGCCTCCAATACTCTAGCTTCCCCAGCCTGTGCTGGGAAATCACTCCTGCGTAGCCATAGCTGTACGGCTCTCCCCTCTGCCTAGCAAAGACACATATCGGCCTGGTCACCGCTATGTGCTCCCACAGCCAAAACTGTAACAGCAGCACCCCAGCCGATAGACTCGTGCTGCGATGATACACCACCTGATGCATGTCGTGGTATAAATGAGCTAGCACGCAAGGTCCCCACGCATATCGAGTGCCCTCAGTCACCATCCGCTCCATAATCCTGCCCCATCCAATGGGGAACCCGTGCGATCTCCTGTCAGGGCATACAACGCCCGCAATCAGTCCAGCCACGATCCCAGGGAAGTAGTCGTAGCAGTCATAGATATCCTGCCAAGGGATGACCTGTCCCACCAGCTCGGGATCGTCGAATACTCGCTGACACTCGGCGAGTCCCGCGTCCCGCTGTGCGTCGTACTCCACCAACTCGCCTACCACGGGCAAGTGCAGTATCCTATAGACGTCCTCCAACGTCACAGTCATCTCTCCAGTAGGGAAGTGGAAGGTCCCGTCCTCGCTGTGGAATCTCTCCACGGCAGCTGTCAGCAGTCCTCGGTTCGCCCGCACCTCGGGCATGAAGCAAACGTAATCTAGGCCCATGGCACCAAGCGCCACTCTATCAGCCTCCGTCAACATATGTCTCTGCAGTAGAGGCATAGGGAACGTCTCCCTCGACTGCAATGTCTCTCGTATCTCCTCCTGCAAGCACGCAAAGCAAGGCGTCAGTCTCAAACCGCATATACCATACTCAACATATCTATTAGACTATATCAACTAAACTTAGCATTTCAAATTGATCAAAACAGCACACTACATCTCTCGACTAGATTCCTGCAATCTCGGAGATAGCTCATCGATTCCTGCGTCAAACAGGACGCTAATCGAGTCAGTTTGGCTAAGTAATTTGCCATCCCAAACAAAAGCGCCACTGCAGGTGGTAAATGCGCCATTTCTGGTATATGCGCCGCAACAATCAACATATGCGCCGCAAAAATGCATATGCGCCGCAACAGGGCACATATGCGCCGTTCTGACGCATGCGCTGCATAAAGCCACGTATGCGCCGCTAAATCATGTATGCGCCGCAGGAAGTCACATATGCGCAGTTTCAGCAAATGCGCTGCTACATTTCACGCATGCGCGGCGCAAATACAAAAGCGCCGCTTAATTACGAAAGCGCCGCCAGAGTGAACACATGCGCAGCTTTCACGCATGCGCCGCCGAAACAGGCATATGCGCCGCGAAATCACAAAAGCGCAGCTTCGCGGGGCATATGCGCCGTTCTGCGTTTCGGCGCATTCATTTCACCTATTTTCTATGAGCATTTATGACACCTAAACTCGACCCTAGGAGAATTTTTTCGAAGCACATACCGGGGGTCCTGCCTCTGCTGGCCGCCCGAATCGTCGGATTCGCTCGAATCGATGCTCCTCGCGTGGAATGTCTGCTGCTCTGGCCGCCATGCTGCTCTAGGTTTGCTCTGAGCTCTCCTTCTCCAATCCAGATCAACCAAGTGTGCAAATGACTATTCTTGTGGACCCAGCTCCTATTTATAGCCTCCAAAACCCTAATTCTGGCTAGGTGATGACTGTGACTACTTCCTGTGTCCGTTTTTCCTCCCGTTTTCTTCCCACATCCCTGACCGCGTCCCTTTTCCTCCAACCTATCCTAACCCCTTCCTCGTCGTGAGATCGTCCGTCTCTAGACCTTTCGCCGTTTTTCCCGTCCAATCTCCCGAGGGGGCATCCCATCGTCATTTAACCTACACCAGGGGCAAACTGGGGCATGTATCATCATTCAGACTATCAATTTCTTTGAAGCAACGCTGTAAACTGCATTGCATCAAAGAGGGGCAAAATGTATACGCCTAAAAATGACACAAATCATCCTAAATAAATATTCTAAATATTTATTCCCTTCTTCTATTAATTAAATAAATATTCTAAATTTATTTAATCGATTCACTGTTCCATAATTAAATAAATTCTATTTATTTAATTAAAATCCTTCCATTTGTCCTTCACAATTAAATAATTATAAATTATTTAATTAAGCCTAATTCCTCTATCCTAAAGTTCTAAATTCAAAATTCCATGTCACCTTTCCACCTCACCTTGTCCACCTCATCAGGTTGCACATGTAATTAAATATATTTAATATTTAATTATCTTATTTTCCCTCACCCACATGGCCTATTTCTTCTCCAATCAGAGGTCAGTTAACCAATCAATCAAGTCTGTTAACTAACCTGTCAGTTGAGTCAAATCCTCAATCAATCCAGTCAGTTCCACAATCCACTCTTCTAACTGATCAATCAATTCTGTTAACAGACCAGTCAATGGAGTTAACTCTCCAATCAGTTTTGTCACATCCCACCTTTCATGATGGAGCTGGGACACTTGTCACATCTCCACTGGTTGCACATTCCTCAACCATCCTCAACCGTTGATCTTCATATCTTCTCTCAACCGTTGATTCCTATTCCTCCGGGTCTATAAATGAAGCTTCATCCCTTCATTCTAATCATCCAGGCTTTTGACATCGTTACTCTGCAGAAATATCACCAGCGCGCCTTTGGCACCCATTTGTCATCTACAAGTTTGAGATCACCATTGTTGCATTGGAGCTCACCTTCATTGCATATCACACCATAGCCATTCACCATCGACTTCCTCAAACAGCTTTAAAAGATTGCACTCTCTGAGGGCTCATCTCATCTGCGAAAGGACGATTCGTGATAGGCGAACAACAGAAGTTTCGAAACGGAAGAGGTTTGCTGTGTTTGTTCATTGCTTTGTTCATTTGAATCTTCTTTGTTTCTCTATTCTGTTGATGTTTGGGTCATCTGTTATTCATTTGATTGATGCACTATTTTACCCTCACACTCTCAAGGATTCACATTATTACATTTTGGTTGACTCCTCTAAAGAGCTCACTTTTCCCTCTTCTACATCATGTTGGTAATATTGTTCTTGTTCTTATTTTGAATAATATTGTAGCTTTTCTTTATCATTTTCTTCTACATTTCTATTCGGCAAATCTTTTGTGTAGACCACCACCTCATTCATCTCAATATGCACACTAGGGTATTCTTCCCTGTAGACTAGGGTTAATACTTATAGATTTTATTTATTATCACTTCTCTTAATTCCTAGATGCACATAGGATAGGAGCACACACTATTTTTCTACCCTCTTTATCATTGTCTTTTTGTGGAGGTCAAAAGACCAACATAGGGGTTTGACCTAAAGGCAAGCTCCCAAACAGACCTAACATTTCTTGTTTTAGTTACAGGTATTTTGGGAGACATTCAACCACATGGAAGTTTGCAAGTGTCTTCCCCTTTTCTTGTAATTTCAATACTTCATTTGATTTAGTTAGTTTGGCTCTATTTTGTCATTTCTATATTATCTCGTATTTGTTGGTTTGTTGTTCTCGTTGTCCTTGTTTTCTGTTGTGTAGGAGAGTTTGAAATCTGGTAAAAACTTTAAGTTTTGCAACTTTTCTGGATGACAGCGCGAGATTGGGATGATAGCACATGAAAGGACTATAGCGTGTCACACTAGCATCCGAAACAAGTGAGCTTCATCTTTTGGTTCAATGTTCTTCTATTTTTGCTATTTACAATTCTAAAGTCAATTTTTTGATTCTGTATTTTAGTTTCCTATAAATTAGCACTTTCTATTCCAGCTTATATGAATGTAATGTAGAAATTTAATGGTAAAACTTTTTCTATATTACACTTAGACACTTTTTGGAAACCCCAAACATTTGCATTTATTTGTGACGCAACAATTTTCTCATTGTACCATGAATATCCAACAATACCTGGTAACTTTCTCATAAATTGGAATGAGCAAATGATTAGAAACCATACCTAAATGGGTATTGTGTCTACTTTTTTCTCTCTAAATTATCCAAGATCCACTCTCTCAATATCTCACAAAGGTCAAATTCTTTACCATTGACAACCATTTCATAGGTTGTAAGAATGGAAGTGTCGGTAGCTAAGTTCTCTTTATTGGTATAGTATTTTTATAGGTGATACCCATTACCACATGATATGATTTGATGTCTTTTGTGGCGAAGTTTCATCCATCTATTGTTGCATCTGTCAACTTCGTGACCTACTCATTCTTAACCTTCTATTTTTTTGGGAGCTCACCTTAATCATAGAGTTTGGGGATTACCTCGATAGCTTGTTTCATCATCTAGTATGGGTGGTCAAGATAGATAAAGTATGAATGGATGCATCTCATGATAATCCTCACCCATGCATGTTCATCACAAAAGCTAGTGAAACATTCATGTGTGTCGAATTTGAGCTCTCTAACCATTCAATATTGGTGCAAATACTATTGTAACCTAGTAATTTTGTTTACCCTTGTTAGAGGTAATTTAATTTCTTCAAACTTGTCATGGTCTATCTCCATTAGGGTTGTGTATATACTTATGGATGTCCTCTACATATAACACATATGTTGGTACATTTGAAAAAGCACTATCGGTATCCACCTCCATGGTTTTCCATGGGTAGTTCTCTATATTTTTGGTTGGGGATTATCCTTAGCATCTACCAATGTCGATGCAACCATTTTTCTCAATTCAATACTATCCTCTACTTCTCATGGTTTCAACCCTAGGTCTCTAATTCCAACATGGCATGGTTCACATTCTCTTAGTACATCTCTCCTCAAACAACATTTTTCCTTATCATTTTACCTTAGTTCTTAAATTCTTCTCAATTTCTTATGGACACACAACTCAGCGCACAACTTACTTCAACTCATTTCAACACTTAGTGAATTTGGTAGTTTACCCTTCTTGTTGTGTGTCTCTTATAGACATTCAATGGCAAATTTTGTATTTAATGCTCCAACTACCCATTTTCCCTCCAATTTTACCATTGGCCTTGGTCTTGATTTGATAGGTTGATAACTACCATACTACAAAAAACAAGTTTTAACTAATGTACACTAATGTACAATAAAAAACATATTATAGAAGGTATTCTTGTCCTTGCCCAACTCAATTAGGATTGAATCCACCTTTCAATCCCTCGAGTAGTAATGTTTCAACCTATCTCCATTTACATACCCATTCAATAAGTCATTTTGTAGGGTTTTCAACTTGATAGATCCAGATAATATTATATCTTCAATTTTGTAAGGGCCTAACCACCTCATTTTAAATTTTCTAGGTTTATTGAACTTGCTATCATACAATAAAATAGTATCACCAGTTTGAAAGGCTTTACTTCTAATGTTGTTGTCATGCCAAGCCTTCTGGTGCATCTTCTCCTAAATTTGATTATATGCAGCCATTAAACTTTCTTATCCAACTTCTCTAACTCTACCAATATCTAATTAATTGATTCGTCTTCACTTAATCTTAATTTTCTTTCCAATGGTAAGTTTGGGACCATGTACTATATAGGAAGGGTGGCATCAAGTCCATATACTAGTTGGAAAGGGCAAAATTTTGTTAATCTCTTATAAGTGATCCTTTAAGCCCATAACATAGATAGAATTTTTACATCCGAATCTATTGTATTTTCATTGCGCATTGTAGTTAATACAGTGTCCCAATATCTTGTTAAAAGACTCACTAGTTCCATTAGCCCAAGGATGATAGGGGCTATTTCTATTATGTGTTATCATAAAATTGTCCAACAACTCTACAATTGTCTTGTTTACAAAATGCTTGCCTTCATCACTAATAATGCTCATTGAACAACCACACTATGTTACGTTATTCTCATAGATGAATTTTGTAGCAGTCTTGGTTGTATAGTCCTTAGTTGCCACTTCTTTTGCCCACTTGGTTAAGCATTCAATGTCAGTTAGGACAAAACAAGCATGTGACTTACATGTAGTGGTTCAATTGGTCTAATAAAGTCTATTTCCCATTTTTGAAATGGGACCTGTGCCAAGATTGGCTACAAGGGAATTTCATCCCTTGCGGTAGGTATCCCTACCCTTTGAAAATCATCACATTTCTGCACATCTATTTGAATCCTTAAAAAGAGTGGTCTATCATAGGCCAACCAATAATACCTTTCTTGTGGTTCCATACCCTAAATTGTGCCCTCTTGAGATTACTTCATGAACTTCCCTTAAGATATTCCCTCTCTCATGCTCTAATACCACTCTTCTTATTATTTCATCTTGCCCTACAATATGGAGCTCACCTTTAATCAAGGTATATGGGAAGTACTACTACATCAGTCTATTCATTTCTACTTTGGTGCTCTCCTTTGAGAATTTATTGGTTGATAACAATTTTGTAATATCCTTTAGCTATAGAGGTACCACAGCCACTTTAAATAGGTTTGTGCCCAATAATTCATCATCAATAGGGCCCCGGTCCTCTCTTTTTTCAATTCTTGATAGGCAGTCAGGTCCTTGGTTAGATTTCCCTTATTTCACCATAATTTTAAATTCAAATCCCTAGAACAACATTAACCATTGGCCATTATAAAAAACATTAACCATTGGCATATTTTTCCCTGAATTATTGGCCTATTCATTAGGTACTTGAGAGGTTCATGATCTATAAAGAAGGTGAAAGGAGTGGACAAGAGATAATGTCTGAATTTATGTAACACATACACCATCACAAGTGCTTCCCTTTCTGTAGTTGTATAGTTTTTCTCTTCTTGCACTAATTTCATGCTTGCAACTGTGATGGGATGATCTTTATTCCCTCTAGGTTATGCTAATACCACTTATATTATGGTGCCTAATGCTTCCACATGGACATGGAATGGTAGATTTTATTCTAGGAATATCAAGATTGGGGCCTCCACAATCTTGTTCTTTAAAGTATCAAAGGCCTCTTGACATTGTCTTGTCCACTCAAAACTCTTATTGTTCTTCTTCTTCTTTAACAACTCTTCAATAGGCCCCACTATTGTCACATATCCTCTTATAAATTTGTGATGATATCCTGTATAACCTAGGAATGTTTTTGTCTTGGATATTGACTTTGGCAGTGGTAGATTCAATATAATTGCTACTTTTAGAGGGTCCACCGTCATTCCTTCCTTACAAATGTTGTGTCCCAACAAGGTACCAAAAACTTGCATTTCTTCATATTGAGGAATATTTGAAGGCTCCTACATCTTTCTAGCATCAACCACAAAACTTGAACATGATCCTTCATTAACCCATACATGGTCCAATAATCCAAATGCACATCTAGGAAATCATGGATGAATTTTCTAAAAGTGTTTACCATGATCTTGCTAAAAACCACTAGGGTGTTCTTTAGTCCAAAGGGCATAACAATATACATAAATGACCCCCATTCAGTAGCAAAAGTGGTATTTAGTTTGTCCTCCTATTGAATTTTAATTTGGTGGTATTCGAATGATCCATTAGTAAATGAATAAACTTCTCTCCCTGCTACTAATTCTAACACTTCCTCCATGAATAGGGTAGGAAATAGGTCATGCGTACGTATGCTTTGTTGAGCTCTCTAAAGTACACACAAATCCTTATTTATTTAGTCTTTTTGTGTTGAACCACCATTACATTGATCCAATCTACATCCTCCACCATTTTGATGACCCCTATTGCTAGCATTTCGTCCAATTCCTATTTTAACCTTGATCTTGACATTAGTGTTCAATCAGCATCATCTCTTCTTTTGCAGTTTCATTTCCTCTTTCACTTGAATTTTCATGGCACTGGCTTCCTCCTTAATTCCTTTCAATTCTATGAATGTCCTACGAAATAGATCCTCATAATCTTTTAGGACCTCAACCACTTGCATTACTTCCTTCTCCTCCCAATAGTCACCAGTCCTTGCTATGTTAGGAGTGCCTTTTGTATCTATTTTTTCTTCCTTAATCTAGAGATGTTCATAGAAATAATGTGATTTCTCCACATTCTATACCACAAGATCTCTCTCCCCTTCTTCTACCTAAACCTCCCAATTCTTAGGATCTTTGTCAAAATCTTTTTCTTCTGTCTTCTTAGCTTTATAATTGACTTTCTGGGGTACTATATTTACTTTATCTATCCATTCAATTAGCTTCCAAATACCTTATCTTTTTTATGGAGTTGTTATCTTCCTTTTCTCTCCAAGTCTCTCTCTAACTTCTTGTCAGGAAAAGGTGTCTCAACCTTGCATTTCTAATGTTTGTATTTATCATTTTATTATATTTATTTGTTTTTTATTAGAAGTGAGGTATCCCCCTTTGAGGTGGCACTGTTTGCCACATGTTGGCATCTTGTGTTGTGTGTGAGAATTTGTAAGAGCGACTATTGTCATTATGACATTGTAAGATGTGGGGGTTACTTATGAAATATTCTATGACAAATGTAAGAGCATGATTATAGGGAGTTACAAAAGTGGACCAAGAATCTTGACCCACTTATGATGCATGTTATGATGTGTCATAAAACATCTTTCTAAAGGAAGTAAATGACAAATAATGAGTCAAAATTAGGTTTGGGTCATGAGAATTCTTAAAATGGTATTTTTGGACCTTGTTTGGGCCCATGGTAATGTTTTTTGGTGGTTTTTGAGGCCTGCATGAATCTATATATTGAGGGCTTGAGATGGAGGCATTAAAGAGTTTTCATTGTGGGGTTATGTTGTCGGATTTCCTCTAGCAGAGCAAGATGTAGATCTCCATGTTAAGGGTCTAAGCCCACAAGTGTATTGTAACATGTTTATTGTTGCAAATTAATACATTGATTCGGTGTTTTGGAGTGTGGGATTTTTTTACCCGAAAGGGTTTTCCCCACATATAATGGTGTCTCTTCTCAAGCTATCTATTCTTCTTTCTTATTCTTAGAAATGTTAATTTACATTTCGTTATATTGTTTAAATTTACTTAAATCTAAAATCTACGTTGCTTTCCTCTAAGGGTTAATGTGGGAAATTAACTATCTTGATTATGCTTTATGGGCATAGTTGTGTGCACTTGTATTAAGCATTTTGTTTAGAAAATCATATGGTAATGGAGGTGCATATTGGGTATTTCTCCTTACATTTGGTATCAAAGCTATTATGGTTCCATGGTTTGCATGTGGTTGCATGTGAGTTGCATGGACTTGCATCTGTCGTATATTGCTTTCATTTTGTTGCATGTGCTTGCATGTTGCATGTGATGGATCTGAAATGATTTGGTTATAAGTATTTATTCTTTTATGATTTCTTAGCTTGGAAAGCTTGAGGGAATCTACAGGAAGGAATTGGTTGATTATTAATCCTTCTATGAGTGGAAGTCTTATAGTTGATCTTGGTTTTTAGGGTACAACATGCACTTGAAGGATGGAAAAGATGGAGTATTTTGGAGTTGGTCATGTGGTTACATGTAGCATGATATTGACCTGGAGATCCTATTTGAGAGTATGGATCTACCCATGGTAGCTATGTTCTTTCATTATGTGGTCATGCACAACAAAGTATTCATGTTGGGTATCTATTTTTGGGTCCCTAGTCACATGGAGAAACTTGGGTTGTCTTGACTATGGTTTGATGTGCTTACATTGGGTGTGTGGTTTTAGCCCTTGGTGTTGGAAAGCACTAGCTTATTAGCCTAGAATGCATGTAGGATGTGGAGTTGGTCATTGGATGATCTAAAATATTTTTAAATAACCTAGTTCCTTAGTATGCATGTACATAATGGTAGTTTTGGAGTTGGCATGTTTGGTGGCTTGGAGTTCTTGGACAACCTCTTCTTCTTGGTGGATGGTAGTACTTGCATGTTTTAGATTCACGTTGACTCAATCTATGGGTTTTGTAGATTTTATATTCAAGATCTATGCTTATACTTATCTATGATATTGCACTGTTCTAGTTTAATTATTTTGGTGTTTTCGGACTTGTGGGTGTTCTAGATGATAAGTGGATTCAAATTTGCATGCATGTCTTTGACATGGATGGTAATCTATGAAGAGACTATTTTTTAGATTATGAATCTTGTGGGGGTGTTTCTAGATGCAAGATAATTGCAAGTTTGCATGCATTCTTAGTGCATGGTTCAAGGAGGTTATTTATAGCCTTCTCAATGTGAAGGTTTTGGTACATAATCAATCACTTATCATTTCTTAATGGTTTTGTGTTGGGTTCCTAAGTTGATGTTGTCTCCAGTTGTAAATTTTTGACATTTTGGATCTAATGTAAGTGTCATGGAAGAATCTACATTTTTTCTCTTGATGTCTATGATTTGCTTGTTACTTATATAATGTTGAGTTCCCTTGTCTTTGGGTCAACAGATCCATGTTGTGCGTTGTTTCAAGTTTTACAACTTTTGTGGTTTCCTTGGTTTCAACTAGAGCACTAGACATGCTTTATGTCACTCTTGGATTTCTTTTTTGTTCTAGTGATGTGGGTTGTCTATACCCACAGATCCTTGATGTTCTATATGGTATCTTGTTGCATAGGGGTTTGTTGTAGGCTATTCAGATGCCATGGATTTGTAGATTCTAGCTTGGTGGTTGTTCGACCATCATGGTGCATTAGTGTTGTGTAGTAGTGAGATAATGAAATGGATGGATAGAGTACATGTGATTCATGTAGTGCTTTAGATGTTCATGAAATTCTTGTAAAAGTACTTTGAGTCACTTGTAGTTATCTTGTTGGAACCTATAGAAGTTATCTTATTTTGGAGATCATGGTTTTACTTTGCCCTTTGGGAGCTCCTAATGTTGTAGATGAGTTATTTGATTATGTGGGGACCACGGATAATCTTTAGTTAGGGGATGTTCATCACAATTTTATGGATAGCTCTAGATCACCTGAAGTGGGATCTTTGGTAGTGATGTTATATTGTGCCACGGGGGCTCTAGATCTTTTCTTTATGTAGTATTGGCATGATATGGGTGCTCTTGGGAGAAGATTTTTCTATTGGAGGCAAATGATCTTCTATGAGAGAGATGTAAATCATGATGTCATGTGGAGTTCCTATTTGTGTAGTTGGAACTTTGGCAATGATTTGAGGTGGTCTTCTGCTATTGAGTATAGTGGTAATTGTAACTTGGGATCTTTTGGAGATTATAGTGATGTAGTTGATGTTTGGTTGGCATGAAATGGTTTGTTGAGTGCTCATGGATGCTAGATAGACTTGGGCAACGACGGATATCTCTTTCTTATGGAGATCATGTGTTTGAATGTGACTCTTTTATGAGGTCCCAACAAAAAGACCAAGGAGCCTTCACCTAGAGCTAGATGAGAGTTCAGAATGGACCTGATGAGGAGATTATTCATGGAGAGCTTCTATGTGGCTTGGTGCATCTCAGGAGGAGAGATCTCATTCCCGCTCTTAGTCCACTCGATAGAGAATTATCTAAGAGGTATTGCCGCCTAGTACTTAGATGTATTTTACTTTATGTGCTTTGTTTTATCATAGAATGAATCTTGAGCTATGATGGATGTTAGTTTTGGAGGACTTATTTGAAGAGTACATAGCATGATGCATTTTTCCTTTGACTTTTCATAAGCATAAGCTGGTTCAAAAGGATATTTTTGAGTAGTATAGGTGATGGTTTGGGTATTGGTGTAGGAGCACCTAATCCACAGTGGCCTCCATAAGGCATTAACTGTTTACAGTTCATTTTGATGTTTCCAATAAGGTCCTCTAAGACCATTCATGTAATAAGGTCTGTTTGACCAATGCATGTTATTTTAGTTTGTATCTAGGTTTACGTTGTAAGTCCCAAGGACACTTGTTGAGCTGTAATCCTGAAGGTTGTTAGACAATTAGAGGTTGTTAGTCGGTTGTGATCTCCTAGCCGCTTGGAGTCGATGAAGTACTACTGAGGGTAAGTAGATAAATACCCTAGAGATCATCGATTCTAATCAGTTGTGAAGTTGAGTTGTGCAATTGTGAGAACAGAGTGCCTGTATACATTTCTGAAAGCATAAATAACAAGGTCCTATTTTGTGTTGTACAACTTTCTGTTATTTGATATCATTAGGTTTTCCTCTGTATAAATCAATTTGTTGTTTTGGGATTGAGATGGATCGTTAATCCATCCCACCGGTTAGATTTCTTCGAAATCAGTGGAATGGCTGTACATATCGATTTGTGTTTTCATTTTGTTTTCTATTTTTGTTTGTTCATATTTGCAGGATCACGTACATGTATTGAAAGATCCTAGCGCCTTCATGTGCTCGCTCGACAGGGTGAAAGATCTGTGTTAGATTGGCAGAGGAATAGATCTGTGCAGTTGTGAAGTTACTAGATTTACAGTGGATCAAATTGGTGCAAGATTCACGTTGTTTCATCAAATATACAATTTGTGTGTATATCGCAATTGTATGCCGGATATATATCCTGTGTATATATTGTAGTTGAATGTTCATGTGTATCTCACAAGTGCATGTTGTATTTGCATGTGGTGAAAGTGCATTTCATATGATACAAGGAAAGTCAACAGTCGGCTTCACTGAATGCATATTCTGAATGTACATTAAAGAATGTATCCCTTGGCAGATACAAAGGTGAAGGCATACATCGGGAAGAGTTAGTGATCGGTGGAAGGGTTTCGAGTTATGCCGACGAAAGAAGTCATAGCGATAGTGGTGTCGGAGACACATCGGTATTAGGAAGGATTTCGGTGCGAAAGGTGTTTGGTCGACTGATAGCATATGGTCTTGCTGATAGGTGAGTGATGCAAGGAACATACATCGGGGAATGTTTGTTAAAGTTTTGGCTCCCCATCATATTGGTATCAGAGCTAGCGAAAGCTCCAGGCAGAGGTATTTGTGTATTTGATTTTTTTGAAGGCAGATGAATCCTTTCCTATAGTGTGTGGGCAGACGATGCTGAGGTCTATCAAGACCATTCACTAATAGAGATTTGGTTGGAAGAAGGTGCAGAGTGAAGTCACTGCGAGAGAGAGTGGTAGTGCATCTCCTGAATCTGCTATTGGACAAGAGGAATCGGTCTGTAAAGCAGCGTGTAGGAGGGACAGTTGATTTAGCACTGTGTGGTAGTTGAACAAAGGATTTGCAGAAGTGTTGGCATTTTCTGTGAATGTTTATGTTAGACAGAGAGAGTGATGGAGAGGCTAGCAATATGCCTCCAAAAGGGATGACCACCGAAGTGGTCAAGAAATTTCAAGAGATGGAAGAGATGATCAAAACTGGGGTCAAGGAAGCACTCCAGGCAGAATTAAAGGCAATGAGGATAGGAAAAAGGATAGAGGCAGATTCAGATGGAGAAGAAGAGAATGAGGAAGAAGCAAAGGCACAAGAAGAGGCAAAGATATCGGCTGAACAAAAGCAATTCCTGGAAGCCATTAAGGCAATTGGTAAGGACTCTTCAGAGGCCCAGATAGATATTCCCATGTACAGTGGAAAGATGAATGCTGATGAAGTCATGGAGTGGATTGAGGCTCTAGACAACTACTTTGAGTACAAAGAAGTTCTTGAAAGTAAGAAAGCTAAGTTTGCAAAAACTAAACTCAAAGGTGTTGTCCTTACATGGTGGAATTACACCCAAGGAGAGAGGGTAAAGAATGGAAAAAGTATGATATCTTTGTGGAGCAAAATGCTGGAAAAGATCAAGTCCCAGTTCCTTCCATCTGTCTACGAGGTGTAGATTTACAAGAAAATGTAGAACCTTAAACAAAAGGATATGGATGTGGCTACTTACACCGAGGAGTTTCACAAATACACTCTTCGATGTGGGTACATGGAGGATGAAAATGCCAAGGTAGCAAGGTATTTAAATGGTCTGAGGATCAATATTCAAGATGAGATAAGTTTGTTTACCTCTGAAACTATGGAAAAATGATTTCAAGTAGCATTAAGAGCTGAAGAAAAGCTGAAGAGAAAAGGTGAGAAGCAGAGTAGAGGAAGAAGTGACAAAAATTTTAGAGGCAGTTTTGGAGGAAGAAGTCCTAACCAAAGGCCTAGTGGTGAGTTTAGCCAAGAAGAACAAATTGGGGACTCAAGTAGAAGAGGAGGCTACAGAGGAAGAAGGCCAAATGAAAGAGGTGGGACAAATGGATCAGACAGAGGATCCAAGTTCTCCAATATGAGATGTTATAATTGTAATCAGATAGGGCACCCAGCCTATAAGTGTCCAGAGAAGGCCTCAACTTCTCATGGCAATGAGAGAAGAACCACATTAACTCAAGAAGATGCAAGGAGTGTGACATCTCCTGAAGTGAATCTAGAATCAGAAACGGGAGAAAATCTGATGATCCAGAGGACGTTGCTCAAAGAACCAGTGAAGACTGAACCATCACAGAGGAGAGCACTTTTCAGGATCAATTACAAAAGCAAAGGTAAAATATGCAAGGTAGTCATAGATTCTGGTTCAACAGATAATATGGTGTCTAGGGAAATGGTGGATAAATTAAACATAGAAATAATTCCTCATCAAACTCCTTACAAGGCATCTTGGGTAAGTGACAGTCAATCACTTTTGGTAAGTGAACAAGCATATGTTGATTTTCAGATTGGAGAATATAAGGAGAGAATTTTATGTGACATTTTGCCCACAGAGTGTTGTCACTTACTTTTAGGTAGACCATGGCAATTTGATAGGCAAGCATTATATGATGGATATGCTAACACATACACCATCAAGAAGGATGGAAAGACTTTTGTGATGACACCATTGCAGGAGGATGCTGAAGCATAGAAGGCAGCCAAGGTTATTTTGATGGGTAAGAAAGAGTGTGTAAACAACAATGAAGAAGAAACAAGGATAGTTGAGGATACCTCAAGGAGTGGGGTTACCATTTCACTTTTGAATGATGGAGATCAGATAGTAATGTCTGAGATGGATCAGCAGAAGGTCAAAGAGCAGGGTTACAAGCAGCCACCAGTTGATTGGAAAGACAAGGATGCTATCATAGTAGGGACAATTGTTTGTCCTCTAGAACCACAAAGAGTTGAAAGGCAAACAGATTCTTCCATAGCAGCAGTACAAGAAGCCATTACCAAGGTTTCCAATGCTGGTGTTCAGACAGATGTGGTAGTAAGACCGAATGGCAAGCAAAGGATAGGTATGAGAAGAGCCTACAATGCAGTCCAAAGATCATGGGGAAAACATGAGAGGGAAAACATGAGATAGCAGAGTATACAGCTGGAGCAAGACAATGACCTAACTCATGTGACATGAGTTCTTTTCGAGGTGGGGTGTATGGTGTAGGATCACCTAATCCACAATGGCCTCCATAAGGCATTAACTATTTACAGTTCATTTTGATGTTTCCAATAAGGTCCTATAAGACCATTCATGTAATAAGGTATGTTTGACCAATGCATGTTATTTTAGTTTGTATCTAGGTTTATGTTGTAAGTCCCAAGGACACTTGTCGAGCTGTAATCCTGAAGGTTGTTAGACAGTTAGAGGTTGTTAGTCGGTTGTGATCTCCTAGCCGCTTGGAGGTTGTCTCCCAGCTGCTTGGAGGTTGTCTCCCAGCTGCTTGGAGTTGATGAAGTACTACTGAGGGTAAGTAGATAAATACCCCAAAGATCATCAATTGTAATCAGTTGTGAAGTTGAGTTGTGCAATTGTGGAATAGAGCATCTGTATACATTTCTGAAAGCATAAATAACAAGGTCCTATTTTGTGTTGTGCAACTTTCTGTTATTCGATCTCATTAGGTGTTCCTCTGTATAAATTGATTTGTTGTTTTGGGATCGAGATGGATCGTTAATCCATTCCACCGGTTAGATTTCTTTGAAATCGGTGGAATGGCTGTACATATCAATTTGTGTTTTCGTTTTGTTTTCTGTTTTTGTTTGTTCATATTTGCAGGATCGCGTACAACATGTATTAAAAGATCCTAGAGCCTTCATGTGCTAGGTCGGTAAGGTGAAAGACTTGTGTTAGATTGGCGAAGGAACAGATCTGTGCAGTTGTGAAGTTACTGGATTTATAGTGGATCAAATTAGTGCAAGATTCGCATTGTTTCATCAGATATACAATTTGTGTGTATATCGCAATTGTATGCCAGATATACATCCTGTGTATATATCGCAGTTTAATGTTCGTGTGTATCTTGCAAGTGCATGTTGCGGCTGCATGCGGTGAAAGTGCATTTCATATGATACAAGGAAAGTCAACGGTCGGCTTCACTGAATGCATATTCTGAATGTACATTGAAGAATGTATCTCTCGGCAGATACAAAGGTGAAGGCATACATCAGGAAGAGTTGGTGATTAGTGGAAGGGTTTTGAGTTACACCGACAGAAGAAGTCATAGCAATAGTGGTGTCGGAGACACATCGGTATGAGGAAGGATTTTGGTGCGAAAGGTGTTTGGTCGGCCAATAGCATATGGTCTTGCCAATAGGCGAGTGACGCAAGGAACATACATCGGGGAATGTTTCTTAAAGTTTTGGCTCCCCATCAGGTATATTCCATGGTGATGGAAATAGTTATTGATTTGATCTTCCTTCATTTGAGAATATTACATCCTTGTTAGTTTATTGATTTATTGACGTTATATGTTTGACCTTGAGGTTGAACTAATGGATGTCAGTAAAGATTTTCTATTTAGGGTTTTGAAAGTGAGGATCTTTCCATAACTTTAGCACTCAGTGGTGTTGGAAAAAGGACATAGTATGTGATATGGTTTGTAGTTTCTCTCTATGGTCTTATGTTTATTCCTATAGGTTCATATTCCAATGACTTTGGAGCTTAGATTTATGTGGAGCTAGTGTGATGACTATGTTTGTGGTCATTTACTATTGTACTTCATTATTTTTTTCCTTTAGAAATAGTATATGGGCTCTTTAATCTATATCTTTTGTAATGAGGATAACTTGGGAGAGTTGAGAGAGATCAAAGGTAAGAGAGTGAATACAATTTTTTTAAGGAAGTATGCTCTATATTGTAGCAAGATGGTTGCAGTTTGTAAATCATTATGTGTGTTTTCAATATAGTTTTTTGATGACATGAGTCATACCCTTTGTGTGAAGGCTAATCAGTAGACTTTGAGTTTCTTTGGTTGGCACCAAACTAGACATTACCCATGCAACAAGAGTCTTAGGAGGTATATGTGTCCTTGGTGGATAATTTTCATTAGACTGTAGTATCAAGGGTTTTTAACACTTATGTGTCTGCTACCTTGGGACCTATGGTAACCTTGAGAATGATATTGTTTTATATAGGGACAAATAGTATGGGATAGATATGTCATGAGTAGAAGGTCTATCAATGGTTGGGGTTAGTTGGATGTAAGTGACTAGTTGTGGCCATTATTCTAGCTAGTTTGGAGTGGTGCATACTCAATCTTATTTTGAAGGAGATTAGATTTCTAGATTGTGTTTTGGTAATGAGTTGAGGTTGGATACATTGATGTGTCTATGTGACAGTTAGTGTGTCATCTTGGCTTGAGGCTCTTATCTTTCATGCTTGGGCATATGATGGAGGATGAGATGATTGTTGTCAAGATTGTGGTAACTTGGAAGATGTTGCAAATATTTATGTGGAATTCATGAGCATATGGGAGTTTAGTTGGGACAACATGGTGATAACCTTGGTGATTCACGGATTTGTTGGAGTTTTCCTTCTTTCTCTTGCAAGGTGTTCAACATTTGGGAGAATGTTACGAAAAGGTGTCTCAACCTTGCATTCCTAATGTTTGTATTTATTATTTTATTGAATTTATTTATTATTTTTTTCTCACATTAGAAGTGGGGCTTCCCACTTTTAGGTGGCACTCTTTGCCACATGTCAGCATCTTGTGTTGTGTGTGAGAACTTGTAAGAGCATCTAATGTCATTATGACATTGTAAGATGTGGAGGTTACTTATGACAAATGTAAGAGCATGATTATAGGGAGTTACAAAGTGGACCAAGAATATTGACCCACTTATGATGCATGTTATGATGCATCATAGAGAATCTTGCTAAAGGAAATAAATGGCAAATAATGAGTCAAAATTAGGTGTGGGTTGTGAGAATTCTTACCATGGTATTTTCGGACCTTGTTTGGGCCCATGGTAATGCCTTTTGATGGTTTTTTGGGCCTCCATGAATCTATATATTGAGGGCTTGAGATGGAGGTATTAAGGGGTTTTCATTGCAGGGTTATGCTATTGGATTTCCTCTAGAGGAGCAAGATGTAGATATCCATGTTAAGGCTATAATCCTACAAGTGTATTGTAACATTTTTATTGTTGCAGATTAATACAATGGTTTGGTGATTTAGAGTGTGGGTTTTTTTAACCCAAAAGGGTTCTCTCCACATATATTGGTGACTCTTCTCTTATGTCTATTCTTCTTCTTTCTTATTTACGTGTCATTATGCTACTGAAATTTACTTAGATTTGAAATATGGATTGTTTTCCTCTAAGGGTTAATGTGGGAAATTAATTTTGTCCTGGTTCCACTTTATGGGCATAGTTGTGTGCACTTGTATCAAGCATTTTGTTTAAAAAATCATACAGTACTAGAGATGCATACTGGGTATTTTTCCTTACACTTCTTCAACAGGTAACACTATAATTTCTCTCATTTTTTGTAATACATTATTTAGTTGTTTATTGGGATAAAAGAATTAAAATGTTTTCTAGAAATCTTTGTGTACCATTGTGCAATATCTTGTCTCCACCCTCTTGTCTTAGTTAATGTACCAAGTTTTTATAATGGGTGACAATGTCCAATAAAATAAATGTACTCCAAGTCTTTCATCATACTCATTCATGGTATCCCAACTTTGAATGCAATTTTCTAAACATATCTTTGGGTCACTTATACCACAATATTCTTTAGTGACTTTCCAATCTCCCTCCTCAATTAAATAATTAGTTTTAATTAGTATTTTTAGTGCTTTCCATGTTGGGATGTCTTGTGGGTAAACCGCCACCTTGCCACACTACATTCTAGAGTATCATCTAGGGCCTCTCTCCTAAGGTCTTCCCTTTAAAATATCATTTCCATGCTTTGTAAGTACCCTAAGAGATCCCCTACTCCTAAGTAATGAGGAATTTTGATATGTGATATACCCCTAGTAATGCAGTAAGATTTTCATATTTACAATACATTTTCCTCTTTTGGGGTCCTTCCCATTGTCTATGTTTGCAGTACAATATCTTGTTTTGCAGTAATTCCTCCCATTGTTTTCTTAGTCTTCTTCAAATTGTATAGCCTTCTAGATCCTAAAATTCATCCTAACCTACTCTCTAGCTCATTTAACAACCAAGCTTCCACAACATCTACACTATTGTGTTCTAGTCACTACTATCCACCACTATTTCTCCCTCAGAGTTCAATCTTCATCAATCTTTGCTTTTGGAATCTTTCCTAAGGAACATATTCCCTCATTCTCATCTTCATCATTAATATCCTCCTCTTGTGCTACTTCTTCAATAAATGTGATTCTCATATCAGTATATAATGGGATATGCATAACCCTATCCTCACCATAGAATGTGAGTTCTTCTCTTCGGGAATAAAAAATTCCATCATAGTTGACAAACCACTCTAAATTTAGCAAATTGTTGAATGTATATATCAAAGGATTCCTTGATCTCTATTACCTTAAAATATACTTTCCTTTTTATTCCTAACAAATTAACCTCTATATTCCTGCATGTCCCTATAGTGCTTAAAGATGTTCCATCTTCCAATGCCATGTTGTATGTGTTGGCAAGAGACACTAATATGTATTAGACTTGAGTGTTGTCATTGATAGAAACAAGGCAAAGATCATTCATCACAATTAAAAAGATGCATTACTCCGTAAGACAATCCTAATCCGGCAATAAGGTACAATCATTTTGGTCTGGAAGCCCTAAATTGGCTAAGTATTGGAAGTATTCAGCTATGAGATAGAAAAAGGATCAACACTCCTCCACAAGTGAAGGTATGAAGATGCGGCTTAGGTATGATGTTCACAGTTATCTATTGATGTTACATTCCAATAATCAAGTCATGACTTCCTCCGGAAGTCATCTGATGAAAAGACTAAGTCCGGGTCAATAGAAGTAAGACAGAGACAGTGAACAGTGCTGCGTAAATTGGTCCGCATTCCTCCGCATTTGTATATTTTGTTCTGTGGTTCTAAGGCAATATAGAGATATGTCATGACTATCTGAATCCAAGTTTGTAGCTTTGTAGCTCCAGAAGTGCAGCAAATCTTATTCTACAGGCTCTCGAATACCGGCATCTAGTATGACAGTGTTACAGTGTGACAGGGCAACAGTTCTAAGGTCCGCATTTTAGCATATAGATTTATCTTGTTCTGCAAAGTTGAATACATGTAAAGAGATCAATAATGATTGTTGAATATGGTTCATGAAGTCCCATTTGGTTCACAGCATGAGTTGTGATGTGACAGAGGAACCTATCATATATGTTATAAAGGAACAAGCCGACAGGCTAGTTAAATCCTTGTGCGAAGAAGAAATATGAGCTGGATGATAAATGTGAGTGGTTGTATGGATTCACATTGAAGATTTAACAAAAGAACAAGCTGACAAGATATAACACTTGGTATACATGTTTCATAGTTTGCTTTCCGACCTGATCATGAGAAAGATTTAGTTGTGGATATAAATAGAGGATGGATTTCAGTGTTTGAGTGTTATGTTGTGTAATGTGATGTATATGGATGAGAAGTATGCAAAGATAGAGTGGTTACAACAAATGAAGGAAGATCTTGAGCATATGTAAGAGCAGAGCAGAGAAATAGGGGCAGACTGAAATGAAGAGTTTTGATTTAGTGTTTATAAGCTTAATTGGAACTATAACCATGCATATGTAGATGCAATCACAATAGTTCATCTTTGGCAGTGAGCCACCCTTCTTCTTCTAATTGGCAGTAAGCTTTTTCTCTTGAGCAGTGAGCTTTGGGCAGTGAGCCTCTTGTAACTCGGTATTGTGCTATAATAATATATTGTGAGTTAACACTCACCATGGTTTTTCCTTTTTTGGCTTTTCCAAGTAAAAATCCTAGTGTTCATGTGTTATGTCTTTGTGGTTGTTGTTTTTATGTTTATTCTACTTTCATATTATTAACTTTAAAATTTGGGTTAATAAACTTATTAAGAAGTGGTTTTGTGAAATACTGATTCACCCCCCCTCTCAGTATTCCTTGCTATCAACAATTGGTATCAGAGCGAAGTTCCTTGGAAGAAGTCTAACAGCTTGAGGAAGATCTAGGGTAGTCTAATCATGGCAACAAGAAGATTTGGAAATTATGAAAGCAACAAGGAACTAGAAGCAGACCTTATGGGTCTTGAAAAATCTAAAGCAGAAGTTAGGGATCTGAAGGAAATCTTGCAACAAGTTGATGAATGTATCTCAAAGTTAAAAGAACAAGTCAAGAAATTCAAAGACAAATACAAAGAAGTTAGTAATCAATTGATATCAGCAAGTGAAGCCCTGAATGATTTGGAAGCAAAAGTTGTAGAAAGAACAAAAGGAGAAGATCTAAATTTAATTGTGAAAAGCAGATCAGAAGATTGTGTCAAACTTGAAAAACAAATTGTGTCTAAAAATAGACCTAAAAAATGCCAAGAGCTATGAAGAAAAGTTCAAGATAAGTACTGCAAAGCTTGATGAAATGATTGCTAGTCAGAAGAGTGTTGATGACAAGAAAGGTTTGGGATTTGAGAAAGGAGAAAGTTCAAAATCTGGTCAAACAAACACTGAGTCAAAGAAAAACAGATGAAACCAGTTCAAAAATCAAAGAAGAAGACCTAGAAGGCCTTTGGTCAGACAGCCAAATGCTCAAAGGTATCCATCTTTCAATGGCCACTATTTTAATTGCAATAAGTTTGGTCATAAAGCTACTCAATGCAGGAGCAAAGTAAATCATAATATTTCATCATTCTCTGGTCAATGCTTCAATTGCAAGAAAATTGGTCACAAATCACATGAATGCAGAAATCTAGTAAGAAATGGGTCTTACAGTGCAAGGAATAATCAATCATTCAATGGAAAGTGTTTCGCATGCAATAGATTTGGACACATGGCTAATCAATGCAGATCAAGGATGAATTCATTCAAAGGAAGGAATCAAGCACAAGGAAACATTGTATGCTTCAATTGCAACAAATTTGGACATGTTGCAAGATTCTGTAGAAGCAAGAATGTGAAGAGAAATTACTATGTTGAAGAAAGGAAAACAGAGCAGAGGAATGATAAGGGAAAAGAAAAGGTTGAACCGGTTGAAACCAAGAAGGAAATGGACAAGATCCGGGTCAAGAAAGAAGTAATTAAAGAAGAGGATAGATCCACACCAGTATCTAATGTAGATACTTCCTATGGGAGATAAATTGGGTGCTTTGGCTCAGGGGGAGCAGTGTTGAAAACCCAAAAACCCAGCTAGAAAGTGGGTGCCAAAATTTGGCACAAAGGTATATGATGGAATCTGATGTGACAAATCTCTTAAATAAAAACTGGAAGAAACAAAGTCAATGTGGCACATTGCGGAGCAATCTTGATCGACTGTATCTATCAAAGAAGACATGCAGCTTTTTGGGAATGAGCATTTATGATGATTTAGGTCAAGTCATGGGGAGGATAAAAAGGGACTTGTTTGATTTCAAAATCACTTTGCATTCAAGATATCAGACATCTAGGAGAACCTAAGGTGAAACTTGAGTGACAACAACTAAGATCTGAAGGATGCAGAGTGACTCAGATAAAGGAAATCCTAGCTCGGTAGAACAAGGTATTTTCATTCAAACCCCATTTGTGAGTCTGTTAAAATTCTAAAATGGCAACCCCACAAGTTATTGATATCACTGCAATACCTTGACCAAATTCAATAAACATCCCTTCAAAGCAACTGAACTTGATCCAATGGGTGTATTTTTGAAAATACCATACAGAGTTCTGTATGTGGAAGATGTTAGGGCATATATACATGTTGCTCTAGACAAGCACAGTGATGGGAGATTCGCAGAATTGTTTATGAACCATCTATGTGATGATCAATATGACTTGAATCTAGAATATAAAGCCCTAAAGGAAAAGAAATTCATCCAATATGTGCACTTCCTTATTTTTGTGGAAGATGAATGGGTTGATACGTGCTTAGCAGAATGCATGATGAATTCATGTGGCTAAGACAACCCTTCAAGATCACTAAGGAAGCAATCAAGGCAGTAACTAGATTGAACTCCACCGGAGGCGTGCCCTTGCTAAAGGCCGTCAAGAATCAAACTGTCTCAGAGGCCACCGGAGCCAAATTTGACAAAAGGGCATTAACAATCAACGATATTATAGACCATGGTGTGAGATTTGTCTCAATTGTTTTAGGCTACAAGGTCTACTTCTCCAACTGGGAGAACTCTGATTCTGGCACAACAATTTATACTGCCTATCAGATGATAAAGGAGAATGTAGACTACAACCTATGTGAATTGCTAATAAATCAATTAATGGAGAACCTGAGGAAGATAAAGGAGAGCAAGAATTATCCCTTCAAGTATGGTAGCCAGAATCCACCAGGAAGGTGAGAAAAAAAGTAGAAGAAATTGCTGCGAGATATGGGCTCACAAAAGAACAAGTTAAAGAATCAAGGGAAAGAGCAGAGAGCAAAAAAACAAAAACAAAAGAGTGAACCGATACAAGTTCTAGAAGAATCTCAAATGAAACAAGACAAGTCTACTAGGAGCTCTGCTACCTCCTCTGGTGCCACACCATCAGTGAGTATGGAGAAAACATCAAAGAAATCTGTTGTCAAAGATACAAAGAGGAAGAAAATGAAGGAGAGAAGACTGTATGTTAGTGTAGCGAGCTAGGATGAAGAAGAAACTAAGTCTAATGAAGAGGTGAAAAAGATGAAGGCAGAGGGCATCAAGGCCTCCGAAAGTACCAGAGAAAATCCCTTCGAAAGTGAGAAAGACAACAAAAGACAAGGTAGAGGAGCCTTACATTGAAAAGGCTACAATTTCAATTAAGGATGTATTGAAATTAGTCACTGTAGATGGGAATCTGAAGCCCATGGTTGAATTTTATGATGAGTATAATGATGTTGATAAGAGAATCCTTGAAGGCGTCACAGTGGAATACTTGAACATATACACCAAAGCCCTTATTGAGATCATCTCTGATCTCCCTAAAAGCCTAGCTAACAAATTAACTATCAGAAAAGAGACTGCTAGGGCAAAAGGATATTGATATGAGACAACATGTATTAACTAGACTGTGTCCAGAGATTACTCCCAAACAAGAGGCATTAATCTCTAAGGAGATCAAGGATGAGTTCAGAACCAAGAAAAGGATGAACTCTTTAATGTTGGGAGAAATCGACAAGATTGTCAAAGAAATAGAAGAAATCACTTTGAAAGTTTTGAAGGAATATAATCTTCCTTTCATCTATGACCAAGATGAAACAGATGGTGAAGATAATACATCGGTTCTGGAAGTCAATATTGAAAAGGAGATAGACAAAGTTGATGAAATAGCTAAAGAAAAGGGAACACTTGCCTCTCTAGAACATTAAACAGAAGACAAAACTGATGGTGAGAAGTTTGAGAAAATAGAAATACCACCTACTAAAACTATATCCTCACCGGAACAAAAAAGTGAGGAGAAAACTGACAAGGAAAAATAGGTTGAGAATAATCCTCCACAAGAGCAGAAGGATGACACCAACAAGGCCATGGACTTAGATCCTCTAGAGCAGGAACAGAAAGATGAAGTCTCTGGTGTAGCAAGAGACATTGCAGAGGTGGTGAAAGAATTTTTGGAAAAAGAGAAACAAGTTCTAGATGAGCTAGAGCTACTTCATGGTTCGATAATCTTGGACACCATGTCACTAGTACAAAATCTCAAATTGGCATCAATTGTTCAAGCCAAAGCACAGGAAGAAATGCTTAAATCTCATATCGAAGACAGTAAGTTGATCAATGATGCATCCAACATTCTGGAGAAGATGATGCTGACATTCCAAAAGGATAGCTCATTATCCTCAACTGATCAACTCAAGGGTCTACTAAACTCAATAAGTACACATTTTGAGTCTTTTGAAAAATCTACGGAAGACAAAGTTAGAAAAGAGTTTGATGAGAAGAGACTAGTTGAGTTGAAAACTATGATAGCAAATGACAAAACTCTATTAGAAAATGGAATAAAAAGCCTACAGAGTGCCATCAAAGAAGCCTATGAAATATACAAATTTTGCTTATCTTGGCCAGAAGTTACCAAGGAATTAGAAGATAAAATCAAGGACCTGGAACTCAAACTGCTAAATATCTCTCAGACCTATAATCCGACAGTTGAGTCAATAAATTTCAAAGAAGCGTAGGTTGCAAACATTCACAATGATTTGAGCACGTTGATGAAGAAAAGGGGAAAAGTCAAAGATAGGTTGTGTCAACTAAGGGGGCTGATAAGTCCAAAAATAGACTCAATGACTAATCTGTCAGAAGAAGCCTTGAAATCACTAGCATTAATTGATACAACTTCAAATGTACAGAAGGCAGAAAAGTTAGTTTTTTCTGATAAATGGCCACATCAACATTTTGGAGAGTGCAAGCAATAGATGGAATGGAGAGATAGCTCTAATAAAGACTATCTATAATGATATTCTACCTTTAGCCATAAATTGAGGTGGAAATGTGTACCTATACATATGCGGCAGAATAAGACAATTTTGAAGAACTTTTGACACAATTTTGTTTACACACCTTTTCCATTGATGTCAAAGGGGGAGAGAAGATTAGTGAAAAATGAGAAAACGTCTCAGGGGGGAGAAGGAATATAGAAGTGAATATAGTAAGGGGGAGCAGACAAGCATTTTTCACTAAGTGTTGCCATCAATACCAAAGGGGGAGATTGTTGGCAAGAGACACTAATATGTATTAGACTTAAGTGTTGTCATTGATGGAAACAAGGGAAAGATCATTCATCACAATGACAAAGACACATTACTTCGGAAGACAATCCTAATCCAGCAATAAGGTACAATCATTTTGGTCCGGAACCCCTAAATTGGCTAAGTGTTGGAAGTATTCAGGTATGAGACGGAAAAAGGATCAACACTCCTCCACAAGTGAAGGTATGAAGATGCGGCTTAGGTATGATGTTCATAGTTATCTTTTGATGTTACATTCGAATAATCAAGTCATGACTTCCTCCGGAAGTCATCTAATGAAAAGACTAAGTCCGGGTTAGCAGAAGTAAGACAGAGATAGTGAACAGTGTTGCATAAATTGGTCGCATTCCTCCGCATTTGCATATTTTGTTCTGTGGTTCTGAGGCAATATAGAGATATGTCATGACTATCTGAATCCAAGTTTGTAGCTCTAAAAGTATAGTAGATCTTATTCTACAGGCTCTCCAATACTGGCATCCAATATGACAGTGTTACAGTGTGACAGAGCAACAGTTCTAAGGTCCGCATTTTGGCATACAGATTTATCTTGTTCTGCAGAGTTGGAGACATGTCAAGAGATCAATAATTATTGCTAAATATGATTCATGAAGTCCCATTTGGTCTGCAGCATGAGTTGTGATGTGACAGAGGAACCTATCATATATGTTATTAAGGAACAAGCCGACAAGCTGGTTAAATCCTTATGCGAAGAAGAAATATGAGCTAGATGATAAATGTGAGTGGTTGTATGATTAGATTTGACACATATGAAGACATGTATATGATGGTTTGGATCCACATTGAAGATTTCACACAAGAACAAGTCGACAAGATATAACACTTGGTATACACGTTTCACAGTTTGCTTGCCGACCTGATCATGAGAAAGATTTAGTTGCAGATATAAATAGAAGATAGATTTTAGTGTTTGAGTTTTGTGTTGTGTGATGTGATGTATGTGGATGCGAAGTATGCGAAGATAGAGTGGCTACAGCAAATGAAGGGAGATCTTGAGCATATGTAAGAGCATAGTAGAGAAACAGGGGCAGACTAAAATGAAGAGTTTTGAGTCAGTGTTTATAAGCTTAATTGGAACTATAACCATGCATATGTAGATGCAATCACAATAGTTCATCTTTGGCAATGAGCCACCCTTCTTCTTCTTTCTTCTTCTAATTGGCAGTGAGCCTTTTCTCTTGAGCAGTGAGCTCCAAGCAGTGAGCCAACAAAAAAATGATCGGCATTTTACAAACAACTTCCTAGCGGTCTACATCAACCATAGGTAAATCCCTGCCATCCGCAATGGTTTATAGAGTGGTGTCTGCAAATCTTGGCGCCGACCATTAATCCTTTCACGACAGTTTTCAGCAATTTTCCTTGATGGTCTTCAGATCATTCTGGTGGTCTTTAGATCATTCCAGTGGCCTTCAATCCAATACAAGGTAGTCTACATTCAAAATTGACTCACGCTGTAAAAGAAACTCAATGCCAAAAAACTATCAAGCTCGTCGATTGTACCTATCGGCATTTTTGGCGAGCCACAGTTATCACAGGTAGAGAATTTATACAGGTAGCATAAAAAAGAAAAGGTGGTTTCTGGCTAAGTGACAGGTTTCCAATCAAACCTGCCCACAAAACCACTTTTGGCGGTGATAAGCAGTTTTCGCACCAACTTCAACAGATTTGGTGAAAACAGAGCAGTTTTCACCTTTCTAATGGTGGTTTCGCGACCAAATAACAGTGGTTTCCGTCAGCATAAAGGCAGTTTTCTGGTGAATTTTTGGTTTTCCAGGAGGGGGCATTTTTTTCCACCAAAAAAGAATATTCTAGGCATATTCCCTGCTAAAATCATCACTGCGTCAGCACTGACATCAGCGCCAAGGGGCCATTTTTTCCCCTCAAAGCCCTAAAAGGGTTTTTTTTCTTTTTTGCATAACTTTTGCCCACGGAGGTGAAATTGGGAAAATGAGATATCATCAGAAAGTTGACAGAAAGCACTTCATAGTGGCATCAGTAGATTTCTAATATTCTGCCGCAGGTGACTGCTACAACAGTTTGAAGAAAAATCTTCATTTTTTTGCTTCCGAGCTCACAACCTTCTGCCACGATCTCTGATTTTCACAATTCTTGCAGCATCGGAAAGGTCTTCAGGAGCTCTTCAAATCTATCCATGCACTTTTCTTAGATTCAGCTCTAGATTCATTTTATTCCATTTGTCAGTTTTTTGGCTTTTGTGTGATAACTTGGGCATTCTAACACTTGAGGAAGTGAAACTTGTTTTGAATGGATCTATTTGTTGTGGTAAATCAGTGTGAGTGATTGTAATCTCCCTTGGATCTCTATTTTAAGAGATTTTGATATTTTCCCCATTTTGGTCCTTTTAGGACAATTGTAAATTGCACTAAGTATAAAGTGCCAAAGTCATTCTTTTTTGGGGGGTGATCTCTTTGATTAACATGGAGGTGTTCTTGTGTTCTTTTTGTACTCTTGCATCATGGATCCAAACAAACTTCCTCTACTCACACCATATAACTATCATGAGTGGAAAACTAAAATGGAGATTCATTTAAGAAGTTTGAAAATTCGTAGAGTAACAATGGGTACAGAAATTGAACCAACTGCAACTGCAGAAAAGAGAAAGTGGTACAATAGATGTGATCAAGCCTATGGAACACTATGCTTTTCTATCTCTCCTGATCTCCTTTTTCATATTGAATCATGTACTACACCTAATCAAGTGTGGACTACCTTAGAAAATCTCTTTGGTAAGCAAGATACTATGAGAGGTTTCAAATTGGAAAATGAACTAATTGGTTTTAATCCAACCAATTTTGCAAGCATCCAAGACTTCTTCACAAAACTAAAATCACTTAGATTGCAGCTCAAACAATGTGGAATTGAGAAAGAGGACACTCAATTGATTCTTTCAATCCTTGCCAAGCTTGGTCGTGACTATTCAGTTTTTGTTTCTACCTTTTATGCTACTATGGATGCACTTGGGAAAGATTTCACAATGCCTTCACTTGATGAGTTTGCTGCATTACTCACAAGGGAGCAAGCTAAGTTAGTACACATGGGCACATTGATGTCTTCTAGAACTCAAGCACTTCTTGCTAGTCAAGGTTCTAAGGATCAAAAGGATTCAACTAGCAAAGGCAAGAACCAAAAAAATAAGGATCTCAAGAATAATGAGCAAGTAAAAGAGTCAACCAAATCACCTAAGTCCTCATCCTCTCCCAAGGAGGAATCATCTAAGAAGGAGAGACCAAAGTGTGCATATTGCAAGAAACTAGGACATGATGAGCATAAGTGTTATGAGAAGAAAATTGATGAGTTGACTCATATTATTCAAAAGCACAATATCCAAATGCCATCATCATCACCTAGTTCATCCTCTTCTTCGACAACATCATCTACATAGACAGGGTCAACAAATTTGCAAAAGGGATAGATAAAGGAAAAGGACAAGCACTCTTTGCTTCTACAAGTCTTTAGTCAGAGAGATGGCTTCTTGATTCTGGAGCTTCTCATCATATGGCATCTTCACAAGTGATGTTCTCTTAATTTGAGTCATGTACTTTGACACCTATCTTGATGGGTAACAATACATGCATGCATGCAACAAGGGACTATTGATATTGGTGAGGGCACTTTCAACAATGTGTTGTGTGTACCTTCCTTGTCAACCAATCTCCTTTCCATCTACCAGATTACTCATTGTGGTGCAGGCAAGACAGTTGAGTTCACTCATGATTCTGTGATCATACGGGACTTGGAGAGCAGAGATATCATTGTTGTTGGGATGGCTGATCATGCATCTTGCTTGTATACTTTCTCCCATTTTGCTTCTTTTGATGATGTAGATCCATTGATTGATATTCACACTCATGCATCAAGTGTGAATTAGGTTTCCGAGGAGAAGTTTGGTCACTTGAACCTTGGTGTTCTTTCACCCACTTTGGTTCATGAGACTAGTGTTGAGCTTCCATCACCTCATCCTCATGCTTCTTCATAGATCAACATCAACATGGTTTCATCTACTTCAATTGAGCAGGATCATTCCAGTCTTTCAGACACAGCTTTGTGGGATACTTTCTTGGCAGGTATATCAGACTTGTTTTGTGAGTCTCATATTGCAGATTTGGAGGACACACTTGAGGGGTTATCTTTCCTCTTTGATGACAGTTACATCACAACTGTTATCCCATCTACTTCGTCTTTGGAGGTTGTTCTTCATGAGTCTACGTAGGATTTTGGATTGGTCACAACTCATTTCATTGTGCCATTCTTTAATTCTAACATGTGGACACTTGAGCAATTTTCAGAGACACCCATCATGAGGTTTTTTCCCTTATTCCTTGACATGGAGTTTCTTCAACATCCGCCTTTGGATTGGTTTCTTCCTAAGGGGAGAAATGTTGTTTGCAAGTACATGACACTTTCCAGCGTTCATCTTACCATCGGCATAGGAGCTACTTCATTGTGGGGGGGATCCATAGTCTCACACTTTCTCTCCTATGGGGGGGTATTTGATTGTACATATGTGGTAGAAGTTGTCCTTGGGGAGGTCATGTTGAGTCCTCCTACTATCACTTCTTTCACTTTCATGTTTTTTGCATTCTCACTTTTGGAGAGGAGTTTTTTTCCCATGAGGTTTTCTCATTTTCTCCACTTGAGATTTGTTGTACATGGGTACCTAACATGGCCTAGTAGCCGGGACCCATCCATCATTGCATCTTGCTTTAGTTAACTACTCCTAAGTTGCACTTAAGGGGGGGTGTTGGTGTGAACAGCATTTTCACCTAACCAGTTCACCCTTGTGTGGATAATTCATCTTATTTATCTATTTACTAGTTAAATAATATTCACACATCACACATAGTTCACACATGTTAAGTTGACTTAGTGAGTCTTCTAGGTGTTTCTAGTTAAGTCTAGTTGTGTGTTGAGTTGATAGTTGGAGTGAGTTGTCTTATCCTCCACATGTGCAATTAGTTATCATCCTCTAATTGTCACATGTTGTAAGAATATCTCCACTTTCCACTCCATCTTTCACTCCACCTTTCTATCTCTCACCTTGCCTTCATAAGCAAGGCTTTCTTCATGTATTGTAATCCATTGTATTCACTTGTAATCTCTTATAATCTTTTGCATTCATTGATAGAATAGCATTATTATCTCATTTGATCTCTCTTGTGCTTTCATGAAGTCCTAGATCCTGGGTGGCTCCAATCATAGCCAACTCTAACACCCTAAGGCAATGAGCCTCTTCTAACTTGGTATTGTGCTATAATAATATATTGTGAGCTAACACTCACTGTAGTTTTTCCCTTTTTGGGTTTTCCACGTAAAAATCCTGGTGTTCATGTGTTATGTCTTTGTGGTTGTTGTTTTTATGTTTATTCTGCTTTCATATTATTAACTTTGGAATTTGGTTTAATAAACTTATTAAGAAGTGGTTTTGTGGAATATTGATTCACCCCCCCTCTTAGTATTTCTTGCTATCAACAGTATGGTGTATCATGTAGTATTGGTTTTCCCAATTTCTCCCAAGTCTTTATGTGCATTATGCTCACATCTACGCCCAAGTCTATTAACATCGTTTTCATCCATTTGTTGTGGACTCTCTATTCAATCAAGATGGGATGTTTCCTCCATTTTCTAGTATTTTTTACCACTCTCTGTGTCCTCTTGTATTGTTTTTTACTTTTATTCCAATTTTTTTTGCAAATTATTTTGATTTTTCCATTATGTTTTCTTTCTAAAAAATTGGCCAGGTCTTTTAATAATTGAGCTTCTTTTTCTAAAAAAAATTATTTATGATAATCCTCTTCCTATTTTTCTTCCTTAAGAACTCTTTTGGCCTTGTCCACAATAAGGTCATGGCCTCTTTTTGTTGGAAATTTTTCTGCATCTTCTTCTTCTAATTCTTCTAGGATTAGTTTTCCTTTTGTGGTGTCAGTCCCACCCTTGGTAATCACTACTACTTTGTTTTTCTTCTTGTACCCTACTATGGCTTTTCTCCATAACAATTATTTCTTCTCCTGGTACTCTTTTTCCAATTGTTCTTCTTAGTCAAGAAAGTCTCTCCTTTTGCTTCCCTATCCTTCACATATATTCTTTGGCACCTTATAGTGTTTGGGGGTTTTCTTTTGGTATTCTCATTACTTTCACCTCTCTTACCATGTTTGGCCTTGATAATTCCTCACTTTTGATTAAGGTCTAGTCATTCTTGTAATACTATGTCTCTCTAGGACAATTGAATGAATCGTGTGCAAAGTCACTGCAAAAGCCACAAGTCTTCTTTGATTTTCCTCAACACCCATTGGCATAATGGCCTGATTCACCACATTTGAAGCTTGTGACCTCATATCTTCTCTTTTGTCCTTGACCCATTCCCCTATCGCATCCTCCTCTATTGTTGTTATGGTTGGTTTTGTTACCTCCTTGTGGATAATTACCTTGGTAGCTTGTGGAGGGTCTTTCATCCAAGATCTGGGGTGCCACATTTTGTACTATATTGATTGTGCACTAATTTCTCCATTGTGGTTGGTGATAGCCATTATCTTGAGCTTGGAAAGGTCTTCCTACCATTCCTCTTGCTCTTATTTCTCCTCTATAAATAGGTTCATTCTCCTCATCCCTATGAATTCCTACACCATGGTCCATGCTCTTCTCTTAGCCTAAACATTAAGGATGGGCAATCATCAATTTCATGCTCATCTCATTCTTCGTAGATTCCATAAAAAACACTCTTTAACCTTCTAGGAGGATTTGCAAAGTCTACTCTTGATGTCATAGCCCTTTTCTTTCCTAGTACGTACACCAATTTTTCTTCCTACAAATAGGTGATATCTCCATTTGAGTGTCTCCCATTGCTAGAATTTATTACTTTATCTTCATTTGTTCTAATTCTAATTTTAATTTCTCTATTTCTTTGCTCTCATTTTTCTCATCCTACCTTCTCCAAGGCTAGGATTCAATTCTAGAAGCTAACTCTACCACTTCTAAGTAGGTATTAAAAAATTTTCCATCTAGAGATGCTCTAATCTTAGGCAGTAACCCAGATATAAACCATTCCACTCTTTGTTTACCAATGAGTGGTTCTTCTAATCTCCTCAGTGCTCCTTTAAATATTTGAGAAAACTCTCTTATTGATTATCCCTTCCTCTAAATCATTTCTCATTTTACTTACACTTTCTAATGGTACCTTAGGGGACTAGAAATTGGTTAGGAATTCTTCCTTCAATTCATCCCATTCTTTGTCATGCAAGGGGCACTCTTTTATATACCATTTACTCTCTTAGAGTTCCAACAAAGTCATAAATCTTTGTTTGGTTATCCCTAACTCCATTCCTTCTCTCGATAGACTCAAAGACAAATATGTGTTCAATGCCCTCCTTGGTATCCTTACCAAAGATGGGCAACTTGATTTGGTTATGCTCCATTGTTGGAGTGACAAGTGCCTCTGATTTGTCACTATTTGATGAGGGACCTCCTTCACTCTTCCTTTTTCCTTCTTTATTTTCCCTTGGCTCCTTAGGTCTCTTTTCAATCACCTTCTTGGCGCTCTTGCCACACTTCACAACTTGCTACTATTTTATTAACTTCCTCACTCTACCTTATCTCTAGGAAACTCAACATCAAAGAAACCTTCACCTAAAATCTCTTCACACAAAATCACAAATTCTCTTCTCTTCACCTCTTCCTCCATCCATAAGGGTCCACTAAATATATCTTTAGGAGAAATTCTTCTTTCTTTATACGACATGGGGGATGAATCTTGATCTAGGGGGTTCACCTCTTCATACATTCGTTTCATTTTAGGAGATCCAAATTTTGATAATTTCTCATTAGTTAGTGACATCTCATTAAATAATGTCAAATTATAACATCCTTCTTTGAGTGTTCCAATTGTATTGATGGCTATATCATTGAACATTTCCCTTGCATCAATATTTCCTTCATCTTTCTCCCTTTATTGAAATTCTAAAATTTTCATCATTTTCTCCTTCTGTAGACACACTTTTACTCACCAAATCATCTAAATATTATGCATTAAAATTCAAATATTTTAATTTTGAAATTGGGGTTATCAAATCCTCAAACCCTTCATTAATTCTAATCTTAAGGTTTGACATATCTGGTTTAGAATATGCTTCTCAAGTCAAAAATATAAATTGTTGAGCACCCCTACTTCTAGGCCCTAGTTGAGCACTATTTCTTATAATATCTCCCCTAAGTGACTTCAATGATTCATCATATTCCTTTATTTGTTCTACCATCCTTGTCAAATTTTCTTCAACTCTATTCATAAGGGTAATTGACTGGTCTGATGTGTCATTGTAATTGAGTTGTACTTTAACTATTTGTCCCTCTAATTGTGGATTTTCCAAACTCTTAGCAGTAGCCCTCTGTACACACTCTAGTGAGGCTTTCCTAGCATTTTCTATCCTTCTATGGTATCTCTCCTATCTATCTTGGGTCTATTTCAACCTTCTTTATTCCTCCATGTTCATTTCAATTGCCATCTCAATCTCTTTAAAAAAATCTCTTTTACTGTCTCCTTTTGTGATGGGTGTTTTTGATTTGGAGTTACATTAATCCTTTAATCTATCCCTAATGAATCAATCTAGACTTGCCTTAGTAGTCACATCCTTTTAGAATCCCCCCTTTCCATTTGTCATTCTCTAGGTGCCTAACCCCTCCCCAAGGGCTAGGACCTAGTGTGCGCTACCACATGACATCAAATTCACTTCATTTTTATCTGTAATCTTTTTCCTCAAAAATTTTCTCACTACAAAACTCTCCAAGGCTCAGTCCTCTCCTTACTACCAACTACTAGGGTCCCATTAATGGAACCAAATGTTGGGAAGAAAGAGTGGAGTGGAGATATGAGCGTTATAGTTTTTACCCTAGTGTGATGGATAAGGAAGAAGATCAAAACATGTGAGGTGGATTGAAAATTAGTGTAGTAAATTCCAACATACATTAAATAAAATAAACATTCAATCATACACTATTCATACATATCAAATCCCAACAACCTTCATATATTCATTATAACATCATTCAATACATGTTCATTAGTTCCTCAACACATAATCATCTCATACAATAATCTCTTTTATATATATATATATAACAATCTCTCAATATCTCATGCTCTTATCATTTCTAAATGAAAACTTGAATGAATTTTTATAAAAGATTATGAGAATAAAATACATTAAAAATATTTTTATATTATAATAATTTCATTGATCCCTAGAATAAAAAAATATAATTGAAAAAGTAACTATTTGATGTGAATATGTGGTCATTTTTTAATCATTTATATGTTTGGATTGAGAAATTAAATTAATACTTGTACATAGGATAAATCACAAGAAACTAGAAATATAATTGTTCATCTATTTCATATCTACCCATCAAATTTGAAATTTTTTTGGTATTATCATGTTGCAATTGTTTAACTAAGGTATCTATCAACCTCTACAAAAAAATTAAAATGGTGAGAAAAGGTAAATATTTTTCTTATTTTTGCCAAGTGAGACACGAACTTGATGTATCACACCCTCAAGTGGTGGATGCCCACAAATAAATTCAACTCTCATTTACCTTATATATTGTCCTACAAAGTGTACATAGGTTAAATCCCTCTTTTTAAATCAAGTAGGTATATCTCTTAAATGGTATACAAACACCACCATCAATTATGCAATCCCTACATAAATGGAATAACCAATTCCTCTTTTTGGGCTCATGAGAGCCAAAAGTAATCAGATACTAAAAAAATTGCTCAACTTCATATCCCTCATACCTGACCCCCAACCCATTCCACATTGTTATCCCCAATATCTAAGAAATATAATAGGATTACCCTCTCTACCTCTAGTATCTAGCCATATATCTATTTAGTTTTCCCCAATATTAAACACCCCATTATACACTCATGTGTTTTATATTGTCTATCTAGTGGTGTCCTAGGGGAAACAAAGCTCTAACAATGTGTAATCATCTTGTGAAGAAGTCATGTGGTGCAAAGCACTAAATTCAGGTATCCAAGTGGAAGGTGGAGTTGCAACTGCTATAAGGGCCTTTCCCTTTCCTTTCCTCTTATTGTTGTCCTTTAATTTAGAAGAACCCTCATTTGAACTTTGTTTGACTGAATCAACTACATTGATGTTATTATTCTCAAGAATGTGTGTCAACTGAACAATTTCATTCTTCAAACACTTATGCTTATCATGATGAAGTCTCTTACAATAAAAACATTTGATCTTATTTTTCTTAAGCTTGTCACCATTTAAAGAGGATGTCTCAGATATTGCTTGGAAGTAGTGGATTTCTAATCTTTTTCTCCTCCTTGTCCTTATTTTTTCTATTTCTTGTCCTTGTCATCAAAACTCTTTTATTTTTTTGCGTCCTAGTTTGTGACCAAGGTATACAACCCAAAGGATTTCAAAGTACCCATCTAAATGAGCTTTTACTGCTCCCTAGTGAGTGTGGTAGAAAAATCATTAAGGGATGACATGACCCATGCTTCCCCAAGGGCACCCTTAGGGGCATGAAATGTAGATACAAAAATTAAGTAATCAAATTTGAGTTTAGAGAAAATACTAAGGATCAATCGAGTGTCTTGTTGTCACATAGATTTGCACCTAGTGTTGAAGGCTTTTAGGGCTCCAACAATCTAGTGAAACATTGAGATGACCTCCAGGTGTGGGACCCTACAGGGAGGCCAAATCTCCAGAGAGAGGCCAGTTGCTTTGTTGAATGAGAGATTCAGCGATCCTAAGACTAAACCTAATCTATCCACCTATTTATGAAAAGTGGAAGAGGGAGTAAAACTAAAATTAAAAGGAGGTGATACACTAGGTTTGAATATGGGAAGGCCCTCAAAACAACCATGTATGCACAGGATAACAATATTCAACAAACCAACATACACAAATCATGAACTACTTGCAGAGGTTTTCATAGATGGAGATCAAACAGAAAAATACACAGAGTAAAGCACAATTCATGAGAAGGTAAAAGTTTGATGTCTATTCTCAAAGAGGCATAGTTACAATTGCCAGAGATGTGGTTTTTTAGACCAAAAGCCAACCTGAATACATTACATTTCATGCTTTATATAGCATTTACAATGGAATGCTATTACCTACTGCAATGAATGCGCCCATAGGCCTATCAGAGATATTTCCTCGCCAGAAGGGACATCTACCTGCAAGAATTCAATGTAGAAAATATTTGAATCCATCTAGCAGCTGGAAGATATTTGTGCCATTAATACAACTATTGAATCATGCACCTTCAACAATCAATGCAAAATATCCACTCTTTGAAAGCTTTTACAACACTTTAAGTCAGCCTCTGATATGTCTTGTCGGCTGAGTCTACATATTCCTCTTCAGTCGACAACTTATCCTGATATCTAGATATGTGTATTCATATCTAGATCATGAATTTTGGATCAAAACTTCAAAGTGTGGATATCCTTAAAAAAAAAGCCCGCCAAATGAAAGAGGATGAAATTCTAAGCAATTTTATCTTTTGGATCATGTAGAAATTCCTTAGGATGAAAAAGATATTCACAATCAAAGTTGCGATCAATGGGCATATGGATATCCATGAATATCTTCAAGGACTGCACATTTGCAAATATCTGGACGATATATCCTGACAAAACGCAATAGTCTCTATATCCCGATATCTGGGTGCCCCCATCAAATTTACCTTCACGACAATGGAGAAACCGTCATCCGCATGGATATCTGATATCAGGATATTAACTTTTAATATGCCACCCCTAAATATCATGATGATGTCATTGGCATAGAGAACTTCATTAGAGAGGGGATCTGGATGATGTCATCAAAATGTTAGCTCTGAAGGATAATATACCAGTGGTGGAATGCCCTGATGACATCATCGTCATATGCAGTTCTTTTAGGGAGGGGATCAAATGACGTCATTGGGACATTAGCTTTAAGGATTTGGACATCCAGCAAAGATCTAGACATTAGGGAAAGATCCAGACATTAGGAAATATCTAGATGTTATGAAAAATCTGGGTATCAACTAAGGTCCAGGCATTCCGGAGATATCCGAAGCTTAGCTAAGGTCCAAATATTAAGATAATATCTAGATATTAACTAAGGTCCAGACATCTGGGAAATATTAGGACTTTGGTTAAGGTTTGGATATTAAGATAATATCTGGATATTAACTAAGGTCTGGATATCCAGTCATCATATATCCATACCAAAATAGCTAAGTATGAAGATGGAAAACTTTGCAAAGGCAAATATTGAAGGTTAAAGATTTTTGGGTTTTTCTGGGTTTTTTGCAAGGATCCTCCAGATGAAAATTTAGGGATTTTTGCAAGAAAGAACACTAGGATTTGAAGTATTTAAGTCTTGTAGAGCCATATTCCAAGGAATTTCAAGGAGATTTTTAAGGTGAACTATTGGACTCTAGACAGAGGAAAATAGGTCAACATTTTGGTGACCTCTTAGGGATGTTTGCCTACTAAACAAATAGATCAGTGGCCTTAAGCATCCATTGGGCATGGGGTCCAAAAGAGGAATTTTTAAAGGGTCAAAACAACTTAAACCTGCCTCCCAAAACACAAAAAGAAGAAGGCCTGCATTCTCCTAATGATAATACAGCCTGTGCAGAAGCACTTATTGGAAGGGAAACTTAAAAACTAAAAATAAGCTAAAATAATATGTACAAGACCTCAGACCAACCTTAATGGTAGGGTTTGAGATGGATCCCATTAACTGAGATCGGTAGAACTTCACCATCCATCCTTGAAAGAATGAAGGTGTTGGCTTGCTTTCGACTGATGATGACATAAGGCCCACTCCAAAGTGCATCAAACTTGGTGTAGCCTCCAAGTTTGGATCTATCAGCATCCCATTTCAGAACAAGATCACCTTATTTGAAGGTCTGGACCTTGGCCTTATTATCAAAATACCTCTTGGTCTGCATCTGATGCTCTTCTAATGTAATCATGGATGTCTGTCTTTGTTCTTCTAGTTCAGTCAATTCAGCCACCCTGATAGACCTTGCATCCTCTCCTTCCAATTCTAATTGTTGAGCCAAATCTAATGCAGGAAGTTCTAAAGATATAGGCAATCTAGCCTCTCTCCCATACACCAGAACAAAAGGAGAGTTTCTGATGGCTCTCTTGTATGTGATCCTATCAGCCCAAAGAGCTAATCTAATGCTATTGTGTCACTACCTCTGGTTTGTTTCCATGGTCCTCTTTAGGATCCTGATCAAATTCTTATTGGTGGATTCATCCAGCCCATTACCTTGGGGGTAATAATTGGAGGAAGTCTTTAAGAACACATTGTACTTAAGAGCCCAATCAACAATCCTAAAACCAGTGAATGCTTTTGCATTATTAGAAATAATAGTATGAGGAGCTCCAAACCTTGTCATGATTTCTTCCAAAAAATCCATGATAGATGACTCAGTGGCTTCCTTGAGTGGGGCTGCTTCAACCCACCTAGTGAAGTAATCCATTGCAGTCAAAACCCAGTTGTGACCAGCACTGGAAGAGGGATTTATCATGCCAATGAAATCTAATCCCCACTATGAAAAGGGCTGATCAACCTGAATTGGGTGAAGTGGAAGTGATGCCAATCTTTTCTTTCTAGCAAAGAGAGCACACTCTTTGCATTTTCTTACCCACACATGGGCATTATTAAATAATGTGGGCCAAAAGTAACCTGCCCTCATTATTTTCATTGATGTAGCTCTAGTAGAGAAATGGCCACCAGCTGGGCCAACATGAAACTCACCAAGGAGTCTATCAACCTAATCATCTTCTATGCATCTCAGTAAGACTCCATCCAAGTTTCTTTTGAAGAGAACACCATCTACCAATACATAAGGGATAGACTGCAGCCTGAAATGTCTTCTTTTGGCTCTATCTAATCCATAGGGATACTCACTAATGGATAGTAAATTAGCCATATCTATTGTCCAAGAACTCACAACTAGTGGATTAGTTGTAGGTTCCTCCTCATTCAAGTGGTAAGATGAATTCAATCCATCTATTGATGTCTGAGCTAGTTGTTCACACAATCCTCTACCTCTAATCAGCTTAGTGGATTTGATGATCACATCATACTCCAGGATCTTGGTGACCCAGCTGGCTCTCTTTTCACTAATTTCAATCGTCATTATGTAATCTCTCACACTAGGATGAGAAACTAAAACTTTAATATGATTATTTGCCAACATATATCTAAATTTCTTTAAATCTCTAACAATGGCAATACCTATTTGTCCATGGGGCCATATCTAACCTCATAGTCCTTCAAGGTCTAACTGAAGAAGGCCAAGGGTTGTTCCATTCCTTGTTCATTATGTTGCATCAGGACAGTAGCAATATTGTTCTCTCCTCCATGCGTATAGAGGACAAAATCCTTCTCATAATTTAGGTTCATGAGAGTAGGTGCATGGGCAATCTCTTCCTTGATCTTCTCAAAACCATCATTCCCTTCCTTTGTCCATTTAAACACAGCATCCTTCTTAAGCATAAGGGTTAGAAGCTTCACCAAGCCAATGCAGTTAGGAATGAACTTCCTAACAAAGTTAATCTACCCTAGAAAAGACTGTAAAGTTTTTTTGTGAGCAGGCAGGGGAAGAGAAAGGAGAGCAGATATCCTTTCAGGATCTATGGATATCCCATCCTTAGATACTATGTGGCCCAAAAGCTTACCCTGGGAAACAATTAAAATACATTTTCTGGGGTTCAGAGACACCCCAAACTCTTTGTACCTTTGGAACACTTTCTCCAGATGCTCCATATGGTCCTCTCCCCTTTTGGAGAAGACTGTGATATCATCCAAATAAATCAGGATGAACCTATTTATGAATCCTCTCTGGAATGTGGTACCAATATTAGACAGACCAAATGGCATCTTTACATATGCCATGGTTCCCCATTTGGTTGTGAATGTTGTCTTGAATCTATCCTCCTCTCTGACAAAAATCTGATTATAGCTAGAGAAGCCATCCAATAACAAAAACCTCTATGCCCCTGCAATAGTCTGTAAAATTTGATCCATAGAGGGTAGAGGGTAATGATCTTTTAAAGAAGCTTGATTCAGGTCCCTGAAGTCTACACAGAGCCTAATCTCTCTTTTTTTCTTCCTCACAGGCACTAGATTAGCCACCCAAGTGGAATATTTGATAGGAGAGTTGATCCTCACCTATATGAGCTTAGCAAGCTCTTTTCTCATGAGCCTCTTTGGATTTATGGGCCACTGCTTTTGGCGAACTGGCTTGCAACTAGGATCCATATCAATGGTATGCTAAGCCACATCTAGATTAAAACCTTTAAGATCCTCATATGTCCATGCCAGGACGTCACCGTATTTTTGGGCAAGCTTTATGAACTCTTGCTCTTTTGCATTACCAAATACCTTTCCCAGCAATAATTCTTTGTCTTGGGCGGCAGTTACCTTCTAGTAATCTTCCCTTTTGAAGGTCATGTTAATTGTTTCACCCCTAAACTCATCATCACAGCTGAAGATGGCCTCAAGGGTCACTAGACCTTTGGGCAACTTATTTGATATGAGCTGGATGATCTGATCACCATAGCAAATTCCTACAATCTAGGTTGCGCTATGGAAGAAAACTCTACTTCATTTTGGATGAAGTTCACAATATGTTCATTGCTATCAAAGACCTGCCAATAGACATCATTACCAAGAATAGATGGTCTGACAATAATCCTCACATGCTAATCAGGACCTTGAAATAAGTCTGTAGATGGAGAAAATTGAGCCCCCACCATGGCCAATTGATTAGCATCAACATTTAGTTTTCTTGGGATTACATACAGGTTGAGGGCATCAAAACTCTCAAACAAGTCCCAAACCTAGTGTCTATAAGCTCTTAGATGATGGTTTTTTGTTGCACATCTCTCTCTGACTTGGTTGACTACCAATTTAGTATCACCAAAGATATCCAAATGTTTGATTTTATTCTTTTCTACTAACAGCAAGCCATGTGTTGACACTCATTTTGACCAGGGGTTGATTTATCATGATCAGGAGGTTTCTTCATTTGAAGCCTTTATCTTCTTGCCCATTTTTTCTAAGTGTTGGACCTCCTCAGCATTTTTCAACTGCAGCATCATGTTTTCCTGAGGAGGAGGTCATCATCATCATCTTGTCTTCGTTGGTCTGCATCATCATGTTCTTCGTCGACTGGGTTTTTCATCGTCATCATCATATTCAGTCATCGGGTGATGTTTGGTTTTTATCATGATGATGCTGCCGAGCTACAGTGCGCCCTGATCTGCTTGCGAGGGTGATGTTTCAAAGTCTCCGGTGATCTTCCATTTATCACCTTGCGCGAGCATGATGATGATGTTGCTTATTCTTCGAATTGCTCGACCTAACTTGTTTTTTTTCTAAGGGTCGTGTTCATCATCATCATATTTCCGGTTATCATCCTGATGCTTGTGGAGGTCATCATATTTTTGCCTTCATGATATTTCGCCGGGGTGATATTTTTATCATCGGGTGATCTTGGTTAACATCATCCTGATGATGTTGTTGAAGAGTTGTATTTGCGACCCGATATTCACTAGGGTCATCATATTTTGGAACGTCAGGATGATCTTAGTCAATATCATCCTGATGAGGTTATATCACTTCTTGTTCTTTGTTTCTCATCCTGATGATGCTGACGTCATCCGTATATCAGGGTGATATTTTTCTTTCTGCCTATCTGCATCATGATATTCGCGAAGGAGGGGGTGATATTTTCATATCACCCGGATATATGTTTGTTCGAACATCATGATGATGTTGATATCAAGGAGATATCCGCCTGCTAGCTTCGCGCGTTATCTATTGAGGGTGATCTTTTCAAGCAGCATCATCATATTCAGTTATCGCCCCGATCTTATAGAGGATCTACAGTGCAACCTGATATTTGAACATCAGGAGGATATTTCCAAATATCCGGTTGTCTTCCGAATATCATGATGAAGTGAATATGATGATGACGTCATCAAGGTCCGCAGGGGTCATATTTCTAACAACTGATCATCTTGAAGAGACCTCCTGATATTTGTAAACATGATGATGACGTCATCCGGATGTGAGGAGGTGTGCAGTAGGCGGATATGATGATGACGTCAGCAGGATATGATGATGACGTCATCAGGATGTTCATCGGCCAGACTTTTGTTATAAGCTCAGCAGGAGGATGTTCCTCCGAAGGATCAGGTTGTGCCGATTATCATGAAGGTTATATTTCAAATATCATGATGACGTCAGGGTGATATTTCGAACAACAGGATATCATGCTGCTGGAAGATGATGATGATGAAGTCTATACTAGTGTCGTCAGGAGCAAAAGTACCGACATGATATATGCTCATGACCTAGTATATAAGGTGTTATTGAGGTCATCGCGGGGTGCATGTGGGATATTGTGATCCTGCATATTCGAAATATCATGATGATGAGTCTCGGCGGGAAAAGCTTGCGATGGTCTGTTTGATGATTTTCCCTAGGCCGCAGGTTGGTGCGCCATTAATGGCGATTGTTGCAGAGGTATGGGCGATGGCGTGGGTCGATCTTGTACCCGACTGGAGGTGTCAATCAGCGGGCAGGAGCGCAGGGCTCGAGAAATCTTCCTGTCTCCTCCCTTACCTGCTGCATTCAAGTTTGGGCGCCAATCCGGTTGTGTTTGAGCGCCATTTTCATGATACTGTGTATCTGGCGAAATTTTGGTCAACAATGTAATTAATTGCTGAGCACCTACCTGGCTGTTATAAGCAGGTTGTGTTGTTCATTTGTGGTTGTTGAAAGTTGATGATTTTGGCTCTGTAATGCATGACAAGCTGATCTGGTTGCTCTGTACAGCTTACCTGTGAGTTTATGTATCTCCTGTTGTTTGTTTTTGGCATGAACCCACTGATTTCATGATTAAACTTATATGAGAAATGCTGTTTGGCATGTGTTGTGTTAATTCTGTCTCCAGTATTGCATGTATTCTTCTTCTGAATCTGGATGTTTAGTAATGTTTAGATTCTAGAGCATAGAATTCCTATGTTGACTGTCTGATCTTTTAACTTCTACTCAAGGGGTAGATTAAACTGTTTTCAGGTTGAACATTGGGAGGGATATACTGCAGTAGGGATACCATAAGTAGAGATAACCTAACACTTTGTATTGGGAGATGCCTGTAAGGCAGGTATCACATATATCCCCTTGAAATCCAGTTTTAGTTGTTTATGCTGATCATTCACAGGTGTATGTCTATTGACTCCAGGCCCTGGATAGGCACCAATCATGCTTTGTTTTGTGTTATAACCATATCCAGCTTTGCATCCACACTTAAACTCCAAAGCAAAATCTAAAACCAACATTAGGACATTAGAGTTAGTCTAGGATCCTCAGTCCTCTGTCTACAACTGCTAATAGGCCCAAAGCTAGCCCCTTTGTTCTTATCTTTCAGTTTTGGTCTACTTACAAGAGGACTATCTGCTTTCTGTCAGCATCCCAGCCTTGTATGCATATCCTCATGGATGTTGAGTAGGGAATACCCCCCTAGGTCTTGCAGAGCCTGAAGAAGAAGAGGAGATAAAATATAGAGTCTATCTCCTACACTGTTGGCCCCCTGGCCCAGAGATCCTGTTGATCACTGATGGCTACCTTGTAGGGATATCTGGGAATAAGCATCCAGTCTGGGAAAAAGTCAACACCATGGACCAATGCCTCATACTCTGCTACATTATTGGTGCAAGAAAAATGTAGCCTATGAGAAAAATGCAACTTCTTACCAGTCAGAGAGACTAGTAAAACACCTACACCAGCTCCATTTCTTCTCTTTGCACCATCGAAAAACATCTTCCATGGGCCATGGGAGTCATCATCTGGCTTAAGTATAGAAGGGACTGAAGAATCTCCTTCATGGATCATGTAGGTGCCCAAGTTAGTTGCCTCAGTAGTATCATAAGGGTGAAAATTTTCATGATCCCTTGCCCACTTATCAAGAAATAGATCAGGGATAGGAAGAGGTGAAGGTTCTGCCGCAATAAGCTTTGGTTCATGCACTTCCTCACCCTGAATCATAACATGTGGATTTACCATGTTGTGGTCATAATTCTCCACATGATAATTTGAAATTGGTTTATCCTTGATGGTAAACTGTGTGCCATATCTGGTCCTCAGCAACATGTGAGACCAGTCAGAAGAAAGGTAGCCACCTACCTTCACTGTGAAGTCCCTTGACAAACAAATGGCAAAGAAGGGAGGAAGATCAATGACTAAAATGTCCTGCTTGAAAGTCAGATTTGGACATGCATGTAGAGTCAAATCCAGTCCCTTGATCACTCCTATAGTGTTCACAGAGGTGACATCCAGTTGTAATACTCCTGATGAAACAAGGGTATACTTGATGCCTAATGCATCCGCTATCTTCTTGGGCATAACTGAAACACTAGCCCCCAAATCAATCATGCAGTTGTGCACTAAAAACTTGCCAATGATCAAAGACAAGTAGAAAGGAGATGGTTTCTTGACCGTACTTACTTGTCCTTCACTTGGTTGCACAAGACTGATAGGAGTCTTCTCTTTCTGTTTTGATGATGAGTCTGATGTTGCTAACTCAGCAGATGGGAAGTGCCTCAAACCTTCCTGTAATAGATCCCTCTGAGAAGGGATTGACATTACTTCCCACATTGATACATTGATATTTTTTTCATCTATTCCACAATATTTAATGGAACAGAGGGTGTCTTATACATGGAGGGAATCCATGTTCCCTTCTTTGATTGTTCAACCTGCTGCTCAGGCACTTTTAAGCCTGATGGAACTTCTTTTGTAACAGCGGATTTGCTGCTCTATACTAGAATTGTGGCACTAGCCACCTTTGCCTTTGAAACAGGTTCTTTTTGTAACACAGTAGGCATAGGGCTAGCCTCCAACTACCTTTTCTCTGACTTGATGTTGTCTGCAATAGGCATAACAACGTTGTCCATAGGTTGATTGATAGCACAAAAATCCTCTACAGTCCATAGCATCATGCTGGCATCGGAGGTAGCCTCATTTGATAGTCTAGGGTTGTTACCGACTGCATCTAATAAGGATGCCTGCTAGGTATGAAAGTTCTGCACCATCAAAGCCCTTTCTTGTGCTCCAAAATCACAAGTGGACTGATTATGAGGTTGGTTTCAGGGGTAGCACCAATCTGTCTCCTAGGCCAAATTATTCTGAGTAGGGACTAAAGCCCTAACTGGATTCACAGCTAGTATTTGTTGGATAGGTCAAATTATCTGTAAAGGTTGTGCAGGGTTAAGATTTTGATATCTATTTTTTTGGTAACCCTGATTCCAGTTTTGATTTCTATTAGGATTGTACCCTTGATTCCAATTTTGGTTAGATGATTGCCCCTGATTATAATTCTAATGGGGTTTGGGGGCAATTTGAATAGCTATACTATTCACTTTGTTGGTCAGATTAGACATTAGGATCTTAAGGTCACTCTCTTCCTAAGAAAGAGAGGATGTTGAAGCTTTAGGCTCTGGGATGGGAGCAATAATGGGTAGTTGGAATGAGGATGGCAACTCTGGAAAAAGGGGTACAGGAGATCTAGAAGCAATTTTCCCAGCCTATATTAGGCAATTTTTAGCTTTCAGGGCTGTCTCATAACCAGCTAGTAGAGTCTCAGCACCCATGGATTGCATCATCACTACAATGTCAGAATTCAAAGCTCTTAAAAAATACAAGAAACCACCCTGTGGAGATGGCATGAGGGTAGCTGGAATTCTCTCCCATGTCCTTTGGAATCTAAAGTTAAAGTATGTCAGCATATCACTTGGAGTTCTTTTGATAGTTGTCAACTGCTCTAGCAATGAAACATTGTTTGCCCTCTCTCCAAACTGCTTGTAGAGGGCTTCTGCTAGTTCATCTTAGGTATGTATGGATGCATGGGTCAGGCTTCTAAACCATTGAAGAGCTCTCCCTTTAAAAGATGAGACCATGAGTCAGACTGCAACATCTTCATGTGGTATATGATGGACTGAACATACGTTGGATATGTCTTTTATGTGCTCAGCAAGGGTTATAGAACCATCACCCGTGAAGGTTGAAACACTTTTTAGGGCTGCAATAGGTATGTCATTGTATGTAGCCAAGTCTAAAGGACTGCCTCCATTAAAGGTCACAAAAAGCAAACTCCTTTCCATCCTAGGGATATTCAAATTCAATCTAGGGATATGCAAGCTTCTTCTATTATATTGAAACCTAATAGGAGGAGGTGTGGATTGAGCCCTTGAATGAGGTAAAGTAAGTTTGTTGTTCCTTGTTGCAGGAGACCTAGATAACCTAGACCTTCTCCTTGAAGCAACAACAGATAGTTCAATGAAATGAAAGTTACCTCTTGAAGATGCCCTAGTTTGCACAGGCATAAGAGATGGTGTTGATTAGAACCAAGAGCTTGTAGAGTCTCCAAGTGCATGAAAATGTCTGCCAAGATGTAGAGTACTGAGAAGAACACTAGATTCTCAGCTTCATTCCTTGATTATTTATGCTTAGTGTCCCACCGGGCGTGATAGAAACTGTTGTCACATAGATTTGTACCCATTGTTGAAGACTTTTAGGGCTCCAACAATCTAGTGAAACATTGAAATGACCTCCAGGTGTGGGACCCTACAGGGAGGCCAAATCTCCAAAGAGAGACTGGCTCCTTTGCTGAATGAGAGATTTAATGATCCTAAGACTAAACCTAATCTATCCATCTATTTATCAAAAGAGGAAGCGGGAGTAAAACTAAAATTAAAAGGAGGTGATACACTAGGTTTGAATATGGGAAGGCCCTCAAAACAACCATGTGTGCACAGGATAACAATATTCAACAGAACAACATACACAAATCATGAACTACTTGCAGACGTAAAGGAAAATAAATGAAATCCAAGAGGAAAGATACATTCACAGATGGAGATCAAACAAAAAAATACATAGAGCAAAGAACAATTCATGAGAAGGTAAAAGTCTGATGTCTATTCTCAAAGAGGCATGGTTACAATTGCCAGAGATGTGGTTTTTTAGACCAAAAGCCAACCTGAATACATTACATTTCATGCTTTATATAGCATTTACAATGGAACGCCATTACCTACTATAATGAATGCACCCATGGGCCTGTCAAAGATATTTCCTCGCCAGAAGGGACGTCTACCTGCAAGAAATCAATGTAGAAAATATCTGAATCCATCAAGCAACTGGAAGATATTTGTTTAATACAACTATTGAATCATGCACCCGCAACAATCAATGCAAAATATCTGCTCTTTGAAATCATTTACAACACTTTAAGTCAGCCTCTGATATGTCTTGTCAGCCGAGTCTGCATATTCCTCTTCAGTCGGTAACTTATCCTGATATCCAGATATGCATATTCATATCTAGATCATGAATTTTGGATCAAAATTTTGAAGTGTGGATATCCCTAAAAAAAAACCCTGCCAAATGAAAGAGGATGAAATTCTGAGCAATTTTGTCTTTTGGATCATGTAGAAATTCCTTAGGATGAAAAAGATATTCGCGGTCAAAGTTGCAGTCAACGGGTATATGGATATCCATGAATATTTTCAAGGTCTGCACATTTGTAAATATCTGGATGATATATCCTGATGAAACACAATAGTCTCTATATCCCGATATCCAGGTGTACCCATCAAATTTACCTTCGCGGCAATGGAGAAACTGTCATCCGCATGGATATCTGATATCAGGACATTAACTTTTAATATGCCACCCCTGAATATCCTGATGATGTCATCGGCATAAAGAACTCCGTTAGAGAGGGGATCTGGATGACATCATCAGGATGTTAGCTCTGAAGGATAATATACCAATGGCAAAATGTCCTGATGATGTCATCGTCATATGTAGTTCTTTTGGGGAGGGGATCGAATGACGTCATCGGGACATTCACTTTAAGGATCTAGACATCCAACAAAGATCCGGACATTAGGGAAAGATCTAGACATTAGGAAATATCCAAATGTTATGAAAAATCCAAGTATCAACTAAGGTCTGACATTCCGGAGATATTTGGATCTTAGCTATGGTCCAGATATTAACTAAGGTCCGAACATCTGGGAAATATCGAGACTTTGGTTAAGGTCTGAATATTAAGAGAATATCTGGATATTAACTAAGGCCTAGATATCCGGTCATCAGATATCCATACCAAAACAACTAAGTATGAAGATGGAAAATTTTGCGAAGGCAAACATTGAAGGCTAAAGATTTCTGGGTTTTTCTGAGTTTTTTGCAAGGGTCCTCCAATAAAAATTTAGGGATTTTTACAAGGCAAAACACTGGGATTTGAAGGATTTAAGGCTTGTAGAACCATATTCCAAGGAATTTCAAGGAGATTTTTAAGGTGAACTATTGGACTCTAGACAGAGGAAAATAGGTCAACATGTCTTATTTTTCAATCCCATATTATTTTAGTTGCAGTATCAATGATCTAAACTTAGTGAAAATCTTGAATAATGTCAAAATTGCTAAAACTCAAATTGATGAGCTCATTCTCCAACTAATGACCTCTAAAATTATCATATTGCCCAAACAAACTAACCATAGTAGTCCAAATCTAATTGGGTGAATCCAAAAACTCAATGTGGAAGAGTAGGTTAGGCGATACAAATAAACACAAGAAACCATAGGTCTCATCATATTTGTTATTCGACTTATTTTTCTCTACATCTAAAGTAGGCTCTACATCTATAACCATAATAATCCTCTATGATCATTTGTTTCTCAACATGATTACCATTTTAGATTTCCATTCAAAGCAATTATATGGAGTAAGAAGAGGAATTGGCAACTGATCCATAGTGTAGAAAGAAAGTGCAAGGGTGTAGAAAAACAAGAAGACACAATGCAACCTCCTTGTTACTAATTGGTGCAATGACCTCCCCAACAATTACAAAGTTTGATACTTTATTTTAGTGCACTTACTAGGCAAAGATCAGTTTGTTTTCAGAATCCAAAAGCACAAATATGTTTAAAGTATAAAGTGCAAGCCAAACTGGAACAAAAAAAACTGCACAAAAGTGTAGAGCTCAAAAATATTAACTTTTAAAAATAACTCAAAATGGACCTCATTCATTAAAGTTATGAGCATTTTAAGTCCCAAAAAATATAACTAAACAGCAAAATATCTGACAAAATTGAAATACTAAAAAATGGGAAGTCAAATTTAAAAACTAGCTACAGAGGCACATAGCTAGCAAAAAAATAGCCCCAAAAAAAATGCATCGAAAAGGAATCCAAATGATTAAGCTATGAGCCTTTGAAGTTGAGTTACAAATGGAAAAACTCCACCAGTGAAGTGTTGAGTTGAGGTTACTCCTGGCAATTCGTGTGACCACTAGTTGGCGATTAGGAAGACTATTGGCAGTTATGGTGACCGCTAGCAATTAGCTCTAGCAGTTTGAAGACCATTGCTAGCTTGCTGGCGATTTCTATGACTGTTGGTAGTTTTTGTGATTGTTGGCAGTTATAATGACCATTAGCAATTACAATTGGCAAGACCCAAGCCTAACAACTCTTGGCATAGTTAAGGAATTCTCTACAAACATATTATCTCTGTGCAGTGAGGCGGGCAATGCAGGTGAGCACAAGGTGGTAAGGTACCTTAAAGTCTTTATCAGGTGTGGCAGGTATGAGTGCAAGCAAAAGGACCACAAAATAAGATTTTGTCAATGATGGTGAGTGGTGGCTACCTGATTATAGGTGAAGGATAGATGAGTATGCACATTAACTACTAGCAACATCCAAACGCCTATTGTTGCTTACAGTTCGCCCATCAAAGTATGAAGCATCCTTGGCTCCAATGAAAACAAACTTAACTCACATGAACAATGAATATGTAGTGCAAGCAATCATACCAGGTACAAACTGAAACCTTGGACTTTGTGAAGGCCAATGAAAAAATCCTTGACTTTCACGAAAATGTGAATATTTGCAAAGGATTCCTTGGACCTCCGAACAAAATATGCCACAAAATATTTCGTGTCCCAAACCAAAAAAACTCCAAGCCCCATGACAGTTTGCTCCAAAATAGAGAAATTGATAGTCGATCGTAGGGTTTTCTATGCTATCAAGTTCGATGGTGCAGTTCAATTCAATCTGTAAAATTCAACCAGATAAACATAAAGAGAAGTTTAGATGAAGATTAACTTTCTAAAAATCATTTTTGGTCAAACAAAAGTCTACCTTAACTTTCTTGAGTCTCTTGGACACAATGGTGTAACCCAAAAAGTTGCACAGTGTGTCAAAAATTAACTCTCACCCAAAACCAAAAAAACCAAGATCTCTTAAAAACTAAAAACACAATGAACTACCCTAAAATACCATGGCTTTGATACCATGTTAGACTCTACAAAAATCAAGAAACTATCAAGACCTAGAGCAAGCATAAATCTCACAAACTCCATTCAACAAATGATCTAAGATTAGAATATTATAAAAAAAGAAAGAGATTCGAAAAAGAAAACATGCAAATACTCATGAGATGAAAATGGCTCAAAACATAAATATATAACCAAAAACTCACAAGACATGATAAAGCATGTAAAGTGAGTGAATATGTATAGTAAAAGAGGAGGCAAATATAAGTAATAGAAGAAGTCACTCCAACTACCAAAAATATGCAAGAGTTACACTCATGGAAAATGTCATCTATCCTCATAGTGACCCACTCCTAATAATCTAAAGAAGCTAAACAAACATGTAGAAAAAATACAAAATATCCAACTAAAGAAAATAAAAAACTTACACAAACAAGATTCTTCCACATATATTTATATAATATAGGCTTAGAAGTAACAAAAGCAATAGCAGAACCTAGAAAGAAAAAATCTAAGATTGAAATAATAAAATAATATTTTCTTTACCTCTAACCTAAATATGAATTCTTTGATGCCTTCCTATAAATTCTTTTTATCAATAAAATTTTGAAAAAGGTAAATGGCAAATAGATTGAAAGATGATGTACAAAATTATTAAAGATGAATATGGATGTTTTGTGGCAAGAATACAATTATACAACTATAATATGGGATCCTATAAGATCATGAAACTATTCATTCAATCCACAATAATAGGAAGGCGAGAATGACAATAAAACAAGATATAAATTAAGAATATATGATAAAAATGTTGAAGAAGTTTAGTTTTGCACAGGGAAATTTCCAAACATCTAAGTTAAGACAAGGAGATCCATTCTCTACTTCTCTAGTTATTGGGATAGCAAAAGCTTTAAGAGAGAAGATAAAGAGGAAGTAATAAGAAAAAGGAATAAAAGGTCTAAGCATAACTTCCTCAATGGATCCATAATCTTATTTCAATTTGTAGATGATACTCTAGAATGGATTGGCTTTAATTACATACTAACCAGAAACTTTTAAGAAACTAATGAATATTTTAAAACTATTACCAGTCAAAAACTTTAGGAAGGAGAAGTACCAATTTTTTCTTTAACGTAGCCAATGAATTTTAAAGTTGAGTTACCAAATATCTATCTAAGAATGTTAACAATGAAGGTAAGGATGATGGAGTGGTGTATATAATTCAAACAAATTGTCAACATGCCAAAAAAATCTTCAAGTAGTTCCAATATACATAATGTTTTTATTTCAAACATCCAGTTAAAAATGTTAAAGCTATCACAAGATCACAAAGAAATTTTTATGAATGGAACAGGAGGAAATTTTCCCCATAGCCTAGAAAAAAAATATGCCAAATAAAACCAAGGGTTTGGATTTGAGATTGATGAAGGTCATCAATTTAGCTTTGAGAGAAAAGATGGTATGGAGGTTATTTAAAGAAATAAGCAGACTTTGAAGCAAGATGGTTAAAGTGTTTGGGCTATGAAGGACTAAAAAGCTTTTTACTTAAGAGCCTCTTCCACATGGTTGGCAATGACATTTTCTAATAATATATATACCCTTAAAGAGAACTTGAGATTGAATGTAAAGGTGAAAGGTTTGTTTTAGGGTAGTACAAAGACATGGTTAGCTCCTTTGACTCAAAATAAATAGTTTATTGATCTAAAGTGGTGCAGGGCACCCAAGAGTGCATTTTGAAGCATTTTGCTAAGTTGTGTTTTTTTTGTTCAATGTGTTTGTAATAAGGCTTTTAGCCATGGATGTCAGGTCCTTTTGTGTGGTCAAGATGTTTGGGGTGACCATATAAACCTCACTCATTCTTAGTCCACTTGGACCCTAGTTGTGCCACTTAGGCCTAGTAGGTCTAATGATTGGGTTTTGAGTCTTTTTGGTTGTTAGCATGTTTTAGGGAGTGTGTTGGTCATTTGAGATCCTTAGATAAGTTGAACCAATTGGTATCTTGGTGTAAATGCAAAAATACCATAGTTTCAAATGTTGCCAATGGTGTCAATGACACATTGGCCGGTTACAACTCGTTTTGGACAGTTGAAAACTGTTGTTGGAGGTTGGATACCAACTTGGATCGGTTTATACTATTGTCTGTTGATAACTAAGAGGGGGGGGTGAATCAGTTATCCTAATTATTTCCCTTATTGAACTTTCCTTTTAATTAATGCAGCATAGAATCAAGCACAAAAACATTAATCATGAAATAAGAAACACATGACACAGTATTTTTGACGTGGAAACCCTGTTAAGGGAGAAAACCACGGGGTGATTAACCCAAAATTATTCTCTGTTAGAAGAATAGGAAATTACAAAAATGGCACTTGCCAATTAGGGCTCACTGCCCGAGCACACTGCTCACAAGAGGCCCACTGCCTACAAGAAGACACACTGTCTACAAAGTGATGAGAATCACAGTCTTGAACTGATTGGAAGCATCTGCATATGCTGGAGTTCAGTTCCGGTTAGGCTCAGTACACTGATCTGCTGCACTTCATCTTTCCTCTGTTCTTTATTCTGCTATTTTTCACATACCGGATCCTTTTTGCTACCTCTGCTCTTATCTGGACTTCTTCGCATATAACTACACAACAACACACACTTCACAACTAAATCCATCCTCTATATATATCCGCACAAGTAATTTCATCACCTTTCTAGTCGGCATCCGGAACAGTCTAGTTTCTTACAAATTCTCATTCTGTCGGCTGAATCCTTCCTCACCAAGCAATGCGGATCAAGCATGTACTTGTAGATATCATTAATCATGTCGGCCAAACATGATTCATGCCTTCACAACCTCTGTCATCAACAGTAACCCATCCGGAAAGCATTCTGATACTCTGCCAGTCAGTTCTTCCTCTGTTTTCACTGTCTCTCAGGAATCCGGTACTCAACCATTCATATCTTTTTCCTTGTCCATCACCGGAGGCTAAATCCTTGGAATATACCACTCAAGGTAGTCCTCTTGACTTCCCCAAATCCGCACTGCACCAAGACACTTCCTCTGAGAGATCCGGACCAATCTGTCGGACCTTGCCACATGCTCTGTTCTTCTTCACCGGACCACAACATTCTTTATTCTGACTTCCGGTAGAGACACATCATGACTTGCGGATATGTGGGATGACCTTTGTTGCCATCAATGACAACAACCATGAATCCATATAGTGTCTCTTGCCAACAATCTCCCCCTTTGGCATTGATGGCAACACTTAGTGAAAAATGACTAAGTGTTTTCACTATGCTCCCCCTTTGCTGATGCTCTGTCTTTATATACAATTTCCGGAACTCCCCCTTAGTTGGATTCCTCATTTTTCACTGCTCCTCACTCCCCCTTTGACATCAATGGCAAAGGGTAGGGTCCGCATATCAAAATTTTCAAAAATTTCTTATACTTAGCCGCATATTTACATACTCACATATATTGAAGAATGTCTGCAAAGGATGTCTGCAATTTGATCATTTCTGTAGCCCAACTTTGCTTCATTCTATCCAAAATTGAAATGTGACCACTTAACAAAAATGCAAAAGCTTCTGCCTGCTTGAGATCTGTCGGATCTTTTGTTTGGGCGGTGGTCTGAGCATCACTGATGGCCTCATGCATAGTTTCCAACTTAGGGATTATAATCCTTCTAAGTTCTCCCATCCGGTTGGTGATGTTCTTCCTTTCCTTCTCAAGATTCTTTATTTCATTCAAGACTGCAATAGTCTGACATTCTTGATTTATTATAGAGGAAGAGAGAGGATCAAAACTTTGAGATAAGCTTTGTAGCTTATCCTGTTCCTCTTTTATTTTCTTGTCAAATGCTGCTGTTGCCTTTGACCAGGATATACAAAATTTATAGATGTCACCGCCATCCTTAAGAGCATTCTCTAAGCTCTTTATTCCAATGCTTACAATCTTCCTATCTTTAGAGATTAATTCTAATATTTCTGAAAATCTCTTATCCAAAAATTCCTTCCGGACCTTTTCTTCAGCTGATTTTTCTAGAGAATCAAAATGTGTATCAACACTGCTGACTAAGGTTTTTAGATTACCGGAAGTGGAGGCTGTCGGATCTATTTGGATTGATGGCATAATCTTTACAAGTACTCCGGAAGCAACCTCTATCAACTCACAGTCTTCCATATGAGACTTCAGGAGCTTTTCATTTGCCTTGGCATTTGCAAATGAAGCTATCTTCATTGTTTGTACCGGAGAGAGAGAGTCAAAATCAAATGGGCCTTTTAGAAGCTCCGGTTCATCAATCTCTAAAGTTTCTTTGCTCAAAAATTGTTGAACAGTTTGTGCAGTGTCTCTTGCCGGAGACAGATGTTTCTTTTCTTCTGCAGTCTTAGAACTGTCAACCTCTTTGTCTTTCACCACTGCTTCCTTCTCCTGTAATTGCTCTTCTTCTTTGGATCCGGAGACTGTAGGGGAAACCGGAGGAGAGATATTTGTCTGTTCAGGGCTCACTTCTTCCGGAACAGAAGATTCCAAATCAGCAGCTGTTTCTGCACCTAAGTCCTCTACAACAGGAAGATTGAACCTTTTGAAGGCCTTCCGGAGGATCTCTTCTGTTTCTTGGGCCACTTTGTCAGTCTCACCAAGCATGAGTTGATTCATCCTGGCTTTGCTTCTGAACTCATCTTTGCAGTCCTTGAAGATAATGTTCATTGTCTTGGGATCAATTTGAGGATATAGCTGAATAGCTATCTGCTCCCGGATCTCAAGATCTTTAGCATGAGCATTATTCTTTCTTACTTCCAATTCCTTTTCTAGGCTTTTAGGAATAAGAGATATTATTTCAATGAAAGCCTTATTATATATGTTAAGATATTTAACTTGGCCTCCTGCAGAGTCTTTTGGTCGGCCTCACTGAAGTCATCATATGATTCAGTCATTGGTTGAAGGTTTCCATCCACCGTGACCGACTTGATTATGCTCTCTAGAGACAGAGTGGGCTTTTCAACAGATCCTTCTGCCATTTCATCCTTGTCTTGGCCTGTGGAGGGCTTACCGGATCCTTTCTTCTTCTGTTTCTTTATTTCTTTAACTCCCTCATCTGACTCTGTTTCCTCTTCATCCTTTTGGCTTCCATAAGCCCTTGTGGCTTTTGTCTTGGATCTCTTACCAGATGCCTGGACTTCCGGTTTTGAACTTTTGGTTGTGGGAGGTGCAGGTCTCTTTGATGATCTGGTCCGGGTGGAAGCTTCAACCGGAGCACTTTCTTTACTTTTCTCTTCTTCCTCAGCCTTCCTCCTCTTTTCCCGGCTGGCATCAAGTGCCTCCTTTGAGATGCCTAGGCCTTGAGCAATGTGCTCTACTTCTTTTCTCACCTTTCTTTTAATCTCAGGTTCCCTGAGTTCTACATGTATTTTTACACTCAGTTCCTCAAAGGTTCCAAACCTTTCTGCCTTAGGATCTTTGGGCTGACTTAGCATGTGTTGAACATGCAGCTCCACTATCTGTTCATCCACTTCATACCCCATGGGCATGATCCAGACAATCCTTGGTTCTACTGCCTCCATTAGGCACTGATCAGTGTCAACCATAAAGCACACTGAGTCTTTGTATTTTTCAACAAGAGACTGGGGAATTCTCTCTCTTGCTTGCATCATGCTCTGAAAGTTTTTGAAGTAACCCCATAGAGCTGTATTTCTCGCTTTTGCATCCCCAAGTCCATGCAAATAGTCTCTTATCTGGACTGCAACAGGTTTGTCATTCTGCCATACCCATCCACTTGTTCCGGGTAGCTCATTCATGAAGTAGAAGAATAGACATACAATAAGAGTACCATACTTAAAGGAATTCTTCTTATCCTTCTTGATTTTCTGTATGTTTTCCATTAATTGGCTTAGCAGTAGTTCGCAGAGATCATATTCTGCATTCTTTCTTAGCATTTCATAGGCAGTGTATACTGCAGTTCCGGATACAGAATTCTCCCTGCTGGAGTGATAGATCTTGTATCCTATTATCATTGATGCATATTTGATATCCGGATCCGAAATATCTTCAATGGTCATTGCCCTCTTATCAAATTTTTATCCGGTGGCCTCAGTTACAATGTTGTTCTTGACAGATTTGAGGATAGGTACCCCTCCGGAAGAGTATAGACCAGTTACTGCTCTAATTGCCTCTTTTGTGATCTTGCAGGGTCTATCTAGCCATAGAAAGTTGTCATGCATCCTGCTCAGTACATACCGGACCCATTCATCTTCTTCAAAGCAGGGGAAATGAATAAATTGCTCAAATTGTTTCTTCTGGATATCCTTATACTCTGGTTTAAGCTCAAAAGCATTGTCTATCAGTTGCTTGTGATAGAGGTCTCTTAATTTGAATTCCCCAAATTCCTCAATGTTTGCATGTATGTAAACCCTAATGTCTTCGGTATGTAAAACTCCGTGAGGAACACTAGAGAAGGCTCCTAGTGGGTCTACCTCCAATGATTTGTAGGGATGTTTCTTGAATGAGGGGCGAGGTCTATCAGAGATCTTAACTATGTTTGGAGTAGCCATTCTTCAAAGATTTTCAGTGAAGTAATGAAAAACGGAGAATACCTTATGCGCCTTCGGTTTGCACGGAGTGGTTGGATTGATTTCTTTATGCAATAGCTTCGGCAGGAGATCCTTGGTGTGCTTGATGAACCTTGTTGCAGAGCTCCACTTTTCGCTTCTTCTCGAGTGCAGAATGAGTAAATGACCTTTGAGAAATCCCTTAAATTGCTCCGCGAACCCTAATATCTGTCTGCAATAAATGCTTCACCTACATCATTCTGGTTTGCCTTGTCTGGATAGCTTGGAGTATCTCGGATTAGTCCTGATCTGTGGATATCATCCGGATCTTTCAATCATGAATAAATCGAGGTAACATATTACAAGAACATCCCAAACACTCTGTCCAATCCGCAAAACAAGATAGTGCATTTCCGGATCTTTCCGGACCTTTTTGTAATCCTTTATCATACCGGAGCATCTCCCTGAACAGGTCTTATTTGATCGATCACAGCTTCTTCATAACTCCATGCGGACCTCTGAAAACTTGACTGAAGTATCTCAAGACTCATATCTACAAACCCTTTGATCCGCATCTTGTGCCACATCCGGCACCACTTGTTTGGCTGGGGGAACAAGATTTTCTTTGAGTCTCCCCCTGAGCCTGAGCTCACTTTTTAATTTCCGGAAGAAATATCAGCACCAGAGTCTGGTGCGGATCCAACCTCTACATTCTCTGAACTTTTCTTCACCCAAATCTTGCTCATCTGATTCCTAACCTCATCCGCATTCATCTTTTTTTTACCCTTGTCTTGATTCTGATTATACACCGGACCTCTTTTGTCCTGATTCTTGTTTCTGCAGACTTTGGCATTATGACCGGACCTATTGCAGATTTGGCAAATAACATTTCTTTGCATATTTGACTGATATCCTCTTGATCTGCATTGATTAGCCATATGACCTACTCTATTGCATGTGAAGCATCTACCTTTGAATGATTTGTTTACTTGCATAATTCTGCATTCATGGGATTTGTGTCCATACCTTTTGCAGTTGAAGCACTGTCCGGAGAAGGATGAATTAATCTGATTCATTCTCATTCTGCACTGATCAGCTTTGTGACCAAAGTGGTTGCAGCTGTGGCAGTATCCATTGAAGGATGGATATCTTTGAGCATTTGGCTGTCTTACCGGAGGTCTTCTAGGCCTGCTCCTTGGATTTTCTGATCCAAGATTCTTCTGACCGGATCCGGAGCTTTCTCCTTTCTCATATCCCAAACCATACTTGTCATCTGTCCTCTTTTGACTTCCAAGAAGAACTTCAAGTTGAGCAGAACTTATCTTGAATTTCTCTTTATATTCATTTGCTGTTTGAAGGTCTCTTTTGAGAGAGGCAATTTGATCCTCAAGTTTTCCTTCATTATCTTTGGCATCTTCAAGATCAGATTCAAGATGTCTGATAATCCTGTCCATCTGGTGGCATTCTTCTGATTTTTCTTTAAGAGATTGTCTTAGATTGTCTTCAGCCTTTCTTTTTTCTTCAATCTCTTGAGTAAACTTTATAGTTCCTGATTCCATTTCATGTCTTAACATAATGACTTCTTTTGATAACTTTTCACATAACTTGGTTTGCTCAGTCAATTCTTCATTTGTATTGCTTTCTTCACTTTGTCTTGCCAACTGTTGAAGCAGCTCCTTTCTCTTTTTCATAGAGAGACTTAATTTGTCTTTTAATTCTCTCATGAATTCATCAGCCTGTTTGAGTCTTTCCTTTAATTCACTGACTTCAGAATTTGACTGTTCAAGATCCTCAAGGGCAGTCTTGAGTTGCTCCCTTAAACCATATGCATCCATTTGAAATCCCAGATCTTCCTCAAGCTGTTAGGCTCTATTAGGAGGAACTTAGCTCTGATACCAATTGTTGATAACTGAGAGGGGGGGGTGAATCAGTTATCCTAATTATTTCCCTTATTGAACTTTCCTTTTAATTAATGCAGCATAGAATCAAGCACAAAAACATTAATCATGAAATAAGAAACACATGACACAGTATTTTTGACGTGGAAACCCTGTTAAGGGAGAAAACCACGGGGTGATTAACCCAAAATTATTCTCTGTTAGAAGAATAGGAAATTACAAAAATGGCACTTGCCAATTAGGGCTCACTGCCCGAGCACACTGCTCACAAGAGGCCCACTGCCTACAAGAAGACACACTGTCTACAAAGTGATGAGAATCACAGTCTTGAACTGATTGGAAGCATCTGCATATGCTGGAGTTCAGTTCCGGTTAGGCTCAGTACACTGATCTGCTGCACTTCATCTTTCCTCTGTTCTTTATTCTGCTATTTTTCACATACCGGATCCTTTTTGCTACCTCTGCTCTTATCTGGACTTCTTCGCATATAACTACACAACAACACACACTTCACAACTAAATCCATCCTCTATATATATCCGCACAAGTAATTTCATCACCTTTCTAGTCGGCATCCGGAACAGTCTAGTTTCTTACAAATTCTCATTCTGTCGGCTGAATCCTTCCTCACCAAGCAATGCGGATCAAGCATGTACTTGTAGATATCATTAATCATGTCGGCCAAACATGATTCATGCCTTCACAACCTCTGTCATCAACAGTAACCCATCCGGAAAGCAGTCTGATACTCTGCCAGTCAGTTCTTCCTCTGTTTTCACTGTCTCTCAGGAATCCGGTACTCAACCATTCATATCTTTTTCCTTGTCCATCACCGGAGGCTAAATCCTTGGAATATACCACTCAAGGTAGTCCTCTTGACTTCCCCAAATCCGCACTGCACCAAGACACTTCCTCTGAGAGATCCGGACCAATCTGTCGGACCTTGCCACATGCTCTGTTCTTCTTCACCGGACCACAACATTCTTTATTCTGACTTCCGGTAGAGACACATCATGACTTGCGGATATGTGGGATGACCTTTGTTGCCATCAATGACAACAACCATGAATCCATATAGTGTCTCTTGCCAACATTGTCATCTCACTCCTATAGGGTAGAGAAGCTTTGGTACGGAGTTTTGGGCACAGAAATAAAGAAAATTGACTATTTTTCCTTGTTTTTCTCCTATTGTACGGCAGGTACAGATTGGCTAGGTGGATCCATGTTATTTTTCTGAAACTACTTGGAGTCAGGGTTTGAATGCAGCAAGTTTGAGGTCCTGAAGTGATTTGAGTAGAAAGTTATTGCAATCTTTATTCGAACTGGTCTAAAACCCTGTTTTCTAGGGTTTATCATACAAAATCCGCCCTAGAATGCATTCTAACTGATGAAACCTCATGCAAATCGGTGAAATGCAGGCTAGGGATGTACTTTATCTGATTCCAAAAGCATTTTTCTAGGAAAGACAATCTTTAAATTTTGAAGTGATGCCCTAGGTCAAGTATTCATAGGTATTTGACCAAATTTATGTAATTTGCTGTTGTAAATGACAAAACTTTGATAAGGTGAGTGAATGGATGGTGGTTTTGAGTTGTTTGGATATGGTAGAGGTAATCCAAGTTCCTGTCCCTGACCTATGACCCCAAATTTGACCACTTGCTTTGTAACCTAGCCCTAAACTGATCAATTAGGCCTAGAGACCTATTGGGTGTTCTGAGTTGCTGGAGTAGAGTTGGACCTGGAGGTTTGGAAGTTTGTTGAAGTGCCCTAAAGGGTATTCAAATCCATCATTTGCTTGCCTGGTCATTAAGGGTTTTGCCAAGTTGTGTGGAGAAAACTAGATTTGGAGGGCTAGTAGCCTTACTAGTCCAATTAGAGGTTGGAGAGTTGTGTGAAGTTAGGAACCAAACCAACTATTAAAAAGGTGTTTACAAACCTGTATGAAGGTGTAGAAATAGTCTTGAGAGTTGGACAAGAGCCTAGGTAACAAATCCCTAATTTGCACTTGGTGAGTGACCTTGGTTGGTTGAGGACTAGGTGAAGTGGGTGAGTGGGCAAAGAAGAATAAACTTTGTGGCTTCCCTTGTGCCACTCTGCATCATAAAGGCTATGTAGAAAGGACTTAAGGTGAAAATGCTTAAAACCATCTCACATGTTTAGAAAAAAATTGCAATGGCCCCATCATTTTGATGGAAATTAAATTATAATTATGAAAAACATTTTGAAAAATAACATTCTTTCAAATGTAAGGGGGATCAACATATATGCGACAAAGACCAAATTAAGAGAAATTTCAATCAAAGAGGCATAGAAAGGTCAATTCCCAATCAAGAATGTTGGCTTAAACATGGATTGTCAAAGGAAAACTCATTCCTAATGTTAGCAATGGCATATGACAATCTGACCCATAGAGACTTTTTATAGAACTTCAGAATACCCTTTATGCATGGACAATTCAAAATGGAGACATCTATTTCAACATTGTCAAATGGCGTGGGAGATTTGGGAAAGACACTTTTAAATGAACTAGCTCAAGATCAATAAGAGTGTAGATATTATCATGCCCAAAAGCTTTAAAATGGGATTTTAAAAGCCAATTGGACAATAAGTCAACTAGTATAACTTAAAGTATATGGATCTAGAGGAACTCCATAATATTTTAGGAAAATCTAATTTGGAGAATATGGGGGTCAATAAGACTCCAATATTAGAATTGCTAAACACTTGGAAGCCCATGTCAAATACAGAATTTAAAGAAACTCTAAATAGATAGTAGGACAATAATGTGTCTGTTATTAATTGTCAATGAGGTTATGATCAAATGGTTAGGCCACAATGTTCTCATGATAGAGTTAGAGGTTCAAATCCCCCAAAGTGACATCCTAGTGTCGATGGGTGTGTTGATATCGTATCCCTGCAAAAGTTAGAGTGGCATCCCCACAAGAGGAGCAAGTGTGGAGAGTGATATCTCTACAAGTGAAGCAAATGTGTAGACAAATTTTGCACGGCAGCCTAAGGTGAAACAAAAGGAGAAGTGTGGTATCCCCACAAATGGAGCAGGTGTGGAGAGCGGTATCCCTACAGGGGAAGCAAATGAAGTGATGTGAAAGTGAAGTCGATGTAGCCAAAGGAGGAGGAGGAGGTGGAAAGTGCTATCCTTATAGGTGAAGCGTTGGAGTAGTTGTAGGCATAGTATGTGGAGTATGGTATCCCCACAAGAGAAGTAGATGGAGAGTGGTATCCCTGTAAGAGAAGCAATAAGAATGATATCCCTACAAGTGGAGTGAAGAAATATCTCTACACGTGGAGTCAAAAGTGCAAGGGTGTTCCTCCAAGTGGAATCAAAAGTGCAGTGATATCCCCACAAGTTGAATTTTAAGGTCTCATGGTGGATAAGATGTAAGGTGTGGGCCTCGTTACCAAAACCTTACTAGATAGTCTTTAAAAAGAATAATGTGTTTGGAAGGAACAAGTTGAACAAGCCTAAAGATGTGTGAAATAAACCTCCAAGATTAGGTTAAGATCAATTTTTTATAGCATTGTGATGTATTCTAGGTAATGTGGTCTAGAAAATGACTACCTAAACCTAGCCACCTACTCTCTTTAAACAATGACACAAGCTAATTGAAGCACAAAATTGTTTCTATTTGCATTAATCTAGAAAAATAAACCTTTTTCAAAACTTACAAACATGTTGATCGATAAAATAAATGGTTACGCACTCGGAATTGAACCCGACTGCTAATTTAAGGCCTCAATGGATGAACTACATATTGAAAATTATCTCTTTATTTCATTCTTTAATGTTCTTTTTTTCTCTATTGTTCTAACCTAGCTCTCTTCCCCATTTTTTTCCCACGCAATCTGCCTTCTAGTTTTCGTCCCTATTCAATGATTACATCTTCTTCTTGATCCCAAAGTCCTATGCATTCTTTCCTTGGTCACCGACAAAGGATTTTGACTATTACAAAGCAACAATCACCTACCAATGATAACTCCTTACTTCCCAGATGTTGCTAGAAATTCCAAACTCCCCTTTGACATCTTCTAGACCACCAATAATCAATAGCACAAGAAAGCATCCCATGAAAGAATATGAATAGTTGCCACCTCAAGGAAAAGTGACATGCATGGCAAAAAATAATGAGCAACCAAATCGTGACATTTTGACAACCTGGTGCCACTCATGACAGAAAAGACAAAGTCTCAGCCTCTTTAAGAAGTTGGTTAATCACCATGTGGAACAACAATCATCAACAAAACACATGAGATCATTGTTTATCTATCTAACATCATTGCTAGAAACATTGATAATTGCATGACCAAATCAACCTAGATTCCAACTTATCACCAAGCCTATAGCATGTTAGCACATCACTTGTAGCAACTCCCAATATACCTACAACAACTTCCTATATACCTGTAATAATCTCCAAACACCTACAGTAGCCTATAATATACCTATAGCACAATAGTCTATATAAAACTTGTAGCAACTTGTAGATGGCTTGTAGCAACCCATTTTGCACTTGTAGAAGCCTATTATATGTTTGTAGCAACTTGTTGTATGCCTGTAGCACCTTCCAAGTATGAAAGTCAAACAAACACCTTCTAGACAAAACAACCAAAACTAAAGAAAGTTGATTATTTATTTAAAATATAACCTATTTTTTTGTGACACAAGATCACCTATGGACCCAGATACTCCTGCATCATACACGTTAGATAAGTGAAATGTACCATGAGCTCCTACTCATGAACATTTGTGAAATCTAGAGATGAGATTCCATGTTTGGAAACTTCAAATGTATTAATCCATGTTACTTCTTCAATTATTTTATTCTTCTATTTCACCAAGTACTCATACTCTTTGCTATGTCTTCTTAATCACCTATGAGTCTATCACTGCTTCAACCTCATCTCATTCTTTCTCAAGCAACTGTTCTACCTAATCTACCATTGAATAATTTGAAATTGTACCTTCATTTCCACTTATGTCCCTCATAGTAAGGGTACAACTATGCCACATTGAAAATTGACAAGATATCCACTCCTTCCAAAAGCTCTATCTCATAGGTATTCGTTGCAAATTTTCTCAAGACCTTACAAGGCCTAATCTTCTTCCACTTTAGATTGTTGTAAGTTTTTTGTGGGAACCTTTCCTTCCTTAAATGAGCTAAAACCAGTTGCCTAACTTCAAGTTCTTGTTATTTTCTCTTGAGATCACCATGTTGCTTATACCTCATTACACCCCTCTCTAAATTTCCTTTCACTTCCTTATGTAATTCATGTATATACTTAGCAAAATCCTCTACTACAACTTTTCATCTTCCAAAATCAATTGTATTTCTCAACTCATCTACCCCTCTAGGATTGTAATCATACACAATCTAAAAAGGACTCTTAACTAAGTTGTATGCAAATTCAGCTTGTGCCAATGTAGTATCTAATAGATTTGGCTTCTTTTCAACTAAACACCTCAATAGAATTTTGAGGTTTTTATTGACAACCTCTGTTTGGAAATCGGTTTGTGGATGATAGGTTGAACTAAAACTCAACTTAATGTTTGATTTGTCCATAAAGTATGCTAAAAATGGCCCACAAATTCTGCATCCCTATCTAAGACAATGTTCTTTGGTAACTCATGCAATCTTACTACTTTGCTAAAGAATAATGTAGCAACAAAAGTGGCATCATTTTACTTCTTGCAAAGTATAAAGTGTGTCATCTTCAAAAAACTATCTAAAACAATAAAAATCAAAGCATTACCTCTTTGGGTTCTTGGCAACCCAAGATTGAAGTCCATACATCTTCCCCTAGTCTCTCCAGTATAGGTAATGGCTAATATAAACCTATATTTTGACTCTTCCCCTTGGCATGTTGCCAAAGTTTGCAATTTTGCACAACATTCATCTTTGGCAAATAATTGCTCTCACATAGTTACACCAATGTTTAGTCCACCCAAAATGTTCGGCTAGACCTCCACTATGCTTCTCTCTCACCAAATTCTCCCTCATTGAACCATTAGGTATGTACAAACACTGCCCTTTGACCAACAAACCCTCTTTAATAAAATAATCTAACCATGGAGTTCTATCCATGTCAGTTGGGTCCTTACACGCTAGCTAAGCTTCCTTAAAATCCACATCATCCTCATACAACTTTCTCATGGAGTCAAATCCAACAACCTCAACTCTCATCTTATTCAGCAAAAGACATCTTTTATTCATTGCATCGACTACCTTATTCGATCTATCACTCTCATGCTTTAAAATAAATGAATAGCTTTGAAGAAATTCAACCCACTTTGTGTGCTTTTGGCTCACCTTACCTTAGTTAATAAATTGCAATGCTTGATGATTTGTGAGTAGAAAAAATTCCTCTGGTAGCAAATAGTGTCTCCACTTCTTTAGTGCTTGAACAATCACATAAAACTCTTCACCATAAACTGAATCTCTTCTTCACTTCTCGTTGAAATATGTAATGGGCTTACCTTCTTAACTCAAAACTCCACCTATCGTTGTCCCACTTGCATCACAATCCACTTGAAATACTTTATTAAAATCTAGAAATGCTAAAACTAATTGTTTTATCACTTTCCCCTTCAAAAGTTGAAAGCTCCTGTAACGCCCTGCCACGAAACCCTAGGGGACAGCTCAACTATGCTATACAAAGGACCAATTTTTTTTTAAGAAAGAAATAACAAGAAATGTAAATCATATTTAATCATACATCAAGTTAAGTTGTATCCTCTAGGTATTCCACAGCTGCATTACTAACAACTATTAACATGATCTAACCAACATTATGAATTAACTAACAACCATGGTTCATTCTAATATAATTGCATTGAATGAATAAACACATACATTTCCATATTATATCATCAGATAAGTAATCATGAAGATCCTACAAAAAGGATACAAGTACATATACAATTTCCTTTACAAGAGAGTATAATATTACATTGTTTACAATATCGCTTTCCTGATTACATTGGAGTACATACATCAAGATAACAGTGCATGATTCAACTGATATACAAGACTGGAACATGAACATAAGTATCTGTCTCCTCAAGCTAGAACAAGATCTGCAATCTGATATAAGAGGTACATCCTTCTCGCACACGAACAACAGCATGGGAAACCAATGGAGATAAAAGCACAACCACCCAACCATGTGGAACCCTAAGGTCCACCCCTGTGCTAGGAGATAACAATAAAGTCCCACTAAGCAAACAATCAAAAAGACAATAGGCTTAGAACAGGTGCAAGGACTACACATGACTCCAATACAACACTGATCAATATGAACATCACAAGCAACTCAAACAACACTTCCAGAGGCAATCACACAATAAAAGAGGAAAACAAACATAGAGAATGCTAGGCTGCAGTAGGGAAGAGTGTCATCGCATGGTCCTAACATGGGTTATCCTGACAGTCTCTCATCGGACGCCGGCCCCCATCCATGGGTTATCCTAGTCGTCCAGACGCTGCCCCCATCTATGGTTATCTTGGCAATCTCTCACTAAACACTGGCCCCATAGGGTGACACATGCAGAACCAACATTCCTTTCGTGAGAACAAGGAAGTTGATCTTGCCAACCACAGCCTTCTCATCCCATCCTTAGCCTGAACAAGCACTACAGGCATGGATGAGGCATCCAATTATCTTATTTAGTGTGGAAACTACCCAACCCTTTAAATTTATTATTATGTTATCACTTGATTAAAAACTTCCAATGGGTTATCCTGGCAGCCACTTTGGACACCGTCCCCACATTGAAAGCCACTCCCTTATCTACATCTAGAAGACCCTATCCATGAAGCAAGACAATTACCATCACAATGACAAGTAACATATACAATGCAAGGCATTTACCTTCTTGCATACAAAACATAATCACAGGGACCAATTCTTATATCCTTGTCCCAAAACATAAACCAAGCATGAACTATCACATTCTCATCATGATGCATTTACAACACAAAATACACATCATTTCACATCACATAGAGTAAGGCATTATCCATCTTGCATAGTCATCATAACCACATGAATAGGTACACTGAGCAAGGCATTATCTATCTTGCACATGTATCATACCAACATGAATAGGAGGCAACATTTCAAGCATGTAGTTCATTCAACTCACATGATGCACACATAGCCAACCCCCACACAATCACACCCTCCTAGGCCTCTGGAAACAACTTCCCCAAATGACGCAAACACTTGACACCACTAAACACAATAGTCTCACATCACATTCACTCTCAGATGCACATCATAAACTAAGATCCTTCATCAATATTTTCATGATCAATCATCTAACAAATATACAGTGAATCTATCTCAACAATATAGAACTGTAACTAATAATTCTCAAGACTTATTTTAATTTTATTTAATTAAAATGAATGCGAACAACATGCAAATAACCCTAAGACATACAAATTAAACACAACAATTATTTACACTATTTACAACTGATGTAGATTCATTAATAATCTAAACAATTTTATAAATACTATTAAATATAACTGTATAAGCAAGAGTAAAAGGCCATAATATTAGAATGCTATAAATCTCTTACACTAGTTCGAATCACAAGATACAAAACCCGAAGCTACAATGAAAGAACCTTGTTCTAAGGTTAGCTTGAGAGGAAAGGAATACAAAACAACAAAACATTCCTATAGATCTAACATCTTCATCAAAACTACCACACTTTTAACCACATGCATATGATAGGATCATAACACATTTAAAGGATAGTTCAAACCAAGTAGAAGTATCATGGCTAAAGCAACTCAAGAGTGAACACTAATAGAGCACAAGTAAAAGAATGATCTTTTTCTAGGTTTTACCAAATTCCATTCAACACACGAATAGGAAAAGAGAAGCTCGGGTTGCTATGGGAAAGCTTAAGTGTCAACTTGATCAATCTTCTATAAACCACTACTACATTGGTCCTATGAATACCAAAATAAGCATACCTAACACATAGTTCTTCTAGAGGTGTCTACACCTTATAATGATTACCAAGCTTGTTAAAATCCCTTACCCAACACTAGTATTAAAGGAATAAACCAATACAAAGCATTCTAACCTGCTAACATACCAAGTCTAGGAATAGGAAAGGGTTGATTGAGTTCAAGACATAAATATGATACAAACATTTTCTCAACAACAAGTTTAATAAGAACGTGACATTTCTTAAGCATAAGTAATAAACATGCTCTATACAACTAATGAACCACCACATCTGTAAAGGACTTTATTATCACATCAAAATTCACTTACAACATCACATACACAAGAAATCAAGACATACTAATTTATGCCTCAAGAAAACTAAACCTCGACAACATGACCCTATTACGACCACTGATACAATTTACACAAGTTCCATTTACCTTATACAATTCCACTCGTAATCAACTAATTTCTAAAACAAACTTATAAATCAAATCTTAAATACATTGTTTAGAAACCTAAATTCCAAACCTGTTTATCATATTTCTACTAATAAATTGTAATAAAATCAATATCAATTTAAATTAAATTTATCAACATTAATATACAATCACTCTATCCAAATTGAATTCTTCTACTTCTATTCTACATAGATTTAATAGCCTTCTTATAACCTAACAAACAACCAAAATAAGTAGAATTATTGGTGAAGCAACTAACTGTTTTAACAGAGACGAAATGGGTGAGTGGTAGACAGTCAAAAAATATTCATATCTCCAAAATGACAAACTGGGTCAGGCTTATTTTCAGATATGATTTAGATAACTAGGTCATGCACCATATATAAAAAATTTAAAAGAACCTAGTTTGTAAAAATAAATTTATGGTTGACGCAATAGACTGAAGAAAAATAGAGATGAAGTGGGTGAGAGATAGATAGTCACTTAAATCGGTGATTCTCATAAATGCAATGATATAGACATACACAATTGGATATGATAACAAGGCTTCTAACCTCTCAAACAAATTATAATCGACAGGAAAAATCATAAATCAAACATTTGCTTCAACAGAAAACTGAGACAGAAATTAGAACCAAAGGAACCTGATTTCGCTTGCTTGACTGGGCTGAAGATTCGATGTCGGGTTCAACTGCTGCAGCCACAAACCAGTCTCTCCCATCTCCTCTCTCCTCAAAAGTTCAATCTGCTGAAGATTATTATCAGAGAGAAATCCCCCCCCAATATCTTCCAGAAGATTCCTCCCATTAAAGGCAATAAATTTTGCCTAAATCCCTTTCTTACAATTTGCTACTTTTTATCATTTACAACTAGACCAGACAATATTATTTTTTTTATCTTATTTATTTCCTTTACAACTAGACAAGAATCATTTTTATTCTTATTTATTTAGTATTTACTATATATGAGTTTTATGACAACTCATAAATATTATCTATTTTTATTGCCACTTAACACAACATTTAATTATATTAATTTACTTATTTATCTTTAGCTAGCATTTACATTTATTATTATTTTTTATTTATTTATTTCCATAAACTCAAATTCTCATAAAGGCATATATATATATATACAACAAAAATGCTTTCATAACTAATAATATTATTTTAATGCAACAATTAACCAAAGCAACAATCAAACAATGTCAAACTAAATAACCCAAATGTTGAACAATACCTGACACAATGCATGATCAAAAGCATGACCACAATGACAGTGACTGACCATTACTCCCATACAGACAACACTAACTGGGTGAAAAATTGGATACTCATCCTTTTCAAGGATGATGGCTAACTAGGGGACCATATGTCATCTCTGTTCAACAGTTTTCATTGGGTTTAAGGCACGCTCAAACCTGTCAATTCAGGTGGAGTCGATGCCTGATACCTGTAACCTGAAGCAACCAAAAAATGGTCGAACATATAAATGTATGTATAATCATACAATCAAACACACTATGAAAGGAAATCACAGTGTAGCAGGGTACTCACACATGAGTAATGCGACACTGTTCCTCTCACAAACACACATCAAACAAGTAACCACATCACGCATAATAATCAATAGTTGATCAACCAAATAACAAACATCATCAAATAATCGTGTGATGCACATAATAAGATTGATCCACATAATCAATTAAGTCCATAAAGCTGTCATAACATATGCATAACTCAAGTAAATATCAGTGTTGTAACAAAAATTATCGATAAAACATACTAATTGTCATATGAAACCACATGAGGATAATAAAGAATGTCACCACATGAATGTAGCATCTACCAACATCATATAATGTACAACATCAACTGTCTAACATGCCCTAAATATTCCTATTATTTTACCTTCACCTTCATGCTCCTTAGCCAGACCACCTGCACATCCAAGGTGAGAATGGAGGAGCACTACAGCTCCTCTATTGCAACTATCCAATTAATTTCATTCCTACCACCCTTCTTGTTTTCATGATAGGTGCACAAAATGCCACTAAATTTTTTGATAAATTTTCTATAAAAACTTATCAAACCATGGAAACCTTTTACTTCAAATGTGCTCCTTAGAAATGGCCACTCCACAATAGCTCCTAATTTTTCATAGTCCATCAGCAAACCTTGGAAAATTACAAAACCCAAGTACACTAACTCCTTTATAAAACTACATTTTTTCAAGTTGACCGACAATTTCTCTTCTTTCAATCTTTGCAAAACAAGTTTTAGATGCATCAAGTGTTCTTCCTTTGTTCTACTAAATAAGATATCATCCAAATAAACTACCATGAACTTACCAAGAAATAGTTTGAGCACTTCATTCATTACCCTCATGAATGTGCTTAGTGCATTTATTATTCTGAATGGCATAATAAGCCACTCATACAACCCATCATTTTTCTTATATGCAAATTTCCACCTGTCCCCTTCACTAATTCAGATTTGGTAATACCTATTCTTCAAAGCAATCTTTGTGAAGTGTTTTGCTCCAGTCAAGTAATCCATTAAATCATCCATTCGTGGTCACAAAAAATTGTTTTTCATTGTTATATTGTTAATGGCTCGTGAATTTGTGCACATACACCATTCTACATCCTTCTTGGATGCTAGTACGATTGGTACTACACATGGGCTCAAACTTTCTCTTATCAAACCTTTGTCCAACAACTCTTGGACTTGTCACTTCACCTCTTCACTCTCCATAGGTGTCATTCTATATATTGCCTTGTTCAAAAAGCTTGATCTAGAAATTAAATCCATATGGTGTTTGATGCTTCTCATGGATGACAACCCATCCAACAATTATTTTTAAAGAATTTATGTTTATTCCTCTAATAAATCCTCACTTCATGTGGAATTTCCTCCATTTTATAGATTGTACCAACCTTTGTAGGCTTAGGAATGAAAGCAAAGCAAGCTCTCTTGAAAACTACTTTCTTGAGATTAAACACACCTTAGGACTGTTATCCACTTCTTCCCCTTTGTCCTTCAATGGACTCGATGTATCTGTTTAGGATTGTTATCTAGTTCTTCCCCTTTGTCAATCAATGGACTCAATGTATACTTTCTTCCATCCTTCACAATAGAGTAGGTATCCATCCTACCATCATGTACAACATTTCTATCAAATTGCCAAGGCCTTCTGAACAAAATGTGTCAAGCATATTTGGGCATAATATCATATAAAATTTCATCTTTATATGAACCAATCTAAAATTTTACTAAACACAATTAACTTACCAAAATTTGATGTCATTTTTGTAACCATGAAAGCTTGTACAAGTTTAGGTGCTCAACCTTCATCAACCTAAACTTCTCTTCCATCTCATTAGACACCAAATTATCTATACTTCCACTGTCAACAATGACCTTGCAACATTTACCTTTGGATTTACATATAGTTCAAAATAAATTATTTCTTTGTATTGGCTCATGCTCCTCCTTCCTTGGTTTCAAAAGCACTCTTCATGATGAGAGGTCCTTAATGCTCTTGTTCCTCCTTGTCTTTGGGTGAAGCAACGCTCTCCTCATTCGCTTGTGCAATGTGATTTCTTGCCTCATTTCATCTACCCATCCACTTGTGCAATGTGATTTTTTGCCTTATTTCCTCTAGCATTGCCTTGTTGTACTTTTGGATAGTCAAATGCCTTATGACAAACTTCTCCACATATATAACAAGTTCTAATGAATCCTCTACCTCTTCCTCTTTTGTAAAATAGCATCTTCCTTGTGTTTTGATTGAAATCATTGTTTCGAATAGTATTGGACTCTCCTTCATTTGCATGTTGTCCTCTACCATTGTTTTAATTGTCCTCTTCCTCTAGAGAACTGTCATTTTCCTCTAGAACTATTTTGTTGCCTCGACAACTTTTTATCCACCTTCAAAGCACATTGATAGACTACTTCTATAAACTTCACTCTAATCATACCAAACTCATCTTGAATGGAGTCAAAGTCCATTAATATACCTCAAAATACTTACAACATTATCCTCTACATGGCCAACCAAAATGGCGCACTTGTAAAATTCCTTCACACAACTTGTAGCATTCATCTCCTTTCGTTTTAGGTTCTGCAACTTCTTGAATAAACCTATCTAATAGCTTGCTAGTAAGAACTTGGCCTTTAACTTTGCAACCATCTAATCCCAAGATTTGATATTCTCCTTATATCTTCTTTGTTTTCTATCTGTACATTATCCCACCACAAGAATGCATGACCTTTTAGCCTAGTGCAAGCAAACTTCACCTTCTTAGGATCCTCCATTGACTCGAAGTCAAAATATTTCTCCATGTCCATAGTCCATTTATAATCTCCTCAAGGCTTAGACTTCCCTGTACCAAGGGTTATCTAACTTTGATTTACTACCGATCTTCAAAATTGTCATCAAGTCTTCTACTTCAAGCTCTTGACCTTCTACTTCATCATTACTTATATCTTCAACATGTACTCTTCTTTGTGTTCTCTCCATTGCATCCAATACAGATGTAATACATCTCAACATCTCAATTATATTTGCAATCCTAGGTGCCCTCGATGTTCCTCTATGTGCCATGTCTTTTTTTGTCGTTCTCTAAATTGCAAGACTTCCCCACACACCAACAAATCTACTAGAACTGCTCAAGACACAACCTAGCAAGAAACCTTGCTTTGCTACTAATTGATGTAATCTAGGAAGAGAGTCTAGAAAAAGGCAATATAAATCTAGCAAGTCTACTCTCTTAAAACAATCGCACATGCCAACTGAAGAACAAAATTGTTTCTATTTACATGAGTAAAAAAATTGATCTTTTCAAAAGACTTATAGACATGTTGAAAGGATAAAATAAATGGTTACACATTCAAAATTAAGCCCAAATGCTAATTCATGGTTTCAATGGATGAACTATAGATTGAAAAATTATCCTTTTTTTAAATTCTTCTTTGTTCTCTTTTTCTTCTATCGCTCTGCCCTAGCTCTATTCCTCCTTTTGACTCACGCGGTCTACCTTCTAGTTTTTATCCTTGTTTAGTCATTACATATTCTTCTTGATTCCAGACTCCACATTCTTTCCTTGGTTGCTAACAAAGGATTTCAAATATTGTAGAACAACAGTCACCAATGATAACTCTTCAATACCCGAATGTCACTAGAACTTCAAACACCCCTTTGAACATCTTCCACAACTACCAATAATCAACATCACAAGAAAATGTCCCATGAATAATATGAATAGCCCCCACCCCAAGGAAAAGTGATGGGCATGGTAGAAAATAATGAGTAGCAAGCAAACATGACATTTTGATGACCTAGCACCATCCATGCCAAAAAAGTCAATCTCAACCTCTTTAAGAAGTTGGTCATCACCATTTGGAAAAATGGCCTCCAACAAAACACATGAGATCGTTGTTTATCTATCTAACATTGATTATATTGCTAAAATAAATGATAATCGCATAACCAAATCGACCTAACTTATCACCAAAGACCTATAGCATGTTTATCACACCCCCTATAGCAGCTCTCAATATACCTACATCAATTTCCTATATACCTATAGCAATCTCCAAACCCCTATAGTAGCCTCTAATATGCATGTAGGACACTAAAGAATATCAGCAATAGTCTAAATAATGTTGGTAACATCTCCTGAATGACCTGTAGAAACCTATTGTATGCCTATAGCAACCTTCCGAGTATGCATGTTTGACGAAAGCCTTCCAAACAAAACAACCAAAACTAAAGAAAACCATTTTTTTATTTAAAATATAACCTACTATTGTTTTTAGTAACACAATATCGCTCATGGACCCGAATGCTTTTGCATCAAATTATGAAGGGAAACTCAGGATTAGTTGTCGAGGTTAATCTTTCAAGATGATGATGGTCAACTTCGATTAATGTTTTCAGATCAGTTTGGACTGTACAACTAATACAGTAGAATTGATGGCACTCTTAGAAGAAATAAAAGACTCAGTGAGGAAAAAAATGGAATAAACTTTAGGTATAAGAGAACAATGCTATATTGTTGCAATAGAAAAGGGGCAATGCAGTGACTATAAAATAAACAATTATCATTCAAGAAATGAAGATGGAAACTAAGAGTTTCAAGTTCTCATAGAAAAATATTAGAAAGCCAAGAAATAAAGTGGCAAATCTAGCATCCAATTGGAGGTGGAAAACTATTACAAAAATCAAACATAGAATGATTACCAAGATATTCGATATTAAACAAAGGAGCGAAAGCATTCTTAAATAAGATTACAAACGCTTTATCCGAAGAGGATAAGAGTGACAACTAATAAAGCAAAAAAATAAAAAATATTCCTAAAGTATATCCTAGAAGCTAATTGACCATTATAAATAAAACATTAATACCCTCCCTTAATGGTCAATCTATTAACTACACCAAGCTTATCCCAAAATTTTACAAATTTGTCAGGACTCAAAGACTTGGTAAGAATGTCTACAATTTGATCCTCAAAAGGACAATACTGCAACATAACCAATCCATCTTATCCAAGTTGTCTAATGAAATGACAATGTAGTTCCACATGTTTGGTACGCTCATGGAAGACAAGATTCTTGGCAAGTTTTAGCACCCCTTAATTGTCACAAAACAAGGGTGAAGGCATTTCTTGAGGCGTCTTCATGTCTGAAAGCATCCTTCTTAGCCATACTGCCTCACATGTTGGTTTTACTACTCGATATTCTGCTTCTGTTGAGGATAGAGCTACTACTTGTTGTTTCTTGCTGGTCCATGTGAGTGCACCTGTGCCAGGGTTGAAACCCTAACCAAAAGTGGATTTTATGTCATCCACATAACCTACCCAATCTGAATTTGTAAACCCAAGAATCTTTGCTTCTAATGTACAGAATGCCAAAGTCAAGTGTTCCTTTCACATATCTCAACACCCTCTTAATTGCAATCCAATGTTCTACTTTGGGTGTTGTCATGAATCGAGAAATGAAACTCACAGCATAGCTCAAATCAAGTTTAGTGGTTGTAAGATAAATTAAGCTCCCCACTAGTTGCTTGTAAGCTGACTCATTGACTTTTTTGGAGTCAGTTTTGGATAAAAGTTTCAGCCCTTTCTCCATAGATATTGATGAGATTTTGCAATCTGTCATTCTGAATTTATCGAGCAAACTCCTCGTATATTTGGATTGTGAAACAAAAATGCTGCCACCTATTTGCCAAACTTCTACACCTAGGCAGTAATGTAAGAGGCCTAGATCAGTCATGTCAAAAGTTGTACCCATATCTAATTTGATCTTTCCAATTGTGTGTGCCTCACTACCTATAAAAATGATGGCATCTTCATTTATGACTGGCAAAATAATATCATTAACAATGCTTTTGATATACAGATTTGGATCCGAAGGACTTTGCTAGAATCGCTGTTCAACCAAATACCTATCAATTTTGATGTACCATGTCTTGGGTGCCTGCTTCTGGCCATATAAAGCTTTCTTCAATCTACATACAAGATGCTCCTTCCTTGCAACTTGAAAACCCTATGGTTAAGACATGTACACTTCTTCCTCCAAGTCTCCATTGAGGAAAGCACTTTTTACATCCATTTGATGGACTGTCCAACCAAACTGAGTTGTCATGGCTAGGACTAATCGAATGGTGCTCATCTTTGTTGTAGGAGCAAAGATCTCATAGTCAATACCTTATCTTTGTCAGAACCCTTTTGCGACCAACCGAGCTGTGTACTTGTCAAGAGTACCATCTACCTTGTACTTGATTTTGTACACCCACTTGCAGCCAATGGGTTTCTTCCATAGTGGAAGATCTGAGAGATCCCAAATCTTATTTTTCATAAGATTTTCATATTCAATGGCCATGGCCTTTTCCCATTTAGGTTTTCCTTTTGCCTCCTCAAACACCTGTGGCTCATAAACTTCCTGAATATTAGCCATGAGGAAAAAGTTAATTGTGTTTTGCTTTCTCTTGCCTCTCGATGATCTACCCTCAATCATTTCACTTACCCGAACATCATCAATGGTGCTTTCTCACCACTTTGGTCTCTTCTTGAGAGCCTCTTCATCCAAATCAGTGTTGTCACAATGACTTGGGTTGCCTGGTCATGTGTCATTTAGATGTTGATCCAAGTTATCATTAATAAATTCAAGTATTGTTACCTGCTTGGGAGACTCCTTATGCTCAGAGTCCTCTCCCCTTGAGGTGGAGCTAGCTGAAGCTGAACACTTGAATCTTTAGCCATAACAAGCTAGTCTACAGTAATCTTGATCTCTAAAGAAAGTTGGAAGGGCCCAGTTTCCTCATCAATCACAACATCTCTACTGAAAGTAAAGTGGTCAGTGTCAACATCAATCAGTTTGTATGCCTTGTGATTATCACTATACCCTGCAAGCATTAATTTCTTACTCTTAGGATCTAACTTGGTTCGCTTTGCATATGGAATCCAGGTATATACAATGGAACCAAAGACCTTAAGATGACTAACTTTTGGTTTCCTCCCAGACCAAGCTTCCTCTGGGGTCTTATGCTTCACCCCCTGTGTGGGAGACCTATTTAGCAGATAAACTATTGTATAAATTGCCTCAGCCCAAAATTTCTTGGGAACCATCCTATTCTCCAACATACATTGGGCCATCTCTGTAATAGTATCATTCTGCATCTCAACTGCTCCATTCTACTAAAGTGTTGTATATTGTTGTTTTATACCATGTTTAGTACAAAAGTCATTGAATTCTTTGGAATAGAATTCACCTCCATTATCAGATCTAAGAGTGATTATGTCACAACCAAACTCTTTTTCTACTAATGCTTTGAACTTTTAAAATTTGTTAAACACATCTGATTTTAATTTCAAAAAATACACCCACATTTTCCTACTAAAATCATCTACAAATAGAAGAAAATACTTGGCATCAGTGATCAATGTCGTGTTCATTGGCCCAAAAATATCTGCATGAACCAGTTGTAGGACTCTCTTGGCTCTCCAACCCTGTCCGTCTTCAAATGGAGTTATGTGCTACTTCCCTACTTGGCAAGCTCCGTAAACACCCTGTATCTATTGTTGGATGCCAAGTAATCCATCTACCAAATTCTCTTGAGCCAACTAAGAGATAGGATAAGTTGAGGTGCCCATACCACTTATGCCAAAGTGTATTGATATCAGATGCACTCTTCGCTGCCAATGCACGCTCTGACCTGTTTAGTATCAACCAATCGATACAATTCATGATCTTCTATTCCAATTGCAGTAGTCTTCTTCGTCTCCTTGTCAACTATGTAGCATTTATGTTTTCTAAAGATGACATCCAAATTGGGACAATGGCACATAATCTGACTCACTGAGAGTAAATTAAGCTCCATTCCCGACACATAGTACACATTGAGAAAAATTAAATTTTTCCCTCCGAAAGAAATTTGCACATTCCCTCTACTAACAACTATGTACTCCTCACCACCATCAAAGATTATTGAATCAGAGCAAGTTGTGTACTCTGTGAACCAATCTTTATTGTGCGTGAAATGACGTGATGCACCTGAATCTATGTACCATACAGATGACTTAGACTGATCTACTGGTCGTTTGGCCATGAATGCATAGAAGGTTGATTCCTTCTCTGAATGCTCTGCGACATGAGCCTTTGGCTAAGGCTCTCCCTAATTGGATTTTTGTTCTGCCAACCTCTTTCTGCAATGCTTCTTCATATGACCCATCTTACCACAATAATGACATGTGATGTTTTTCATATTCTTTGAAGTATCCTCATTGTTACCTTGTCCTTTCTTCTAGGAGCATTTGCCTTTGCCCTTGTCTTTGTCTGCAAATGCTTGTTCCACAACCTATGTCTCATTGATGCTACCAAATTGTTTCTTCCATCGATCCTACTATAAGAACTTATTGAACAACTATTCAAACTTCAGATCAACACTGGTAGAGGTGATATTGTCTCAATAAAATGCTCATAAATGTGGTAATCTTTTCAGCGTGATTAACACAATGTTCTCTTCTTCCATCTTCCGACCTATGGCTGACAACTAATCTCTGATGTCCTTGATCTTGAGTAAATGCTCTTGCAAGGACATTTTCTCATCCATCATGATCGAAAAGAGCATATTCTTTAGGAAGGACTTGCCTTTATCTGAAGTCTTGTGCATATCTCACAGATGCTTTCAAATTTCTGCAGAGGTTGTATATGTCTGAACCTCCGAAAGCATTTCATCAGTCACTGGTAATTTTATCAATATGACTGCTTCTCTGTCACGTTCGTCAAATTTGTTTTGGTCTTTACCCGCAGTTGCTGGCAGGGTGTCGGTAATGAGGATGATCTTTTCGAAGCATTTGTACTCAAAAATCATTAGCATTTGTTGCTTCCATGTGTTGTAATTTTTGCCAGTAAAGCGATGGCTACCTTCCAACATGATGTTGGGTAAAGAGGCCATCTTCCCTCCTGCAACTAGTAATCACAGAGTAAAAAAATAGACCCTCTAGTCACACTATTGTAATAACCCTAAAAATTTCCTGAAAACCCTAGTTTGTAAATACTAAAAAAAAGTTGCTAATAAAATTGTAAAAATACCTGAATTGTTTTTGGGTTCAAACCCTAGTCAGCAACAAAACATCCACGATTTTGTAAAAAAATCGTCAAAAATTTGAACAAATCATCCACAATTTGGACAGAAAACCCTAGTCGCTCATGTTTTTTAAGAAAACACCCACGATTTTATTAAAAAATTGCCAAAAATCTTAGAACAAACTACCTTCCTATCATGGCTTGCAAAAAATCCGCCCAGAAAATGATAAAAGGAGGTGCGACTTGGTTGAAAACCCTGTTGAGGATGTGTTCAATAGATCCACAACCCTAAATACCCAGCCGCGACCTTCAAATCTTTTCAAAAAACTTCAAAACCTTGGGCACGATTTAACAGAAAAAAACCACCACAAAAACCTCTAAAAAATCCGCCGCCACAAAACCTTTAAAAAATTTGCCACAATTTTTGGACAAAAATAGGCACAATTTTGTGTAGAAGGAATCCACGACTAGAAATAAACCCAAATCCATGATTTTTTTAATCGCTCAAAAAAATAAACAGAAATTAACCCACGATTTTAAAAAATGCCCTAATTTATGCCCTTGATTCCATACGGTTCTGTACACTTCCGTACGAATCATTTTGGTTCTTTTTGTACCACAATCGTTCCTCGAATCGTCACTGCCAGCAACAGTCCCTAGATCTTCATGTGTTCACCAATCCTGAAATTTAACTTGGGCTCTGATACCATATTACAAAAATCAAACACAAAATGATTACCAAGATATTCGATTTTAAACAAAGGAGCAAAAGCATCCTTAAATAAGATTACAAACGCTTTATCCGAAGAGAATAAGAGCGACAACTAATTAAACAAAAAGAATAAAGAATATTCCTAAAGTCTATCCTAAAAGCTAATTGCCCATTATAAATAAAACATTACTTTAATAGAAACTCGGGCAAGATGGTTTATGCATTCTTTCCTCCCATGGCACTATAGATAATATTAGAATACTACCCAAAGCTGAAGAGCTTGCTCCTAATTAAAAATTGTAAAACCAGGGATAAAAAAGAGTAAGTACCCCTGTGGATGAAAAAGTGTCCTAATTTTTGGTCAGCGGTCTTTTAATGTTTCAATCTAAAAGAGAAGGCTAATAAGGAAAGAAATAAAGTGACAGATAAATGATGAAAGATGCCAATTTTTTGCTGACTTTCTCACACTTGAAATATGCTTGGAGCTAAGGGAAATTTCCCCATTGGCCAAAAAGTTGATGCTTAAATTTTAATTTTGAAGTTTATGCCATTTTTATTTTCCCAGTTTGGTTAGTAGATGTGACATATCAACCAACAATTTTTCAGGGTGATGATCCCTTAACCCATAACTTTAGCAACAGAAAAACACTCACCATCAGATAAAAATTAAATAATCCTTAAGCAAATTCCCTTTCAGACAGCCTTAGAATTAAATGAAAACGACTACTTATCAGCTGCTTAGAATAAAAGTTCATATGTTGTTCTGCTTTAACTTTCCGGTTTCTATTCCATTAGCCTTTCATTCCAACTACACTTGGCTGCTTTAAATAACTACTAGTTAAATAACAATGTAACATGTCATCTCATATTACCCGAATTTACATACTCAATTTACTATCAAGTAAATAATCATGATCATCTTAACATTTGTTTTAATGAACAATAATCATTTGCATAATCATTATATAAAAAGTATATCTTTTCTCCATATTTTCAAACTGAAAATTTAAAACATATTAAAGATATCATGTTAGTGAATTCCTTCACTTAACAATCACAATGTTTTGCTCATGGCAATAAAGATAAATTTACATAAAACTTGACTATCAAGTCATGTAAATAGAATATACTGCATCTGGAGTTTTGATATCTATCTTCATAAGTCTTGGCTTGTCATCTGCTTGGGAAGGAGAGCATCACCAAAGTGTTTTTCCTCCAACCACGGACCGTTAGTCCCCCGCACACCTTCCTTCCTGGAAGTGGCCCTACTCTTCACGAAAGGAATAGATATAAGAACCAATAGGTTTGACATCTAAGTCTCTAGTGTTGTGTCCTTCATAACTCATCACAGTCATACAACTATAGATCTACTCTAAGTATGTATAACACTACTAGATGGTTATGCCATCTGGAACACAGTGAACCGACCAATGCATGCAGAGACAGATGCATTACTTTGGCCAAAAATTCAATATATATACGTTTCGCAATGAATGTGTCAATAGTTCACCCACTTCTAACACAACTTAGAAGTTATCTCATCCTATAATAAGTTTAGTTTAACTATTTCTAGTTAAAGGGTGTCTCAATAAATCTCACCCACAATCTTCTTGACTTTTATTATCTACTCCGATATCTGGAGTATAAGACCAAGATGGTTCACATGGAGGTCTTAATCCTTTGAAGAAGTTCTCCTATTGCCACTACAACGTGGTATCTATGACTCCCCGTCACTCTATTCCATGTTTCAAAAGTTTATAGATATACATTTGGTTTCGATGTCTCATCTCGACATAAGAATAGTTTTAATGATAAATTTGAAGTTCACCCAAGGCTATTCACTTGGTTCAAGGATCTTTATCTAATCCTTTTCAATAATGATTCCTTTTGTTTTACTCTATCATTGACGAAAAGAATCTTTTTGTTTACTGAACATTTCTGCAATGTTTGAGGTTTACCTAATCGAACCCCCAAACAATATTATAAGCTTGATATTTGAAGATAAAAGAATATCAATTATTTGACAATAATAATTGTTTTGTCCAAGGTCTCAAGGATCACCTTCTTTCTTCGAATAATATCTAGAGTTCTTATATAACAAACCAAGTATTATTATATAATATTGTTTTATCGACCTTTGGTCTTCCTTAACTACCACTAATTTTAGTGGTCTTATCTTTATACTACGATAAAGAATAACAGTGTAAAGTACGACAACAAACTTTAATAAAGAATAATAATTTTGCTATACTCTACACCAACTCTTCGTATCATGAGTCAATATATATCAACAGAGTTTCTAATCATGGGGACTGTGAGGTAATACCTTGGCCTCTGGTGCCATCCACAGTCAACCACTTTCGCTGTTCACTATCAAAGAATAGTATAATATTTTGTAAATAGACATGCAAGCTACAACCTCCTACAACAGTTAATAAAATCAATAGATAAGAGGAAAGATGATACAAACAGGGCATATATCTTGATATCTTGGCCACTGTATTGTCGTGCTACGCAAGAATGATAGGGTTTACAAGCCTCGTAGCTTAAGTCTACGTTGTTACTGACGTTTTGTCAGTGAATGCAGGTAGAAGCCCTATATAACACAGACATTACAAAGAGCAGTTCTAAAATGAAGCTAGAGCCTTATTGATATCACCCAAGGTGCAGAAAAGTTGGTTGTACAAGAAAAGAAATATCAGCCACCTCAGGGATTAAACAAACAACACAGCATAACCAAAATTGGCTTGACAGTATAAGCAAAAGAGATATGCTTTAAGCACAACTATAGCCATAGCTACAATAGTCGAAAGTACCTGGATATTGCTCAACACCAAGTCTTTACTAGGATTGCCAAGCCTTTCTATCGTGAGGTCTCTAGTTCCTCTACTGTCCACGATAGTTTTTCTTTTTCCTTAGTCTCCTTACCCGTTACTCTCGAATGAGACCAACTCCAAAGACATCTTGTTTTTTCCCAGAAAAGTCATCCACTCAATCCTATTAAGGCTCCCAAGAGGAGCATGCATGAATAATCGTGCTCCCACTTCACATGACTTACCCCATGAATCTTAACAACACTCTTTCCACTTTCTCCACCTTTCATGGAGTACGAAGTGCTTAAAGAAAATGAATATAGTGGTCTGTCGTGGCTAAGTTATCATGGCAAGATAAAGTTCGAGACATAAAACAAACATCTCACTTATCCACTAAGTATATACAAATAATAGTAAATATAACTCTATTAATAATACATTTGTTGCAATACCCAAGAACTGTTTTGAATTTAATCATGCAACAAAAAGCGAATAAGGGATTGAGGTCTTTTTCTCCCTCGCCACCCTAGACTGACGTTAATAAATTTAAGTTAGTTCTCAAAGGAATAATATATACGTGTATCGAATAGTTTGACAAAGGAAATAGGATAATCTCTATCCTTATAATATTCCCTTAATATCTCTCGACCAATTCAACGAAGTTGTCGTTGGAAACCTTTTCGTAAGGACAAATCGACAATGGTCGATCTGAGATTTACCCAGGAAGGAAAATTAACTGACACATACCTCGTCTCAAGAAGGTTCACATAATGTTCAATTTGGAACTCAAATAGCAAACCAGACTTTTTCAAAATATCTGTCCCTTTCTCTCTGGTGATACTCTCCTTCCATTCTTGATGGTGGAAATCTTTTCCCCTGGTTACACTCACAGTCATACAAACTATGATCAGTTTATCATCAATACATCATGTTAAATAATTTCAATAAGATGTAATCTCATTTCTACTTCTAAGCATTAGTCATAATTCATAAAATCAATGATTTATCCTGACATTTCTCTAAACGTCAAATCATTAATCTATGATTAATTAACCACTTAATCACATTAAAGTAAAAATAAAACATAGTCAAGGTTTTAGGGATGTAACATATCTCCCCCCATAAGAATCATCGTCCCTAATTATTTAATGTATCCAAAGTTGTAACATAAAAAGAGTTTTGTTCATCATAATAAAAAGCTTAAAAGAGGAATAAATCTTTGATAAATATCATCATAATTCTCTCAGGTGGCATTCTCTTCTGCATACTGGTCCCACTGGACCTTGCATTGAGTAATTTCCTTATTACGCAAGCGTAGTTTAAGTATTTCAAGCACCTTGATGGGCTCAATCATTACCACCCCTGGGTCCTTCACCTATATGGCATTCCAATCAAGAATAGGAATATGATTCTCTCCTGCAACATACTTTTTCAAATAAGAAACATGGAAAACATTATGCATCATGGCAAGAGCTGACAGTAGAGCAATCCTATATGCAACTGGGTTGACCTCTACGAGAACTTCAAAGGGACCCACATACCTAGGAGCTAGTTTGGATGTCTTTCCAAACTTAATAGAACTCTTTTGTGGTTTGACTCCTAAGAGGACCTTTTCTCCTACTGAGAAATGTCTCGCGATGCACTTAGCATCTGCATAGCTTTTCTGCCTATCATTCACTTCCGCTAGCCTTTTCTTAATCAGATGGACCTGTTCTTCCATTTTTTATAACATTCTGGACCAAGGCTAATCCTATCTTCTAGCTTATCCAAGCAAATAGGAATTCGGCACTTTCTTCCATATAATGCTTCAAATGGAACCATCTTAATAGCGGAACGATAGGAATTATTGTAAGCAAATTCCACAAGAGGAAGGTAATCTTCCCACTTGTATTGCTGGTACATGCAATACATTCTCAATAGATCTTCCAACACTTGGTTTATTCTTTCTGTTTGGCCATCCATTTCTGGATGATAAGCTGAGCTTATGTTTAGTTGAGTTCCAAGTGAGAAAAATAAGGTTTTTCAAAACCCTGATATCATACGGGCATCCCTAGCTGAGATAATCTTCTCAGGAATGTCGTGCAATCTGAATACTTCTTGCACAAATTTGCGAGCTATGACTAGTGCTCCATATGTCAAATTCCCGGGTATGAAATGTGCTACCTTGGTGAGTCTATCCACCACTACCAGAATAGCATTGTGTCTATTTCTAGACATAAGAAGTCCTTGTACAAAATCCATGCTAATGATTTGCCATTTCCATTCCAGAATCTCATGAGGGTATAGGAGTCTTGTCTGGTGGTGGTGTTCTGCCTTCACCCTCTGGTATTCTAGACATCCAACTACAAACCTTCCAGCATCCCTCTTCATTCATTTCCAAAAATATAATGGTTTTACATCAGTTAGCAATTTCGTCACTCCAGGGTGTCCTGAATAGGGTGCAGAATGAACCTCCTTCCACACGATATTTCTTACCTCCTCGAAGTTCAGAACGTACATTCTTCCTTTAAACCTTAATAGTCCATCTGGGTCAAAATGAAATCCATCATACCTAGAATCATGAGGATTATCCATAAGGGCTTGTTTTACCTGCTCATACAATTCATCTCCCTTGGACTTTTGTAACACCTGATTCCTAAAATCAGAATGTATGGAGATCATCGAGAAGCTATGGCTTCTCCTACTTAAGGCATCCGCCACTCGGTTTTCCTTGCCCTGTATATATTTAATCTCAAAATCATAATCAGGTATTAATTCTAACCATCTTCTCTGGCGAGCATTCAGATGTGGTTGAGTAAACAAATATTTGAGCCCTTGATGGTCTGTTTTTAATTCATAAGGTTTCCCAAGTAAATAATGTGTCCACATTTGTAATGTGTGAATCACTGCTGCCAACTCAAGATCGTGAGGAGCATAATTCTGCTCATATGATTTCAATTTTCTGGATTCATAAGCAATAACTTGCCCATCCTAGACAAGTACACCACCTAATCCTTCTCCTAAGGCATCGGTGATGACTACAAAAAGACCCTCCGGGTCAGGTACCTTTAAAATTGGTGTCGTAGTCAACTTTTCTTTCAATTGGTCGAATGCCTCGTGGCATTTCTCTGACCAATCAAATCTTGTCTTTCCTTTGTAGAGAAGTAATGGGATAGGCAATTTTTGAAAAGTTAGCCACAAATTTTTTGTAATATCCTACTAGGCCCATAAAACTACAGACTTTGTGCACATTTTTCGGTGCTGACCATTCCGAAATGGCTCTAATCTTTGCTTTGTCCACAACAATTCCCTTAGCTGAAATTATATGACCCAAGTATTGTACTTTCTTTTGAAAGAAAGTACATTTTGAGAGCTTGCCGTACAGTTTATACTTTTCAATCGTTGAAGAACAATCCGTAAATGCTGGAGGTGTTCCTCCTCATTTTTGGAGTAAATCAAAATATCATCAAGAAAAACAAGGACAAACTTGTCCAAACAATCTTTAAACACACTGTCCATTAAGTTCATGAATGTTGTAGGTGCATTCGTCAATCCAAAGGGTAGGATGGTAAACTCATATTGCCCATACCTCATTCTAAAGGCTGTCTTATGAATATCTTCATCTTTTAGCCTCAATTGATGGTATCTTGATCGAAGATCGATCTTTGAAAATACAGTTGCCCCTCACATTTGATCAAAGAGATCATCAATACGGGGCAATGGATACTTATTCTTTATCATTGCCTTGTTTAGCATACGATAATCTATGCATAGATGCAATGTGCCATCTTTCTTTTTAACAAAAATTACTAGTGCTCCCCAGGGTGAAACACTGGGTCTTATCAATCCCTTTTCTAGCAATTCCTACAACTGAGCCTTTAGCTCCATTAATTATGTTGTGGTCATTCTATAAGGAGCTTTAGATATAGGTTCCAATCCTAGAATTAGATCTATTGAAAAATCAAAAGCTCTCTTAGGAGGTAATCTAGGCAAATCATCTAAGAACACATCCTCAAAATCTCGAAGAAAGGGGTACCTATCCATATCTAATCTCTCTTGATCTATGGATTCACTTTCTTCAACTCCTTGGAGTTTCTGAGATTCATAATACATCAAATCATCTTGGAAAACGGATTCTTTGTGATTATTTATTTTCTCCATTTTGATAGCAAAGAGTTGACACCCTTTCCTTTGGGCTCTCTTCATTTGTAGGGCAAATATTTGCCTCAATTTGACCTCTCTAGCAGTGCCTTGCAGAAAAACTTCATTCCCAAGGTCATTTAGACATTCTATTGTTTTAGCAAAACAATCCACTTTAGCCCTATGCCTCGATAACCAATTTATTTCAAGGATGGCATCATGAGTCTAATGGAGCTACATAAAGGTTCACTTCAGTGGAAAAACTCAGGAGTTCAACCTTGGCCTCAAACATACATTGCTCTACCTGAGCCCTTGTCTGGTTAGCATATTCGACTGACCATGCATTTACCATGTAACCAGCTTTTCTAATAATCTTATTTAAAACTTTTGGAGAAATAAAACATTCTGTAGCATCAGTATCTATCAAAATTGGAATTGGAATACCAAATAAAATACTTGTGGTTTCAATTGGGGTAATTTGATACTGCACTTGCCGGTTATCCAAGGTTGCATGTATCTACTGTTGGAAGGTTGCTTGTTGCGAGGGTAAAGGATTTCCTCGTGGTTGAGTCCCTTGTGTCTTATTGGGACACTGATTGGCATAATGGTCATCGTCACATGAATAACACCCTCCCGCAGGTCCTCGCCTTTCATAAGGCTTTCCTGAATTATCTCCATTTTTCTTGGAGTTCTTATTTTTTCTTTTCACCCTTGGATTCATTATGATTATCCTTGAATCTTTTATCACCTTTCTGTTGTGTGGTTACACAACACACCCCATTTTAACTTATCAAAACAGGGACCCAATTTTTGGCTTGGCTTGTGTTGTCTGCTTTCTGGCGGTTTGGTAAAAATGAGTCAGGTGCATCATCATCATGATATTCGATGAGGTTGGTCATCATCATGAGGTCAGTTTGTCAAAGTTCATATTTTGTTTCTATGACCTCATATTTAGAAAGAGCTTGAAATTCCATGCAGGTTTGCCTTTTACATCACCTGAAAATTCGTCCATATGAGGGAGTTATGCACAGTCAAAGTTTTGGTCAAACCTGATAATCGCAAGTGATCATCATATTTTTATATCCTCAGTCATGTTGTCAAGGTCATCCTGATCTTGGTCTATCACCCGATAAAAATCATGCAGTCCCAATATCCGGACGTCAATCTTAGGTGATAGTGTGTTTTACCCGTCAAATGACCTTATGCGCATCATGAGCATAATGTTTTGAGGGTAACCCGATATTCCATAACAACGAGCATCATGATATTTTTAACATCACCTGATATTATAATATCATGCTGATATTATAATATCACCCTGCTTAGAAAATCCACTATCTGCATAATTTGCGTGCGCATGTCAATACCTGATGATCATCATCATCCTGATCTTTCAAGGGAGGGTCATATTTGCTGATATTCGCTAATATGATGATGACGTCATCATATCCTCCTGATCTCCTTTTGCATGATCATGATGATCACCCTATCTTTTAAGGGAGGGTGATATTCCATTCCTTAGCATGATCATATTTTAAATATCACCCTAGTGCTAACCTGATGATGACCTCAACTCATCCTCATGCTTTGAAGACGGAATATGATGGTTACGTCATCATGATATTCGATGAGGAGGATCATCATATTTTTATCCTGTCATGTTGTCAAGATCATCATGATCTTGTTTGTCTACCCGACATTTCGTAATGTCCTCCTGCCGAGAAATATGACCTTTTGCTAATATCCTGATGACGTCATCCCGATCTGATAAACGAAGAAGCAAATATCAGGATGACATCATCATCACATTTCTCCTTTGGCAGGATATTTTCCAAAACATGATCCGGTTCGTGAATATGACGATGACGTCATGTTCTAAGTTTAACAAAAGCCCCGGATATCCTGATGATCATCATCATCCTGATCTTTCGAGAGGGTTACATTGGCCGCAAAGGGGTCATATTACATTCACCACCTGATCATCTTCCTTAGGTGACCCGATATTACATTTATCCCCTGATCTTAACTGAACATGACGGTGACGTCATCTTTTGCATTTTAATGAGGCCCGGATATGACGATGACGTCACCATGATATTCCTTTCCTCAGCAGCAGGATCATATTTCATATCCTCCTATTTTCCTTCGACATGATGATGATGATGATGTCTTTCTTTTCCCCAATATACAGAAGCGAAACATGATGGTGACATCATCTAGACATTCGGAAGGGGGAGCATCATATTTCCAAAATATCATGCAGACGAAAGTTTTAAGTCTTGCTGTCGGCCTTATCTTGAGTTATCATGCCGGTAGAACATGTCTTCTCGATGGATGGGCATCATCATGATTTTTGGCGTCGGTATAAGTTTAGCCGTCGGCCTAATGTAAAATTGTCATTCCGACCGTGTGTAGTCACGCCGATACATGCATCATATACAGAGCCGGATTCGAAGGAAGGTTAAAGGTAGTTTTTTCCTTGTATATGTTGCAATACATGATCATATTTGAACCCGATATACATGAAAATGGGCGGGAAAACAGAGCGATAGAAATTTGGAGCCCGATTGCCTGTAGCTGCACATTTTGAGGCCTGTTTAATAAAACGTTTTACTTCCTGTTGTTTATCCACATGATGATGAACTTAATGTTTGTCTGTTTATTTGCAGGAAGTCATGATGCTGTTAGAGCTGTTGCTGAGCATTGTATGGTTGCACAAGGAGGCAACATGAACCAGAAATGAGGAGGATATTATCAAATATGCTGTTTGCCAACTGGAGACCGAATCAAGTTGAAGATGCTGGAATATTCTGTGCCAGCTGTACATTTGCCAACTGGCGAAGCATGTGCTTTTCATCTGGACCGTTGATTATTATGAGAGGATCCTGATCCTTGGATCATTGTAACTGTTTTCTGGCATTTGTTCTATATAAGAGCCAGATCCTGAGCTGTAAAAGGGGGGGAGATAGATAGATATATCTGGCATTAAGGCCGATTACTGTATAATCAATTAGGAGATCGGATTACTGAGACTAATGAGGATAGAATTGTTGAAATGTCAAGGTTCTTTCTTCAGATCACTGTAAATGTACCTGTTCTTGAGCATACTGAATGGTTATGAAGTTTCAGATTACATCCTGATTGTAAATTTTACGTAATCTTCCTGTTGATTTCTGGATATGTACTAGTGAATGTTGTGTTCAACTAGAAGCGCTTTCATTTCATTACATGTTGTTATCAACTTTTCCTTTGAAGATTTGCACTAGATCATGCGGATTTGTGGAATGTCCTGGTGAAGTATGATTCTAGTTTCCTTCTTTTCATTGCATGTATGGGAGCTTGTATGTGGATCAGTGATCTAAGTCAAGTAGTTTTGGGAATCTCATTCTTTAACCCTTTTCCTTTTTTTAATTTCATAAATTCATCACCATAACTGCAAATCATGATAAATAACAAGCAGAACAGAGAAATATGCTGAAATCCCGTAGGTAACTGAAAATCATTAGCATATTTGAGTTAAATGCATGTAGTATTGAAAATATCATGCAAAGAATTGCAAATAATGGTAGAAATCATGCAAATATCAGCCTGTAGGCACATTATTTGAGTGAATTCACAGTGCAGAGGTAGAATTATTGGAGATTTATGCAGAATAGACATACAGAGCAGGATATTTGGAGGAATGATGATGAACTTTGCAGAAACACGTAAGGCCCCTGAATGGAAAACAGCAACACACATCAACCACTGAGTAACGTCAGTGGATTAAGACCTAATCAACGGAGACTTGGGATCATGAATTCTCTGAATTCATCGTATCTTTCAAGATGAGTAAAGGTTGTTGTGTAACTTTTATTCTATGTTTGTGAATGACTAACATCATGACCAACACTTTCCTTTTGAAATTATGTTTATTGCCCTTTTTCTTAAATGACTAGGAGGATTGTGACCAATTGAACTTTTTATGGTTCTTATCCCAGTATGCAAATATGGATTTCAACTTTTGTTCCTATTTGATAGCTTTCTCATAAACTTGGTCCATTGTAGTGGGACCATGCATATCAACTTCACCTCCAATTTGGGCATTCAAACCCATGATGAACTTTTAGATGCAAAACCTCTCATCCTACTAGTATTGTGGGACATATTTAAGGAGACGAGTAAATTTCTCCCAGTACTCATTCACAGATGAGTCACCCTATCGCAAGTTTTGGAAGTCTATGAGCTTCTGATCAAAATACAACTGTGGCAACCATCTTTGCCTGAAGAGTTCCACAAACCTTTCCCAAGTTAGACTCAAGGAGTTCATTCTTAGCTCCATCTTCTTGTTCATCCACCAGGTGGATGCTTCACCTGCCAATTGGTATGCTCCCCATACCGCTTTGGTTATTTCAAAATAGTTTCTTATTTCAAAGTATTTCTCCATTTCTGTAAGCCATGCCTCCACGGCATCTCCGCTTACAGTCCCATCAAATTTGGGAGGTGTAATCTTTTTCATATCTCTGAAGAATTCTAGAGCCAAGTGGCTCCTTTTATCATCATCTTGTCTCATTTCTAAGTTATTCTCTCCACGTCCACTTTGGGTGGTGTTTTCATGACATTCCTCGTCTTCACCCTTGTGGAAGGCTTCCTGCCTGGGTCCATTCTAACCCCTGACCTCCTGCTCTAAATTTCCAATTCTTGCCCTCGTCTCATGGAGCATAGCAAGGATCTAGTCAAGTTTTGAATCGGAGTGGCCAGAAGGTTGCCCTTCCTCTTGGCTACCCCCAAAGCTGGTTCCTATCGAAACCATGTTGCAATCTACTTCTCCTGAAGTTTGCAGGTTAACCTTCTTCCTTGGAGTCATTCTTGTTCTTACCATTCTTGTAAAAGAACATCCAAACATTAACAACTGTTAATGTCTGAGGAAGATTTCATGTACTGAGCTCATAGGTCCATGTTTTGAACCCGGTAGCTCTGATACCATATGTAACATGTCATCTCATATTACCCGAATTTACATACTCAATTTACTATCAAGTAAATAATCATGATCATCTTAACATTTGTTTTAATGAACAATAATCATTTGCATAATCATTATATAAAAAGTATATCTTTTCTCCATATTTTCAAACTGAAAATTTAAAACATAATCAAGATATCATGTTAGTGAATTCCTTCACTTAACAATCACAATGTTTTGCTCATGGCAATAAAGATAAATTTACATAAAATTTCGCTGTCAAGTCATGTAAATAGAATATACTGCATCTGGAGTTTTGATATTTGTCTTCATAAGTCTTGGCTTGTCGTCTGCTTGGGAAGGAAAGCATCACCCGAGTGCTTTTCCTCCAACCACAGACCTGCAGTCCCCCGCACACCTTCCTTCCTGAAAGTGGCCCTACCCTTCACGAAGGGAATAGATATAAGACCCAATAGGTTTGTCATCCGAGTCGCTAGTGTTGTGTCCTTCATAACTCATCATGATCATACAACTATAGATCCACTCTAACTATGTATGACACTACTGAATGGTTATGTCATCTAGAACACAGTGAACCGACTAATGCATGCAGAGACAGATGCATTGCTTTGGCCAAAGTATATATATACACACACACGTTTCACAATGAACGTAGTCGATAGTTCACCCACTTCTAACTCGACTTAAAAGTTATCTCATCCTACAGTAAGTTTAGTTTAACTATTTCTAGTTAAAGGGTGTCTCAATAAATCTCACCCACAGTCTTCCTGACTTTTGTTATCTACTCCAATATCTGGAGTACAAGACCAAGATGGTTCACATGGAGGTCTTAATCCTTTGAAGAAGTCTTCATGTTGCCACTGCAACCTTGAATCTGTGACTCCCCGTCACTCTATTCCATGTTTCAAAAGTTTATAGATATACATTTGGTTTCGATGTCTCATCTCGACATAAGAATAGTTTTAATGATAACCTTGTAAGTTCACCCAAGGCTATTCACTTGGTTCAAGCATTTTTATCCAATCCCTTTCGATAATGATTCCTTTTGTTTTACTCTATCATTGACAAAAAGAGTCTTTTTGTTTACTGAACATTCCTGCAATGTTAGAGGTTTACCTTCTTGAACCCCAAAACAATATTATAAGCTTGATATTTGAAGATAAAAGAATATCAATTATTTGACAATAATAACTATTTTGTCCAAGGTCTCAAGGATCACCTTCTTTCTTCGAATAATATCTAGAGTTCTAATATAATAAACCAAGTAAGTATTATTATATAATATTGTTTTATCGAACTTGGTCTTCCTTAACTACCACTAATTTCAGTGGTCTTATCTTTATACTATGATAAAGAATAACAGTATAAAGTACGACAACAAACTTTAATAAAGAATAATAATTCTGCTATACTCTACACCAATTCTTCATATCATGAGTCAATATATCTCAACAAGGTTTCTAATCATGGGGACAATGAGGTAATACCTCAGCCTCTGGTGCCATCCACAGTCGACCACTTTCGTTGTTCACTATCAAAGAATAGTATAATCTTTTGTCAATAGACATGCAAGTTCAAGCCTCCTACGACAGTTAATAGAATCAATAGATAAGAGGAAAGATGATACAAACAGGGCAGATATCTTGATATCTTGGCCACTGTATTGTCGTGCTATGCAAGAATGATAGGGTTTACAACCCTCGTAGCTTAAGTCTACGTTGTTACTAACGTTTTGTCAATGAATGCGGGTAGAAGTTCTACATAACACACACATTACAAAGAGCAGTTCTAAAATGAAGCTAGAGCCTTATTGATATCACCCAAGGTGCAGAAAAGTTGGTTGTACAAAAAAAGAAATATCGGCCACCTCAGGCATTAAACAAACAACACAGTATAACCAAAATTGGTTTGACAGTATAAGCAAAAGAGATATGCTTTAAGCACAATTGTAGCCATAGCTACAATAGTCCAAAGTACCTGAATATTGCTCGACATCGACTCTTTACCAGGGTTGTCAAGCCTTTCTGTCGTAAGGTCTCTGGTTTCTCTATTGTCCACGATAGTTTTTCTTTTTCCTTAGTCTCATTACCTGTTACTCTCGAATGAGACCAACTCCAAAGACATCTTGTTTTTTTCCCAGAAAAGTCATCCACTCAATCCTGTTAAGGATCCCAAGAGGAGCATGCATGAATAACCGTGCTCCCACTTCGCATGACTCACCCCATGCATCTTAACAGCACTCTTTCCACTTTCTCCACCTTTCATGGAGTACAGAGTGCTTAAAGAAAATGAATGTAGTGGTCCTGCCATGGCTAAGTTATCATGGCAGAATAAAGTTTGAGAGATAAACAAACATCTCACTTATCCACTAAATATATACAAATAATAGTAAATATAACTCTATTAATAATACATTTGTTGCAATACCCAAGAACTGTTTTGAATTTAATCATGCAACAAAAAGCGAATAGGGGATTGAGGTCTTTTTCTCCCTCGCCACCCTAGATTGACGTCAATAAATTTAAGTCAGTTCTCAAAAGAATAATATATACGTGTATCGAATAGTTCAACAAAGGGAATAGGATAAACTCTATCCTCATAATATTCCCTAAATATATCTCGACCAATTCAACGAAGTTCTCGTTGGAAACCTTTCTGTAACAACAAATCGACAATGGTCGATCTGAGATTTACCCAAGAAGGAAAATTAACTGACACATAGCTCATCTCAAGAAGGTTCACATAATGTTCAATTTGGAACTCAAATGGCAAACCAGACTTTTCCAAAATATCTATCCCCTTCTCTCTGGTGATACTCTCCTTCCATTCTTGAAGGTGGAAATCTTTTTCCCTTGTTACACTCACAGTCATACAAACTATGATCAGTGTATCATCATTACATCATTATACATCATGTTAAATAATTTCAATAACATGTAATCTCATTTCTACTTCTAAGCATTAGTCATAATTCATAAAAGCAATGATTTATTCTGACATTTCCCTAAACGTCAAATCATTAATCTATGATTAATTAACCACTTAATCAGATGAAAGTAAAGTAGAACATAGCCAAGGTTTTGGGGATGTAACAAACAAATTGCCACTATGAAAAGATTTTCAAGACCATGCAGGATATGTCCACCACATAAATATTGGTTTCAAAATGTATCTCTGAAATTTAATATTGCGTGCCTAAGGTGCTTTATGAATATGTTTGTTGTAAATCAGTGAAAGCTACTTTTCCAGCTTACAAGAGCTATGAAAATGAGTTGTAATATATCACAAACAAATTCTTCATAATCATAAACTCGAGCCACAACTACTACATTGTATCACTATTTAGTAAAGAATGAATATACATTTTCATTATAACATGTCCAAGCAATCTGAAAATTTGTACAAACTATGAGAAACAGATAACTCGATCAGGAAAGCATGCTACTTAATTATAAAAACAAGCACTTATTTCCTGCATCTCAGCACTTGTGAGACTCAAAGAACCTGAAGATGTGTATCTTTATACCCTGCATCCACTTTATGCCTTTCAAATAGATCTTGAAGTGCCAATACGAACTTTGTGTGAATCTCAGCTACCTATCCAATAAAATGTATCATTAAAAAAATCTATTTATTAAAAAAATTAAAAAATAAAATAAAGCTTCCTTTTTCTTTTCAAATTAGCTAAATTACCGACAGTTCCCAGCTACCTGTTCACTTGAAGGTTGTGGATTTTTTTCAACCTCAATCGGTTTCCCTACAACAATTTGCATTGGCCGACGATATGGAATTGGTGTCCTGTACAAAAAACAAATCAGCAATTCTCAACAGTTCAATAGAGATTTAAAACACTGTCATATTAAATCAAAAACTTACCTATCACTTTTATCAAAATGACTACAAAACAGATTGAGTTTAGAAAACAATTATTACTGGATCCCTGTATAGAATTTCAAACACATGAAAACATTCGAAACAAAAAATGGTTTTCAACAATTGGCGTTAAACGGCAGTCTGCAAATATAATTTCAACAATAAGTAAAAAATAGCATAATAAACAAGGAAATTCAGCAGACAGGAAACATTCAGTTTAATTTATATGTATGGGCCATAGTCACAATTTTCAACAAATGTTTTTACAATGCATAGATAATTTGGATTTCTGACTGTACATTAGACAACTGAAACTGTCTTGGACAACCTCTAGGACTTCAAATAAAACTTCTTGTGATATTGATTTTACATAGAAATAACTTTGATTTGGTTCTACCTTGTGTTTCATTGGACGGAAATGTCATTTTTGCCAAGTTTAAATGATCAAAGCTTTAACTTGTTGGAAGGTGCTTAAGATGAAGCAAAAATAGCAGTGCAATATGTAAGAAGCAGGGTTACGAAATTTTGTTTGATTCAAATAAACTAGATGGTCAAAATATATAACCAGCAAATTTAAAATAAGAAAGATTTTGGCTGTGAGAAATTATAGAGTATGGCTGAAGAGGAAAGTCTGAAAGAAGTTCCAAAATTATTGATTAACTATGATATGAAATGGCTTTGGTATTGAAGAACCTGTACGACACGTATTACAAGACGAGAATTTTTATTCAATGAACCAAACTATACAGCTTGAAACTGATAAGAGGGAGATTTATTACAAATCATCCGACAAAGCTTGAGGACATCAAAATCAGCTGGTACCTAATTTAATGACACTAGAAAACCTACATCAAATGTATCAGTATTACTATTGTTACTAGCTTAAATTTATAAGAGAAAATAACCAATTTAACATTTGGTGAGATTGTCGGACTTTTGATACAAGAAAACAAGTCACATTGTCTGCCAAACCCACAAAATTAAGGAAGACAACCAGAGAATGGGAAGCACAAGCTATCTTGTTATTTCAGTCCACTACAATCTCATGGACACTGGAGACCTAATAACAACGGAAAGTCATCGCTTATTAGTTAGCAATGAATTTACACCTGATACTAACTTCTAACAGCTAATTCAATCACAAATTATCCCTCCCTAAACGAATATGGAATCCTAGGGATACATGAAAGGATTCATCTTAGAAATGTGTACTGCTGATTAGTATTTGTCAACAGCTGAAGATGATATGCAATAGAAGTGAGCTGTGGGATCCCCTTAAGGGTCCCAACCAATAATGCATCAAACTCACATTCCACATGCTCAATCCACCCTGTGCTATTATCTACTTTCAGTGGAGTAAACCAGGTGTCTGCAGCCTCCTATTGCATGATTGTCAGCAATACCTCAAATCATCCACAGATTCATTCTCTTTCTTTGTTCGATTGTTTTTGTTCACTTCTAGAACCAGATTTTCTTCATTTTTTCTCTTATCCAATTTTCAGATTCATTTTGCATGCAAGGCGATAAGCCAAGTAACATAATGATGGTATAATTTGGAATCCACATTTGACATAGGCATAGAAATACAATGGTGCCAAAAAATGTTGCTGAGTAAATCTACTTTACAAGACATCATGTCCAATACATATGCACAAATAACAGCTCTAGAGAAAATATGAACAATTACATACAGAAACAAATGCAACGTGATATCAGAAAAATAGGAATGTATTAGTTATTCATATTTGTAATATTCATGGTTTCCAACATGCCCAAACCTTATTAAATATTAAAAGAAACTCAATGGAGAATCATACTGTGAGTGGAGATCTCAAAATAGGATCTGTTGTAAGTTCCATAAGAAAAATCCAATTTTCCTATAGAAAAAGATCAAATTGATGTCAAATCAAAGAGATTGTTAAATCCCGTTTGCCAATATTGTTACAATTTCATATGGTCTTAGGAAATTTTTTGCTATGGCCCAGAGAGCAAACTTCTATTCATAGTTCTGCTAGGGGTTCTACAAGAGAGATCTTTTCACAGTGATTGTTTCTTTTAACTAACAGCATATTTCTGATCACCTTCTTCCATATCCAAGAACATTGATCCATAAAAAGAACGACGTTCTCTAAAACCCGTACAGTCCAAAGGAACTTATGGACTCTTAGTATCAACAGGGAGAGTTCAACCAAGATTACATATGTAAGACTAACCGAGACTGACTGCAGTGGTATGCTACCAGTGTTCAAGCCCTGAGGTCAATTGAGTGCCTAGAGGTCCTTTCCTCGACGACTAGGAAGAGGGATGCTTAAGTGCTTCATGTACATAACAAGGCCTGCTCACATCAGCCTTTGTACCAGGTAGGTTTTTAAGCTATACGCCTCCTTGTTAAAGCTCTGACTAAGTTCTAACTGGGTTCATCTCAGATTGTAGCTTAACCCTATGGGCAAGCCAACTATAGAGCAAATGCAAAATATTTTACTTGGGAAGGTCAAAGCAGATGGGTTGTACCAATGGAAAACTAGCAAGCCTTTTTCTCCATAACATAACTGCAGAATAAACAACAGCTAATGGGTCTTGGCATCTTTATTGAGCATTTTCAAACTTGTCTCTTCTTTAGGTGTTCTGATCATACTAGGAACCATCCACCATGGTCCTAGCATTTTTATTCTTTGTGTGGGTCATTTGGCCAAACCTAGCTTATTCTACAAGTCAGATTCTTCTACCAATTCTGAAGGCTACTCTGCACATTCTCAAAGACAATGCGAACAGTGAACCTTTATGAGAACATATTGAAACTAGTAAGACAAATTATTTGAGAGTGGGGCAGTTCCAACTGGATAAAGAAAATAAAACAGATGCCAAGGATTTAAACTTAAAGCTCATTTCTCCAGAATGGATGAGCATATGGAGTATGGACATTGTGCAAACTTTGATGACCCGACTTTTCTCCATTGTGTTAATCTGGGTGAAGGTTGAAAACCCCAAATGTCATGCAATCTAAAGAAGAATCCAAAGACTGCCATAAGCCCGAGGTGGGATAAAATGTACACAACTTTTAAGGTCAAAGCCAAACATTGACAATTTATCATATGAGGGCTACTTGGATGCAAAAACATTGTGTTGATGGAGACAACATGAAGGTTGCTTCAGTTATCTTGGTTTGAATTTTGAGAGATTGGCACAAAACTTTTTTTTCTAAAACTCAAGATGATTGAGCATGCTTTTCTTTTGTGGAAGGTATATTATAAAAGACTGTACAAGCATAAAGAACCTTCAATCTCAGACTGGGAGAAATCTAAGCAATTACTGAAGATTAGATGGAAATATTTGCACCATAATCAACAATAAAGAGCTCGAGATTATATTGTTGAATTTTAAAAAGAGACTATTGAAATTAATGTTGTTGAAGATGAACAAGGCATTCTCATGAAGACCAATACGAATGAGAATCTGATGTAGATGGGGTCAGGATTCCTATCAGGGAAGCGTAACCTTGCAGCAAAACTACACTAACCACATGTACAGCAGAACAGCAAGGACGACAATGACAATGGACACCATCAACATTCAAAATTCATTCTTTTAATAAATATACAATGGTATATGAAGATTACAAACTCGCAGAGTTGTCAGTCAACTCTATGCCAACACCCTTGAATTAGTCTTCTCTTCTCCTCTTTGCTTTTACCAATCTTCTCTCCACTCCAGGGTTCTCATTTCTATCCTATACAAAATACAACTTTCTCAACTAGGCACCAAAATGGAACCCACGTCATTAATTACAGCCGCTCTCATTTCAAATCTACCTACCTAATTAAAGACTCCAATTTGGGTTTGCTGGCACCAAGCTAACGACCAACTTTATCTCCACATTTGTCCTTCGTGCCACCTTTCCCTCTTTGCAACAACTCCTTTTGGCTTTTGTTCCCATAGTTGACTTACCCTCGCATCATCCTCTTTGGGTTGGAAGAATTGGCCATGAGCCCCTATTCATGCATAGCATCATCTGCCTTGGGGTATTGGGTAAATTCTGCTGCGCACAACCACGTTGCATCCTCAGTTCCAAGTCCCTTCCACTTTACCAAGTATTCTTTGTATTCCCTTTGGCGCTTTCTCTTGACTCTAGTGTCCAGCACTTGCTCTATTTCCTTGCAAAACTTGTCGAGAATCTCATTCCTCCAATCGATTTCTCCTGCATCTGTCCTTGCATACTCCTCGTTCCCCTCTTTTGTCTCCTCATGGGGATACAGTGCCACAACATTAAATACCGGTGATATGCCAATTGCTTCGGGCAATTCTATCTCATATGCGTTCTTCGCAAATTTGTGCAAAACTCTGCATGGCCCGATTTTCTTCCACTTCAATTTGTTATACAACCCCTAGAAACCTTTCCTTGCATAAGTGTGCTAACACTTGATCTCCAATTTGAAATTCTATTTCTCGCCTTCCCTTGTCCACACGCTCTTTATATTGCCTATTACTCTTCTCCAATTGCCTCGAACTTGTTCATGAACTTCTCGCATATATTCCACAAACTCTTCCCCTTCCACACTCTTCTAATAATCCTCCAGCATGTTGTGCAACTCTGCAACTCCCTTTGTACTCCTTCCATAAACAAACTGGAATGGACTCTTTCCTGTACTCCAATTTATTGAATTGTTTTATGCAAATTTTGCTTGCGCCAAGGCTGAATCCTAGAGTCCCAACTTCTCCCCTAGTAGACATCTTAAGAGGTCTCCAAGACTCTTATTAACCACCTCTGTCTGCCCATCCGTCTATGGGTGGTATGCTAAGCGTAACTGCAATTTGGTGCCTAGCTTTTTCCATAATGTCCTACAAACTTTGTGTCCTGGTCTAACACAATGGTGAGCAGTAGCCCATGAAGTCTCAACACTTCTTTGAAAAACAAGTTGGCCACTTGGGTGGCATCACTAGTCTATCAGCACGATATGAAGTGTGCCATCTTCAAAAACTAGTCAACCACCACAAAAATCGAGTCTTGGCCACTATGTGTCCTTGGTCACCCAAGAACAAATTCCATACTCAAATGTTCCCATGGTCTTTTGGGTACTAGTAACGGCTCGTATAGTCCCACATTCTAGCTTCTTCCCTTCACTAGTTGACAGACTCTACATTGCTGCACAAATTTCCTGATGCCCACAGTCATGCGTGGCTAGAAATATCCTTCACTTAACAGCACCATGGTCTTGTAAAGGACCATATATATAGGTTATCAAAATGGATAGTATATAAGATAGTAGGGAAGTCAACTAAATTGGGGGCTAATGTATGGCAACAAGGAGATCAGTTAAGCCAAGGGCTATAAGTAATGTAACAAGAAGGTCAATTAAGACAGGGGCATTATAAGTACGGCAATATGGATGGCAACATGCAAGATCACAAGTGATATAGTAACAAAGCACATAAGAGAATTAGACCTGCATAAATAAAACAGGAAGGGCAAACAGATTCTTGCCTAGATCGACATGTCAGTGCATTCAACTCACCCTTGGATTTAAAACTTGTGGAGAAGTGGTTCTAGGTAAAGTCAAGATGAATAGAAGAAACCCTAATACACCACAATAGGGGACTCCTAAGATTTTTGTACAATGCTTGTGGATCTCCTGTTCTTGAATCTTCAAGGCCTTTGTTTACGACTTGCCTTCTTTATTCTAGAACCTTTAGGATCCCCAAAGGGAACTATAACCAGTGCGAACACAAAGCAAAGAATATCAGTAATTTCTCCCTTTGAAAAGGGCAATGGGAAGCCTATATATGGTGGTCTAAACTCTAGAACCAACATTTCCAAAATTGCTGATATCACCAACCATGGACAATGATAATAACAGTGTAATCCAAAAATTGCCCTCCATGAATGGCGATGTTGTTCAGACAAGTTTTTGTAGCAAATGGTTAACTGACAGGTCTAACTACTAAAGGTGTCTCTATGTCGTGAGGTCAATACAGGGTCTTTGAGAGGTTATCATAGAGTGTAAGAAACAAACTCAAATGGGGATCATCATGGCAATGCTGTGAGGAAGGCATCTAAGGAATGCAATGACCCAAAACAAATCTCTCAACAAGTACTCAAGCTGGCTCATCCAAATCCTGAACATGGGTTAGGTCAATGCGCCAACAAGTCTCGACAAAGAAAAATGTTAGTAAATCCATTTTGGGGTGCATACATGCATCACTCAAAAGCAAAAGCTTGTGGCCGAGGAACCAAACAATGAAAAAGTGGAAGCTGCAAGGAAGAAAGTGGTCGATATCAAGGTACAAGTGTGTAATACTTTGCTAACCAGTTATTTAATCCTGGCAGTCAACCAAATATTATTTCTGAAACAACAGTTCAATTATTGTAATTGCAAATAATTGAACATCCAATGCCTTGCGCTTTGGGTTGGTTGCATAAGAATATTGGAACTGTAAGTTATCAGAAAATGTAAATTTATTGTTTTTGAAAGCCTTATTAACAAAATTGAATGTGATGTTCCACAGTCCACTTGATGTTAGTGAAAGCGTTCTTAGAAGTTCATATTTATGTGACAAGGATGTTATCTTTTTGTGACAAGCCAAGATATAGGGATTCAGAATAGATGAAAAACATTTTTTTTTTGTGAAATCCTGCAAATGAAAGGAGAAAACTTCTTATCTTCTCCACTCAAGCTATGACACGGGTAAATACTCGACTTCAAATCAGAGAAGACAAAGTGGACAAGTTACAAAGCTAGGGCTTCAATTTGTATTTGTCTGGTTGATCAGAAAAAGCGAATTGATAAGTTTCTCAAAAATTCCTCCTAGAAGGCCAGTTGAACATGAGATATAATTGGTTCCATATTCAGTTTTGCCCAATTTGGGACTATATGAAAGTTCTTTAATGAAAAGTGAAGAAATTAAGAAACATTTTCAAGAGCTATCAAACAAAGGACTGATTAAATCTAGAGTGCCTCAAGAATCCCATATTGTACTCATCCCTAGGAAGAATGGTTCTCATAGGATATATTGAATTTTGAGCACTAGATGACATTATTGTGAGGTATCAAAATTATCTGTCAAGAATTAATGCTTTATTCAATCAGATGCAACCATCCAAATTAGTTCTTAATTCTGATTATAAGCAAACCAATTAAAGAGGAAGAACCTGGAAGACAACCTATAAATCAAAGGAGCAATTGTTTGGATGGTTGGTTATTATGAATATGGTGTTTCCACAGTCCATAAAAATTAGTATGATATCTTCTGGATTAAACCGTGTAAATGATTTTCCTTTTATGTTTGTTGTATACATCAACTAAGGCTCTTAGAACATTAATCGATACTCTGTAGTTGTTTATGTAAATGGCACCTTCGAGTTTAGCAAGACTTGAGATGAACATATACAACATTTAAAATAATTACTGAAAACTTTTAAGAAATGTGAATTTCAGAATGGCGTTCTTCAGTTCTATGGTTGGAGGAAATTGACTAAGAATTGGTCCAACTAATATTCAAAATTTCAAACCACATTGGTTTGGGCAAGACCAACAACCTCAAATGAGGTGTGTAGCTTTATGAAAGTTGCAAAGTATTACAAAAGTTTATTTCCTACACCATTTCATCCATCAACCAAGGCAGCAGTGAATTTCATGAATAAAGACACAAGAAGCATCTAAAACATTGAATTGGAAGGTATGTGATTCCCTAGGATTGAGATCCCAGAGTTTCAGAAAGCTTTTGACATTGAGTCAAATGCATCTGGCTACGATCTTGGTGCAGCCTTAACACAGCAGGGAAAGTCAATTGCATGTTATTCTAAACATTTTCTGGAGTAGTATTTAACTATACCACATATGACACCAACTTTATATCAGAGAATCAAGCACTGGATACACTACTTGTGGGTAAACGAACTATTGTGCATATTAATCATTAAAATCTTCACTTTTGCTGACAGATTCAAACTTGCAGTGGTGCAGGGACTTCAAGTGGATGTGATATTTGCTGGAATTTGATTTGATATTAAATGTAATATCCCCTAGCAAATTTGTGACTTTCAACCAAACTTATTCCACAAAAAGATAACTCTAATCCACCATCAAACAGTAAACAGCATAGATGGATAAATGATATTTCAATTGAAAGACAATCCTGATGTTATCAGTTCAGAAGTATACAGAAACAAATAATGAAGGTCAATGTATCTGAAACAGTTCAACTCAGTACATAGCAATAGAACACTGTCTGTTTAGATTCAGCTTACAAAATCATCCAACTACAGAACTATGGCCTACGGCCCAACAATAGACTAGTAACCAATGTCTACTCACAAATACTAAGGGCCCACAGCTCCAACAATAGATAGGAAATTAATGATGACTCACAGACACCGCATTTGATGTAGAATTTGGAATCGCCCAGATGGGTTCAGCGGAATGAGATCTTGTTTATTTCAGCCACTGTGAAACCCACTCTTTGAATGGTTACACCATGTCACAGACACCACTATCGAATTATCTCTATGAAATCGTGTGATGAATGGAGGTGCGACTGGTAGAATGGAATCACTTGTTTGCACTATAATAACCAATAATCGCCTAGAGAGTCCTTTCGGCCAGGAGAGTTGATATGATGAATGATACACAACAACAATCATGAATTCTGACTTACAACAGTCACTTAGAGAGTTCCTTCGGCAGTATAAAATGATATGCTAAATGACATAGAAATGGATCGGCCTGAACTCCGCCAAACTGCTGACTAATGATGGATTGGTGTTTGTTGCCGGCCTCTATATAACGATTCAGGCTTCAACTCTAGAAATGTAGTCACTGATCGCTGATTATTAGCTTTGCACCTTCTCCGAAGTGGCACGAAGTCTGCCCTATGTAAGATCCGTGCTCAGGTGCTGCAATCTCCACCAATGGTGAAAGCCTCCTATGGATCTCCAATGCGTAGGATGGTCTGGACTCGGTGTTCCTGTGCAGTTCAGATGTAGTCTGGATGCAACTTGTTATGGATGCCAACCTCCACAGTTTACTATCTACTCAGCAATCAGGTGGCTCTATCTATTGTGGCTTAGTCTTCAACAGTAGTCTTCACAACAAAGCTCGTCCCTCTTCTGAAATTCCTGTAAACACCAAATCCACAGGTTTAGCACAGCCTGCACCTCCTAGGTGGTAGATGCCAAGGAAAGGTACTTAGGTTTTCGTCCAAATACCTCTGATGTATGAGTGCAGGGGTTTTCATCCCAACAACTACAATGTACTCTGAAATTCAAACGCTCCGAAAATATAAAGCAATGGGATAATGAACAATGCTTTCAAATGACTTGCATAAATACCCATTTGTAATATGACCCAAGGTCCTAAAAACTGCGTCGACCTGAGGACATTTAAATTTTAATTAATATAACTTATATTCTTATTTATTAATATATACCTATTATATATTAGTTAGTGTTAATAAACACTTTTAGTTATTAAAATAATAATATTATTTATGATTTTCAATATTCACATGAGAGTCCTCCCTCCCCAAATATTGCTTGTCCACAAGCAATGATGCCTCCGGAAACACTACCCACTTCATGCCAAAGATGCCCATCAATCCCAGCCACTACCCCTGTAGATTCAACAATGAACTATCCTCTTTAGCAGTAATACTCACTAATCTTGGCTTACTCATGACCTCATCACCACATGTGTAAGTTTTAGCATGATGTGCAATCATCTCTTGTGGATTGATGTTGCAAAGTTCACCTGAGGATCTACAATTTCTAACCGAGATACCCCAAGCTGTTTCCTTCGGAAAATGGTTCAAATCAGATTGTATGAGTGCTCGCAAGTGATTGTAGCAGTCACATATTGCCCAACACTTCACCCTTGATACTGCTAACAAGAACATATGTACTTAGTGTTCTCGTGTGGCACCACCTACGCACTCCATTAGACCCAGAAATTTCCTCCATACTTGCTGGTCTGAAGCTATCCAAAGGTGATTCAACTAGCTGAAGCACTCTGTCATGGCTGTCCCCATGCCTTTCTTTGCTCAGAAATAAAGACACAATAGTTGGAAACCTTCTTGCATCAATCTCAAATACCTCCTTGAAGACAAAAGGTGGGAAATGCACCTTCCATGAAATCAATCTCTTCTCGGTGGCTATCCCAAAGGGGTGGCTAAGGCTGAGAATGTAGAAAACAGCAGTACTGAGATGGAAAACAACACTCATAATGATCCATGTATTATAGCTCTCGTCTCCAAAATTCCAAACAACCATGCTAAGATGATGATTCTTCCTCAGAAGGTCCGGTTTCACCGATGCCTCATATGGTGGCCATTTTTGGTGTGCTACCGTGAACATATTCAAAATGGACCAAACATTATCATAGTAGAGTATCTTAACTTGGAAGGAATCCTTGACTATCTCCATGCATGGAGTGGCTTGGTTTTTCCAAACACTCGTCTCCATTCCTTTCATTTCAACCATGCTTGGGGCTCCATCGAAATGCCTTGGAGTATCACCTCCTTCCCATCCGCTTTGAATTTGAACTCCATTGTTTGGTAGTTTTGAGTAAATTCTCCAAGTGAGTGCAACCATTGCACATCGAAGACTATATCCGTTTCACCCATTCCCACAACGTAGAAATCATCCTTAACTTGATACCTTCCCAAAGATAAGTCGGGTTGTTATATTCACCCCCTACAAGGAATAGTATGGCCGTCCGCAAGCATAACATTAAACCCATCAAACTCTTCTGTATCCAAACCTTTCCTGGAAACCAAATTTGCATCGATGAAATTATGAGTGGCCCTACTATCAATCAGCACTGTCACTTTGTGACCCTGCAAAACTCTTCGAACTCTAAAAGCATGGTACTTGGGTGCCCCGAAAAGAGTAGCAAGACTGCCTTTCGAGGTCTCTTCTTCTTCTTTTCTCTCGGACTCTATCTCATCAATCATCGCCTTAGGCTCGGTTCCCTCTGTCTCTTAATCTTCTTCAGAAATAACCTCTATGTAGTGTATTTGCCCCTTCCACAAAAATCTATGTCCTAGTTCTCATGGCTCTCTACAAGAAAAACATAATTTCTTCCTTCGGAGTTCAGTCCTGGATTCTTCTACCTTGCTTAGTTTTGGAGGTAATGCCATTGGTTGAGGGATATCTTTTTGGAAGGATTTCTTATGTTGCTCTGTTGGTGCACTCTTGGGGTAGAATTTGTTCTTGGTTGCTGAATCTTCCAATTTCAAAGCACATTGGATAGCATCTTGTAGAGATGTCGACTCGAAAGCTCTAACCAATCCTCAGAGTGACTCCAATAATCCCTCAATAAACAAAAACATGAGTCTCCTCTCCGTCACTTCTGGTACCATGATTGAAACCCGCTGAAATTCTGCTACATACTCCTCTACTAAACCACGCTGCCTCAACCATGTCAACTCTCTGAAATACATCTCTGGATCTTTCTTGTCAAAACTGTCTATGAGCCTTTGAGTAAAATCAGCATATGTCACAATATGATGATGCCCTTGTGTGATTAGTCCATGATGCCACCACTCATCCATTGTACCATCCAAATGAAGAATAGCAAACTTGATAGCTTCATCTTTCGTCATAGGGTTGAGTGAGAGGTAAGTATCCAATTTTTTAACCCAAGACCATGCAGTGACCTTCCCTGAACCATCAAAAGTTAGAAGAATCAACTTACTCAACCTCTACTGTAGATCTCTATTGAACTACTACGTGGGTTGTCTTCTTTCTCCTCTTGATCCATTCCTAGCATTATGGAATTGTATAAATGGGATTTGGCGTCTGAGATCCGAATCAAGTCTTGAGTACTCATCTATACAGGCATTAAAGTCATTTGTTGTTGGGTTTGGCTCCTCCTCTTCTAGGGTGACTCCATTCTAGGCAAAAATGTAGGCTGGAAAGGTCTGAGTGCTAATCCAATTGGGATCCTGCTGTTATTTGTGCAATTTCCAATCCCATCCTAATTCGAGTTACTACCCTCTCCCCCATTATTTTGTGTAGGTCTGGTGGGAATTGTTAGTATTGTTCATGTTCTGCAACATTTGGATGAGTATTTGTGTCATTTGTTCCTGCTGTTGTGTCATTTGCTCCTACCCTTGTGTCATTTGTTCCTGCCTTTGTGCCATTTGTTGTTGTATTTGCATGAAATTTTTCCACTCATCTTCCCGATTTGCCATCTTCTTACCTCTGCGTCCAATTCCACTGCTAACCTCTTGTACTTCTGCCTCTAGCCTTCTTCTTTCTCTTTCCAACACCCTCTGATCCCTTTGACTCAACTGCATAAACCAAACTCAAACCCACAGGCTGGCAGGACAACCTACTCTGATACCTGCAAATTTGTGACCTTCAACCAAACTTATTCCACAAAAAGATATCTCTAATCCACCATCAAACAGTAAATAGCATAGATGGATAAATGATATTTCAATTGAAAGACAATCCTGATGTTATCAGTTCAGTAGTATACAAAAACAAAAAATGAAGGTCAATGTATCTAAAACAGTTCAACTCAATACATAGCAATAGAACATTGTCTGTTTAGATTCAGCTTACAAAATTATCCAACTACAAAACTATGGCCTGCGGCCCAACAATAGACTAGTAACCAATGTCTACTCACAAATACTAAGGGTCGCGGCTCCAATAATAGTAATGATGACTCACAGACACCGCATTTGATGTAGAATTTGGAATTTGCCCAAATGGGTTCAGCGGAATGAGATCTTGTTTACTTCAGCCACTGTGAAACCCACTCTTTGAATGGTTACACTGTGTCACAGACACCACTATCGAATTATCTCTATGAAGTCGTGTGATGAGTGGAGGTGCGACTGGGTAGAATAGAATTGCTTCTTTGCACTGTAATAACCAATAATTGCCTAGAGAGTCCTTTCGGCCAGGATGAGTTGATATGATGAATGATACACAACAACAATCATGAATTCTGACTTACAACAATCACTTGAGAGTTCCTTCAGCAGTATAAAATGATATGCTAAATGACATAGAAATGGATCGGCCTGAACTTCGCCAAACTCCTGACTAATGATGAATTGGTGTTTGCTACCGGCCTCTATATAATGATTTAGGCTTCAACTCTAAAAAGGTAGTCGCTGATCGCCGATTATTAGCTTCACGCCTTCTTTGAAGTGGCGTGAAGTCTGGCCTATGTAAGATCCACACTCAGGTGATGCGATCTCCACCAATGATGAAAGACTCCTATGGATCTCTAGTGTGTAGGATGGTTTGGACTCCGTGCTCCTGTGCGGTTCAGATGTAGTCTGGATGCGACTTGTTATGGATGCCAACCTCCACAATTTACTATCTACTCAAGAATCGGGTGGCACTATCTACCGTGGCTTAGTCTTCAACAGTAGTCTTCACAACAAAGCTCGTCCCTCTTCTGAAATTCCTGTAAACACCAAATTCACGGGTTTAGCACAGCATGCGCCTCCTAGGTGGTAGACGCCAAGGAAAGGTACTTAGGTTTTCATCCAAATACCTTTGATGCATGAGTGCAGGGGTTTTCATCCCAGCAACTACAATGTACTCTAAAATTCAAACACTCAGAAAATATAAAGCAATGGGATGATGAAAATGATTTCAAATAACTTGCATAAATACCCATTTGTAATAGGACCCAAGGTCCTAAAAAATAGTGCCGACCTAAGGACATTTAAATTTTAATTAATATAACTTAAATTCTTATTTATTAATATATACCTATTATTTATTAGTTAGTGTTAATAAACACTTTTAGTTATTAAAATAATAATATTATTTATGATTTTCGAAGGGGACATGACATTAAAATACAAGGGGGATTAAACAAGGTAGCTGATATGCTCTAATGGTATCCTAAAATAAAAGGAGTGTGTCTATAATTGCATCCTTTTACTCTTATATTTTTAAATCTCGATATGAAGAATGGCAATTACAAGTCAATTTACACATCTTTAGAGCAAGGATAAAAAAAATTCTTGATCCACACCAAGTCACACCAGGCCACACCCTCTTCTTAGTAGTGTTGGCCATGTCACATTACACCAACACCTACAGCCATCACATCATTTCAATGACATCAAACCTCAGCATCATCATCCCAGAATATCAGTGCCATGTCTAGCTGGCTCCATCCCACGCCCAGCTTGTTTGGACTGTCTAGGGTTGGCACACAACACCAATGGCTTCCAAATGATTTGCAAGCCACATTAGACATTCCCACCACATTGTGACAGTCAGATCATGTTTCCAAAGCCCGCACCACATTGCGCTATGTAAGACCATGTTTCTGAGGCTTGAGTCATGTAACATACATTTATATGCAACAGCCACTTGGGAGATGAGCCATTACACCTAAAGAAGGTGAACCATCATCATTACTTAAACCAAACAGTTTCATAAACATCCGTGATGTAACTGTCATCCTTGTAATTGTATTATATACATCTATAATATTGGATGCAATTCTGATGGATAGAGAATAGGGAAAGTCAGAGCATAGACATAGCTAGAGAATAAATAGTCATACATTTCTCATGAGATTTTGCCAGTCAAAATATACTGAACATACAAATTAACATAGTTTTTTGTTTCAATTCTATTAGCCTTCTTGTCCAGCATTATCTTATTGTAAATAGTAACTGATTGTCAACATGGCCTCTGCACATAACACATCTAAATTCATGGAATTTAGAAGTTGTCCCATGGAGACTTCCAGGTATCCAGATCAATTATGGATATCATTTTAAAAAACAATTCTATATTTGCAAGTTGTGCACCCAAAGTGGAGGCAACAATTCAGTTAATTGATAAGCACATACCTCCAAAGCGGCTGGACATTTTGTAGTTGGCAAGACTCTTTGGAACCTACAACATTATGTGCATTGACCATGAATGCAACACAATATGACCGACTCTGTACAAAAATGTCAATAGTATTAAACTAATGAGTCTTGTAAAAACCTATCCTTTGCTAGTCCCAAGCCATCCTTTGCAAAGTTCATTCTTGGATTTTCATGAAGATATTCCTAAAACAAGGAATGGACATGATTATTTATATGAGGGCAGTGGAAAGATTTAGTAAAAAGGCTATTTTAGTTCCATGTTAAACAACTGTCTTTATGTCATGTCCCCATATTAAGGCATTGTTTAAATTAAAGATTTAAACATTATGATTAAGACGGTGTAATTGCTTTCGTAAAATATCAATTCAAATGATAGAAATAATTACATATATTATTAATATATATAATATTTAATAAATAATATTAAAGTAATATCACTATATGAATATTTTGATATAATTAAAATATAATATAATTATATTATTATATTTATAAATAACAAATATAAATATAAAATGCAATATTATTATATAAATGAACAAATATAAATATTGTCAATAAATATATTTATATATATTGTAAATGTTATTATAAAAATTAAATATTATAATAGCTAAATATTCTGAAGGCTGAAATAAATATTACCATATACTAATATAAATGAATATTCCTAACTCCCACATTCCAAATATATTATTAAATCAATAACTTTGTCTACGGTTAGGGGGGACAAAAATTAGCATTGGCAGATATTTTATGATTTAAATAAGATCCCTCATAGGATTAAGGATAATAAGAAGGTGATAAATATAAAAAGGTACGATCCTTATTAAAAAGGAATGGTTAGAGCTGCATAGGCAGAGATAGTTATATAACTTTGGGATTAATTCAAAATGCATAGGCAGCGCTAATATAAGGGAAGTAATTGGTAATTTATTAAAGGGTGCGATTGACTTTACTAAAGGGAAGAAAAGACACGTCCATTGATCCATTGCAACCGATGGCAAAGTTTATATGATGTGGGGACGGCAGTCACAATAGGAGGAGAAGACAAGAACTTACACAAATCGAACCATCAAATCTTCTATCATCGAACAGGAACAATTATATCTGTGTATTCTACATCAAACTTCATAACAGTGAATAACAAGACAGATACATAGAATCGAACCAGATACCCATCTCTGCATATTGGACAGCGAACCACAGTGAAGGCTAAAGATCCAACAAACAATATTTCAGCAAATCCATAACAGGTATGATATCGTCTTCAATATATAAGATTGTTTAAGTAATGATTGATTGAAAAATGAAGTGCATGATCATGTTCTCATTTCTAATTAAATTTTCATTTTTTGATTGACTGGTTAAAGTAGCGGAAATTATATCTTAATATCGATCACTAGAAATAAGTATTGATTATATGAGAACATGAATAGGATTATTAATGTATATTTGATGTTATGAATCTAACATAAATCTCATGACTTAAATTCGTTGGTATCAATATACTCATTTAATGATAGAGATATTATTACATACTAAATATAAGATCAAATGTGAGTTATATACGTAGTGTATATTGCTATCATAGACTGGTTAAGCAACAATAAAATAATCATTAGCATAGAATGCATTAAACCATCATAAATTGAATGAATGGAATTAAGATCATTTGTCATAGCCTAGGATATTAAGGCATTGATTAAAGAAGGTCAATAACTAGAATGAGTACTTAAATTAATTATGATAATCAAGGGATGAGAAGAAATGCTCATGGTATATCAACCAAGCCCATAGATCGAGATGAAGGGATATGGGTGAGCAATGAGGTATATCATGGTTGATACCGTAGTTGGTCAAGAGTACCATCTGGCTAAAGACTGACATCATGGTTGATGCCTAAGTTGGTCAAGAGTACCATCCGGCTAAAGACCGATGCATTCCCATTATCTTGTGTTGGTCAAGAGAACCATCAAGTAATGGATAGGCCCTTGTCTCGTGTTGGTCTAGAGTACCTCTCCGGGATAAGGGATGGGCCTTTGATTTGGGTTGGTCTCCGATCAAAGGAATAAAATATGACCCCTCGATTGCTCCTTTATAAACCCTCTCTCGTTGGGCTAGTGGTTTGATGAACATGTAGACCCAAGTGTATCTCTCCCAAATGGAATCATGAAATAAACTGGATATTGTGAAAGATAGAATACTTTTAGATTATGATTATAGAGTTTGATTTAATATATAATTGTGATTAATATGATTAGCTAAGAAAGATTGAATACTAATGTTCTCTTTTACAAGTTGAAATTGTGTGCAAGGTTGAGAAAAATTTTGGCTTGCTAGAAGGGGACATTACACTTTAACCAAGAAGCGGTAAAACTCCTTTTCACCCAAGCATGGGTGCATTTCAGACTGCCTACTTCCATTATTTCAGACAGAGACCCTAGATTTTTGAGTAATTTATGGAGCATGTTTTGGAGAATGGTGTATAAGTAAAAATGAAGCACAAGATTTCATCCTCAGAAAGATGGACAGACAGAGATGGTAAATGAGACTCTGGTTTAATCAAATGCATCCAAAGACATGGGATGGAAGCTACTCTATATCGAGCATTGTTTTAAATTTTAATCGAGTCATACACAGTTCCACCAATAAATTTATTAAATTTCCTTTTGACATACGTTTGAGCTTCCTCCCTCAACCACCAACTAATTTATCTATTTTTTTTTAAATTGTTGAAATCATTCCATAAAAGACGATGATAAACAGCAGAAAGTTGATAAAGTTTATAGCCAGCATTCAACAGATCTATTAGCAAGTGCAGGAACAACTGAACAGGGCACAAAAGCATTATAAGTAGTAACATGATAAGAATCAAGCACTGACCAATTTAAAGTTCAAGATATTGTTTAGTTATATCACAGAAAAAAGAGTGATTTAAAGGTAAATTGAAAATTCTGAAAAAGCATGCCAATTCAATATGACACGTTTAAAAATTATACGACAGGCAGGAAATGATGCTTTCAAGCTTTAGCTTCCAATATGTATGAGTATATATTCTATGATCTTCAAGATTTCCACAGAAAAACATTTTGGAAAATTTATCTGGAACTGTATCATATCCTCTTTAATTTATTCGGTTCCTAATGCAGAAAGCTTGAAGCTCTTTGAACCTTCAATGCTTCATGAAGACAGCACATATACAGCAATGGAAGATTTGATATGAGGGCAGCATGTAGAGTTGCCCAAAGATACTATTCGAAAAATAAAGTTTGCAAAATACCCAAAGAGGTTGAAAGGGCAATCAGTCAGCAAAGAAAAATGGTTTATAGTGGGATATAGGTCCAGATGAGCTTTCTAAACTACTGCAAAAATCCTGAAGTTGTGGGACCAAAGGCGATGGTTTATGGTGGGATAGGTCCACGGGAGATTTCTAAAACTCCCAAAAAACCCTAAGATGTAGGACCAAATGGCCCCAAAAAGGGAGGTTTGATATGTTTTTGAACCAAAACATTTTATTGCAGACAAAGATCATTAAAAGAACAGTAAATGTTGTTGAAGGCCATTGAAAAAATTTAATATAAGAACATATTTTGTTGTAAAGTTTTTGACAAGGCAGCAGAACAAAATTAACCAGCTGACAAAAGATGAGGCTGGTAACATGAAACTCAAAGGGGAAAACAAGATGGAAACATGCAAGTCCACGATTCAAGATTCAAGGTTCAACAAAAATAAACTATATTAAGGCTTATTAATGGTCAAGCATAAATCCTCTCTTAAGCATGCCCACATAGAAGTAGATATAGGAAGTCTATCATCAATAGAAGATATCAATTCCTGATGTTTGTTGTAGGGGGCTGCCAATAACTTGTTAGCATTTTAATTTGTCTGTTGCCAAACAACATAAAACAGAATAGTGTGTACGGTAAAATTGTTCTTCAAATTATAAGGGAAGCTCCCTAAGATCTAACTACCTAAAACTAACAAAATTTACAAGTATGCACACTATACAAGATTTCATGGGGGGTTTGCACTAAATGTGTATTGCTAAATGACTATGTTTTTGTCCTAGATGCAAGCACCGGACTGTCAATAGTCAAGCCTTGCAATGAGATTTTCAGGTTTAAGGAGGATAAACTATCAAGCACAAACTGAGACAACTTCCTGTTAGTTAAAGCAAGGACCAGTATTCGATTGCGAAAGATTTTGAAGGAAAACATATATGGATGCTTACTACTAGCTAAACCAAAGACCAATAAATTAGCATTAACAAGAAATGGTCAAACAAATGAACATCACATACTGAAAATAAATTGCTAACTAGTATGCAAAGCCACTACTTAATGAATAATAAATATCAATTCAAAGTTTGACAGAGTTACTCAATTCAATTTACGTCTTGAGAACACAACATATAGGAAAACAATAACTTTTGTTGAACAACCATTTCTACAGCATAAACCTAGCATCAACTCTTATTCTAAATTACGTGCTCAATGGCACTTATTTTTAAGCTTTCAAGAGGCAGCTTTAAAGGAAAAATAATAATAAAGTAATCCCAATAAAGCTCCATTTTAAAGCAGCCCTATCTTTATCTACTAAAATAATAAACTAATTCTAAAACAAAATTATTAAAAAAAAACCTAATAATAGGGCTCAAATCTATCCTGCAACTTTTGCCACTTAAGTGATTTTAGAAAGTCTAAAATAACTTTGACTTGCAAATTTGACCGCATCATCAAAACTTGGCAAACTTTTTCCTATAGCCCATGAATTTTGTCGAAAAATCATGACTTGACGAACACTCCTTACCTTTTGGATGACAATATTGATGCTCTTAAGCTGAAAATCTCACTATCAACAATGATTCCAAGCTGGAAACAGAGCACACAACAGCAAACTCGATCAATGGTGAACATAATGATATTGTGAAAATCCCGGTGGCAACTTTAAACCTGGACAACTAAGTTTGGAGGTTGTAACTTTCTAACATAGGCCGACTATTGATGCTCTTAAGCTGAAAATCTCACTATCAACAATGATTCCAAGCTGGAAACAGAGCACACAACAGCAAACTCGATCAATGGTGAACATAATGATATTGTGAAAACCCCGGTGGCAACTTTAAACCTGGACAACTAAGTTTGGAGGTTGCAACTTTCTAACATAGGCCGACTAAGCCTTTAATCGCGTCATTTTCTCTAGTCGCACAATTCTTCTTCCATTGCTAGGCAAAAATAAACCTAACACACAAAATCAACATCATAGCTGTATAATTCTCAAGTCTGATCACGTTTTTATGAATCCTCTACCCTGTCACAACCTAGAGGAGTTGTCAAGTTATTGTTGTGATTTTTGGATTGCTAGGCCATAGGAAAAGCATGACCCTCTTTACATTTTCTAGTTGTCTTTACTGGGCACGACTTCATAACATGTTTGTCAAGGTTTAAGTCATGATTTTTTGCTGGTTATGCCACCGTGAAATTGCAACTTCCTTTTATTTCCTTTCACCTGCATGCTGGTCGCATTTTCATATCTTAGTTGCCACTTAACTTGTGATTCGGCATAATTCTTATGTGGCTAAGTCATTCTAAAATGGCGCCACTCTTAATTGTTTTTCCTCCACTGGCGCAGTTTGCTTCTCTATCCTCCATCCTAGGCGCTATTTTATACTGGCCTTACCACCTTGAAATGTGCAACATGATTGTTACCTTATTTAACTTTCATATTGGTGAAATTTCCACTTCACCATTGGCTCAATTTGCACTGAGTTTTGCCACTTTGGGATTGAGGCAAGACCTTGTCGTGGCTATGCCACTGGAAAGTTGCGCTTGGCTTTGTGAATTCATTATCCTTCCTTCATTTTCCCTTGTGCTGACATTGTCATGAGACTTTGGGCTGGTGAATTCTTCCTTGATAATGTTGGTTCAAGGTTTCAACCCTACATCCTTTTCCACTTTATGTTGTTACCATTCAACTATCAATAATTTGATCTTCATTCATCATCTCCCTCTATGAGTAATCTGCAAATCATTGTTAGTGGACAACCTAGAACTCGGACTAGACAACTTATGAATTTTGATTGGAAGATTATTGACCGACTTTGATTAACATGACAAGAATGACATGGCTACTAACTACAAACTTGATCATAGGCAAATTTTTGTAGGGTACCAACAATTCGCTCTTTGTAGGCACCATGGGACAAACTTGGACCATAGGAGAACTTTAGAATCTTTAGAAAATTTTGCCCAATGTCTTATCTGGACCAATAGAGTCAAACCTATACTAAAACCTAACTTATAACAGAATGATAAGCAAATACATTACGTGAAAAGGAAAAACATAACATGACGATCATAGGAAATAACATTGCCTACCTACCTACGAATAGAAAAGAGACACACTAACTAGACAAAGGCATTAATGGGAGGAAAAGTGACAACCCCTTCATTTGAGTTGAAGTTCTAACCGTGGTAACTCATATCCTAAAAACCACTACAAAATTTTCATGAAGATCCAAGGTTCAAGCAAGTACGAACAATCATGCAACAAAAAATTCAACACGAACTGAGTGATGTGAATTGGTTCTAGGTAGTCTTCTTCCATAGGGAAAAAAGTCTCTAGGAGGTAGACATATTGCATCTCCTTTTCAAGGTATCTAGCAAGATCTTGCATTTGTAGCACCTCTATAGGAATAGTGATCTTTACATATCTAATTTGCTTCTCTTCTCCCATCACTTTGACATGCTCAAAATGAAAATGTTGTAGAAAAACATCCATCTCTAGAACTAAACCTTGCAAAACCTCTTCACTTGGCGGAAAACCTTGGGTAATTGGATCTCTTTAGCTTCATTGAGGTGCTATAAGAAAATATCTTGGATCAACAATGAATCTTGCAACTCCAAATTTGATCCACTACTTTAATTTGAGACTCCATTGTCCCTACAAGGATAAAACTGCACTTCATCCATTTGTATGATCTCATTTCTTTCCCAAATGTTTACGAAAATTGTTGAACTTGAAGCCATGGCCTTTTCTACAATCTTGTCTTGTGTAGGTTCTTCGAATAATCTCTCGAAGGTAGAGAGAAATTCCTTTGATGCTTCTTCCTCTATTTTGCAATTGATGCCTTCTTGCTCAACAAAAATATTTGGATTCCCATCGTGTTCTATGGATGCTTGGGAAACTTTATCCTCATCAGCAAACAAATGATATGCAATTTCTTGAAAACAAGTCACATTTGGTGGCTTCTCCCATGGATGTTCCTCATGTACTCTCCTCTCTTCAAATCTTTGCTCTTTCACAATTGTTTGATTCCATATACATATAGAGTCATTGATTGTATTTACTTTTCCGGCACAAACTAGTCCATTTTGAATATATTCTGTCATAGAGTCGCCATCGAACTCATTTGAAGATGTTGATGGTTACCAAAAAACCTTCGATAGTATCAAGAGCTACATCATGTGATGCATCTCTAGACAATGCTGATCATCATGATTGCTTGTCTCATGGAAAGAGCAAAAATTGCTTGTGTTATCATCAAGAGGTGCCTTTAAGGAAAATCTTTCAAGTGGAGGCGGTAGTCGGAAACAATCGTTTTTGTTGTTCCTTTGAAGATTTCCTCAACACTGTTAAGCCAAACTATGCTACTAAAATTGCCTCTTCATGTTAGTCACATTGGTTGCCACTTGTTGTAAGAGGGGAGCGATCTTGGGATCATGGGCCTAATAGTCTTATAATTTCACTAGTAGTGATCATATCATCCTCTAGCTTGATTGATCATGGCTGAGCTTCTTCAAGTTCATCAATTACACAAGTTTTGATCAAAAAGGCAATCTTTGATGGAAGGGCATTGATGAAGCAGCTTAGAAGGATCTGTGGATAAGGCCTTAAAGAATTATTGATTCTTTCAACAAATCAGTTGAATCGTGCAACAATCTCCCTCATGGGCTCATTGTTATCCTTATTCGCATTTGACAATTGAGCAAAAAGAATATGACCATCCTAAACCGAATTGAAGAGTAATAGAAATTAAGTGCGCATGATTTCCCAGTTGGTGATGCAGCCTACAGTGAGATGATGGAACCATTCTACTGCTGCTCCACCTAGGCTTTCAACAAAAAGTATAATTGCAACATCGTGTGCCACTCCTAGAATGCCGCAAGCTATAAATAAGGCTGAGATATGTTCGTCTCAGTGTTGAGTGTCGTCACCATAGAATTTCAGAAAAAAAAATTCTTGAGCTTGATGGAAAATCATGTTGAACTACAAGTGCCAAGGAATCGATGGTGGCTCCCCACAATAATGGAAATAGAAGCAGATCATTGTCATGGGCGTTATCACCCATTGCCTAAAATGGTTTTTATCTGGATTTTTATCTCCTACAAATATGTTAACGAGTTTACGAACCGTTGGAGAAGATGAACCCTCACTTGAATGTGCTTGGGTGGGTGCCTGGAAGACAAGATCAGGAAGCTTTGCCTTCCTCCATGACCCAATGTATACCTAATCAACCAAGATGAAAAGTCTTAAGTTAGAGGTGATAAGATCTTCTGCTTGCAAGCTCAGTCTATTATATCTCATTCCCCACTAAATTCACTAAAAACTATTAGCGTTTTAACTTGACTGTCTCCAGACAACACAAAATGGAATAGTGTGTACGGAAAAAACCATGCTTCAAATTATAAGGGGAAGCTCCTTGAGATCTAGCAAAACCTAAAACTAAGAGAATTTACAAGTATGCACATTGTACAAGATTTCTTAGGGGGTTTTGCATTAAAGGTAAATTGCTAAATGACTGTTTTTGCCTCGGATGCAAGAACCGGACTATCAACAGTCAAGCCTTGCAACGAGATTTTCCTATTTGAGGGTAAACTATCAAGCACAAACGGAGACAACTTCCTACTCGTTAAAGCAAAGACCAATATTTGATTGCGACAAAGATTTTGAAGGAAAAACACAAATGGATGCTTACTATTGGCTAAAACAAAGACCAATAAATTAGTATTAACAAGAAATGGTTAAACAAATGAACATTACATACTGAAAAATAAATTGCTGAGCAAAATACAAAGCCACTACTTAATGAATAATGAACATCAATTCAAAGTTTGACAAAATTAATTCAATTTACTTCGTGAAAACACAAAATACAAGAAAACAAGAAAACAATAACTTCTGTTGAACAACCATTTCTGAAGCATAAATTGCTAAGCAAAATACAAAGCCACTACTTAATGAATAATGAACATCAATTCAAAGTTTGACAAAATTAATTCAATTTACTTCGTGAAAACACAAAATACAAGAAAACAATAACTTCTGTTGAACAACCATTTCTGAAGCATAAATCTAGCATCAGCTCTTATTCTAGATTATGTGCTCAATGACACTTATTTTTAAGCTTTCAAGAGGCATCTTTAAAGGAAAAATAATAATAAAATAGTCCCAATAAAGCTTCACCTTAAAGCAGCCCTATCTTTATCTACTAAAATAATAAACTGATTCTAAAACAAAATTATTAAATAAAAACCTAATAATAGGGTCAAATCTATCCCCCCTTGGAAAAATAACAAAATTTTGCAACTTAAGTGATTTTCAAAAGTCTAAAATGACTTTGACTTACAAATTTGGACGGACCATAAAAAATTTAACTTTTTCCTATAGCCCACAAAATCTGTCAAAAAATCATGACTTAATGGACACTCCTTGCCTTTTGGATGACAATATTGATGCTTTGAAGCTGAAAACCTCACTATCAATAACGATTCCAAGCTAGAAACAGATCACATGGCAGCAAACTCAATCAATGGTGAACATAATGATCTTATAAAAACCCTAGCGGCAACTTTAAACCTAGCCGACTGAGTTTGGAGGTTGCAACTTTCTAACTTAAGCTGACTAAGCCTTTTATTGCATCATTTTACCTCTAGTTGCGCGATTCTTCCATTGCCAGGCAAAAATAAACCCAATGCATGAAATAAAGATCATAACCCCTTAATTTTTAAGTTTGATCACATTTTTATGAATCCTTTGCCTCCAACACAACCTAGAGGAGTAGTTGTCGGGTTATTGTCGCAATTTTTGGATGGCTATGCCATAGGAAAAGCATGACCCTCTTCACATTTTCTAGCCATCTTTACTAGGCACGACTTCATAACATGTTTGCTAGGGTTTGAGTCGTGATTTTTTGCTGGTTATGTCACCATGAAAGTGTGACTTCCTTTTATTTCCTTTCACCTACATGCTGGTCACATTTTCATAGCTCAGCTGCCACTTAACTTGTGATTCAGCGGAATTCTTATGTCGGTATGCCATTCTAAAATGGTGCCACTCTTAACTGTTTTTCCTCCATTGGCACAATTTACTCTCCCTGCCACCCTAGGCACAATTTTGTGCTGGCCTTGCCACTGAAAAAGTGCGACATGATTGTTACCTTGCTTTAACTCTTTCATATTGGCAAAATTTCCACTTGTCATTGACACCTCTTTCCCCATTGGCTCGATTTGCACTGAGTTTTGCCTCTTTGGGATTGAGGCGTGACCTTGTCATGGCTATGCCACTAGAAAGTTGTGCTTGCCTTTGTGAATTCACTATCCTTCATTTTCCCTTGTGCTAACATTGCCATGAGAATTTGGGCTGGTAAATTCTTCCTTGATAATGTTGGTTCAAGGCTTCAACCCTGCATCCTTTTCCACTTTATGCTAGTACCATTCAACTGTCAAGAATTTGATTATCTTCATTCATCTCCCCTTCATGAGTTATCTGCAAATCATTGTTAGTGTACAAACTAGACCTCAGACAAGACAACTTAATGAAATTTGACTGGAAGGTCACTGACTAACTTTGATTAACATGACAAGAATGCCATGCCTACTGACTACAAATTTGATTGCAAGCAAAGTTTTGTAGGGGTGGCAACATAAGTAAAATCTGAAAGGGGGGAATTGAAGATATGATTGAAAGAAATTAAGATCATGCAACTCTTTTGAACGAGAAAAATCCACAAGGTTAAGGAACACATTATCTTAGGATAGAACTAGTTTATTCATATCTATCTTATTTTAGACATTTAAGATATCTTTCTCACGCATTGTTTCAAGTGTGGAGAAGGCAAATAGATGGTTTTATAGTCTAAGACTCTAAACATCAATTGGAACAAGCAGAACTACCAACAACATAATAGAAGAAAGGTATTTAATCCCCGAAACACACTAAAAATTATGGGAATATATCATAGTCAATCAATAATATTGACAAACTAATGAGAGTTGCTATGAATACCCAAATGTTCCCCAGAATACCAATGGCGTGAACCGTATAGCTCGTGCTAGATGATTGTATAATGTTCCTTTTGGTTTCCACCATCGATAAACTTCAGTCTGGATAACAACCCATGCAAATAAGACAAGTTAGTCCAAACTAAAAGTGAAACACCTGCAGATGAAAATTCTTAAAAATATTAATATCGCAAAGAGCACTTATTTACTAAAAAAATGTAATAAAAAAAATGTTTTATTCTGCATATCAATTAAGATTTTTAAGGAAACACATTTAACAATTAAAGAACAAACTTTTACTTCTACCAACCTGACCAAAGCAAAAGACAGGAACCAATGGGCAGCCTGTTTCAAAAGCCACACGAACAAATCCATGCCTCTTTTTCAGAAAAGCAACCTGCAGAAAACAGTAATGTTTTAAATCCCAAATTCAGCTTCAACAAGACAATTTATGTAAGTTTACTCTTTCCTTTTACTAGAATTTTCAGAATGATTCATTTATTTAATATCTAGGGAAAATTTCTGTCCAAGCCAATGCCTCCCTCTGGACCTCCTCTTTTGATGTCCTACTAGTCTGCTACATTACTTTCACGTATGTATTCCCAATCCCATAGTTACATAACCTTAAATCACTACAGTAAAATGAAAGTATGTCACACCCCGTTTGTTTAATCCAGTTAATATCGATAATTGAGTACAACAATTATCTTGGAATTTAATTAAAATGGTTATAGTATTGTTTAATCATTTACGGAATTATTATTGATGTCGATTGATGACCACATCTTGTCTTGATTACCAAAGGTTTAAAAAAAAGGGGGGGGAGGAAGTCTTTGAGATGAATATAATATCTGTCTAGAGACATTCAAAAGGTCAGTGTGCTAATCATTTTATTCTTATATACATATTTGGATGGCAGTGGTATTTTTATATAGTGATTTAGTCAAAAATTATATTAATTAATGCAATATCGATATGCATTAAATATATTTTAATGTATAAATATTAAAAATCAATTTTGTTTAGTCTTTTAAGTTCGGCATTGTATTCAATTCATTTTTTTTTATGAGCACCGAGGCTCAAGTCGAGCAAGGTAATTCTATTACCTGGAACCACTTTTTTGTTCATTTTAAGGACAAAATGCGTGGGGTTTTCTTTAGTCATATTAGAGACATAATTTATGTTGTGGTACGAGTGTACTTATATTGGAAACCATTTCTTTCCTTGGGAGGCGGGAGGCACTCTGCCAAACCTTTGACGTGCCATTTTTATGCTTCCTCTTTTGCGTTTATGTCCCATCTAATAAATGGCTCTATTATTTATGCTTTGGAATAACTCCATCAGGTAGGAAAAAAACTAAAAAAAGGCTTTCTTTTGGCTCATGCAAGGGAGAGCGCAGGAAAAGGTTCTGGAGTTTGGCTTTAAATCTATCATTTTGTGCATATCCTGCGATGAATGCAGACCTGGAGGCCGCATTTCTTTAGGGATTTGTAAAGCTTTTGGCGTGCCTGTTTGGCTGCCAGGACGCTAGCAACTCTAGCATCACAAATAAACTTCAAAGGAAAAAGATTTTACTGTCCATGGTAGGACATCTCTTTGAGGCTCGCTGCCAAACAATTAACGTGCCATGTCTATAATTTCACATTTTTGGCATTCATGGCATGGGAGGGAGGAGGCTTATGCAAAAAACAGGCTGCCTGGTCTATGCTTCCAGATTGGCACACATGGCTACCAGGGCATGCACAGGCTAAAAGGGGGAAGTTTTTGGAGAGACAAAGGGGGTGGAGTCTGGAAAATGCCTGCCAATTGATTTTGGCTAAAGTTCTCGAGGAATTTACAATAGAGGGATTTGGCATATCACACAATCTTAGCATTCCATGAGAGGACATCATGTCGAGGGAGGAATTTACCTGCTAAACACAGGTTCCTTTTATGTTTTAATTATAATTACTTAATAAATTTCTTCAGACTTTTCAACAATTTCTTTTTGCGCATATCTTGCAATCGATGTGTTCTTTGAAAGGAAACCTCTTTGAAGCACCTGTTTGTTTTTATTGAGTAATTTACTTCCAGCTAAGTCTGTTGGGTCTTTAAAAGAGAATTGCTTCCTGTATAGAGAAGGCAACCAGATTTGGGTAAACAACTACCTTAAAAATTTATTAACCTGCTCTTTTATTTGGAGGTGTCTGAATAAGAGTGTATGACTTTGGTATAATTTTCTAAAATCTTACATTTTTTTTCCAGTGATACAGGGGCAGCTAGAGTTAAGATACAGAACTGAGATTTAAACCTATTTAAATTCCTATTTTTTCCGTATGTGGCATCCAGGAAAGAAAAAACACGTTCTTTATCCTTAAAAAAAAAAAAAAACTTTTCTCCTCATGGGTGGGTAGCCAGAAATCAGGAGGTTTTTGTGCCTTCACAATTTCAAAGTTTCTTTAAGTTAACAATGTTTCATTTTTCCCTTAGAAGAGGCATCCAGGATTAGAAACTAAAAGAGAGTCTAAGCATTAATTTACTTTTACCATTTTGATCTCTTAAGTGTTGAGAAGCTAGGATAAGAAATTAATAAGTTTCTTTTTAAATCATAATCTCCAGCATTATAGATGGGCGGCCAGCTTTGATGAGTTGAGCTTTATTCAAAAAGAAATTTATGCTCTTTAAGCTTTTGTAAGCAGCCATGTGCCTTGTCTATGCATTCTCATTTTATTTTATTATATTTATTATATATTTATTACATTTGAAATCATTCACGAGAGGATTTATGTATAAATTCTTCTTAAATGAAATTTTGTGCATAAGTCTTTGTAAAGGCTTTTATGATGAACCTTCTTTATTAGTGGAAAACTGACACGGTGCACGTTATTTTAGTGCAAGCCTTTTTATTAGATTGCTTCATATAGCATCACCAATAATTTACCACAAGAACATTATTCCTGTTCAAAACGGTGGAAACAGTTTACTTCTCACAACAATTTCTTTTGTGACAATCTTGAAGATAAATTGTTAGAGAGTGACAAACAACATATATTTGAATGTTCTAAATAACTCTAATAGTTGTTCCTTGGGATATGTTTATCAGACCAAATGCAAACGCCAACTTTTCACCATGATGGCAGGAAAACAATTCTTTTTTCCTTCTTCTACAACATTAAGTTAACACAAGGGTTAAGAGTATTAGCTATGTGAACTAAGTATGACTGTGATAATTCTAGATTAGTGTTTTGAACCGTTTGGTAATGAATGATAAGTATTTTTGTGTTTGATTGAACATTGGGATATATTTCTACAGTTCTTAAGGTATCTTATGATTATCTAGTTAGGGATAGTATGTCTTAATCATATTTATGGGTTTTGGGAACCATGTGTATTAATTTTCTATGGCCATCATGATCGTCTTAATTTTGTTTAGTTGATATTAACAAGAATGTCAAATATTTTAAGGTTGATCGATATGTTTAATTTTTACAAGAAATTCCTAGTTTGGCTTATGTATTTGGAAAGTATATAGGCAAAAGTATTTTATTTTTTTTACCCTTTATCGAATGACTTGGGTGGGATTTAAACCTAAGTTGGAAGTGGTGAGTTCTTATGTGTTATGTCTCCCTTCCTTATGAACAATACAAAACATAGAGAGGAACTATTGCATGATTTTGTAGAGTTTGATGGTGTATTACCTCGTGTGAACTATACAATTCTATAAAGACTCTGGATCAGTGAATTAAAAATGAACCTTGGTATGTTCCAAAGTCATTAATAAAACCAAATGCTTGGTAGTGATTGTCGTCACTATGTTATGCCTACTATGTGGATTTTTGATTTGTCCTTTGGATATATTTATCCATCCTGTTGAGTGTCGAGATATCATGGTGAGATGATAGGACACTCTTATGCTGTGGGCATCAATTGTTGTTGTTTTATATGGCAAAAAACATGTGTTTATTATAAACTACATGTATTGAGATCTAATGTAATTAGTACATTCTATTGAATGATTTCTGAGTAATGAGTATGGATGGGTGTCTTATGGAACTCAGAGAATGTAGGTTGTCCTGCCTATGGGAAAGATGTCATAGCTTGAAATCTATCATAAGTGCATACCTTGCTTAAATTATATCCTCTCCCATAATATGTTTATTGATAGACAATGTAAACTGATGAAGAGTTAAGTTGTCAAACTACGAAGCCTCTGCGCATTCCGTAGGCAAGGCCATCTTGGATGAGCCCCCGAGGCCTAGGTCTAGCCCTTAGGAGGGATCCGTTTCCATATTTGTGAAACTCTTAGATCCTTGGTGAGATAAAGCACCAGATTAATTACTCAAGATGAGTAAGATGTGGGCTAGTTTGATTAGCCTTATTATATTATTGTATATGAGTTATTCTTCCCTTATCGGATTACTAATGAGTTAAGATATTATGACATTTCTAATTCAAAGATGCATTGTGTAACTATTGAATTCATAGTGTATCACTTTATGGAGTCAGTGAAATAAGTTTTTACTTCTTTGATATCATTTTAATTGTTGATCATGTGTTGATGTAAAGCACGATCTAATGAGTGCACTGTTGTAATTCATATCTTTAATTATTAAGATATTTGTGTGTTTTATGGGGTGTTGTTATAAAGGTCTTCAAGCATGGCAAATGGATGAGAACAAACCTCTGTACCGTGCTCCATATAAAATATTTCTCGAACGCCACCAGGAACAACAATGCAACTATAACCAGAATTCAGATATTTAACAAAGTTCTTCCGAGTAGCAGGTACCAGTCCCATCCAAGACCATATGTGTCTTAGCAGCGGTGTATAGAAGACCTAGCCAAATGTGTTTAAAATCATAAGAACATAGTAGATCAGAAATGTTCTTCATGACAATGGCATCCATCTTTACTCCTTATAGTGAAGAAGAATGCTCCACAAATCGGTCAGAATATAATAGATATGTTTCAGCTGCAAATGGTAGTGTTAGTGGCAGTACTTACAGCACTACTTGCAAGAGCTTTGATCTTAGGCAGGGGCATATAACCAGTGTGATTGCACAGGGCTACAATGCCAATTGGTAAAACTGAATGTGGTTCTGCAGCAAGCACTGCAGAAAATCAAGATTCCATATTAGAAAAGACCAAAATATTTCCATCTATTACAAAATGAAAAAAGAAATGTACAACAATAACTCTACTATGCATCTAGAGGTGAGCTAACAAATATCATCTCCCTCTTTCTAGTGAACGACTAGGATAGCCAAAAAAGAAAAGCATTGATGGCTTGTTCCTGTTCTTGGATATAACTGTAGGATATGCCCTTAATGAATCTCAATTTGTTCATTCCCAAAGTTATTGAAACGCTATTTGCTTCAGTCTTTGAGGGTGTGGCATTTTATAAAACAAATTAAAAGCAATTTCAATGACTGGAGTACTTAATTTAGACATTTATCATAGACTTGCCATAAATGAACAAAAGTGGTTGAAAGATGGTATGCTCACATCTGAAGGGAGAAAGCAATGAGACAAAAGAGAAGACAGGAAGCAACAACATGTGCAAAAGAGATGAGATAAAAAAGATCTTGCTGCTTGTACAATCTGTGCATTTATCTATTATGCAGCTCCATAAATAGAATACAGCGGATAGTGAACAACTATACTTAGCTTTCCAGATACAACTCATCCAAGATAGGGAATAGGATAAGGATAGAGCAAATTGCAAAAAGGAAAAGCTATCTAAAGCTTTCTAAGTTTAATATGACTTAATTACAAATTCTATACTATTAGAGTTTGAATTTGCACCTTTTAGTGCGACATAAAACAGAACAAATGTGCAATAGAACCACTCTTAGAATTGGAAGGGGAAGCTCCCTGTAAATAAAAACTAACCTAATTTGCACAATATATATTTGTTGTTTACAATCTTTACAGTATTTTCTGGGGTATTTCATACTCATGTTAAATAAAAGTATGTGTTTCTTTTTAAATTTACCTAGGGCAAAAGGTTTTTTATGCTTTTTAGTTGAAAAAAAGCCTACAACTACACACTAACATTGTTCAGCTAAAAGTAAAATACAAAGGCATGAATGCTTTGGTAAATTAATTTATGAGATCAGTACAAAGCCACAATCTTCAACTTCAAGTAAACCTGCAATACAAAGCTTGCAACTTACTAAAAACAATTTAGTCTCCCTCATCACACGTAACAAACATTTCAATAACAATTTAAAAGCAAGATAGGTGTAATAAATTCTATTGAACAAATATGAAATTATAGATTAACGATAACGTTGAATAGCAATTTCAGCAATATGAAAGCTTAGGAATTACCATTAGACCATCGAAATGTAAAATAACACTTATTTATAATGTTTACAAAGCTATTGCATAAAAATAAATAAAAAGCTAAATGCTACTTCTACTTTATGAATAACTGATTGCATAAAATGCAATCTTTATCGCAAAATCCTATCCTCTAATTCTAAACTAAACCATGCGACTATCAATTAGACTGGTGATACAAATTATTACAAATTCCCACTAAAAGCTCACATCTCTTGCATGACAAGAGATCTATAGATAGACGATCTAACAATAGCTAACTCCAAGTTATAAATAGTAAACGCTAAATTTAGAGGAATGCTAAAAATAGCAAAACTCAAAATATGCTCTTTCCTCTCAAAAAGTGACGTTTTAGCGCGGGCTAAGAGTAGACCTCTCTGGCAACTCTATCTGATTCTTCTGATGAAGCTCTTATCTATGTTGATCATGGCAGAATTCTGAAAATGCTCTAAAACTCTAAAAACTTTCTCCCGATGCCTTGAATGTAAATACTCTTTCTTTCGCTCTCCGATTATTAATATAGACAAGAAGGGTATAGAAAACATGGCATGAGCTGTTTTGATAAGAGTATTTTGTGTTCTCTGATTATTAATATAGACAAGAAGGGTATCCCAAACATGGTATGAGCTGTTTTGATAAGAGTTTTGTGTTCCACGGCATCTTCATGCAATTCCATGGTCGAAAATCAATTTTCCTTTGCCGTCCCAAAATTTGAAATACAGAAGTCTGAACAAGTACACTGCTGGGAAGGAAATTCAATCTTTGGAAGTGTAAGAATTCGAAATGGCAAGTGAGCTACAGCAGAGCAAGAAGAATATGATAGAATAGAAGAGTGATGACACTGAAAACCCATCAAGACTGCTTGTTGCCCTGAAAATTCTGCAAAAATGGTGCTGGGAAAAGTCCTTAAACCTGCAAAAAACAGAACAATTGCCTTGTCTCTGCTCAAAACAGCTGAGGTGAATTTGCTTGTGTTTGAACGAAGAATAATTTGTACATATAGGCACCACCTTGCCTTAAACTTCTGCTTTTATTACTCTAAGCTGGCTATACTTAGAAGAGGCACCTCCCTTCATCGATTTTTCTTTTACTTTGAAAGCTAAAAATAAGCATTTAATCTTTACGTAGCTGACTTATTTTTAGAAAGGAGGATATCACGAATATCTTTGCCATTTTAAAAAGTCAACCCCTTTGAAAAATGCACCATTATTCTAATCACCACGAATTCTAAAACAGGTGCAATTTACTTGATGAAATTGTAACTTGAATGTTACTTAGATAGGCACAATTTATTGATCAAATTGACACTTTTGCTGGGCACAATTTATCCATGCTGGCCCCACCTAACTTATTCGCTTTGCTCTAACTTTTACCATTTTATCACACTGAGCATGATTCACTTGTTCAAAACTCTACTTTATGGCACAAATTTTCCATTACATTGTCACTTGGTTTGTGCACTACATTATAACTGAAAACTTTCTCACATTCTCGGGCACGAATCACTAATCAGATCGGCACCTTGTCATGTTTCAAGTGCAGATTCTTCACGGCTTTACCACTCCAAAATAGCACCTTAACTTCTGACTTCTCCTCTTTAATAGGCACAGTTTGAGACTGAGATTGCCACTTTGTATGATTGTTGTTTACACTTCTCATCCTCCAATTACTGGGCACTAATCACTAAAAGGTTTGCCAAGTTCTAGACGTGGAATTGTACTGACTTTGCCATCTTCTTTATCGTAGGTGCACTTCACTTATCAGCTTGCCATGTCATCAAGTGCTTGGGCACAGTTTGTACCTGGCTTTTCCATGTCTTTTGCGCCACCTTTTTTGATCGCTTGAGTCTTGCATAGTTTTACCAATACTTTGTCACCTTCCCTGCTGCCGATGGAGCTTTATACTTGCACGCCACTTTAAAAGAGCACTGACTTCATGAGGTCTTTTTCTTCTTTTTCTTCATTTAACAGGAGTGGTTTACTTGTGAAGTTCTGTTAATCTTTTGTCAATCTATTGTTTGTCAGCTCTAAGTCACTTTCACCATCAGTTAGGAACTTATTCATATGCAATCTCAGAATAAATGCAACCATGAGCAATCTGCAAAAAAGTTGTTAGTTTGAAATACTAGACCATGACACGACAACTTTGTCACTTGACAGGAAAACATTACTACTGATTTAGACTTGACACAAAGTCGTAAAAACATCGAGTTCCGGATGGGTACAACATATCCCTAGTCAAATCATTTATGTACTGGTGGCATTATCTTTCTGGGTAAAGAGGTAATCCTGCAACTAATCACTAGCCAATTGATGTCTTGAATTCCCATTCCAAGATTCAAGAACACCTGTACTTGGAATAAGCTCTCTAAATTCAATAGATCCACTTGGTGATTAAATACAAGAAGAGTACTACAAAGGAAATGGTTGGATTCCTTGACCACATTCGTCTCGGAGTACTAAGCATGCTACATGCTACATGCCTGGTGTAGTAAAAGAAATGTGACCAGAAACTATCCTAACAATAAAACCAAGCTAAAGCAGAAACCATTTATATGTCTATAAAAGAGAAATCACAACTGAACATGGTTAGAATCAACTCAAAGAACATAGGATAGAATATTGCTCTTATTATCATCAATGTAATGAAATTCTCCACATACATGAACCATAACAAGACTCAGGGAGAATACAAGAGTTCCCAAAAGTCGTCTGCATAATTGTTGAAAGAATGAACAGATAAACTAGGCAACAACCAGAAACTAGTGTGGAAATATGTTGACATCCTAACCATCCAATTCCAACCAAAAAATTAAAAGCAATGAAACATTACATGACACTATTGTAATATAACACAACACCATCACCTTACTCAAAAGATAATGCCAAAACATAAATGCATAGCCTATGGGCTACTCCAAAATTGATGGAACCCAACCAACCTACGCCACCCAACTAAATGATAATAACTAGTGTACTTGTAGAGATTCGCTATAATACAATCTATATCCCATTTTATGCAAGCCTAGCTATGCCTAAGAATCACTTTGTTCTCACCCTCAACTCTAACTCTCACCATCTGTATGCTTCACTCTCTCTAGCCATATGCTTCACATTAGCCACTAAAACTAGTCGCAAACAACTCTTGGTCTTCCGATGATGCGTAGATAACAAAATAGTCAATCTCGCCCCATGTGTTGGGTCCCAAAACCACAGCTCCACTTCCTAGAATGGAATCACACTCACAAGCCCAAGGTTGTCGTCATGCAAGCATAATCAGTCCATCAACAGAACATGGAGGGTTGAAGCTCAACTCTACAGGGGTGGGTTTCATTCCCTGCACTTCGAGCTCAACTAACTCTGGAGGGATATTCCAAGGGGTATACCTTAACAGGTATTGAGTTCAAACAACATGAACAACTAAAAACCAACGAACAACCAAACCCAACTTGTCATCTTGATCCCAAAACTGTCATTGAACCAAGAACAACTGACTATCACAAAACCCCTATATAGCTGATACAAACGTATATGCACAAGAACGATGGTCCTTCCCCTAAACCACTGGTAAATGTTTGTTTTAAATGATGTGAGGCTGACAAGAATGGCTCCAGACCGGTGCATATTCTATGGGCAACAGAGTCATAGTTCATTAAGAAGACAACAAACTGAAACCAAAAGAACAATGAGCTATGTATTTGCATACATCATAGAATATGAGATCTTGAAACAGAACATACTTAGTAATCCAGAAAATAACTACATATATCCATATATAACATGAGAGATTATTACAAAGCTTGAAATATTTTTAGAATGATGTCACATTCATCTGACCTAGTATTACATTTGTGCCATCAAACATGGCAAAGGAGAATACCCAACTGCGACTGAGAAATCCTCCTGGATATATACCTAATGACCTGGAGACATTCTGCAACAAAACACATATACAATATAAACTCTTTTGACTTCACGGGTTTGCACTCCTCAATGAGCTAAACTGGCATTTCAATGGCTGCCCTGCAACTTTCTGCACCTGTAGTTGTCTTCTGGAGACCACACACAAAAACCCAAAACCTCCTTTGAAATGAGTTTCAATCTTCTATTTATAGCCTTAGCAGCTCAGATTTGATGAAAGAATGGGAGAGAAAACCCTAACAACCCCACCAACTGCAATAAATACATCATTTTCAACCATCCATTTCGCATTAATGGCGACCTGGGACGTTTCTGCGTCCATCTGGAAGCCGTAGGAAACTATCACTTCACGTTTTTACACCCTTTTTGGCGAATTGCGGGAATTCAAGGGGGTACTGGATCAGGACTTTTGGGGTGGCCCGGACATTGCGGGTCGAAAGGGGTGTACTGGATATAGCAAGGATTGGAGAATGGTTAGGATGTTTCCTGTTTCAAGCCTGAGGCGTGCCAAGGAAGACATGCAAAAGAGGGGGCGGAGATAAAAGAGGTTGCAAGATGGGCGAAGGTTTAAGAGGTTGTAGGATATCCTAATCACCATTGAAGTCCTGCAATATCCTAATGGAGGGAAAAGTTCCGCAATCCGGATGGAGTCCAAACTTCCACCAAGGACAGGAAAACTTAGAAAACTTAGGAATTTCACAGGATTTTTTGCAAAGTTCAGGCATGTATATACATAAAATATAACATTTACATATAAGTTGGTATTTTCCTCTTTGTATTTTCTTTCTTATACTTTAAGTTATATTTTATGTATATATTGTCAAGATGTTTGAGAGTGGTTTTGGATCCATAGGAGTTACATTGCAGAATCTAGAATTTGGAGGATCCCTCTAATTTTAGACTTGGTCAAATTTTTAGGGTTTCAGGGTTTCAGACTTAGCCAAATTCAGGGGTTCAACAACATGCATCAGGGTAAAGGCACATGGATCTCCTAGGAAAATTTTGAGGAATTTGACAATATTTTGCAATTATGATGCTTGAAAATAGGAGTCCCAACACCATGTCCGTAATCCAAATTAACTACAACTTTAAGAAGTGTGACGTAACAGTTAATCCACAGATGTGCCACCTATATGTGACTGAAGCTTCAAGAAACCTAATGCTTTAGGTACCAATTTGTAGGTCTATAGATTCCCTAGTTGTTCCTTAACACCTATGTATGCCAGTCAAACACTACTAACAAGTCTATAGGGTGACGATCGAAAAAAAGGTATTGTTTTCTAGTTACCAGTCTAAAAATGGCACCTTCACAAGTCTTATCTCCAATGAAAAGACTCAATCCCTCTTGGCTTCCCTAAGCTTGTGCAAAAACATGTGGCACCTTGGTCACACATGAACTACCTGCTTCAACTTGTGTACTTGGATGCGGCACCAAACACATATTCGATGGCTTTCATGATAACATTATAGATTAATTAGGAATCCAAACACAAACACACAAAACTACAAACCAAAATGCCAAAATGCACACTTCAAACAATAAAAACAATAGCTAGTTTGTTGTGTAGAAACTAAGTTAGCCTAGGATGCCCCTACATCAAAAGACCTATAAGGGTGCAAAAAATTCCTCTAGTCATGAGCCCCTGAACACCCACATGGGGGACCAACACTAACCCCCCATGTTTTCTAGTTGTCAATCTGAAATTGGCTCCTTCACAAGTCTTTTCTCCAATGGGAAGACGCAATCCCTCTTGGCTTCCCTAAGCTTGTGCAATAAAATGCAACACCTTGGTGAGACATAAACCACCTACTTCAACTTGTGTACCTAGATGCAACACTAACTACATATTTGATAGCTTCTACAATAATGTTACAGATTAATTAGGCTTCCAAAAACAAAGACACAACCGCAAACCAAAATACCAAAATGCACACTTCAAACCAAAACACAATAGCTAGTCTATTGTGTGGTGTAGAAACTAAGTTACCCTACATCAAAAGACCTATAAGGGCACCCAAAAAATTCCCCAAGCATCAACCCCTAAACACCCACATGGGAGACAAACTCTATGGAAGAAATGCATGCCTTCTACTCTGTTACATTGCTTCGAACTCAACCAATTTATGTTGAAATAATAGGGTAAATGACAAAATAGATATATTAACTATTAGAGAATTAATTCAATTACGATGTGATTAAGTCAATAAACTTAGAGATTTAATTTGCTTCTACAGTAATGTTGTAGGTTAATTAGGCTTCCAAAAACAACACACAAAACTGCAAACCAAAATATCAAAATGAACACTTCAAACCAAAACACAATAGCTAGTCTACTATGCGGTGTAGAAACTAAGTTACCCTAGAATGCCCCTACATCAAAAGACCTATAAGGGCACAAAAAAAATTCCCCAAGGCATCAACCCTTGAACACCCACATGGGAGGCAAACTCTATGGAAGAGATGCATGCCTTCTACTCTATTACATTGCTTTGAATTCAACCAATTTATGTTGAAATAATAGGGTAAACGAGAAAATAGAAATATTAATTATGTAGAGATTTAATTCGATTCTACATTAATGTTATAGATTAATTAGGCTTCCAAAAACAAACACACAAAACCGCAAACCAAAATATCAAAATGAACACTTCAAACCAAAAAACAATAGCTAGTCTATTGTGCAGTGTAGAAACTAAGTTACCCTAGAATGCCCCTACATCAAAAGACCTATAAGGGCACCAAAAAAATTCCCCGGGGCATCAACCCCTGAACACCCACGTGGGAGGCAAACTCTATGGAAGAGATGCATGCCTTCTACTCTATTACATTGCTTCGAATTCAACCAATTTATGTTGAAATAATAGGGTAAACGACAAAATAGAAATATTAACTATGTAGAGATTTAATTCGATTACGATGTGATTAAGTCAATAAACTTATATCAATGAAATAATGAAGCAGCAAAGTAGAAATCAGCATATTCATATAATACAAACCATATAAAGACCAGATACACGTGGAGAAACCCTTGCACAAAAAAAACACCACCACAAAGAGACCCAAGCTTGTATTATTCCAAACATTATAGTACAATAATACATTCCACTTATCCTTCTAACTGTAGTCCAACACCATAAGAGTACCTACAAAAGAACCTCACAATCCACTATCCCATGCCTCCAATAGATAGAAAAGTCGAAAACAAAAAACCATCAAGTGGTGTCCAAAACCATGAGCCACGGCAAAAATCCAACACCCCTATGGTCATGGTCAAGCATCTCGGAATAGTATGTAACTCCTTTTACACCTCTTACACATATTACACCCCCCTTACGTGTCATAGATGTCATAGATTCTCATAACAATCAAATTGATCAAGATTGTAATGTCCCCTTTTTGGTGCATAGACTTTTTGTGCATGTTACACTTGTTCCTAGTCATCCAGAGGCTATTCGTCGTGTTCGAGAGAACTCCACCATTCTTGGAAGGGCCGTGGCTCAGTCCGACAGAGCAATTGTTCGTAGTTTTTAGTTTGGCTAGTCATTTGGAGTTAATAGATGCTTTCAGAATTCAGTTCCGACTTCTCGGGTGCTCTCCAACTTTCTTGGAGAAACATACTATTTTTAGATAGTCACCCGACAGCCTCCAATTTTTGCCCCAAGTCTTCTACTACACTTTGGTATGGTCAAAATTGTGTACTCAGTGCATTTCTATGCTTTCCGTAGCTTGGGACTATTTTCCGGCAGTTTAATTAATATTTCACTAGAGTCGCCTAAGGTTTGGAATTAGTATTAGCAACTTTGTGTAATATTAATTATAAGGTGGATATATATGTTTTATTGAGCACATGGACATATAAGTTGAAGTTTTAATTGTGGCGCTCACTTGGGAGTTATAAGATTGAGTTCATAAAGTGATTTAATGTTTAATTTTAAGGTTGAACTTGAGCGTTCCTTTCTAGAGGTCAAAGGAGTATTTTAAATGGGAAAAATAATATTTTATTCCCCACCATCTTGGGCGCTCACTTTGAGGAGATATTATTAATATCCCATGAAGCCATAATATAATATTTTATAATATTTCTCTTTGGCATGCACGGGAGTTATAAAAGAGAGTTTTGAATGCTCATGGAGTTTATGCATATTGGATATGAAATTATTTCTTCTGTGAACAGAGTTGTTGAGCCTGATTCTTCTGGGGTTGTTTAACCCATATATTCTGCTGGTCTTGGTAGTGAAATATGCACCCTAGCTAGCTGGGAGTGATTTTCATTCAGAGGATCACCTGTGCGCAATCATGGAATTATTTTACTTTGATGTGTTTTGAAGAATATTTTGGATTATTAATATTTTGGTGTGATTAAAGAAGAGTATTTGCAGATTTTTGGGGTGTTAGATCAGAAATGGCTCAGCCGTACCATTTCTTGATGAAGTCATACTTCCCTTGGCTATCGTACAATTTCAAAAAGTGAATGACTATTGTTTGAAGTGCTGAGGTGGAATTTGTTGTCATCTAGTGAGTCACAAAAGACAAGAAATCTAAGTGAGCCGCTGAATAAAACAAGTCTTCCTTGCTGCTGTACATTACAAGGTGTGCCGTACCATCCAAAAGGGTGCGTGGGAGATAGCAAATAAATCGCTGCCTTTTCTGAGTGTTTATCACTCCCTTGTGTGGTGCCTAGGGCAATCACAGCTATTTGATGTGGTTTGGAGTGGAGATTTGCAGCAAGTGAAGAGTTGTGAGGAAATTAGGGTGTTCTCTGTACCATTCCAGAATGCTGGTTTTTGTATCAGACCTGTGTTACAGCTATTTCTGAGTCAACAGAAGGGGGTTCTACATTGTTTGAGGCTCCATTTCATCATCTACAGCATCATAGCTTCATGGGTCATGAATTCGAGAGCTATTGGGTGATTTCTAACCTTTCCATGTTCTGATTTAATGCTACAGCAGTGTTATTTTATTAGAAATCAGACTTTACTGAGTTATTGCAGCAGTTCTTAATGAATGAAGTGCAATTTTAATGCAATGCTCTGTGTATGTAGCCTTGGATGGTATTACCGCCAGTGGAGTAGTTGTTTTCTGATCATTTCTCACCCCACTAAATAAGTGGTTAATTGTTAATGGCTTCCCGCTGAATAAGTGGGATGTGCCTAGCTTTACTTTCAGTTTTCTTCCACTGAATAAGTGGTGATTCCCACAATTAAGTGGATGCCCGCTGCATAAGCAGATGCCCACTGAATAAGTGGAAGTTATTATTGCATGTTGGTTTTGAATGCTAACTCGGAAGCACTTGTATGCTCTCACCTTGCCCGCATAGGGATCTGGGTGATCAAAAGAGTGTGGAAGAACTTAACCATTGCATCTTTCTATGTGTGTGGAATTTCAAAAAAAAACTAGGGTGCTCATTACAAAGATCCTAATCCTAGGCACTCCATTAAGACATTCAATGTTTGTGTCATATCCACCAAATCAAGAAGATGCTTTGTAACTCCCAATTTGGACCTTTTCAATGTAGCCTCCCTATTCAATGTCTTCTTACACAATATTCCAAGTGTCTCAAATAATAAATAATAAATAAATAATGTCCCCACCCACACATGGGCATCTCATTTTGCCCACTCCAACATGTTTGGAGATCATACACTATTTATTGTCTACATAATTAAATACAATTAATCAAGACTTACAATTGCAAGGTGAATGGCACCCCTTAACAACTTATAGTTTTAAAAAGCCAAACTAGAAAACTTTCGAAAAATAGTAAACTAGGGTTCCCAACAAAAGTTGAAGAGACACCATACCCAAGACTTCCTTGAAAATTGAAATGGACAGGTGAATGAGAACAAATTAATTACAAAATTAAATATTACTATGGGAATTATTTAATTTTGGTACCCCAACTTGGCAGGGTCATAACTAGTTTGAGTTGCTCGAAGGACAGCCTACGAATCTTCTCCTAAGCAACCATTGAAAGTTTTGAGGGCTGATTCGACTCTGAAGACCTCTGATAATGCAAGTGTCAGAAACATAGAAAATATTGAAAAAGTAGATTTTCAATATTTCCTAGATTCAGCCATGCATTTGCCATCTAGATGCCCCTAGATGGTAGTCAAATTAGTACAATGGCATAGGCTATGCAAGATCAAATGTATATGATGACATCATGACACAACTTTGGGCAGTATAAGTATTTATGTAGTACAACAATTGTCTTCTCTATCCCAAAGTGTCCTATAATGCGGTTGTAGTGTGCGTCCCAAATCACATTATGTTATTCCTCAATAGGGACACAGATGTGCCCCATGTGACAAAAGATTCCATCCTACGAGTAGTAATCAAGGGCCTAACTACCATTTGTAAGTCTTCGGTAGATATCAGCAAAGTCAAGATCAACGTCATATAATTGAGGCCAATCTTATATATTGTGTCTGCAAGAGTCCAACACTATTGCCAGGGCTATGATTGGAGGTTGACTCAAACAATCTACAACTTTGTTAATGTTTCCCTTCTTGTGACGAATGTCGAGATGAAAATGATGGAGATTGGTGGAGCACCTTTGATGTTGATTGTTCCACAACTTTCCTTGTGTCTGCATGAATTGAAGAGGCTTGTGATTTGTGTGAATGACACTCTCTTTCCCCAAGATATTGTGCTTCCATTGTTTATAGGCCTCAATGATGGCATACAACTCCTTGTCTTATGTGGGTACCTACGTAGCGTATCAGAGAAAGTTTCACTATGGTAGGCAACTACAGTGAGAATTGCTCCAAGTGCATATTCAAAGGCATTAGTCTCAATTTCAAAAGGCTGTTGCAGATTAAGGAGAGCCAATACTAGTGCGAAACAAAGCTTTGCTTCAATTTGCAAAAGCTTGTTGTTGTGTCTCTATCCAAATGAATTTTGCTTTTACTCCTAAGTGCTTGATTCATAGGCCATGCGAAGTGTGAGAATCCAAGCACAAAGCTCCAATAAAAGTTACCCAGTTCCAAAAAGCAACAACGTTTTATGAGATTCCTCAGAGATGGCCACTCTCTGATGACCTATATCTTTTCAGGGTCAACACGAACACCATCTCTATCCACGATGTATCCAAGGTACTGAATCTTCACCATACCAAAAGAACACTTTTCTCTATTAACTTAGAGCCCATGTTGCAAAGTTGAGAGTACCCATTGAACATGTTGTAGATGTTCCTCCAATTTTTTGTTGAATATGAGTATGACATCTAAATAGAAAATGAAGGAATCAATGAAAGACTTGAGTACATCGTTCATCATTCACATTGTTGGCCTACGTGCAATTTTATGATCAAATCTCGTGTTTCTATTTGTTGCATTACCCTTTTGTTTACCTAGATGTCTTTTGCAAGTCACTTTTTGTGTGTTTGCTTACCACAACTTTTGTAAAAGTGTCGTCTTTCATTTGCAACACTGCCTGGTGAACCGTTTTGTTGTCTCTGCTTGCGTAGTGTTGCATTATTCTCTTTGCATTTCGGTGCCCCCTGTTGTCTCACAATGGCTTCTTGTCTCTTATCTTCACCTATTGTTGGTACCGCACGTGCTTCTAATCACATTGTTTTCACTGCTAAGACTGGATACTCCAACTGCTTATCTTCATTGTGTTCTTGTGGTGGACTAGTTATGTATGCAGTGGTTTTGGTTCACTTGTGGTGGCTTCTCTAGACATGCAGTGGTGAATTGATTGTATAGGCCTAGTTCTCCTATGTTGTTGCGATGGTCATGTCTTAAGAATTCAAGAATATTTGCATCTTTATGAACGTGTTCCGCGGCATGCTTATGTGGCATCAATTGATTTATCTATGGAGGTTGCAATGAGTTTGCCCCTTATGTGGCAAAGTTGTCACTTTGTGTGTAGTGGTTGTGGCAGTAGTGTTAGTTCACTTTTGTGGAGGCATGTCCATGCTTGTGGTGAAAATGTTTTGTTGGTGACCATGCCTCTAAGTTTTGTACGGTGTCCACCCCTTGGCTTGCATTAGTTTCTCATGGTATGGTGTTATGTGTTATGTTCTGGTTGCGTGGTGGTGATATTTGTTCTCCCCTCGCCTCCGATTTTCTCTGTGCATGCATGGTTGAGCCCTTGGTTATCTCATTGGTGTGGAATTTGTAGTTGTGTACAAGGCGATGCTTAATGTTATCTATTGGCCATTTAGACCCATTTATGGTACTATTATCCTTGCCCATCTATGCTCGATGGCGTGGTATGGCGAAGATGATCATGTTTTATACCCACATGGCATTTTTGTTGATAGTGTGCTCATTTTCAAAATGGCCCACATAATTTCAAACAATAAAGCATGAGGTGGGAAATGTTTTGCAGATAAGGTTGAGCACAAGTGTTTGTATCTTTATTATGCCTAATGGCATAATGTGGCAACCATTGATTTGCTCATTTGGTGGTGGTTGTTGAATGTGTGGTAGGGACATGTTGGTGCCCGTGTCGTGATTTGATGGTTGGTGTGTGATCGAGTCTTTTATGACTTGAGGATTCCTTTGCATTGATTACAAGGCAGGAAGTTTGTTGAAGAGGAAACAATTGTAGTTGATCCCTTGTTCAATGAAGATTTGTTCTTTCTGCCTTTGTAATTGTAATGTCCCCTTTTGGGATTGCCCTAAATCTTGTCCTAGAATCAAAATTTTAATGTAGTTAGGGTTATAACTAACCAATTACATGCTTGAAGCCATATAAAACTTGGTTTATGTCCTACAATCATGTTAGATAATATTGGAGATATAATTCATATGATCAAAACATATATAATGAATGTCTTATATATTTAAACCATGTAAAATACATAACTATTTCCATAATAAATAAACTACATAATATCTATAATGCATAGTGGAAGTTTAATCATAATAGGACTTGGATGAGAAACATGATAAGTCCGCCCGAAGCTATCCATGCTAAGCCCAAGAGCGGATATACCATCCGTCTTGGCCCCAAGTGGCAAACACGCGGGCATCCAACATGGGGTGGTCTACTTAGTGGATAAACTTGTATCTGCTTTCCTTATCCATGCTACCTTATCCATCCCTCTTATGATTGAAACTCCTTGAATCCATCCCAACAACCAATCCATGTAGAGACTAAGGAAAAGCTACAATAGGAGGCCCGTAGATTTACTTTTCTAAGCCCAAGGGTGGATACTCACCCCCTTGGCTCCAAGTGGCAGCCACACAGAAAGCCCACATGGAGTGGCGTACTTAGAAAGGAATCTAGTATCTGCTCACCCTATTGGTATCTCCCACTCCTCCTTATGGTTGTTTGATGAGAATTACAAACACAAAATATATCTAGATTTGTAGAGATTATACAATAACAAATATACCATTAAACACAATAATCATGATAGAGCATACCACAATACTTGCTAAAATATAAGACTGCTATATTCTATAAGCAAAGGTATTGACTGCTGATTCTGCCTTTTGTCTACTGAGTGCAGATATAATTCTGAATGTGTTCCATGATTCCTTCATAATCCTACTCCTTTGGTAGTGTCCCTCCCTTTATATCCTCACCGTGGAGGAAGAGACATAACTGTTCAACATATTTGTCCCTTGGTAAGGGATACGTCCCTCCTCAAACTCAAGCGCTGCCTTACCAAGAAGTCATTGCTCTAACAATATTAATTATTGTTCTTCATAAATACAAATCGCAGCTCTTCACTAACTAATCGCTGCTCTCAATGTAGTCGCTGCCTTTGTTTATTAATTCAAATCGCTACACTATGAATGCAGATCATACCTTTAATTATCTTCATAATCGCATGTATTAACAAACTCTTTTGTTTTGTATATACGTATCCAAGGCACTTCAAACAAAGGAAGGTTGGCCTGATTTCAAGTCAGCCCACAGAGGTAAGTCGGCCATTGTCAGTTATAATGAAGATTGAAAAAGGGACATTTCAGTAATGCTAACTATGTCAGATCCCAAACAAATTTTATCTCTTAAAGGCATTGATCTTTTGACGTGGTAATTTTTAGAAATCTGAAATAGATTGATAACCCAAGAACTTTATAAGAGAAATTCTAAGCTACATAAACTAGAAAAAGCATAAACAATGCAAACCAGTGACTCCGAGAGATATGCAAATGTTAGGATGACAGAATTGCATTAAGAGCTCAAAAGAAGCTACACCAAGACTGACAGAATTGTCATACAAGATGCAAAAGAGATGCAAAATACAAGCTAGGTAGTGAGTTTATATCATAGTTCCGAGACTCGGACTCGGCACAGACTCAGCACAGACTCGGCAAAGTGAAAAACCCAAGAAATTTAGATATTTTTAAGGATTTAAAACTTGTTTCATGCACCCTTTATAAAATAAACCTTAAAGACACAAAACATCATCAAATAGAAGCTAATTTGATCACATACTCAAGTATACATCGATCAGATAAGTATAAACGCAAATTGTAGCTAAGCTGCTAAAGGAAATAGCACACTTAGATATATAAATATAGTCAAATGTATACAAAACTGATGGAATATGAAATCCATGACATCAAATGTTCCAAACAAATATGAAATATCAAAACAATAACTAGAAGTCTATGGCTCAAAGGAGCCTGCATCCTTCGCCTTCCTACGAAGGTGTAAATGGTAGGTCTTCAATCATGCCAAAATTGGCGAGTCAACAAAAACTCGGAGAAAACTCGGCAAATTAATAGGATCTATCTCATCCAAGTCAATAGGATCCAGTGATTTGTCCTCTACTCTTTTTGTGCGAAACTGAAACCCTGAATTTGACTAAGTCTGAAACCCTGAAACCCTAAAAAATTGGTTAAGTCTGAAATCTAATGGGTCCTCCAAAATCTAGAATCTGCATGTTAAATCCCATGGATCCGGAACCTATCTCAAACATTCTGACAGTATATTTCAAAATATTTAAAGTATACAAACTTATACTTAAATATATTTTGAAATATACTGTCACCGTGTTCCTGATTTTTTCACTTTTTTCTGGCCGAGTTTCATGCTCGGGACTCGCGAGTTTCCGGCGAGTTTTCGAAAACCGGCGAGTTTTGGCGAGTTTCTAGCTGAGTTCGGGTCCGAGTCCCCAAGACTCGCCATGGCATGCTCGGCTCGCAACTCGCCGAGTTTTGGCGAGTTTCGGAACTATGGTTTATATAGACCGGGGAGAGGGGTAGAGATGGCAAAACCGACCAATAGGGAGAGACCACCAAGCGGTCTAAACATAGTAAATGTAACTCCCTCGTAGGATGGTGACACCTCAAATGACCCACTCACCTAATTAAACTCACTTTATTTAACCTAAGCAAGCTTAATAAAAGTGTAGGAAAAACCTAGGAAATAGGGAAAATAACTAACCCACTAGGAAAATAAAAACCTACACTAACACCCCCCTTATGCATAGCTTAGGAGGGTGAAAAGATGGGTTCTGACAAATGAAGCCTAATGAGGTACCCATGTACAAAGATTTCCCCCCCAAAAAGAAGAAGCCCCCCAAAACAAATAGAGAGAGAACAACCCCCCACAATAGAGAGAGAACAGAGGACTAAAAAGCCCCCCTGAAGTGGACACTTGTTGCACCCCCAGTAAAGCTCGCAAATGAAGGAACATGCTCTCAGTGAACGGTTTGGTGAAGATGTCTAGGATCTGCTCTGATGTCGAACAGTACTTGAGATCAATGATCTGCTCATGAATCAGCTCCCGAATATAGTGCATGTGGATTTTAACGTGTTTAGTCCACTGGTGATGGACCAGATTGCGAGAGATTTGAATCGCACTCTAGTTGTCACAAAAAATGACTGTAGGCTTCCGGAAGGGAATACCAAACTCAGTGAGAATGTTCTGAAGCCAAATAGCCTCAGTGGTAGCACTAACTGCTCCTCAATACTCAACCTCTGTAGATGAAAGAGCAATTGCAGACTGCTTTTTGCTCGACCAAGAAATTGGACTGAAACCAAGTGAGAAGCAATACCCTGAAGTAGACTTGCGATCCTGAGAATCACCTGCCCAATCCGAATCTGTGTCCCACCAAGTCAATATCCACACCAGCTGCATGGTGAATTCCATAATTGTGAGTGCCCTGTACAGTGAAAAATTCGCTTAGCTGCTTTCTAGTGCAGCTCATGTGGCTCCTGCATGAACCTGGAAACCAAGCCCACAGCCTATGACAAATCAGGCCTCGTGTGAGTCAAGTATATGAGACTCCCAACTAATTGGCGATACAAGGTAGCATCCACCAATGGTGAAGTACAATGAGCCTCAAGTTTGATCCCTGACAGAAATGGAGTCAGTGCATGCTTACAATCAGCCATGCGAAATCTGGAAAGCATATCAAGTGCGTACTTGGGTTGTGCCAGGAAGATACCAGATGAAGACTGAGTGATCTCAATCCCCCAGAAGTAGTGCAGAAGGCCCAAGTCTGACATCAAAAAACGATCATGAAGGGCAGTTTTCACTGCCTTGATGGTGGATGAGGAACTCCCTGTGATCAACAAGTCATCAACATAAAGAACAAGGAAAGTGAGTATCATCCTACTACAGAATGTAAACATTCAGATCAGAATGGCACCGAGTGAACCCAATTGACAGAAGGAAGGAGTCCATCTTGGCATACCAAGCCCGAGGGGCCTGTTTGAGGCCATAGAGAGACTTTCAAAGACGGCAAACAAGTGAAGGATCTTGTACGAACCCCTTGTGGTTGCTCCATGTATATCTCCTCCTAGAGGTCACCGTGAAGAAAAGCACTCTTCACATCCATCTGATGAACTTCTCAACAATGGGCTACAACAATGGCAAGGACAAGTTGGATGGAATTCATTTTGGCAACTGGCGCAAAAGTATTAGAGTAGTCGATCCCAGGAACTGGGAGAATCCTTTAGTGACCAGGCAAGCCTTATGCTTATCAACCGACCCATCTGCAACAAATTTTGTCCGATAGATCCACTTGCATCGAACAAGTTATTTCCCTTAGGAAGGGGGAGTAAGTCCCAAGTATGGTTCCTCTCCAAGGAATTGAACTCTTCCTGCATAGCAGCATCCCACTCGGGGACACCAAAAGCTTCCCGAAAAGATTGTGGATGAGAAGCTGAAGCAATGAAGAGATGTGGAGTTTGCTCGAACTGTGACCTTGTTCTTCTAGCATCTGAAGGATCGCCAACCCAATCACCTACTGACTCCAATGTCTGACGAGTCCAAAGAGGCCTAGTAGGAGAATCTGGAGGAGAATCATCACCCTCTAAATGATGACTACGAGAGGAGGAAGATGAATCCTCATCATCATCGTCGCCATCTGAAGTGGAGGAAGAACACTCCTCATCATCATCGTCGCCATCTGAAGTGGAGGAAGAACACTCCTCATCAAGAGCAAGAGGATTAAGATCCTCGGAAGAATTAATATGTCGTAGTGTCTCCAAAGTGATAGTAGATGGAGAAATGGTAGGAGAAGAGCTGGAAACATCCTCCTTGAAACGAACACTCCTCTCGATGAACAACTCATGAGTGGTGGGGTGATGAAGCCTGTAGCCTTTAACACCATATGGGTACCCAACAAATATGCAAGGCTTGCTCTGCGGATCCATAGCCTTGCATTTCTTTGCTGGAATGTGGGCCCATGTAGGAGAACCAAACACTCGAAAGTGTTTTACTGTGGGCTTCTGACTGGTCCAAACTTGAAAAGGAGTGACCCCCTTCATAGCTCAATGAGGAACTCGGTTCTGGATGTAACACGCATAGTCGATGGCCTCCACCCAATACTAAGGTGCCATGGACATGGAGTGAATCACACAGTTAGCTATTTCTTTCAAGTACCTATTCTTTTGTTCTGCGACACCATTCTGCCGTGGACTATAGGAAACTGTGTTGAAGATCAATGCCCTCTGAAGCACAAAACTACTCAAACCTCTGGTTGACATATTCTCCCTGTTATCTATACGCAGAATCTTGATGGCCTTCCCAGATTGTTTCTCTGCAAAAGCTTTGAAGTCCTAAAAAAACTCAAAGACCTCAGACTTTTGTTTGAGAAAATAAACCCATGTGTATCTGGAAAGATCATCAATGAAAGTCAGAACATATCTAGCCTTGCTAAAAGAATGTGGAAATGGACCAGCCAAGTCACTATGTACTAACTCCAAAAGTTGTGTGGCCCTCCATGCTTTTCTTTTATCAAATTTCTCCTTAGGTTGCTTACCAAGAATGCACCCTTGGCAAACTCCATCAAAAAACCAGATAGAAGGCAACCCTGAAACCATGTCTTGTTGGTTGAGTTGTTGCAACTAGCTGTAGTTCAAGTGGCCAAACCACTGATGCCACAAACAACTCACCTCATTTGAGTGAGTGAGCAAGGCAAGTGAAGGAGAATCAAGAAAAAAGTGAGAAAACAGATATAGTCTAGACTGATGATCAGCTTTTCTCACAGCACCTATAGACCCTATTGTGCAACTCACTGATTACCACTTTGTCTGGAGTGAACTCAACCTGCCTGCCAGAGCCAGTGTCAGTGATCTGATAGACAAATAGGAGATTAGCTGACAAAGATGGAACACAAAGAACATCAAGAAATGTTCCTTCGCCCACGTCAACAAACCCTCTCCCATGCACTTCAGCAAGAGTGTCATCACCCATTAGTATAGATGGCATAGAACATGGCTCCAAAGAGGCAAAACCATCTTGTGACCAAGCCATGTGGTGCCAAGCACTCGAGTCAATGATCCAGGTATCGAGTTGTGAAGCAATAGCAACTAGGGCCTTGCCCTTTCCTTTCCCCTTACTTTTATCTATGTCCTTTGAAGATTCCTGAGATGAACTTTGTTTGACTAAATCAGGTACCTTGATAGTGTTCTTTTCAAGAAAATGTGTCAGGTGATCAATCTGTTTCTTTAAACACTTATGTTCATCATGCCCAAGTTTCTTACAATAGGCACACTTTGCCTTCTTAGGTTTGTTGCCTTTGGATTAAGAGAACTCATTAGCTACTTTTGGGATAGTCGGTTTATGATCCTGCTTCTTTTCTCCTTGGTTCTGTTGTTTCTTGTTTTGCTTACTAGGCCCTTTTCCATCTTTAGTGGCCTAATTTGCCGCCAAGGCACAAGATTTAGAGGACTTAATTGTGCCCATTTGAACCAATTTATCTTGCTCCTTTGTGAGTTAATTTGCAAAATCATCAAGAGAAGGCATTTTATATGTGGTTCCTAAGGCACTTTTAGTAGCATAAAATGTAGAAACAAAAACTGAATAGTCAGGACCAAGTTTGGAAAGAATGCTTAAGATCAATTGATTGTCCTTCTCAATTCCACACTACTTCACCTACATTCTAATGGTTTTTAACTTTGTGAAAAAATCTTGAATTGTATCAAAATTGCATGGATTTAACCCTATGAGCTCATTCTCCAATTGGTGTCCCCTTAATTCATCTTGTGCACCAAAGAGTCCTTCCAAGATTGTCTAGACTTCATTAGGAGTTGTTACAGATTCAACATGAAAAAGAAGATCAGGAGATACAGACATACACAGAGTACCATATGCTTCATCACATTTGTTAAACCATTTTGGTTTTTCTGCAATTAATGTTGGTTCAGTTTCAAGACCCATTGTTACTCTATGCAACCTTTGCTTCTTAAGATAGAGAGTCATTTTAGACTTCCACTCATAGTAGTTATAGGGTGTGAGTATTGGTATTGTTACTTGATCCATTATAGTGCAGAAAAAAAGATTGAGTTTGTAGTTTGTGCGGAAAAAGAGAATGCAAAAACTCAAAGAGAGCACACAGGACACCCCCCCCTTTCACTCAATCAAAGAACCCCCCCAAGCAAATATGATTTGGCACTTTATATTTAGTGTGATTACAATTGCCACTAGCAAGAAACGCTAAGTGGACTTGATCTCAATGCTTTACAAAATTCTCAACAAATGAGTGTATGCTAAAAGTACAATCCTGGAATTAAACCAAGTGAAACAAATAGCACCACTATGAAGTACTCAAAAAATAATGCACTTTCAAAAAAAGAATCGCCTCGATCCGAGGTCGTATGCAAAAGTTATGAGTACTCGAAGTTCTCAAAATAAGAACTGTGCAGTGTCACCTGTGAGAATCTGCAATTTCTGGATAAACCGTGCACCGAAACCAAAAACTGTTTGCACCAATGCATAGAGCGCGAAAAATTAGCTCAAATCAAAAAAATTGCTCAGAAGAAAAGAAGAAAAATTAAAATTAAAATTTAAAAAAAAAAAAAAAAGTCTTGAGCCCAAGTTATCAACCTCCAAAGTTCGCCATCCAAAACGAAACTGCCAACGAAGAGGGGTCTGAGTTTGCCAAAGTCAACCTCCGCCAAATTTGGCGGAACTGCTGCCAGAAATAGGGTGCCACCAAATTTAGAAGTCTCCAGTCAGTTTAGAACCACCGCCAGTTTTGGTAGACCTCTAGATGAGTTTAGACCTCCACTAGTTTTGGACTGCCACCAAAAATAGTAGATCTGCTAAAAATAGTTGTTCTGCCAGAAGGTCTGCCAACTTTGGCAGAGGTGCCAAATTTGGCACAAAGGCTAGAATAGGTGCTAGATTTGGTGGAACACCAAAGATAGAGGCTCAAAGGCCAAATTTGGGGGCACGGGTATCAAGGCCAAAGGGGGCCGAATCACAATTTGCAAGCCGAATTGCAAGCCGAATGAAGGTTTAAGCAGTTTTTTTTTTTTAATTTAAAGAAAGTGGGGGTCGAGCCCTACCCACATACAGGGGTCCGCAGCCCTGCAAAAGGACTGCGGACTTTGTGGAGTCTGCTAAGGGTTAAGGGGCAATCCCCAAAGGGGGCTGAACCCCAATGAATTTTAAAATAGCACTCAAATTTAGCGCTTATGCTAGTGCTTGGCATTATAAGCCCATACAATTTTTTTTTTTTGCAAATTTTTGCAATAAAATTGCTCCGAAAAGCATGCTAGGGGCCAAAATAGCCTTCCGGCAAAAAACATTTTGCCTCGGATGCTCCCGGCACTGAAACTAGGCAAATTTTATGTCAAAATTCATTTGTTCAACCTTTTGGACGCAATGGCAGGGTCCTTTTGGCCTGAAAATGCCCCGAACGAAAGTTGACTTTCAGATCTAAACTCCAAACCCTTGTTTTGCAACTGTATCAAACGATTTTCAAATCAAATGAAACGAAAGCTAATCTTGACTTTCTCGAGCCTCCTGGACTCGTTGGAACAATCAAAAAAACCGCCAATATAACCAAAATTGCTGCAGTCACCCAGATCTCACAAACACCTATGCAAAATGAAGAGGTTATCGAATCTTCATAAATCCTTTCTAATTCTCCAGATCGTTAAAAAACACAAGAGAAGAGCATACAGGATTTTACAAGATCTCATAAAAAAAGCTCAAACTCTCAATTAGGAATCTATGAACTCATAATTCTCAAAACAAAAGCTCGTGTTAGAAATTTGAAATAGATTGATAACCTAAGAACTTTATAAGAGAAATTCTAAGCTACATAAATTGGAAAAAGCATAAACAATGCAAACCAATGACTTCGAGAGATATGCAAATGTCAGGATGACAAAATTGCATTAAGAGCTCAAAAGAAGCTACACAAAGACTAACAGAATTGTCATACAAGATGCAAAAAACTGCAAAATACAAGCTAGGTAGTGAGTTTATATAGACCAGGGAGAGGGGTGAAGGTGGCAAAACTGACCAATAGGGAGAGACCACCAAGCGGTCTAAACATAGTAAATGTAACTCCCTTGTAGGATGGTGACACCTCAAATGACCCACTCACCTAATTAAACTCACTTTATTTAACCTAAACAAGCTTAATAAAAGTGTAGGAAAAACCTAGGAAATTAGGGAAAATAACTAGCCCACTAGGAAAATAAAAACCTACACTAACAGTAATGTGTGTGGACCATGTGGGTGACCTGATGTTGATTGGACACTTATTTGAATTTCCCTCCATTTGTCTTCATGGTTGTTAGGACGACGTTGGAGGCTATATGTATGCAGTTCTGGTTATTGTTAGGTTGGTTGTTGGAAAGGTTGGAGAACAAAGGAAAAGAAGAGCTTGTAGATATTTGTCTTAGGATGCTGTAACAAGTCTGGAAGTTGACATTGAAAGTATGTGTCTGGGTTTCAACCACTTAGGGTGTCCTTGTTGTTGTATTCCTTAAAGGAATGAATTCAATGTGCATTTTATAACTATTTGAATGTCTCCATGAACATTTTGTAATCTTTTGATGGTCTTATTGATCCTCCTAGTTACATTTGTTGATTTGAATGTCGCTCTTGACTAGTTTGACAACTAGAAAATTGTAAAACTCCTTGCAAAGCCTTTGCAAGGCATCTTATCAAAGCAACATAGGAAGTTTATGAGTTTGTTTACGGATTATTAAGATATGTTCAACTAGTTATATTGTAATTTCATTTGCTTGCAGTCTATATGCATAGAGCCTAGCTTATGTTTAAGGTTGTGTAGTATAGTCCTTATTGCCATCTTCATTAAGGTGTCTTCTTTTGGGTTGCTTTTGTGATGTTCTTTGGTTTTGGAATCCAAACTCTACTACCTGTACAGGATAAAGGCGCCCATCTACTACATTTTCAATCTGCCATCATCCCACCACATTTAAACAACAAAATATTATTTTTTCATAACTTTAGTGTTGGTTGACCTTTCAAATTGCATGATCTAATTACTTTAGCAATATAAAATGTTTATGTGCTTCACAAATATCCTTCGTAGTGAGATGTGCATTGTTGTTCTTACCGCATCCATATATGAAGTAAGGTCTAAGATTGAATATCTTAAGTGGCTAATAAGAAGACATCTTTAGTCTCTACATGGTTTGCATATATGCTTATAAAGGTGTGAAATCCTTGCTTATAGGTACTTAGTGACAGTCAAATTGGAGTTTCTTATGCATTGGGTACGTTTGTCTCAAGGTCCATTCTCTCATCATTTCTCTTTAATTTTTCTAAGGAAAACACCTCAAGGAATACCCCCCTTAGACCTAGCATAACCTGAAATGGAAGGAGTTACCCATCCTTATCAATTGGCCCATTGTTGTCACTGCCTAATCATAAGGTGCAATCCATTTATCCTAAGTTGGACACCCCTGGTACTTAAGTATGGCTTATCTTTAGGGATTTGAGAATCCACTACTCTGAGCACCAACACACATGGTAGCAGGTGCATTGGTCAAGCCAAAGGGCATGACTAACCACTCGAACAAGCCTTCTTTGGATTTGAAGACAGTCTTCCACACATCCGATGACTCGATTGGAACTTGGTATTACCCAAACTTCAAATCAATTTTGGTGAAAAACTTGCCCCTCCCGCCCAACTTGTCCAAGAGGTCATCAATGTGAGTGGACACCTAAAATCGACCACTCACCGCTTCAACCCTGATCAAGACATCACTAAACCACTTTCTTCTATAATTAATTGAATAATCACCCGTTTAGACAGTTAATTATCCAATCCCCCTTCCGACAGTGATTAAATAATATTTTATTATTAAATCACTATTCATGCACTCTTCATTTGTACCTTCTCCTAGCATTAATTGAATAAATCTAATCATTTATTCAATTAATCAATCCTTTTCCATAGTCAAACATTAGATAAATATTTATTTATCTAATATCCATTCATCCTCATCCAAAACTTAAATAAATATTTCTATTTATTTAATTCCCTGTTTTGTGCACTTTTGATTAAGTTGATTGAAATCACTTAATCAACTTAATCGCATGCTTGCACATTCCAAATCCTTCATTAACCCATTCAAACCCCTCACATCTTCCAACATGTACAAAGTCATAGGCTTTTGTACAAGACCACATGGGTCTCTTACAAAGGGATGGGCAAGTACTTTGCACATCCCTCTAAAAAGGGTCATTTTGTCCCTTTTCAATCTCATCCATCCCCTTTATCCAAGACCATCGTCCACCCTTGATCTCTCCTTGATCCAAGGACCATCTTTATCCTCCAATCCTATCATGCCACTTGGTGGCCTCTCATCAATCCAATCCTCTCAACAAACCTCAACCATTGATCTTCCAAATCAATCCTATCCATCCAATCCTCCATCCAAAAATCTATAAATTCAACCTCAAACAAACCATTTTAAAGTCTCCATGCAATGCAAAGCTATGTTGTCATTTTGAGGAGCAATCAACACATCCAACATCAAAGAGCACATCCAAATATCAAGGTTTGCATTTGAGGTTCATAGTTTAGCTTCATTTGTTTATATGCATTCCTTTAGCTCAATCATGAGGTTGCATTAGTTAATGAATGAAATAGGTTAGTATCATTCTAGTTTGTTTCTTATGTTCATTTTCTATATGTATACAGTGAGGAATCAAATACCTATTCTTTCCAGTGATCTTGTTCAAAGCATAACAATTGATGCAAAGACACCACATTCAATACTTTTTGGTGAGAGCAATCAGGCTTGCACAGGGTGAGGCGCTTGGTCGAATGTACCACTTTTGAATCAATTCCCGAATCAATCATTTGATTTCATTATTCTCCAAGGACCAAGACTAATCTTCTGTATATCGGCCCATGTGGTAATGATGTCCTTGGAGTGAGGTCAATCAAGTGCTTTACTTGACAATGCAAGGGTGCCCCTGTTGATGAGGTGAATACATCTTGATACCCTGACAATACCTAACCCATCTACTTATGTTGAGTAGTCATAGTGTCTGTTTTGGCATGAGTGGTTGTGTAATATTGGCAATTCCCTTTATTGTGTTTTGTACTCAATTTAGTTTGTGTTTCATATTGTGTTTTTTGACTCTTGTTGCCTCTTTCTTATGTCTTGTTCTAGTTCTCCCTTGTCACCCTTGTTCCCTTTCCCATGTGTTTTCTTTTAAATTTAATGTTTCCCTCTTCTTTTTCCTTCCTCCTAGGTGTTTTCCCCCTCTTCATGTTCCCTTACCCCTTTCCTCATAACTTTTTCCTTTTACCCAAATCAATTAATGAGATCCTATCTCCTAGGCTATGTGCAAAATCACCTCTTTTGGACCCTAAACCATGCTTCCCAAAGCTTATCTCGAGTCATAACCACCACCCTTAGATGGCCATCACTCCCCTTGATTTGCCATTGAAAATTGGACCTCCTCAAGACAAATTCTCAATCACAGGGGTTAAATGAACAGTCTGGTCCTTTTAGCCAATCACAGCCGATTTTGCATGCAAAAAAACATTTTATTATGTTGCTCAAGGTGAGGAAGGTTCCCTTCCCAAACTCCTAAAAATCCATTAAAAAAAATCTCATATCTCTCATTTTAACTTTGCAAATACTAAGTTTTGACTTGCAAGCTATTATTGAGCTATTTTTCCTGAGAGAGCAAGCATATGTTAGTGGCTACTATATTTCTATAGTGTTAGCTTTGTATTAGACTCTACAACAATATTTTTGGGCCCCACGACAACTTCTATAGCAGATTTCTTTGGGTTGGATAACCATTTTCATTGTTTTTGCACTAGTTTAGAAAGATTTCAAACCCTACTAAACATTGTCTTGGTGTTTCCTTCCAAACCCTTTTTCTCTAATCTATTGTTTTCCTCTCCCGACTTCAGATGCCTTTCCATCCATACCAACTTTTCTAAGTCATGTTTCTATTTGGCTAGTTTTCTCTCTCCCAACCTTGCCTTTGTTAAGCCTTTTCCTTTGTTGCCATTTACTATTTACTATTAGGTTTTTCTTGTTTGTGTCGGATTGGTCTACTTTCTTAGGATAAACTTCATTTCAGTATTTTATGCCATGTGGATCAGAACTTAAAATCCCACAAGGGGACTAACTGAGGCAGACTCCCCTTTAACCTTTATGTTTTGTGGGGTCTCTTTCACACATGTTTGGACTTGTAGGTTAAATACAGAAGAATCCATAAGGAATCTTGAAGCTTGCCAAGAGAGAAAGTTGCTGGAAATGACAAGACAAAGCTCTGTGTAAAATTTGGGACCATTCTAAGGTATAGGACTAGGCTGCAACCCCAAAACCAATCCTCAGTCGCAGGTGTAAGCCTTCCCAACGGCCTTCTCCTTGGCTCCAAATCACTCTAAATTGAAATGGCAGGTTTTGATGTCCTATATAGTCCATTTCTAGGGTGTATGACACTCTGTGCCAAGTGTATCTTTCACATTTTCTGTTTTTCTCCTATTTTTAATGCATTTAAGCCTATTTGAGACTATTTTTTGCATCTTACTCCATCTTCTGCTCATTTCCATGACAGGTGCCAATTAGAATAAGTGACCAGCATCAACCAAGGAACCTTCCTACAAATGTTTAGCCAATTCTAAGGTATAAGACTAGGTCACCCCTAGGACCAAGCTGTACCCCTAGACATTAGGGCAAGACTAGGCTGACTACCTGGGCACAGGTAACCCCAATAGCCTTGTCGTTGGCTTATTTTCAGTCCAAATTGGAATGGCAGCTTTCTGGTGACCTATACAACACATTTTTGAGGTTCATGATTCTTTGTATTAGGTGTATTCTTCTAATTTCTGTTTTTATGTGTCTTTCAATGTATTTTGACTTGACATCGGCATATTTTACTATTTTTCTCCCTCTTCTGTTCATTTTCCCCATAGGTTGCCATACAAAGAAATGATTAGGAAGTCCTAGTGAACATACCCTAAAAATTTGGAGCCTCTATGACCTATAGGACTAGGGTGCAATCTCTAGTTGCACAGATGTCCTTTCATCAAAATTTGCTCAAATTTGGTCTAGGAGCTCCTTGAACAGTTCTAATTCTATTTCCAATGGTTACCACTCTCTGCAAGTGCATCTAGTCCCATATTCTTGCTATTGATAGTCTCCTAGCCTAGCGCATGTGTGTTTCCTGTTTCCATCATCTTGTCTCATGTTGGTTGTTAGCCTCAACTCCTAGTGTGTTGAAATAGATCAAAATAGGGTGATCTAATGCACATTTAAATGTCTTTCATTTTATCTAAATTACACACACTTTAAGAAAGATAACCTTATTTTTTTATCTTTCAGGTTGCTACAACTAATCTTACCTCCTCAAGTCAAATCATTAGCAATACAATTGTTCTAGTCTGAGCAATCACACGTCAACATTGCTTTGCATTGATCAAGGATATGGGCTTTGCAGGGCTTACCTCTAGTATTTGATGCTTCCATTCACCCAGCTTGACAATGACACTACAAGGTCTAGACTCATAGATGCCATGTCGGTCGTACAAGTACAATTGCAAGACATCACACACATCTAGAGGTACCACATCACAAATTGGTTCATCTTTGAAAGGTTTGATGGAATAGGACAATCGACACTGTCTACTTATACGAATATCTCACCACTAGCTCATCCATCCCATTGAGTATGACTGTGGGTGTGGTGTTGTTTGCAAGTTCAATCACTTGATGGTTTCAACAGAGATCAAATTCTTCTGACTTCCACTGTCAACAATGAAGTGCAAGCCCTTCCCATTCACTCACATCTAAGAGTGGAATAGGCGTTCCTCATCCTTGCAGAGCAGCATTTTGGTAGTAGCAACCATTGTATACGGATCTACTTCAATTATTTGATCACCATCCTTCTGCTCAAAAGGGTCTCTGGGCAACGAATCAAAACCTACCTCCACTTCTTGTGTTCTTGTCATTAGAGTCTTGGTGGCTCGACAATCCTTGGTATTATGCCAAGGACTCTTATGGACTTCACACCACATATCAATATCTCTATGTGTATTCTTGGGGTGCCTTTCTTTGGTACTGGTCCTTGCGATGGAAATTCCTTTGTTGTTTGCCTTCTTGTGAAGTTGCCACTACCTTCTCCCTTCGGCTTGGTGTTTCCAAAAGATTCCTTCCTCCCCTTTTTTCTGAATTTGTCTCCAAACTTTAATGCATATTGGAAAACAATCCCCAAGGTCTCAATATTTAGAAAGACCGTCTATGTCTGAATATATCAATGAAGCCCACTCCGATACTTCACGACCCGATGGTTCTCCATATCTTGGATGACGAGCTTTGTTGACAATACATGTAAGGTGTTGGTGAAGTCCTAAACTGACTGATCCTTTTTCTGTCAAAGAAGTTGCCACTGCATATACATCTCTTCATATGTGTCTTCAAGGAAATACTCCTCCTTGATGTATTGCACAAATTCTCCCCATGTGGTGTCCTCATTCATCACTGCATCAAAATGTCAACCCTCAAGGTTTTCTCTGCAGTTCTCCCTTGATAACCACTTAGCCTCCCATGATTGTTGAACATGAGGCTAGGAATTGAGGGGGCCAAATGTTATTTTCTCAGAATCTAAGAAGTGGTTTACATAAAAAAAATCCAACTTGGATATCAAATCATCAACAACATCTACATCAAATTTCCCTTCAAAAGTTGGAATGTCAATAATTACTTGGACCTTGAAAGGGGTTTGACCATCGAATGGCCTCTCTATTTGTTCTATATTCAGCTGCAAGTTATCCTGATTGTGCTGGAGGAGTTGCAAGAACTGGTCCATCATCTACATGCGTTGTCTCTGCCTCAATCAACACCTTGAAGGGGTCTTTGGAGTCAGCTCATTCTTCAACCATCTGCAGTCATGTGCACTTTACAGGAAGGTAGTCTAAAATATCTCGTCTTCAATCCAAGTTTCTGATATCCTAACCATGTGTGATGGGACATATAGGAGCGAATATCTCTAATACCACTGATCTGAATTATGTTGTGAGTTCGGAGGACAAAACACCAATGAAGGACAGAAAGTATTGTAACCAATAATTGACAAAGCAAGTGGAATATGAATTGACAATTACTAAAACTGAAAAAGATAGCTTTCTTGAAATTGAGAGTTCATACAAATTTGGCAAACCTTATGGAAGAGATGCATGCCTTCTACTTTATTACATTGCTTAGAATTCAGCCAACTTAGTTTAACATGGCCAAACTAGAAAACTTACTAAAAATAGTAAACTAGGGTTCCTAACAAAAACCGAGGAGTTATCATACCCACGTCCTCCTTAGAAATTGAAATGGACAGTCAGATGAGGACAAATTAACTACAAAATTAAAAATTACTATAGAAATTATTTAATTTTGGTACCCCAACTTGGCGGGGTCATAACTCCTAGCCCATTGGGAGAAAATTGAACTAGTTGGATGAGTTGAAAAGGTCTCCAAGAGACTTAGTTTGAGTTGCTCGGAGGGCAGCCTACACCTAAGCAACTGCTGAAAGTCTGGGGGACCAATTCCACTCCAAAGCCCTCCGAAAATGCAAATTTCAGAAACGTAGAAAATATTTTCATTATTTCCTAGAGTCAGCCATGTAATTGCCATCTAGATGCCCCTAGATGTCAATGAGATCAATAGATTTGAGAAGGGAAATTAGAACTCGATGTGTGAAAAAGGCCTGATTGTCATGCTCTGATAATAGCTGATATTTCTCTCAGAAACTACAGCAGAAATTTAGAAAGGACCACATGAAAAAATAGCAGAGAGGGTAAAGAGGATTACTGCCAAAACAGTAAGTTTAAACTTTTCATTAGTGTGGAATAAACAAAGTTAAAATGATGAGGATGTGTGCTGGCTAGATGAGGCCAAGCACAAGCAAAAAGTATAAAGTAGAAAGCAAAAGTGAAAGCTAATTTACATGAATATACAAGAGTGAATCTCATCAGTCTGTCACACTTACAGAAGAAATTAAGAAAGGAATACCAAAAAAAAGAAGATTACCACCAAGACCATATGTTTACACTCCTTAGTACAGTAGAATATGTAGATCTACAATAATAAGGACGTGTATTGGCCCGTTGGATGTATAGGGTCGAACATAAGCAAAAAGCAAAAGGTAGAAAACAAAAGTAAAGCTGAAATCTAATTTATATAAAAATAATACAGTGAATCTCATCATGAAATGAGCAGAAAATATGCTTTTGCGTGACTGTCTAGACCCTCGTGTGGCCCAGATCATTTGCAATTGCTCTTATCTATATTTGTTTGGGCAAGAAGACAAATTCAGTAGGTCCATAAGTACAGAACATTTTTACATTCTAAGAGAAGTTGCAGGTTGGTTTCTGAGCTCATACAAAATAGCAGATTTCAGAGATAGCAAATAATCCTCCACTAAATTACATCCCATATCATTTATCCCAAGAATTCAGAGATTTCTTATTCCTCTAGCACCCTTTTCACGTATTTTAATTATATTACAGGCCAGTATGTATATGATGAGCACTACCTATTCATTCAGAATCATATGATTTGGACAACAACGTGCTCAAGATAAATTTAATACATCAATGAGCAGAGAACGTGTTTTACACTCTGAGATAAGTTGAAGGTTGGTTTCTAAGTCTGTGCAGTTCAACTTTCAGCTCATACATAACAATAAATCCCAGAGATGGCAAATAATTCCCATCTAAATTACAGCAGCAAATTGAAACTAGGGTAAACTTGTTCAGAAGCTTCTGGGCATTCAATCAAATTCTAAGGATGGTGATTTTACACAAAACATATAGAATTTATTAATATGCTAAAATTAAGAACTTGGAAATGGTGAAAATGTATATTATAAATAATATGTCCAACGCTCTATATACAGCTTAAGAGAAAAGCTGAAATATTATCTGAACCAAAAGTTTAAGAGTATTAAATTTGGGCAAATTCCCCTTTAGGACTTTCTTGTAATAAACTAGAAATCAATGTAAAATACTAGCCATTAAAATTACCTTTGAAATGCTATTGACAAATGAAAAAAATGGAATTGTGTTTTACTGGAAATACAAACACCTGGAATGGCATGGCACATACCATAGGCTCGGTTAGAATCAAAAGCCTTCATATCCTCTACGATCAAAGTAACCGGAAAGTAACCAGCACTATGGTAGCATATAAATCTGCCAGTTTTATCCATACATAAAATAAATCGGCAGCTCGTAAACAAGATCAGCTTCACAAGAAAGCTGAAGAAAAAACATTACCATAAATCCAACAACAATACGTGCAAGGTAGAAGTGCTTATTTCCTATTAGATGTCAAAATGTTATCTGAGGTTGTTCGAAATAGAATTTTTATAATATGCTAAATTTATCATTTCAACTGCAACATCCTCTGAATTTTCCATGACAACCTCAAGAACAGAGTAACAAAGAACAATTTGGGAAAGAATTATCTTGTAACAGAATGGTAATGTAAACTTATTGAGTGGGAGTCGAGATAATCAATGACAGTACTGCTTTTTGCAGATCACTCCTCAAATTAGACCATCACTAACAGGATCACATTGGCAAACATATTGTATTGGATCCAATTCCCTTCAGTCCTTGTGCTCTTCTCTGGATTAAATTGAACCATCTTGGCAGTCAGCCAAAATGCAGTGAAGCAATTAGTTTTGTTTGAGTAACAAACAAAAACAAATAGCACCAAAACATATGAACTTTGGAATTGTCCTCTGTGACAAGTTTATTTTTCCACTTATTTGTCTGTCTTTTTCATAAGTTATGGTGCAATGAGTGATATGACTGTTAATAGCTTGATGGATTTCGAAGTTGAATGAGAGTTGTGCTTGGCAATTCAGGACAACTCTTCATTTTGTGCATGTCTTAGGGAACCTGTCCATTTGCAGGCTGTTTTCTGTTGGCTTGGAAATTTAAAATTATAACTAACCAGACTCCTTTCATAAGAATATTATAGACAACAATTTGATGAATCAGGTCTTTGGGCATTTAAATTTACATTTTTGATCTTTTTTAATTTTGAGATAACTTTGCATTGGACGAGTGTATTAAGTTGGAATCATAGCTAGCAGATCCACCCTTTCTATTCCTCAAACCTGCATCCAATTCTCTAGAAGGTGAGGACCCTTAGATTCGTATTAGAGTTGCCTATGAAATAAACACCAAATGGAACTCCAAGAATGAGATCAGTTCCCATAACAAAAAGAAATCTTACAAACAGAAATGCCAATTTGGAAGGCATTATCCATCTATGGAGAGCACCTAACTTTATATATCCACTGGCATTGACCATGGTTGAAGCCAATTTCAGGGTAAGTGGAATCATAATACTAGTTCCCTAGCATTTTTAGCTCATCAGACTGCATCAAAGCTTCTAAAACCATACAATAGTAAGGATGGGCATACAAACTGCACAAGAAAATACAAATGTTCCATCCAAGAATAGAATCAAGAGAAGTTTTCAGAATTTTATGCTAAAATCCAGAAAAGAGGGACTCTGAGCTTTCCTTGTTGCCTTAGAATTTTACAAGAAAAGTTGGTTAAGGTGGGATTTGTTGTCTAGGAATAATAGTGAACGTTAAAATTTATTTGGCTGTGCTATGGGTGTTTCAAATAATGCCATATGTTTGCCAACAAACTCTGTGACACTACCATTGGCTGTTGACCTTCAATTTATTTCTTGACATTCAAGTTCAAAGAAATTCAAAAGCCTTCCCTTCTGCTCTAAAGCACTGCCATGTGATCATGTTCTTAATTCTTAAATAAAATTAAAGCATAATCAGAATCCATATTATCAAGCTGGAACAGGGGGCAATGCTAACATTGTAGGAGAGGAGGCCACAATCATTACAACCTTCAGTCTCATTCCTCTAGGCTTGCTTAGGATTGAAAAGATTTTGGTAAATCGAGTTCCTCATGCTTACAATTGTTATTGATGCAGCACTATTACACACACAAAAATAAAAGATGGGAGATATTAAAATGAATTGAATCCTGTGTTCTACGGCACTTTGGGGACAGGGACAGCACTCTGGGAGGCCATTTTTGGGGGACAGCACTCTGGGAGACCCATTCTTTTGGTGAGAGCAGGGGACAGTGATATAAAAATTATATACACATATATAGCAATTCAAACTTTACAAGTTTAGATGTACATGACATCTAGACTCAAGTTTAGACAACCACACAAAGCATCAATTCGAGATTCAATGTTCATTGATTCAAGTACAGCAACAATAAAAAATTATAAGTTCATTACGACAAAAGGCCCCAAGGCTACAAAATGACAAAATGCCCAACAATGGGCATAGCAGTAGATTATAGATGTAAAAATATACTTTTGTCAACAACTAGACCTCCTAAAGCTGCACCTCATCTGGTGCTATCAATATCAAAGCCAGCCTGTGACTTTGAGTCACTCTCAGTCCTTCCTCTTCTTTCCTTCCTCTTTACAGATACAAGTGCAAAATGCAAATTGATTGCGGTAATTGTGAGTAGCAAATGGGTGGGTACTCAGGGGTAGGTTAGTTATAGAGAGGATTTAGGATTTGATAAGGGGCAGGGGTGGGTGGGGGGCTTGTAAGCCGCCACACCCCTCTTTTTTTATTTAAACTGTTTTTTAAGGTAGAAAAAAGAGACATGGGACCCCATCGGGAGGCATTTCTTGGGGACAGGGGATGGCCACGGGATATCCCCTGCCAACAGGGGATGAGGACACAGACTTTGGGGGGACGCATCCCCTTGTAACCCTGCTTGAATCCCCATCCATAGGATATGCTACATGTAAGTTGAGAACTTGTAATTGTAAAATCATCAGATTATACAAAGTACATTTTTCCTACCCAATTTTTTAAACTTCTTTTTTCCAATGAATAAGTGTCCATTTATATTAATTTATAAAAATAGTATTCATTAATTGACAAAAAAAAAGCGAGTGGAATGTCCTCACACCCTGAATAGTCTAAGCAAGGCCAAGCCTTAAACAAAACAAATAAAGCGGTCAAACCGCTTGCAGCAAGAGCTATTTCAGTGGAAGGAGGTGGCGGGTCTTTATCAGAGGGATTCCCCCATCCATCCAAGAGGTCCTGGCCATTGGGAATTGGCTTCCACCCCATGATGGCACCTTCTTCATCCTTTTCTTTTTCTTCGGGATCATTATGAACAGGAGAAATGGCAAGATTCAGACAAGGGAATTTACCACTAGAAAGCCACCCAGAAACTCCCATGTCACAAGGTTGAGAAGAAAAGTTTAAATATGCAATCAAGCACAAAAGTTGTTTTTGGATATAATTCTGTAATTAAGAGCAGAAGAAAAAGACATTAATGAGCAGAATCTCAGAAGGGATATGCCATGACGTAAGTCAATAAACCAACTTTGATCAATTGTCCTTGTCTTCACCAATTAGAAAATCCCCAAAGAGCAATTAGGCTTTGACGCAGATCCAAATTGTCACAAAAGCAAGCAAATTAAATACAATCCCAAAAATTTCTCAGATTTCAAAGCACCGATCGGTTATAGAGATAATACCTGGCTAATCTATGTCCCCACTTGCTATTCTCGTTCACTGGAATAAGCATCAGTACTATGAGTGACCCCAAAACACTGAAAAAACATTGAAAAAATCAGTGTTGAATTCAGACACCTAAATACTAATTACACCAAAAATCTGGGAAACAAGAAAAAAATTATAGAGAAAAAAAAAAGGGAACCAACTTCCATATCAAAAATTCTGAAAAAGCACACCAACTACAAACGAAAAAAAAGAACCAACTTCCATCTCAAAACTCTGAGAGAGTAGACCCAACTACAAACTTTGAAAACAAAAAGAAAACACTTACAATTGCTTCCAGTGAAAATCAGGGCGGCCAGAAATTAATTTAAATAAGATTAAAAAATAGAAAACATAATTTAAATAAACCTCCAAATCAAATCAATGGGAAATTGTATCCTATTGGGATGGAATGAAAAAAAATGAAAACTTACAGGAGTGTCCATGAGCAGGGGAGGAACACAAGTGCAAGAAGAACAAGTATTACATTGAAATGTATTGCGCCCAACCATAAAATCATTGCCAGTGCAGAATGAAACCCAGATTTATATTGATTTGAACCAACAATAACTGTTGGTTGGGGCTTCTCCATCTTTTGCTCATCTGCCATGTCTTCCTGTTTTGGATTCAAATCACTGCAATGTATGGATTTTAAAGGCTTGTGAAACGTGGATGTGGTGCAACCATGCGTTTTAACGCCGATAACTTGTATTTTCAAGTGTCGAATAAGTGTGATGTTCTTATTATTACCGCCATACTCATTATAATAAACCCCGGCTGGGCCAGGATTGACGGACCGTCACGTGACGGTAAACCAGTAATTTGTTGTCCATCCTCGTATATGACGGCCAAAGCCTTCCTATCAGACTGCAGCGACGAGTCACAAATGTCGTTTTATAGGATGTGGTCGTACATCCTGTCAGTTGACGCCATTTTCTGTCCATTTATAAATTGCGTCATAAACGTAATCATTCTGTGCTCGGCTGTTTTTAATAGAGTTGCTTCGATTTGACCTAACTGGGTAGGTGCATGTGGTAGTTTCCAGAGGGAACTGCAAGTTTCGAGGCTTGGCATTTAAATGGCTAACAATTGACCCAAAAAAACAGGTCAACAGAATTAGTAATACGTAGTATCATAGTTGAAAAACTCGGACTCTGACAAAAATTCGGAACTAGCCAAAAACTTAGGGAAAAATTTGGCAAACATAATTTTTTTTAAAATATTCTTAAAAAACACACATTTCTGAAATTGTAGAATGCATCGTTGATTTCCTTCATATATAAATCAAAATTAAGAGTTTAATACATATCATAGACAAAAAAAAGAGTTCAACTTCAAATACATATGAAATTCCGGTTTGATAATACATATCATAGACCAAAAAAAGAGTTCCATCATCACGAGAAAATCTAAATCATAAATTTTTTCTACGACTAAAGCTCAAAAGAGTTTTGTTTCTCTGTGTGGGTGGTGCGAAAGTGGCTGGTATAGCTAGGGTATGCTCAACAGGGTCTTCATCTATAGGATCAAACGGTACATGTGAGGAACCCGCCCCTGATGGCACATCAATATCATCTGACTCTGTCTCTAAATCCTCATATGCTGCGACATTTGCTTGCCATTCAGCTGTATCCCTCTCCATAGCAGCTATATCATCATCATCAAGTGATGGATCAACATCAACATCCTCAGCAATCCAATCTGAATATGGATCAATGTCGTCAAGGTCCAATCCCTGATATGATTCTTGGCCTTCTACCTTCTTCTCATGCCACCAAAGGTTGTATAGCACATAGACAAGGTCATTCAAGCTCTTTTGAGTCAACCTGTTGCGCTTCTTTGTGTGAATGGCCTCAAAAACACTCCAGTTGCACTCACAACTAGATGCACTACAAGGCTGGGATAAAATCTGGATGGCTATCTTTTGAAGATTAGGCGTTGAGGAACCATAATCATCCCACCATAAATCTGCAAGGATAACATTTATAACTTTGTAAGGATTTTAGTAAACTTAAAAATTAAAATAAATAGTAAATGAAAAATAAACATATGTATTTTACTTGGTTGCAGAGTGGATCTCCTACGAATGGCATCTCTTAAAGAAAAAAAAGGCCCATCCGCATTCTTATAGGCATGTAACTCATCGAGTATGATGTCTCGAAGGTTATCATCAAGGACCAACCTCTCCATGCATGTGTTCAGGCCAAGCTTAACCTTTGCATCTGCTTTGAATGAAGAGGAGAAGAAAAATGCGGGGTTCAAATAGTAACCAACAGCATGAATATGTTGGTGGAGTTGTCGATTCCGCCTCCGATCAATAATGCGCCATATGGGTTCATATTTTGTTTTATTCGACTCATACAAATGTTGAATGGCCTCTTTGGCCTTATCCATGGCCTCATATAGATACCCCATGGGCTTTTGATCCCCATCCACCAATCATAGAACCCTAACCAACGGTTCTGACACCTAAATTAGAAAATTATAGTAATTGAAATTCAACAAATATAAATATAAATTTTTTACAAAATCAGCAAATTTTAACATTAGCAAATAAAAAAATAAATAAAAATTAGTGTTTGAAAACTTACCTTGATGATCTCCTCCATGGATTTTTTCATGTCAATATCATAAACTATCTTCTCAACCCTCTCTGCTTCCGACTTCCTATGATAAGGACTCTCCAACCACCTTTCGACCACAAATATGCCCCTAAGGTGGGGCAATAATGCTGCTATACTCTGCAAGGTAAGGAAATTAGTGGCAAAGCGTGTGACTCCTGATCGTGTGAGCCCCTTGCCACCAGTGTACTCTCTCATAAGATTTAGGACCCATGTGTGGTTGTAGATGTATTTTGTGATATTTCTTGCCTCTTCAACCACATTCTTCACCCAGCTTAATTTTCCAATGTCCTCAAGAAGAAGGTCAATACAATGGGCAGCACAAGGGCTCCATAAAATGGTTGGATGCCTCGCCTCTAGAAGTCTATCGGCTGCCACATATGCAATTACATTGTCAGTCACTATTTGGACGACATTTTCCACTCCCACCTCCATCACCACCTCATCCAACATGTTGCACAAGGTTTATGCATTTTTTATTTGATTGGAGGTATCAACTAACTTTAAAAAGACTAGCTGCCCCACTGAAGCCACTAAAAAATTGATGAGAGTCTTGTTCCTGGCATCTGTCCATCCATCAGATAAAATAGTGCAGCGTTTTTTTTCCCAAATTTTCCTCTAATCTTGTACTAGTAGATGTGTGTGTTCAACCTCCTCCTGCAACAATAGGCCACTCAACTCATGATGACTTAAGGCATTGAACCCCTTACCTGCCACAGTCAATGCAGTGACCAAGTGCTCCCAATAAGGACTCGAAGTGACATAGAAGGGAATATTGTTGTAGTACCAAAATCGTGCACATGCCAACTTCACCTCACGATGCACCTCTCTATTCCATGTATTTGTAAGACCGTCTAATGAAGGTTGCGCACCAGGGGTGTTCTAAGGAACAAAAAAGCTATCAAGCCCTTTGCCTGATCGTCGTATTCGTGGCCCAATGGAAGGCGTAGAAGAGGCCTCTACAGTTACACTTCTATAATCTGACCTTGTAGAACTCAAATCTCAGTTTGGGGCTGCCATTGCCTCTACTGCTCTCTTTTTAGCTTCTTTCTTTCGTTCATAATCCATAAGGAGGACGTGTGCCTCCCTCTGAACCTCCACAGGGCTTTGTCACATATCTCAACATCATTGCAAGGGACCTGTGCAAGGTGGTATTTAAGTCGATTAATGCCTCCGGACATATGTTTAATGCAATGGTTACAAATGACATTTCCTCGCTTTGGACCTGGTGTCCCATGTTTCCAGCAAGGGTCCTTAGGTTTGCCACCGATTCTTCTACCTCCAGTTCCACTTGTAGAAGCCATAAGTTATAACCTGTTACGGGTTACCTATTAAAAAAGAGAGAACAAAAAAAAGTTAAATTAAAAATTTAAATTAGACAATTATACAGTTGACTGTTGTATCGCTGTATTTCGACATTTTTGCTATAAAAAAACAATCGAAATTATAAAAAGACTGTATCATATGAAAGGAGAGATTTTGGACTATATTATTTATAAAATATGTGTATTATTTATAAAATTTTGACAGCAATTTCCTATATATTATTAAATGATTGGTCACTGTATTATAAAAAAATCAAAATTTTAAAATGACTGTATCATATGAAAGGTTTTTGGACGAATTGTCAAAATTTATATAGGATTATGATGATTTTAATTTTTGTTTTGACAGTTCGTTCAAAAACTCTCCTTTCATATGATACAATAATAAAAAATTGAAATTTTAAAAAGACATTATCATATGAAAGGAGAGATTTTGGACGAACTGTCCAAATTTATAATATGAAATTTATATCATAAAAAATTGAAATTTTAAAAAGACTGTATCATATGAAAGGAGAGATTTTGGACGAACTGTCAAAATTTATATAAATTTTGTCAAAATTTATATGATATAAATTTATATAAATTTTGACAGTTCGTCCAAAATCTCTCCTTTCATATGATACAGTGTTTTTAAAATTTATAAATTTAATATTTCTAAATCCTAATCGATCATAAAACATTTTGATTTAACAGTTCGTCACTTCATCCAAAATCTCTCCTTTCATATTATATAGTCTTTTCAAAATTTCGATATTTAAAGTTAAACAGTTCGTCCAAAATCTTACATTTAAGGCTTTAACAATCACACGCCTGTGAATCGCGCCACCGGGAGGGAGAGGGTTTTGCGCCATCGGGAGGGAGAGGGTTTCGCGAGTTAAAAGTTAAAACAATGAATGACTTTACACTTAGGTTTTCCGGTTTTGTCTTGTTAAGTTTTTAACTTTTAACATTTTTTAATGTGCCGATTTTTTGCAGGTTTTACTCACGATTTAGGGTGATTTTTTACTGTGTAACTCACCGCGAGTTTTTCAAAAACTCGGGCCAAGTTTTTCAGAGGAAAACTCGCCGTCAGTTTTGCCTCGCGATTACTCGCGGGTCCAGTGAGTTTTTCGCAAGTTTTTCATCACTGGGTACTACTGTAATGGTGAAAATTCCACTCCTTGTATTTTGTTGTGGGTTGTGGACTCACTTTGAACTATTGATTCTATATGCAATGATAAATGTACAAATGGTGTCTTTTTCTTTTAGTTATATTTACCATCACTTTTAGGCATTAATTTTAATTTTTAGTTTTATCCATTCCTCCTCTAGGGTTAAATCTTTGATTTGTGCAAGTGATCTAGGTTGGTTGTGATTTGTAAAAATGAACCTGAACTTTTAGATTTCAAATTCAAATTCAGATCCAACCTAATCCTTCTAACTAGTCATTGTGTGCCAACTTTAGAATTGCATTTAAGGGCTAACCTTAGTTCATTTTCACACACCTAGAATTCATAAGAGAATCACATAGCTATAATCATTTGAGCATTGAATCAAGGCACTTGTTAATGCATTACATGCTTCCATCAACATCTAGGGCACTCTTTGCATGCTTGTCTGTTATTTTCGATCATTTTCAAAGGTCATTGGCTTGGTATCCTTAGGGGTTTGCCCAAAAGGAGACATATTTCCAACCATTAGCAAAATCCCAACCACACAATCAAGTTTTTATGTAAGTACATATACAGACACTCAAGATAAGCTAAAGGCTAACAACAAGTACATGAATGATCCCACAATTTTGGAAGTGAAACACAGTGATAGACAATGGATTTACAATTTCCAAGGCATTCATCTCATTATTCTTGATTTTCCTATATACTAATGAACCACTTAGAACCATCTATAATAGAATATCTACATCAATTTCTAGGTAAGTACCTTGTTTATTTATTTCATTGTTCTAAGCATTTATTTGAACACATATATTAATTATCCACTCCATTTGGGGTATTTTTTATTATTGCTTTAATATTTTACTATGGAATAAAATGAAAAGTGATTTTTTCTTTTTCATTTTGGTGAACTCAAAATGCTCTTACAACCCCTTAGGGTTTATCTTGTTATTGCTAATAATTTGATCTAAGTCTAATTATATTTTTGAGATCGGCATTCATAGATACCCTAAATCTATTGTTGATTATAGAATTTTAAGGTTGTTTATGCCAAGAACTAGTCAAAGCCCTAATTTACCTTTGCAAATAAGTGCTTGCCTAAATCCTTGTATGGCTTCTTAATTTGTTGATCAAGAAATCCAATCATGGCTAATCATAATGTGCAATCTTATTTTGATCATGATACACAGGTGGATAAGCAAGATCTCTCTCTCATTGGACAATTACATTTTTAAGAGCTTGCTAATGCTACCTCTCCTACACAATTAGCTACATCTTTGCATAGTTGTTGATTGGAGTGTCTTTTGGAACTAATATACTTCACAACATTAGTTCTATTATGGCTTCTTTTGCTACTTTACATGGTGCATTCTCTCCTCTCCCCACCCAATCATCCTCTTTCACAAATCCTTCCTCCTCTCAACTTGTAATAGCTCTCCCTGTGGTGTCTACCTCTCCTCTTCCCACTTCTAGTGTGACCCATTCCTATCTCTAGTATCATCATTGCCTCTCCTTAGTGTATTACTTACCTCCCATCCTACTAGCTCCATTCATTCTTATGTGCCTACTAGTGGCATTCCCATGTGCTCTACAACTAGTGTTATTCATTCATCTCAAGTCAGTGTTATTCTCTCTTTGTCTTATAGTGTGGCCTCTCCTCCCTCTAGTGTTATGTCTTTACCTCTTATCCCTCATCCTCTTTATACTATTCCCTTTGTTTCTCATGCTACTCCTACCAACCTTGTCCCCACCTCCACCCTTGATGCATTATTGTTGAAGCTAGATAGAGTTGAAAAGAAGGTTGATTATGTGCCTACTAGACAAGATGACATTACTTATTCTCCAACACACCACACACCTCTTGCATTTGAAATTGTGACATATCCACTACCTATTGGTTTTGTGGCACCTTTCTTTGAATTTTCCCATGGTAAAGGTGGTCCTAATACTCATTTCCAAGCCTTTAATGCATCATGCTTAGACTATTCTTATAATGACAAGATCTTGGCTAAGTTATTCCCTTGCACTCTTAGAGACTATGTTATTCAATGGTTATATTCATTGGATAATGGCTCTATCTATTCTTTGGATTAGTTAGCTGTTGCAAATATGTGCCTAACCGGTGTTGTCATTGATGTCAACATATATGTGTTGTCATTGGTGTCAACTGTGCTCTTGTCCTGCTTGTAATAAGTTAAGTGTTGAAGAAAATAAGTATTCATGATACAACAGAACAGTCTAGTAGATTGCTCTACATTTCATGTAGAATGAATATCCTTGTCTACGGATTGGAATTTATTTAGATGCATGTTTGGAGATGCTATGTTCCAAGTTTAAGCCCCCAGTATGAAGATTTAAGTGAGTTATGTTCACCAAAGTGAAAATTGCTTTTTATGTATATTTGGTGATGACAGGGAGAATATATTATGCTCTGTATTCCTCTGCATTTAAGTATTTAAGTCTGCGGTTCTGGAATCAAGTTTGTAATGATGATAAGTGCCTTCAACTCCAATGGTTCATGATTTGATGGTTCGCAAGTGATCTTTTCCTTATGACAATAGCTGATAGTGTTGTTTATGTGCTCTGGTTTGAAGAATCTTCTTGACAAAGTGGTTATAGATTGTGCGGTTGTTCCTGGTGATTACAATGTGCTTGTGGATGTCTCATGATCGTGTGTCTACCTTTGAACTGGTCTGCAAAGAGAATTATGGATTGTAGATAAAGATTGTTCTTAAAAGACTTAGTGATAACACCAATCTTGGCCGACCTAGTTGTTTTCACTACTTGTGGAGATGCATTGAAGATTGTGGAAGCGTGTTGTGGCATGGAAGATTGCATTTGAATCTCAGTTAAGGCATAACATGATCTACATACATCTTTCCTTTAGCTAATCTTGTTTAGGTCCAGACCTATTTCTATGTATATTTGTATTGCCAACCTTGGAGATTGTTCCAATGGTTGATGAATGTAATGCCGACCTTGATGTACATTCCAAGGTTGATGAATTGTATAAAAGAATGTAATGTAGTTGTGAAAAAGATGTCCTTGTGTGAAAATGAAAAGATAAGTGCGAAGGTGTAAGAAGAGCAGAGCAGAGGTGTTATATTGTGCTTCAATGGAACTAAACCTAGGCATGAAGTAGATGCTATCAAATCAGTTCACCAATCCTTGGCAATGAGTTGATCTTGGCAGTGAGCCCTAAGGTAGTGAGCCTTTGATTTTTGGTATTGCTATAACTTATTTATTTTTGTGGGCTAACACCCACCGTGGTTTTTTCCTTATAGAGTTTTCCACGTAAAAATTCTAGTGCCCCATGTGTTATTGTGTTGAGCATCTTATTTCATGCTTTCATGATTAATCTTAATAACATCGATTAAGAATTTGATGTGTTGATATTCATAAGTGGTTAAAGTTTTGTGACAATTGATTCACCCCCTCTCAGTTGTCCTTTGCATTTCAACAATTGGTATCAGAGCGAGGTTCCTCGAAAGAAAGCCTAACCACTTGAGGAAGATCCAAGATGTCTTATAGGAAGGAAGCTTTGCAGTTTGATGGAACGAATTACGCTCTCTGGAAGGTACGAATGAAAAGCCACCTCCTTTGTCTTGGTTATAAAGTGTGGAAAGTGACAGAGACAAAGTATACCTTGCCTCAGAATGGTTTGCAAATTGAAGATGAAATCAAAGAATATGAGTTAAACATAAAAGCTAGAGATGCTCTATTGAGTGCCTTGTCTAACACTGAGTTGATTAAGGTCATGGATCTGGAATCTACTCATGAAGTCTAGGAAAAGCTGGAAAAACTATATGAAGGAGATGATTCTATAAAGAGTGCCAAATTGCAGGGCCTAAAAGCAAAATATGAGGGTTTAAAAATGAACGAAGATGAAAACATAATGGCCTTCATGCAAAAGGTTGATGAAATTGTCAATGGAATAAAAGGTATGGGAGAAACTATTGATGAGAAGGAAGTTGTGATGAAAATTCTTAGGTCACTACCTAAGTCTTATAGTCACAAGGTAGCTGCAATTGAAGAAGAAATGACAGTGCAAGATGTCACTAAGGGTCAGTTACTTGGAAAGATTACAACCTTTGAGATGAGAGAGTTTGGTGATGCCCTGCCAAAAGTTGAAATTGCTTTCAAAGCCAATAATTCAGAGAAAATCTCTAGAGAAGAGAAGTACAAGGTAGAACCTGATGATGAGATTGATGAAATTGAAGCCAACTTTGTTGACATACTGCAAAGAGGTTCCGATAAGTTCAAAGGCGAATTACCTTTCAAATGTTTTACATGTGATAAGGTTGGTCACTATGCTTCTAGATGTCCTGAGAGAATTGAAAGAAATAGAAAAATATTTGAGAGTAGACCTAGGGTTCCAAAGAAATGCTACTATGTTAGAGATCTTGTTGATGAAGGTGTGACAAATGATGAATCTGTTGATGCTAGTACTAGTGCAAATGAATGTTTGTTTATTACAATTAAAGAAGAACCTGTGTCTACTAATCCTGCTAGTTGTGTGAAGGAAGAAAAATTAGTGGAAGAAAGTGCTTTGGCTATTCAGGTTGAAAAAGATAAGGATGAATTAATTATTGACAGTGGATGCTCTCATCACATGACCGATGACAAAAGTAAGTTTGTGAGTTTGGAAAAGTATGATGGAGGACTGGTTAGGTTTGGAGATAATGTAGCTCGTAAGATTTGTGGAAAATGATCTATTTCTTTTGATGGAAAGCACAACATTGATAATGTCCTATATGTGAAGGGTTTGAAGCATAATCTTTTGAGTGTTGGTCATATGTGTGACAAAGGTTATGATCTAAGATTCAAAGACAATGGATGCAAGATCATGGAAAGCTCCAGAACAATGATTACTACCGGTAAGAAGACCAGAGTTAACATTTACCAATTAAGAGGAACTAATGATTATTGTTTATTGGCTCAGACAAATGAGAGTTAGTTGTGGCATAGAAGGATGTGTCATATCAATTTTGACAATTTGGTGAAGATAAGTTCTGCACAGGCTATAAGAGATCTGCCTAAACTTGTGAAGCTAGCCAACACCATTTGCAAGGAGTGTCAATTTGGGAAACAAACAAAAACAAGTTTCGAAAGAAAAGAACAATTCTCTGCTGGATTGCTGGAGTTGGTACATACAGATTTGTGTGGTCCCACAAAAAATAAGAAGTCTACAAGGTGACAGGTATTTTATGTTGCTGATTGATGACTATTCTAGAATGACTTGGGTCACTTTTCTAAAAGAAAAATTTGAAGCCCTAGACAAGTTCAAAGATTTCAAGGCAATGGTTGAAAATGAGTTGGAGGTGAGGATCAAATGCTTAAGGTCTGATAAAGGAGGTGAGTTCATAATCAAATGAATTCAATATTTTCTGTGAAGAACAAGGGATAAAAAGATAGTTGTCTGCACCTAGGACTCCTCAGCAGAATGGAGTTGTTGAAAGAAAGAACAAGACAGTTCAAGAGGCTACCAGGACTATGCTAAAGGAAGTTGACCTACTGGAAGTTTATTGGAGAGAAGCCATACATACTGATGTGTACATCCTAAACAGAGTTCAAGTCAAAGGTAACAACTCTAAAATTTCTTTTGAATTGTGGTATGGAAGAGTTCCTACAGTGAAGTATTTCAAAGTTTTTGGTAGCAAATGTTATATCAGAAGAGATGAAGAACTAGGCAAGTTTGATGCTAGATGTGATGAAAAAAAAATTCTTGGTTACTCTACCAAGAGTAAGGCCTATTGGTGCTACAATAAGAGACTAAAAAGATTGTTGAGAGTGCTAATGTGAAGGTGGATGAAGGCAAGGAAAGAATATCATATATGAGTTGCTATGAATCAAATGAACCTGTGACTATAGTAAATGAAGAAAAAAGTTGAACAAAAAGATAGTCAGGATGAAGAAGAGGCTCCAGAAAGTGTTGTTAAGACTCCGAGGTATGTAAGGATTAATCATTCTGAAGATCATATTATAGGTGACAAAAACAAAGGTGTGTTGAAAAGGAAAAGAGCTGCAGAAGAACAAGTGAATTACTGTTTGCTTTCAAAAGTTGAACCAAAAACTGTGAATGAAGCTTGGTGTATAATGAAAATTTTGGATAAATGAACAAGATAAAACAATGAAATGCATTACCTAATCCAAATCTTCAATACCTCGAATAGATGCAATGATAGATGCATGATAGGTTGAGTGATTTGATTTGATATGTTTGTTGCTCAATTTGGCAGCATAACAATAAGATGAAGATGATAGATGGAAAGATGGTGGATGATAGATTGAGGAGAGAATTCGGCAGGATAAGGATACATGAAAGGTGGATTTTCAATTCGACAGCATAAGGATACTCAAACTCAATGCATCTTAGAAAATTTGGCAGAATAAGGCTACTTGAAGACCAATGCATGAAAATGGCTTATGAGGGGGTTGATTTATAGGCAAGGACTAGTTCAAATGGATGGCTAAGATTGAAAAGCTAAATGAAGGATATGGATGGCTAGGATTGATTGGTTATTCCCACTCTTCGAGGGAGAATTATAGTCATGTGACAAGTGTAAGGAGAATAAAGCTCATGTGTGACCGTGTACACAAAAACATTTATTTAATAAGTTTGTGTGTGATTGTGTACACAAAAAAGATATTAAATGAAAGATGTATTACCACACATGATTAAAATGAGAAGTGGACAAGTGTTGGAATGTGATGAGAGGTGAGGATAAATTAGTTGGAAAATTAATTAAATAAATAAGATTTATTTAATTAACTGGATAGTGGGATTATGAATGGGAAATTAATTAAATAAATAAAATTTATTTAATTAATTGGCTAAGTGGGATAAGGATAGGATTATGAATGAGAAACTAAATAAATAAATAAAATTTATTTAATTAATTGGTTTAATGGGATTTTAATTAAATAAATAAAATTTATTTAATTAATTGGCTAATGGATAACTGGAATTAAGAGTGGGATTAAAACAAAATGTTACATGATGTCTACATAATGTATTTGACTAAGTGTTGCAAGACATGGACAAATTTGGAAACAAATTTATGTGTCTACATTTTGCCCCTCTTTGAGATGATGTTCGAGAAGATAAGATTTGTGTCGAGTAACATCATTTCAAAGAAGCTACGGTATGGATAGAGGAAAATGATAGGATGATGGAAAGATAGGATGAGGATGCCCCTTTTGCCCCTCTTTGAGATGATGTTCAAGATGATAAGCTTTATGTCGAGTAACATCATTTCAAAGAAGCTAAGGTATGGATAGAGGAAAAGGATAGGATGATGGAAAGATAGGATGATGATGCCCTCTCGAGAGGATAGGCGGGTTGGAAAAACACGGGTAGGCTCTCGAAGTGAAAGGGATCGGTTAAGGAAGATAATTAAGGGAATGGATAGAAGAAATGAATGATGCATTATGCTACAATGAAAGTGAGCAACCATAATGTTTGATATAGCACTAGACGTTATGCACCAAGGTATAAGGACCAAGGTGACGATGTGTCTCGTGCCCCAGCATAATACAACCTTGTCTAACGTATGAAGAAGAAATCTTAGAGCATTAAAGTCCTAGTGCACAATAGGTATGATATGACTTTAGATGCAAAGATTAATGCAAAAAGCTATTCCAACATACACAAGATATGAATATTAGCTAGAAAGATATCAATTTGATACAAATGCAAGATAAAAAGATAACACACACAAGCAAGCAAGCATGCTCAAATGATACAAAAACAAACAAGGTATTGCCCCTGTCAAGCTGTAAACCAATGATTAATTGATTGATGATAATAATAGTGATAATGATAGTGTTGTCATGGCGGGGAACAATATATCCCTAGATCAACACAAGGATGGTTGATTAATTGATTAGGTTTACAACAAGATTAGGATCAAGACCATTGATTGCGATTGGATAATTTGACAAGATTGATTGACTTGATTGGTATGGATTAAGGATGACTAGCATTTGGATCATTGCTTGGATTGATTGTTGGAGATTTTAATTGATTGGATTAAAGAATTGATGGGATGATGTGATTGATTTGATTGATTGATTGGATTGATTTAATGATGGAGTGATTTGATGAATGTGATTGATTGGAAGATTTGATTTAAAGAAATGATTGATGAAGTGATGGTTGATTGGATTGTAGGTGTTTATATTGATGATGTGGGAAATAGATGTTAGAAGAAATATGAGATGGATGAAGATGAAGGATGGTGAAGATTGGATGAAGGATGGAATATGGAAAGGTCTATTGCCTGTGCATGAATCTAGGTACTTCCTTCGTATCGCAGATTGCCTACATACCCTGTATCCACGGGATCAAGGCACTTAACGATAGAGATGAGATGTAGTTCTGATTGTCTTATTGATGGTGATGATGAAAGTGGATGGATTGACCAAGTTATGGATTGATTGGGATTGATTGGATGTTTGATGATAGATGATGTTATTGATGAGATGATATGGATTGGATTGATGTGATTTTGATTGATAGATTGGCTTGATTTCATGATTTGATTGGATTTGTTTTGATGGATTTGATGTGATGGATTGTTTGATGATGATTGATCTTATTGCTTTGATTGATTTGATTGATTTGATTGATGTGATTGTTGTGATTGTTGTGATTGATGTGATTTGTTTTGATGGATTGATTTTATTGCTTGGATATTTGATTTTTTTATATTTTTGAAAATATTTTGATTTTTTTTTGGATTTTTGAAAATATTTGATTTTTTAGATATTTGAAATGTTTTTTTTTTTTGCATATTTGATTTTTTTTTATTTTTTTGGATTTTTTGAAATATTTTTTGAATGTCAAAGGATTTACAATTTGGGAATAGCCTTTGTGCTAGATACCAATGACAAGGGGAAACCAAGTCTAGATGCAAGGATGAATGTAGGATGGGTGGATAAAAGGATGAGTGATAGGATGTAAGATGGAAGACTCATGATAGATGGATGGGATGGATAGATAGGCCATGGAATGGAAAGCTCATGATAAATGGGTGGATAAGAGGATAGGTTATAGTGGAATGAAATGTATGCCTCATAAGGGAGCTAGGATGTGATCTCCAAAGACTATGTCGCATAGGAATAACATGCCCCATTCTAGGTATAATACTTAGGATTTTACATGACAAAAACTTATGACGAAAGGATGACATGATGGATTGGTTGGAAAGAATGAGGTATATCAAGAGATATCCAAAACATGTTTCAACATTTTGCCCCCATATCTTTATCAAGATCAAAAGGAGGAAAGGAGGATGAATAGACTCAATAGGATAGGTATATTGGTGTAATGGCTAAGGATGGTAGGACAGGATATGGAAATGGTAGGTTGGAAATGATAAGATGGATGAGACAATGTGCCCCCAAGTGTAAGTGACATAGAAGATCAACCTACACATGATGCCTGTTTGTCAATTTTCATTATGGTACTTATCCAAGGTGCCTGTTCACCAGGTTTTCATCATGGTACTTATCTAAGGTGCCTATTTACCAGGTTTTCACCATTGGACAAAGGGATTTCTCTTTACTTTTTTTTTTCTTATTTTTTGTGGGATAGCATGACAATTACACATGGCGCTTGCGAGTAGGTTTTCACCATGGTAATGGATAGGAGGGACTCAAGTGTTTAGTTCTATGAAGGTTGATAGTTGTAGACATGTAAATTTGTCCATCACCTAGTCGACACGACCTTGTAATGTTTTGCCCTAGGTCCTATGTCTTCCCACTCATAATTCCAACTTAATCACATTCCTAATTAACTAAATAAACACACTTTATTTAATTAATTCCCTAATCACATGTCTCACATAATTCAAATTAAATATTTGAATTAATCCCTCACCTTTTGTCTCATTCAAACAAGTGTCACATGCTACATCCTCCACTTAATCCCTTCACATGTCAAACTAATTTAAATAATCTTTTATTTAAAATAGATTCCTTTCATTCTCTTTCACACACTTGTCACATGACTACGATTTCTTGAGGTGCAAGGAAACCCTAATCAACCCTAATCGATCTCAACTGTTCGTATCATTCAAAATAACTCTCAATCACAACCATCCATTCAAATTTGCCTTTTCTATAAAGGTAGCCTCTCTTGAGCCATTTGTAACGAATCTTCTTCTAGTATCCTCATGTTGTCGAATTTTCCTCTCAATCATCCATCATCTATCTATCATCTATCCCTCTTGCATCATTCAATCTTCCATTTATCAATCATCTATCTTATCGTTATGCTGCAGAATCAAGCAATCAACATTAATCTATTTGGGTAAAGCTAGAGTGCTTTGGGTGCGGCACTCTCCACCCTATCGATAGATTGTGGGTCAATGTGAAGGTTTGCATTTGTTTAGTTTGCATTTGTTATCATTTACCTCATATTGATTTTCCATGATCTCAATAGTGTCCCACTAGAGTGTGATGTCATCGCATGGACCATGTCAAATGCTCATAGATGTTGGTAGGGGTTGCATGGAAGGATTAGGTAAATAGTGGATTATGATGTGGATTATGAAAGATCACATAGTGGATTAGGATGTGGATTATGTAGGGAAGATAGATAAAAGGATGGGTGAAAGGTTTATGCAAAAGCATGGACCATAGGGAAGTGATTGGAGAGATATGTAGGATAGTGGAAGAAGGATGAGGAGATGGATGGATATGAGAATGGAATCATGACCAACGGTTGCACACACCGTGATAAACATTAAAGCTTTTGATGGGAAGGAGGTGTAGGAAGCAATGGGGATGTTTGCTTGGGAGATGGGTGACTTAGTGATTTAGGTACCCACATAGACTTAGTATTTTTATGATTTTTGTTTTGCTTGTGGGATTTTTGGAATTTTTGAATGGAATGGGATTTTTGGATGGAAGGAGATGGTTGGGATTTTTGAAAAGAGGATTGCTCATTTGATTTGCTTTCTCTTTGCTTAGGGACCCAAATCATTTTAGTTTTGGCCTTTTCTTGTGGAGGTATGGACTTGGATGGATTTTTGAATGTATTTTGCTTCAATTCTTTGCATTGATCCCCTAAGGCATGAGGATTTTTAAGATTTTTGGTAGGACTTTTGGATTTATAGGTAGAGGCATCCAAATTTTTGCTTTGGAATCCCATGGGTTTGGTGGAATGAGTGGAAGCTTTATGTTTAAACAATGTATGCATTTGTTGGTCATAATTAGGAATATGAGGGTACTTATGGATAAATGAATGATTAGGCATTGGTAGAAGTGGTGGTAAAGTATATGGACGAATATTTGGAGTTGGAAGAAGTGGAGGTAAATTGGATGGTGGAAGGTGTATGGTCACATGCTTTTGACATTTGTAGGATGGTGGAGGTGGAATGGCCACATATGTCTTGGGTATGTGATAGGATGTGCGATGGAAAGTGGACTTAGGATGCATGGGGGAATTACCAACATCTTTAGATTGTTTACCTTGGGGTGTGTATCCAAGGCCATATGAGCGTGGAGGGACTTTGACATGGATTGGCTCCAAAATACCTTGTTCATAAAGGCCTGGGCCTTTACCTTGGTAGTTCATGTTTTGGAGGATGCGATGGACAATGGGACTTGGTGTAGTTTGAACACTATACTTGAATTTGTTATTGGATGGAGAAGGTGAGGTGGAGGACAAAGGTTGTTGTTGTCTGAAAGAGGAACACTCATGGATGAAGGCGGTAAGACCAAGTGGATATGATGGTGGACTTGAAATGGGGTTGGTAGTGGATGTGGAAGGATCATTAGGATCTTGATTATGTTTATTGTGCTCACTAAGATCCAATTTATTTGTTTTATAGTCTATGCTTGCTTGGGGGACAAGTGTCTCATCATGACAAGTGGACGTCTGCTTATTATGGATAGGTGGAGGAGAAGTTGCTTTGCCTTGAATGAAGGCCATGAAATGGGGTGAATGCTCAAGTAAGTCAACAAGACTTTCATTAGATAGAGCATGTAGGTTTTGGGAGTCTTGCTCATGAATGGTTTTGGGATTATGGATAGGATCAAGATTCTCATGGATAGGTTCTTCATTATGGATATCATCTTGATCATGGAAAAGGTACATGTTATGAATGGGGTGGATGGAAGTGCTTAGATCTTGAGTAGGATTAGGGCTTGATGTTTCCACATGCTTAAGATTATGTTCTTTACATACCTCTTGGTTTTCTTAAATGGAATTAGAAGGCTCTTGGATAGGCTTGACATGTTCTTGAGGGTTATTGACATGAGGGTATGATAGGTCTTGACTTGGGTTCATGATAGGAGGTTCATGAATAGGCTTGATAGATTGTAGGTCACATGATGGGCTTGAAGGGCTAGGCAAGTTATTGGAGGACTCTTGAAGAGGCTCAAGGATAGGTGGACTATGTGAAGGAGTTGTAGAATTGGACATGACATTTGGAAGTTTTTTGGTAGGCTCATGAATGGGTGTTTGACATAGAGATAGTTTATTCCTTACTAGTAGCCAATGGACCACATCCTTTGCAAGTCTATGGGTTGATGGACAATATAATGGATGGATAATGAGGGTTGATGGGGTTGTAGGCTTAGGATTAGGACTTGTTGGATGGATAATAGGATTAGATGGATTGGTTTTATCTAACACAATCTTACCACCATCTTCTAGGTTCTTGACCAATCTTTTAAATTATGTACAAGTGGATATGGCATGGCCCTTACACCTATGGTATGTACAATATTCATCATCGTTATACCAATGGGGTTTAAAGAGAGGTGGAGAATATGATCTTAGAGGTAATAGCTCAATCAAATTTGCATGGACCAACTTTTTTAAAAGTATCTCCATGGAATCTTTTAATGAAGGGTTAGTGGAACATGGGGATGAAGGTGATGGAGGTTGATGGACCAATGGACTAGGATTGGGATCACATGAAGGTGTTAGGATATGACTATTAGGCTCATGTGTTGGCATGTGATTGGATGGTGATGGTGAATTGTAGGATGCATTGGCTAGATTAGTATCTCCCTTGTCAAAGGATATTAGGTCTTGCATAGGATAACTTGGGCTTGCTTGATTTATGTACAAGGGGCCATTTGGACTTGGATATGCTTCTTGTTGCAAAGGTGGACTTAGGTCTACCAATAGTGCTTGTTGTGGTGTGAAGGGATATGTTGATGTGGTATAGGTTGATGTGGCATTGGCATGGAAAGATGTAGGATAGGTTGATGTGGCATTGACTTGATAGGTGGATGGATTAGGTTGATATGATGATGTAGGCGACACATGGGATTGAGGTGGAATTTGTTGAGGTTTGGATGGTGTTTGGATTTGTTTTTGTGATATGACTTGTTGTTGGTGGTAAATGCGTTGATATGATGGTTGGAGTTGTTGAATTGGTTAATGTTGTTGTGGTTGCATGTGTTGATATGATGATGATCGAGGGGTTGCATAGGATAATGTTTGTTGAGATATGGATTGATATGGATAAGGGTTGACATTGGAAGGGTTGTGATAGGGTGATGAAGGATTGATGTGACATGTGGATGGATGAGGTTGATATGATGTAGGTGACACATGGGATTGAGATGGAGGTTGTTGATAGTGAATGGATGGAGGATAATGTGCTTGTTGGGCTTGACAAGTGGCCATAATGTGTTGGGCTTGTGCTATGAGTTGTTGCATGTGAGGTGATTGGCTTGTTTGAAGTTGAAGTTGTTGAATCATGACTTGGACCCTTCGAATGGTTTGTTGGTCTAGATGTTTTGGTGCTTGGTGAAGTATGTGAATGAGTTCTTGTGCTAGGTCTTCAAATGTTGTCATGTTGTCACACAAGTGTTTAAGTCTTAAGACCATTTTGGCAAGTGCTTGATTAAAAGCTGGATGATGATGTGGATTGACTTGGGATAATGATTTGATGACTAGGATGAAGGTGATGAGGAATGATTATGATGAAAGTGATTGGGGTATGCTTAGGATATGATGTGGAATAACAAGATTTGATGGGGATGAAATTGAGTTGGATATGATGTATAGGATGACTTGTTTGTGTGTTTGGTGTTTATAGCTTGATCTGGCAATGTTCAAACAAATGATTATGCATATACACACATGAATCACTCACACAGGATACATAAGCAAATTTTTGAATTTAAAAATGAAGAATGTGATGATGATTAAGCAAGCACCCATGGAAGACACATCAACAAGCCCTATGACTAGTCAAGTGGGTATGGCCAATTAGGTCTCAAGCTAAGTTGCACAAGGTTGACTAGGATGCAATGAAAGCAAAATCCTACCACACAGCCAGGAGAAAGGGGCAACCCACCCTTCACCTTCACTTTCCAAAGGTATAAAGTTCTTTAGGGGTTAGCCAAGAGTGACAAGATTTCAACTCCCAAAGGAGGGTGTCTTTCGATTCAACCTCATTTGAGGTCGTCCCTTGGAGTGGTGTGTCTCCAAGCAGGCCTCCTAAGATAGGGTATACAAAAGCAAACCAAGTGAGCTGTCACTTAATTCACACTCGCACTTGTTAATTGACCCTTAGAAAAATGAAATGTGTGGAAGACAATTCAAGGACTTGTTCTTTTTAGATCCAAACCCAAATGTGTAGAAAAACACTTGTTCGTTTTAAGCTGATTTCAATGATGTGAAAGCAAACAATGTTCATTTTAAAGAGCTCAAAATCCAAATGTGTTTGCAAACAATGATTATGATGAAATGAAAGATGAAATGTGTGCACTTGATTATTTTCACTTTCCAAGTTGCTGTTGTGACTAATCCAAATGCTACTCCAGCTCCTTTGATTCACTTTTAAAAAAAAATGCTGAAATCTGATCAATTTTGCAAAAGATATGCTCGTTTGAAGTTTTCAATGAAAGAATGTTAAGATTGAAAAATAAACCCTGCAAAAAATTAGAAAATAATGTCATCCAATAGTAAAATAGATACGACCATGAAATCCCTTATGATTTTCTAATCAATATCAATTTTTTTTTCTCAAATTGGACTCCATATGCAAAAGTTATGTCATAAACTAGGGTTTGAAAAAAATATTTTTTGACAAAAAATCTATTTGTACCATAGATCTGAAAAATAATGATATAGAAAAATGGATTTAAATATTTCTAACCACCTGAAAAAATAGAATGTGATTTGGTTAGCTAGATTGGAAGATATGATTTTTTTTTCTAAAAATTGCGCGTCAAATTTTTTTTGAAAAATTAGAATTGCATGGTCAACTTCAAATCATCATAACTCCTTCAATATTGAGTCAAATATTTAATGTAACCACTTTTCGAAAAGGTCTCGAAGTCCTCTTTCCAATGAATCCAAGATCTCCTTTTTCCATTACCTGTGTAAAACAAAAAAAACCCTCTGCAACAAATATAGTCCTAAACAAAGAAAATCAACAATATAAAATATCTTCAACCTACAAATCAAAGTGCATGAACCTGCAAAAACTAATGATTAGATCCAATTGGGAATGTTCACCAAAATGTGATTCAAAATTTTGGATAAATGAAAATGATAAAACAATGAAATGCATTACCTAATCCAAATCTTTAATACCTCAGATAGATGTAATGATAGATGCATGATAGGTTGAGTGATTTGATTTGATATGTTGGTTGCTCAATTCGGCAGCATAACAATAAGATGAAGATGATAGATGGAAAGATGGTGGATGATAGATTGAGGAGAGAATTCGGTAGCATAAGGATACATGAAAGGTGGATTTTCAATTCGACAGCATAAGGGTACTCAAACTCAATGCATCTTAGAAAATTCGGCAGAATAAGGGTACTTGAAGACCAATGCATGAAAATGGCTTATGAGGGGGTTGATTTATAGGCAAGGGCTAATTCAAATGGATGGCTGAGATGGAAAGGCTAAATGAATGATATAGACGACTAGGATTGATTAGTTATTCCCACTCTTCAAGGGAGAATTGTAGTCATGTGACAAGTGTAAAAAGGAGAATAAAGCTCATGTGTGACTGTGAACACAAAAACATTTATTTAATAAGTTTATGTGTGATTGTGTACACAAAAAAGATATTAAATGAAAGATGTACTACCACACATGATTAAAATGAGAGGTGGACAAGTGTTGGAATGTGATGAGAGGTGAGGATAAATTAGTTGGAAAATTAATTAAATAAATAAGATTTATTTAATTAACTGGATAGTGGGATTATGAATGGGAAATTAATTAAATAAATAAATTGGATAAGTGGGATAAGGATGGGATTAATGGGATTATGAAGGGGAAATTAAAGAAATAAATAAAATTTATTTAATTAATTGGCTAATGGATAAGTGGAGTTAAGAGTGGGATTAAGACAAAATGTTACATGATGTCTAGATAATGTATTTGACTAGGTGTTGCAAGACCTGGACAAATTTGGGGACAAATTTCGGTGTTTACACTTGCAATGATGAATATTGGGTAAAAGACATGCAAGAAGAACTGATGCAGATAGAGAAGAATCAAACTTGGGAATTGGTTCCTAGACCTACTAATAAGAATGTCATTGGAACTAAATGGGTTTTCAAGAACAAGCTAAATGAAAATGGAGAATTTGTAAGAAACAAAGCAAGGCTTGTGTGCAAAGGATATTCTCAAATTGAAGGAATAGATTTTGAAGAGACTTTTGCTCCAGTGGCTAGGATTGAAGCAATTAGAATATTTCTGGCATTTGTAGCTCACAAAGATTTCAAAGTGTATCAGATGGATGTGAAGTCTATATTCTTGAATGGTGAGTTGGAAGAGGAAGTTTACATTGAGCAGCCTGAAGGGTTTCAACTACCAAACCAAGGTGATATGGTATGCATATTGAAGAAAGCCCTATATGGACTGAAACAATCCCCCAGAGCCTGGTATGCAAGGCTAGACAAGTATTTGCTACAATTAGGGTTTAGTAAAGTGCTACTGACAACAATCTCTATTTCAAAATTAATGATAATCAAATCCTGATTGTTGTAGTTTTTGTTGATGACATTAGCTTTGGAGGAAATGAAGGTATGTGCATGAAGTTTGTAGGAGAAATGCAAAATGAATTTGAGATGTCTATGTTTGGTGAAGTAAATTTATTTCTAGGTCTGCAAATTACTCAATTAGATAAAGCAATCTTCATTTCTCAGTCTAAATATGTGAAAGATTTGTTAAAGAAGTTTGGGATGGAGGACTCCAAACCAATATGTACTCCCATGGTGACTGGTTGCAAGTTGAGCAAAACTGATGAATCACCTAAGTCTGATCAGAAAAGGTACAGATCTATTATTGGAGGATTACTTTATCTAACTCAAACCAGACCTGATATAATGCATGCAGTATGTCTTGTGGAAAGATTTCAAGAAGATCCTAGAGAATCACATGTGATGACAGTCAAGAGAATCTTGAGGTATTTGAAAGGCACATTAGATCATGTCTTATGGTATCCAAAGGGTAATGATTTCACTCTCAGTGCTTATACAGATGCAGATTGGGCCGAAGATGTTGATGACATAAAGAGTACAAGTGGAGGTGCTTTCTTTTTAGGTAATAGATTGGTTTCATGGCTAAGTAAGAAACAAGATTTGATCTCCTTGTCTATTGCAGAAGTAGAGTATATTGCAACAGCATGTTGTTGCACTCAAGTGTTGTGGATGAAACAAACTTTGAAGGATATAAGAGTTGCGTATGAAGATCCAATTGAAATCTCTTGTGACAATACAAGTGCCATAAACATTTCAAAAAATCTAGTGATGCACTCAAGAACAAAGAATATATCAATAAGGCATCACTTTTTGAGAGAGAAGGTGATAGAAAATAAAGTAAGGATGGAATATGTGTCCACAAAGGATCAGATTGCATATATTTTCACTAAGCCTCTGTCTAAGGATACCTTTGATTATCTCAGAGAAAAGTTAGGGGTTATTACCCCTCCTGCTTTGAACTAAGATGCATAAGAATGCATCAATCCAGTGATGTCCAAAGCCTCATTCTTTGATCTGGATTGATGTTTTGAGGGCTACCTCTCAGGGGGCGTAGCAAGTGTTCCTGATATGTGTCCTTGATAAAGAGAAGTAAGTGTTATAGTAGTCATGAAAGAGCAATTTGATTAGAGCATCAAAGTGCAAGTATGTGCCCTTTACCATTGATGTCAAAGGGGGAGAGAAATCATGTGAAAAACATAGAAGGAGAAAGAGTGCAAATGTGTAAAGAGAAAGGGGGAGTATCTTGTCTTGATGGTCATTACAATTTTTCACATCATATGTTGCCATCAATGACAAAGGGGGAGATTGTTGCAAGTATGTGCCTAACTGGTGTTGTCATTAATGTCAACATATATGTGTTGTCATTGGTGTCAACTTTGCTCTTGTTCTGATGCGTGCTTGTAATAAGTTAAGTGTTGAAGAAAATAAGTATTCCTGATACAATAGAATAGTCCAGTAGATTGCTCTGCATTTCTTTTAGAATGAATATCCTTGTCTGCGGATTGGAAGTTATTTAGATGCATGTCTGAAGATGCTATGTTCCAAGTTTAAGCCTCCGGTATGAAGATTTAAGTGAGTTATGTTCAACAGAGTGAAAACTACTTTTTCTGTATATTTGGTGATGATAGGAAGAATGTATTATGCTCTGCATTCCTTCGCATTTAAGTATTTAAGTTTGCGGTTCTGGAATCAAGTTTGCAATGATGGTAAGTGCCTTCAACTTCAATGGTTCATGATTTGGTGGTCCACAAGCGATCTTTTCCTTATGACAGTAGCTGACAGTGTTGTTTATGTGCTCTGGTTTGAAGAATCTTCTTGACAGAGTGGTTATAGATTGTGCGGTTGTTCCTGGTGATTACAATGTGCTTGTGGATGTATCATGATCATGTTTCTACCTTTGAACTGGTCCACAAAGAGAATTATGGATAATAGATAAAGACTGTTCTTAGAAGACTTAATGATAACACCAGTCTTGGCCGACCTGGTTGTTTTCACTACTTGCGGAGATGCATTAAAGATTGTGGAAGTGTGTTGTGGTGTGGAATATTGCATTTGAGTCTTAGCTAAAGCATAACATGATCCACATACATCTTTCTTTTAGCTAATCTTGTTTAGGTCTAGACCTATTTCTATGTATGTTTGTATTGCCGACCTTGGAGATTGTTCCAATGGTTGATGAATGTAATTATGACCTTGATGTACATTCCAAGGTTGATGAATTGTATAAAAGCATATAATGTAGTTGCGAAAAAGATGTCCTTGTGTGAAAATGAAAAGATAAGTGTGAAGGTGTAAGAAGAGCAGAGCAGAGGTGTTATATTGTGCTTCAATGGAACTAAACCTAGGCATGAAGTAGAGGCTATCAAATCAGTTCACCAATCCTTGGCAGTGAGCCGATCTTGGCAATGAGCCCTAACATTTGCAGTAAGCATCTAATTTTCGGTATTGCTGTAACTTATTTATTTTTGTGGGCTAACACCCATTGTGGTTTTTCCTTATAGGGTTTTACACATAAAAATTCTAGTGTCCCATGTGTTATTGTGTTGACCTTCTTATTTCATGCTTTTGTGATTAATCTTAATAACAACGATTAAGAATTTGATGTGTTGATATTTATAAGTGGTTAAAGTTTTGTGACAACTGATTCACCCCCCTCTTAGTTGTCCTATGCATTTCAACATTAGGTACTACTTTTCTTAACCATTTCTAAGTGAATATGGATCTAAAACTATTGTCTCAGATTTATTTGAGCATGCTCAGGGTTATAATGAATGCATTGATTATTATGTCATTCACTTCCAATTCCTTTGTGAAACATTTCATGATGATGAAACACAATTTTTTTAAGGTTCTATTATCTCCTATTGAAGATAGTATATTTTTCAAAAACTATCTTTCCTTAATGGACCTATATGCTCGTGATAAGAGTGTTCAACTCACAGTACTCACTTCTAATGGTTTAAAATATACCTCTTCCATGCCTTCTTACCCTTCCAAATTTTAAAAGTCTGATACTTTGAAAAAGGGCAATGATAGGAAAGAAAATAAGTCCAATTCAAATCATGTGACTACTACTTCCAATGCTCCTTCTTTCAAGCCTCAAATTGCTAGGAAATTTGCATGATTGATTGAACCTTTAAATAATGTGCTTCAAAGTTTATTGAATTCTAACTTGATCACTCTTCCTCTCATTCATCCATTGGATCCATGTAGAGGATTCCTTGAAGGATATAATGACAATGCTTTTTGTAACTATCACATGGTTAAGGGTCATCACACATAAATTTGTATTGCTCTCCAACACAAGGTCCAAGATTTTATTGATAATAATGTTATACATGTGGAAAATGTTAATAATGGGGAAAATCATTTAATTGTCCCACATAATCAAAATTTATAAATTTATATAAATTTGTTTCCTTCACATTCTCAATGTAACAATATTGATTTCCAACAAGTGCTTGAGCATTTTGCTAATTCTATGGGTCCTACATCTATGGATAGAGATTGTATGGATATACAACATGTTGGTTCATCTTCCCACACTCCTATGGATACTTTCATGGGGATGACTCATATCAAGTCTTCTTCTCATATTGTACATCTAGTTATTTCATTTTATGATGATGAGATTTCCCAAAACAGCTATTATTATCCATTCGTAAGTTTGTGGTACTATCCATGGTCATCCATGTGAGAGTATCCTTATTAATCCATTAAAGTAATTTAACATTTGCACAAAGGAATTTTATATTATTGTCATTTGCAACAAGATAGTTATGCACATTCAAGTGTCTCTTTGAAGATGACTAATGTTGTCTCTTGATTGACAAAAGCATGCAAGCCAAGCTCGGGAGATGAAAAACCATCTTCTCTCTTGAAAAGAGACTAAAAGTCTCCCCAAGGTCTTAGGGCTACCAAGTCTTGGCTAATACCTAGATAACACGATGGAAAATGAGATGCTATTTCAACTAGGGGTATGGTAAAGAATTCAAGATGAAAGGACCATAGAATGTTGTCAAGATCAAATTAAGGGATAAGAAGCCAAGCAAACATATGCTCTTATAGCAATACATGGCCTTAAAGCACATGAAAAATAAACCAACAAATTCAATCCTATTCTATCCTAATCTAACCATTAATGATTAAAAAAGGAGAAAATAATAAGGGCATAGAATAAGGAAATAAAACAATTTGAGAAAGAAAAGGAGAAGAAAAGAGGAAAATCAAGAAAACCAACTTGTTAGATCTAAGAAATAACCATGAACTTGCTAAATTTAACTTGTAAACACAAGAGAAATCACTCATGCAATAGTCAGTCTTTACTCAACATGGGGCACAAATGATGCAGGAGTCTAAGGAGAACATTAAAATGCAAGAATTTATCTATCAATAAGGCCAACAAAGGAAATAATCACCAAATTTTGTGCATACATCATTACCAATGGACTTACAAATAGATATACATTAAGTTCAAAAAAAAGTGTTTACAAGAAAACTTTAGCAACCTTACAGTCATTACACTTAGATAAACAAGGCAAATGAGTCCTCCACTAAGTTTTTTGTGCAAGAGAAATCAAGTCTTTAGCTCTCATAGTTCAATCCCCAACTTATACTCCTAAAAGAATCCCTCTAAATGATACACAACTATCCTATATCATTACATTATTTCTAAATAGTTCCTCTCATTCATTACATTCCTTACATTAGAACACCCTCTAAATATTTCATTTATGGGACTTTTTAGATTTTTGATAGTTTTATCTTAACCCTCATGAATATCTTCTTGATTTAGTATAAAGGACTTGATAAGAATGAGCCCAGAGAGGATGAACCCCTTACCTATATTAGAGAAGGATCAATCAATTCCAACTTGTCAAATAGGCTCCTTGAATATGAGCTTTTGATAGAGACCTTGGACCGAACAAAAATTAAATGTTGTAACTAATTCTCTAAACTTGGAATTCTTTAGGACAATGTTGGTAACACCCCCATTAAATTTATTGATACCTAGTTATGCACTTGTCCATGAGTGTAGAGTGGTACATGTCATCACTTAAGATACCCTACACAATCAACAAAATCAAGGGTTATTTCCTTTTGATTAATCAATTAAGTCACTATTTAGGTTGGGTTCAAAGGTACATTCATTTTTTAAAAATTGATTCACAATAGGCTAAATGGTCATATAAGAGATCAAATGCAAACAAGGTTTGAATAGGTGCTCATATGAGTAAAATTGTCTTCAACAATGCCCATGATAGGTGTGGGATTGTCATTGTATAAGAAAGTAGAACATCAAATTTTATTGCTACCAATTGCAATAGGTGTGCACTAAGTGGTTAAAGGTCAAGCAAATTAGGGTCAATCATGTGGTTGGTGCATAGGTAAGCTACCATTGATGGTAAGAGTGGGCCATCGGGCAAAGTGACAAGTCTCCATATGGCATGAGGATATTGGTCCAATTGTCATCAAATATGTCATGTGAAAATCCTCTAGGTGTGAAGATTGCAAGGTTTCAAAGTAAGATTGTAATTGCAGCTAGGGGACTCAAAAGTTTGATGAAGGCTAAGAGCATAGACCTTGGAGGTAAGAAAGCAAGGTCAAAATGCAATTGCAAGCAACAAAGGAAAATTTTGAGGGATAAATAGTGGATCTACAAAAGTTGGAAGTAGAAATGCAATATTTGCATGGCAGACTAAAAAGTTTAAAGAAGAGATATGATACAAAATTGAAGCAAGTTTGCAAATTGCAATTGCAAAGGAGACTCAATTAAAGACTGATTTAGGTACCCATAGGGATATAGAAGTGTGAAGCAGTCTTGCAATTTCAAGAGGATATGGAAAGTCTACATGACAAATGATTTTCCTGATGGAAAGGATTTGAAGTAACTTCACAATATTTGCTTAGTTGGGAAAGAAGTCCAAAGTTTTGACTAAAAGGCTAAGTGAAGTCTCATGCAGGAGAAGTGAGAAGCATACATAATTGCACAAACATGTGAAAACCATAGAGTAGAGCAACATAGAAGCAAGGCATTCACATACTTACATGAAGGCACAAAAAGTCCAAAGTGTAAGGTGGGAAGTGGAAGTGGAGGTGAAATTTGTAAGAATTACATGCTTGCATGGAGGTTCCAAATTTTTGGAATACAAAGTAGAAGGTGGAAGAGCAAGGTGACCATGTAAATACAAAATTGTAGGAAGGACTTGAAGTTCTGATGAAGACTAAGAATGAGAAGTTTGGTAGTTAAGAAGTTGACTTGAAACACAATGACTACTCAAGGACAAGAAAAGTCTACCACATACTAAGGGTGCAAGATTTTGAGGCGTTCAAGAAAATTTTAAACAAAACTACAAAATTGCTTCACAATTCTAATTGTCTGTAAAAGCCCAAAATTTGACCTTCTAACTAAAAATTTTCAAGATTTCTCAAAAACTAGAAGATCAAGGAGAATAGGAAAGAGGGGTTTCTTAATTTCATTATAAACTAGGGAGGGTGTTGCCAAGGACAACAATAGATGGTGACTTTGAAGGGGAACATTGCAAAAATATTGAATCTAGAATCTCTAGTAAAAAGAGATAAATAACAAGACAAAATCATAACATAGGCTATGCTATTCATATCCAAATCAAACCTAGACTTAGAAAAAGAATGCACCACCATTTAATTAGAATGTGTGTGCATGTGATTCATTTATCCCTTTTTAAGTAAACTAGGACTACCATTGTGGAAGAAGGAAATCATGTGAAAAATACAATTGAACCTACACACATACCTTGATATTTCTCCACTACTAGCTAGGCGTCCATAGCCTAGATGGAGTTACCTCTAGTCCCACTCTAGACACAAATTTGTTGCTATCTGAATGTCCATAGCCCTAGTAGAGATACCTGAATCACCCAAAGAAATTGAGTTTTTATAATCTTCTTTATTTTTTGCTCAATTTCTTTTTTTCTTTTGATTTTTTATTACCTTTTTTTATTTTATTTTCTTTTGGTTTTTCTTTTTAGTTCAATCATCCAGTAATGAAGCTCACTACCTAAGTTAGGGACCACCATTGGCATGTGAGAGAAATGATCAGGAAACTAAAAATCTAATTGTCTAAAACCATAACGAGCTACCCTAACAAACTAGAAAGTACCATCTATTATTAAGTGTTTTTAATTCATAAAACTATCATGTGCATACTTGACATGTCCATGATCAATTTAGATAAGCCTAATAAATGGTTTTATTTTGTTCAAAATGTCTCTACAAACTTGGAAAAAGGATTGAGAGCATTAAGCAATGTTTTCCCTAGAAAGTGTCATAGTCCAGCTTGACAAAACAAGGTAAAAAGAGGCGAGAAAACCAAGTAAAACAACCTAAAACTAAAAAATAACACTATGCAAGAATAAAACGAACTATGTACAATCTAAACTACACAAAATTTCTTAAACCAACCAAAAGTTGTACAGGGTGCTGCCACAATAATGGGTTACACTTTCTAGGACATCCTGATTTATGTTGAAATCACATATTTTTAGAAAATATAATGATTTAAGCCTTGAAAGGTTCCATTTAAAAGATTTTAATTGAAGAGGGTTTGATCAAACCCCCTTAGATTCAAACCCCCTTGGATAGAACCCCGCTAGTTTTAAACCATACCTATAATGGAGTCTCATCTACACCTATCAAAATACTAATAAAAAACCACTTTTGATTTACCTTTTGGGGGATCAAATGAATTCATTTAAAAATTATGTTTTGGAAGTATGTAGTACTTATTATAAGCTTCAAAAAAAGTATAATTTTAAATATATTTAATTTGATTATTATATTTATTTTTTATTTCTTGTGAATGTAGGTTTTTCACTGAACATCAAGTTCTCTATTCTACACACATGGGAAATTAGTAAATTAGTGAAAAAAATTCTTAAAAATATCTATGCCCTAGGTATTGATGTCCTTGTTTCAAGAAAACAAAAAAAATTGAATTTTGATACATAAAAAAAAGTTATGTTTTACGGAATATGCCTATATCTAAATTATAATTGGTTTGACTTCAAAACTTAATTAAAAAAAAACTATTCAACAAAACATTATAAAACCAAATGCATGCCCTATATATCGGTGTTACCAATCTAAATTCAAAAGAATCAAAATTTTATCCTTTGTACAAAAAAGTTATGTGCTACAAAATACACATCACTTTAAAAAATATTGTTTACTATTAAAAACTAGTTATCAAAAGAGATGAATTTTTTTTTACAATTTAACTCCAAATATTTTCAAAAAAATATATTTAGAATCTACAAACAAAATCTCACAAATCACTAGTTCGTATCGTCTTCAAATTCCTAACGGTTTAGCGGCTATAGGTGTTAGAAAGTGAAGATTTAGTTTAAAATGTTGATTTCAATGTCAAGTTTAGCCAAAAAGGATTGAGAGCATTAAGCAATGTTTTCCCTAGAAAGTGTCGTAGTCCAGCTTGACAAAACAAGGTAAAAAGAGGTGGAGGTGGGAAAACCAAGTAAAACAACCTAAAACTAAAAAATAACACTATACAAGAATAAAATGAACTATGTACAATCTAAACTACACAAAATTTCTTAAACCAACCAAAAGTTGTACACTCAATGGCCTAGGTAAATTAGTTTCAAAATTACTTATGTTTTGTGTTTTCAAAGCACTATGTGAAAGCATTTGGATTGTTTGAGTTTGGAGGTAGGAAGGAACATCCTTAAACTCAAATATTAAAATAATATGTGATATGATCTCATACTCACAATGTGGATGATGCAAAATTAGAAGTTTTCCTAGATCACCATAATCAAAATAGAAATCAATATAAAACATAGGTGGAGACAAAGAAAGAGCCTAATTTGTTATGTCATATGTTGAAAGTATAAGCCTGTCATCTAATAGTATGTCATCTTCAATAACACATACCTCAAAGGCTCCTTCATTCTCCTCATGTACATGCATATCATACACAAAACCATCAATTAGTAGTGTATTACAACAATTTTCAATAAATAATTTAGTAATATCAATGAAAGATTCAACATTACTAATTCTAAAATATTCACATGCTTCATTAGCTATTAAAGCACTACAAGTCTAGTCTAAAAAATTAGTTTGCACTCCTTTAATTTGGTCCACATGTGTTGTGTTTTCATGGTTGCTAAGATAGTTTAGGGTTTCAATGCCTTCATATTCTTGCTTAGTGAGTTGTTCCAACTCTATTAGCTATAATAAATATTCATATTCAACATCATGATCCTTTGGAAATACACATATCTTGTTAACTTTCTTAGCACTTTCAACAAAATCAATCATATTCTCACTTGAAAATATGCATAGACTATCATCAATCACAACTAAAGTATTTTTAGTTTCATTTTCTAAAGGAATATGTTCAAGGTCATATTTTCCCCATTGTGCAACTTCCCATGCTAGAAAGAAATCTAGATAATTGACCTCAATATGTTGATCAACAAGGTGAATTCTACATTGATCAAGCAAAGCAAGGTCTGATTGGTTGATTAAGTATCCTAGGATGGACATATCCTCACTTGGTTTCAATATTAAGTCCATCATTTTTCAATTTCATAATTTGGAGTGCATGGTAAACAACTAAAATGATCATCATGTTGATCATTCATTTTTTTGGAGGATATGTTACACACCTTGTCCTTTTCATGCATATCAAAATTAATGGACTTTAAATCATCACTATGAGGGTCATTATCAAAACAAGACCACTAAGATCCATTCTTAACAATGACAAAAGATTCATCAAATTTATCATGCCCAACATTTTTATATTTTTCATCATCACTATGGTCAACAAAATTAATACTTGGCATTTTATCAGTGTTAATCATGAGTTTTTGAGACCTAATGTAGAGAGAATGAGACTCCAAATAAGACATGTGGAGACTCTATGGGTAATACTACCTAGAATTGTGCCCATGGATATGGATGTTCTAGCAAGAGAGGTGGATCTAACTAAAAATGACCCTTCTTAGACTATCCATGTTAAGGACAACATTCTTGGAATTGGTTATTCCTCCACTGACCCTTAGCCAAGCTATAGTGAAAAAGACAAATTCAAGCTATGCTTTCGTCTCACCCTCTAGTGAGCTATTAGGGTACTAAGGGCATTGAGGACTTTATACCTCCAAATGACCCTCTTTAATAGGTGATTTCAGCTCTAGTGCATAAGTGGCAAATTCAAGCCACTACCCTAGGTGCTTCTTCCATGTTTTATTTCTTTGATGGAGTTGATGTAGCTAAAAAAGTTAGGAAGAAAGCATGTGAAGAATTCATGTCTGATGACCAATTCATCAAAATTGATGAATTTAAGGCACTAGTTTTCAAAACGAGAATTAAGGTAAGAAGAGATCTACATGCAAAGCTAGAGTATGAAAAGTTGATGGGTGAAGAAATTGACATAGTTGAGAGTGCATCCTCTATTTTTGAAGTAAACACCAAGGGAATGACTCTTGAATAGGCCATACGATTGGTGAAAGCAAGTGGATGCTTCTTCTCCTTGGTTGGGACATTGTATCTTCTATATCTTTTGATACATTAAGAAGAAGACATACCCTTGGAGACATGTTCACAATGTGGAGTAAGATAGGAAATTTTACATAGTGTCTAAATACAATCCAACATATGAAACTTTGGCTATATGACCCTCGATGATTACTTGGACAATTAATTGCGAGAAGAGTGGGGGATGTTTTAGCCCCTAAAGTAGCATCTCTTTCTATCCACATAGCCTAATTTATTGAAACCTCAACCAAGAAGTTGTAGGCTGATTATAACTAGTTGCTCAAGGACAATGCAAAGATAATAAATGAATATAATGAGCAAAAGGCCAAGGTAGAGCTTCAAGCTACAAGTTCGAAAGACTTATGCCTCCTCCTAGTTCATCTCAAGACACTAGAAATCTACAAGAGGAGGTAGGTAGGTTGAGATCCTTGGTGAAGGTGTTAGAGGAAGAAAAGTGATGAGCCTATATATATATATATAAAAGACACTGCAATACTTTTTATCTTTATGGATTTGGCACATTTAAATGCATACTTTATGAATGAATGTATGATGTGTTTGGTATTTATTTTTCAAAGGTAGAATCCTATTTGATTGTTGCTATAATTTTTCGTTTATATGCATGAATACTTGTGATTTTGTGATATAAACAACCACTGGACTTGTAAACTAGGCACTCTGGATCCCTCTATAGCTGCCCATAAAGGGGAAACAATCATCTCGGGATAGCTCCAGAGCACCCCTTGTGGTGCAGGAGCAGCTAAGAGAATACCTTGGAGCAGGAAGACAAAAATGACCATGGAAGGAAACTATGGAACAAATCAAGTCAATTAGGACACCTTACAACCAATTATGGCATGTTGCAATATTCAAAATGAGGGTAAGTGCAAGAAGATGGGGGGCCAAAAAGGGGTCTTAAGTGGCCACTTTTTTTTCTGAAATCAGGAAATACTGGCCTTGGATGAGAAATTGAGCATAGTTACACTCAAAATTTAGAGATGCAACCAAAATAATGTTCGTAGTGCTCCGAGTCTACTTTCTAAACTACTATTTTGTTTTGAAAATGGCATAGATTAAGGGGTTCAAAAGAGGGAGCCACAGAAATTGGTGTTGTTTCTGTCAAAAAAACATAACATAGCATGTTTTGTGGCTCCCTCAAAAGGTCAACTTTTTTTTGGTATTTTTAAAATCGCTCCAGTGAGAAATTAGCTAATAGCATGTAGTTTATGCCCGATTTTTCTGATATTTTTTTGATGAATATTTGATTTTTTACTAATTTTTAAAGTGGACACATCCTAAAAAACAGAATTTTGGCCGTGCTACCCCTATAAATTTTGAAAACTAATTGAAAATCATTTTTTTATTTTTTTAATATTTGTAGAATGGAGTCTAGTTTCTAAATATGTAATTTTTTTGAAATTTGAATGAATAGTTATTTTACAATGAAAAAAAGACCAAACAGTGGTTTTTGCATAAAAATGGACACACAAACAAAAGAAATTAAAGATGAAAGGCTTAACATTGTTAAAATGTGAAAAAAATCACATCGTCAAATAGCTAAGAGAAAGCCTAACATTACCCATGTGTTCGATTTGTTCAACCTTGAAACACGTGCAAATCTGAGGGTTAGCACGAACGAAATTATGTGAAATTTTGAAGAATACAGAAAAACACGTCTGTGACTGTTCATAAGGCACTCCAAGCCTTTGGGTTGGAAATCCAAAGCAAATCCCAAGCCCAAGGCTTCGGATTCCCAAAGCAAGAAATAACGCGAGCGCGTTATGTTTTGCCTTGCATTTTTCTTTCCCGCAAGTCTGTCTTTTGCCATGTTTGACATAACGCGAGCGCGTTATAACGCGCTCGCGTTATGTCCCACTCAATTTTTTTTACATTCAAGGCTATTAATCATGAGGGTTAAGGCATAAGGGATAGAGTTGGAAGGTTTACGGATAAGGTATTAGTGTTTAAGGTATAGTATCGAGCCCGCTGAGGGTCTAGGAATAGGGATAGCGTTTAAGGTTTAGGGATGAGGGTTGACAAATTACGGTTGAGGGTCGAGGGATCAAAGTTAAGGGTTGAGGGATTAGGGTTTGACATTAAGGGTTGAGGGTTGAGGTTCAAGGGTCAAGGGTTTAGGGTCGAGGGATTAGGGTTAAAGTAGAGTGTGGAGGGTGTAAGGATTAGGGATAGGGTTGGAGGGTTTAGGGATAAGGGATTAGGGTTTAAGGTATAGCATCAAGTCTGTTGAGAGTTTAGGAATAGGGATAGCATTTAGGGATTAGGGATGAGGGATTATAGTTGAGGGATGATGGATTAGGGTTGAGGGTTGAGGGATTAGGGTTTAGGGATAAGGTTTAGGGTTGAGGGTTGAGGGATTAGGGTTTAAGGTATAGTGTTGAGGGTTGAGGGTTGAGGGTTGAGGATTAGGGTTTAGGGTTGACGGATTAGCATTTAATGTCGAGGTTAGGGTTAGAGTGTCGAGGGTAGAGGGATTAGGGATAGGGTTTAGGGTTGAAGGTTTAAGGATTGAGGGTTGAGGCTTTAGGTATGAGGGTTTAAGGCTTAAGATATAGTGTCAAGTGTTGAGGGTGTAGGGATAGGGTTTAAGTTTTAAGGGTTAAGGGTTGAGGGATATGGATTAGGGTTTAAGGTATAGTGTTGAGGGTCGAGGGATCAGAGTTAAGGGTTGAGGGATTAGGGTTTGATGTTGAGGGTTGAGGGTTGAGGTTCGAGGGTCAAGGGTTTAGGGATAGGGTTGAGGGTCGAGGAATTAGGGTTAAAGTAGAGTGTGGAGGGTATAAGGATTAGGGATAGGGTTGGAGGGTTTAGGGATAAGGGATTAGGGTTTAAGGTATAGTATCGATTCTGTTGAGGGTGTAGGAATAGGGATAGTATTTAGGGTTTAGGGATGAAGGATTAGAGTTGGGGGATGACAGATTAGGGTTGAGGGTTGAGGGATTAGGGTTTAGGGATAAGGTTTAGGGTTGAGGGCTGAGGGATTAGGGTTTAAGGTATAGTGTTGAAGGTTTAGGGATAGGGTTTAGGGTTGAAGGATTAGGATTTGACGTTGAGGGTTTAGGGTTAGGGTTGAGAGATGAGGGATCAGAGTTAAGGGTTGAGGGAATAGGGTTTGACGTCGAGGGTTGAGGGTTGAGGTTCGAGGGTCAAGGGTTTAGGGATAGGGTTGAGGTTGAAGGGATTAGGGTTAAAGTAGAGTGTGGAGGGTGTAAGGATTAGGGATAGGGTTGGAGGGTTTAGGGATAAGGGATTAGAGTTTAAGGTATAGTATCAAGTCTGTTGAGGGTTTAGGAATAGGGATAGCATTTAGGGTTTAGGGATGAGGGATTAGAGTTGAGGGATGAGGGATTAGGGTTGAGGGTTGAGGGATTAGGGTTTAGGGATAAGGTTTAGGGTTGAGGGTTGAGGGATTAGGGTTTAAGGTATAGTGTTGAGGGTTGATGGTTTAGGAATAGGGTTTAGGTTTGAGGGATTAGGGTTTAGGGTTGATGAATTAGGGTTTAATGTTGAGAGTTGAGGGTTGAGGGTTGAGGTTGATGGATAGGGTTAATGGTCAAGGGATTAGGGTTAAATAAGAGTGTCGATGGTAGAGGGATTAGGGTTTAAGGTATAGTATCAAGCCTGTTGAGGGTCTAGGAATAGGGATAGCATTTAGGGTTTAGGAATGAGGGATTAGAGTTGAGGGATGACGGATGACAGATTAGGGTTGAGGGTTGAGGGATTAGGGTTTAGGGACAAGGTTTAGGGTTAGGGTTTAGGGATAGGGTTTAGGGTTGAGGGATTAGAGTGAAGGGTTGAGGGATTAGAATTTGGCGTTGAGGGTTTAGGGTTTAGGATTGGGGTTGAAGGTTGAGGGATCAGAGTTAAGGGTTGAGGGATTAGGGTTTGATGTTGAGGGTTGAGGGTTGAGGTTCGAAGGTCAAGGGTTTAGGGATAGGGTTGAGGGTCGAGGAATTAGGGTTACAGTAGAGTGTGGAGGGAATAAGGATTAGGGATAGGGTTGGAGGGTTTAGGGATAAGGGATTAGAGTTTAAGGTATAGTATCGAGTCTGTTGAGGGTTTAAGAATAGGGATAGCATTTAGGGTTTAGGGATGAGGGATTAGAGTTGAGGGATGAGGGATTAGGGTTGAGGGTTGAGGGATTAGGGTTTAGGGATAAGGTTGAGGGTTGAGGGATTAGGGTTTAAGGTATAGTGTTGAGGGTTGATGGTTTAGGGATAGGGTTTAGGTTTAGGGATTAGGGTTTAGGGTTGATGAATTAGGGTTTAATGTTGAGAGTTGAGGGTTGAGGGTTGAGGGTTGAGGGTTGAGGTTGAGGGATAGGGTTAATGGTCAAGGGATTAGGGTTAAATAAGAGTGTCGATGGTAGAGGGATTAGGGTTTAAAGTATAGTATCGAGCCTGTTGAGGTTCTAGGAATAGGGATAGCGTTTAGGGTTTAGGAATGAGGGATTAGAGTTGAGGGATGACGGATGACAGATTAGGGTTGAGGGTTAAGGGATTAGGGTTTAGGGACAAGGTTTAGGGTTAGGGTTGAGGGATTAGGGTTTAAGGTATAGTGTTGAGGGTTTAGGGATAGGGTTTAGGGTTGAGGGATTAGAGTGAAGGGTTGAGGGATTAGAATTTGGCGTTGAGGGTTTAGGGTTTAGGATCAGGGTTGAAGGTCGAGGGATCAGAGTTAAGGGTTGAGGGATTAGGGTTTGATGTTGAGGGTTGAGGGTTGAGGTTCGAGGGTCAAGGGTTTAGGGATAGGGTTGAGGGTCGAGGAATTAGGGTTAAAGTAGAGTGTGGAGGGTATAAGGATTAGGGATAGGGTTGGAGGGTTTAGGGATAAGGGATTAGAGTTTAAGGTATAGTATCGAGTCTGTTGAGGGTTTAGGAATAGGGATAGCATTTAGGGTTTAGGGATGAGGGATTAGAGTTGAGGGATGAGGGATTACGGTTGAGGGTTGAGGGATTAGGGTTTAGGGATAAGGTTTAGGGTTGAGGGTTGAGGGATTAGGGTTTAAGGTATAGTGTTGAGGGTTGATGGTTTAGGGATAGGGTTTAGGTTTGAGGGATTAGGGTTTAGGGTTGATGAATTAGGGTTTAATGTTGAGAGTTGAGGGTTGAGGGTTGAGGGTTAAGGGTTGAGGTTGAGGGATAGGGTTAATGGTCAAGGGATTAGGGTTAAATAAGAGTGTTGATGGTAGAGGGATTAGGGTTTAAAGTATAGTATCGAGCCTGTTGAGGTTCTAGGAATAGGGATAGTGTTTAGGGTTTAGGAATGAGGGATTAGAGTTGAGGAATGACGGATGACAGATTAGGGTTGAGGGTTGAGGGATTAGGGTTTAGGGACAAGGTTTAGGGTTAGGGTTGAGGGATTAGGGTTTAAGGTATAGTGTTGAGGGTTGATGGTTTAGGGATAGGGTTTAGGTTTGAGGGATTAGGGTTTAGGGTTGATGAATTAGGGTTTAATGTTGAGAGTTGAGGGTTGAGGGTTGAGGTTGAGGGATAGGGTTAATGGTCAAGGGATTAGGGTTAAATAAGAGTGTCAATGGTAGAGGGATTAGGGTTTAAGGTATAGTATCGAGCCTGTTGAGGGTCTAGGAATAGGGATAGCATTTAGGGTTTAGGAATGAGGGATTAGAGTTGAGGGATGACAGATGACAGATTAGGGTTGAGGGTTGAGGGATTAGGGTTTGATGTTGAGGGTTGAGGGTTTAGGGTTAGGGTTGAGAGATGAGGGATCAGAGTTAAGGGTTGAGGGATTAGGGTTTGACGTCGAGGGCTGAGGTTCGAGGGTTAAGGGTTTAGGGATAGGGTTGAGGTTGAAGGGATTAGGGTTTAAGGTATAGTGTTGAGGGTTGATGGATCAGATTTAAGGGTTGAGGGTTGTAAGGATTAGGGATAGGGTTGGAGGGTTGACGGATTAGGATTTGACGTTGAGGGATTAGGATTTGATGTTGAAGGATTAGGATTTGACGCTGAGGGTTGAGGGTTGAGGGTTTAGGGATAGGGTTGAGGGATTAGAATTTGGCGTTGAGGGTTTAGGGTTTAGGATCAGGGTTGAAGGTCAAGGGATCAGAGTTAAGGGTTGAGGGATTAGGGTTTGATGTTGAGGGTTGAGGGTTGAGGTTCGAGGGTCAAGGGTTTAGGGATAGGGTTGAGGGTCGAGGAATTAGGGTTAAAGTAGAGTGTGGAGGGTATAAGGATTAGGGATAGGGTTGGAGGGTTTAGGGATAAGGGATTAGAGTTTAAGGTATAGTATCGAGTCTGTTGAGGGTTTAGGAATAGGGATAGCATTTAGGGTTTAGGGATGAGGGATTAGAGTTGAGGGATGAGGGATTAGGGTTGAGGGTTGAGGGATTAGGGTTTAGGGATAAGGTTTAGGGTTAAGGGTTGAGGGATTAGGGTTTAAGGTATAGTATTGAGGGTTGATGGTTTAGGGAGAGGGTTTAGGTTTGAGGGATTAGGGTTTAGGGTTGATGAATTAGGGTTTAATGTTGAGAGTTGAGGGTTGAGGGTTGAGGGTTAAGGGTTGAGGTTGAGGGATAGGGTTAATGGTCAAGGGATTAGGGTTAAATAAGAGTGTCGATGGTAGAGGGATTAGGGTTTAAAGTATAGTATCGAGCCTGTTGAGGTTCTAGGAATCGGGATAGCGTTTAGGGTTTAGGAATGAGGGATTAGAGTTGAGGGATGACGGATGACAGATTAGGGTTGAGGGTTGAGGGATTAGGGTTTAGGGACAAGGTTTAGGGTTAGGGTTGAGGGATTAGGGTTTAAGGTATAGTGTTGAGGGTTGATGGTTTAGGGATAGGGTTTAGGTTTGAGGGATTAGGGTTTAGGGTTGATGAATTAGGGTTTAATGTTGAGAGTTGAGGGTTGAGGGTTGAGGTTGAGGGATAGGGTTAATGGTCAAGGGATTAGGGTTAAATAAGAGTGTCGATGGTAGAGGGATTAGGGTTTAAGGTATAGTATCGAGCCTGTTGAGGGTCTAGGAATAGGGATAGCATTTAGGGTTTAGGAATGAGGGATTAGAGTTGAGGGATGACGGATGACAGATTAGGGTTGAGGGTTGAGGGTTGAAGGATTAGGGTTTGATGTTGAGGGTTGATGGATCAGATTTAAGGGTTAAGGGTTGTAAGGATTAGGGATAGGGTTGGAGGGTTGACGGATTAGGATTTGACGTTGAGGGATTAGGATTTGACGCTGAGGGTTGAGGGATTAGGATTTGACATTGAGGGTTGAGGGTCAAGGGATCAGAGTTGAGGGTTTAGGGATCTATAGCAGGACAAAACGCGAGCGCGTTATAACGCGCTCGCATTTTGTCTTTCTACTGAAATGATAAAAAAGTGGTTATCCTCGTGATCTTGGCCCACATGCTCTATTTTCTTACTGATTCTGCGCGTGCTCCGACAAAAAAGAAGTGCTTTCATGCTATTGGGAAGTTCACATGCACATTTGACACATTGTACCACCTTTGCATGATCTTTCCACCACCTTTTCTGCTTTGCCAACTTGAGAAGGAGGAAATAACATAGTTTTCAAACCAAGTTTGATATATATCTATTCAAGTTTCAATTTTTGTAGTATTGCAATGTTAATTGTGATTCAATTTTAAGAATTTAACATTGAAAAGGAAGCAAGTGGTGAAAAACTCAAATTGTTGAGGAGTTTGATGCAAGAAGATAAAAACACTACATAATTGGGTACTCTCTCCATTCAAATCTTCGTTTTTTAGGTATGTCAAGTCTTTACATGCATGTTCTTTACATTTTCCTTATTTTGGATTGAATTACTTTATCGTGCTTTATCATACATGTTTAAAATAGACACATTCCCAATCGAGAAAGCAACCTACAATCTCACATGATGCCATGTATATTTTCTACACTTGGGCTCTTTAATAATTATGTGTAATAAACAAACCTTAGTTCATACCATGATGTCAAACTATACAAGAATAAATCCTTACAACATAAAAAAATACAATCCCACTATTATCATGTATTCATTTCTTAGGAACTAATATTGGTCTCTTTATCATGCTACAGACAAATTCTCCGTCATGCCGAGGAAACGATCAAGAATTAAACCAACACAGGAAGAGATAGAAGCTAAGAATGCAAAGAAAGCAATGGCTATGAGGGAACTTCATGAGAAGAGAAAATTGGACACGATAAATGAAGACATACCAATTGAAGAGGAACCACAACCATCACAAAGAGATATGGTATTGGCGGCACAAAGAGAACGAATGCAAAAATTTTGTGGTACGAGAGATTTGAATACCATAGTTGGAGACACATCCTTTACCGCAAGACAACATGTAGGGACACCATCTACCACATCTCAAGTTGAGAGTACATCATCACTCACATGTGATGAAGGAGGTACGCCATCGTTCCCACCTCAACCTCAAGGTATGTCATCTATTCCATCTTCGATCGAAGGTATGCCATCTAACCCATCTCATTTAAATATTGATGAAATTCCTAATGTTGAGATGAATTTACCTAACTTGACACCACCTAGAATTTTGCATAGAAAGCCAAAGTATTTGATTGATATTGATGAGAATATTTTGCAGCCAATGCAAGGTAAGATTCCAAAACGTACTTGTAGAAGATATGCTAATAAGATTTGGAGATTGTTCTTTGAAAAGTTAAATGAGACTGCAAGATGTCAACTATTCGTTGAAATGATGCGAAGTATAAGGTATAGGTCTATCATGAAGATTCTTGGGTTGAGAACATCAGAGGCTTCAAGTGAAAAATCTATTGTCAAGAATCTAATGAGTGCGTATGAGAGTGTGGGTAACACCTCATGCACAAAAGATAGTAATGCAACACGGCGTGTGATTACATCGACTATAGTAAGTAGTCAAACAAGGAAAGCTCGTCTCATTAGAAAGACAAGTCAAGAATTGAGAATTAATAGGAAAACTTTATCAAGAGCCGTTGGAAGACACCAAAGAATTGAGGACACTAATGCCAATGAATTATGGGCGTTCTCGGGGAGACTACCACGAAAAGATAAACCAATTGTTGAAGCATTGAGATCACTAATTGAAGACTTTTGGAAGAATTACACAAGGGTATCTCCGAATCAAAGGGATGTGGTAAGAAGGAGAATTGGTAGTCAGAATCGCAAGCCACATCCAAAGCATTTTTTGGATGAGACTCAAACACACTTTTATGGTAAATTTCTAGAAAAGTATCCTCAAATTAAAATTTGTCAAAGATATTTTGAAATGCTAAAACCTTTCTATGTTAAGATAAATCACACACGCACTACTTGTTGTTGTAGATTACATATTGAATTTTCTAACCATTTTGATGCTTATAGGTCTATATGTTTAGATATGCATACTAACAATGATTTGCAGGGTTGTGCCATATGTGCCCCACCAACATCTTCAAGAGACTTCATATCAAGAATTTTATGTGAAAGAGAGGAAGGTCAAATATTCTACAAGAAATTATGCTTGGATGGCACATGTCATCGTTGCGGTGGCTTGCAACATTTGCCAATATGTGAACATATGGAAATAACACATGCGGTTGGAAATGAACTAGTAGAGTTTGGCAAGTATAAAACAGTGGCATACAATACAAAAGATGGTAAAGAAGCAAAGAGGTGTGAATTAGTTATTGAAAAGATTCCAGTGTATCAGTTTATGCCTATATTTCGTGACAGCATAGTGTATGAGTATGCAAGACATGCCCATAGAGCTCGATGGTTGGACTTGCAATTCAAGTTATGCAAGGACACATTTCCGGTTGGTAGCATTGTTTCAGTCGTCGACTTTGCAGAGAACTACAGTCTACAGCCACAGCGTGAGGTGCAATCACAATATTACAACTCCACACAGGTTTCTATATTTGTGCACATCGCATTCATTCATGCGAATGATAGTACAGAGGATGACAGAAAGATCATAAGGGAGTATCATTTCTTTATTAGTGATGATCGCACGCATTCTACAGAGTTCGTGCAAGGTTGCTTTCAGGTGTTCTACAATGATTTGGCTAGAAGGGGCATATCGTTCAGTCAACATATCATATGGTCGGATAATTGTGCATCACAATTCAAGAACTCGCAGAATTTCTATTGGCTGAGTAGGAGGCATAATTTTACAGGTATTCAACATATGTGGAACTTTTGTGAGGCCGGGCATGGAAAGGGGGAGCATGATGGTGCAGGAGCATATATCAAAAGAGCCATAGCATGAGAAGAGTTAAAGTATAAAGGCAATGCAAAGTTGACAGATGCAAAATTGATTGTCGAGTGGTGTAATGCTTCCATGGGTCCAGGTAATGAAGGTAAGTCTTTAGTTCGTAGATTTTTTTGGTTGATAGATGATACTAACATTGCACCATATGAGGATTGTTGTACATTGACAGGATCAAATGAGATGCACTCTTTCAGAAGCTCAATTGCAGGTTCATGGAGTATCCATACACAAAAGATGTCATGCTTTTATTCTTCCTATACAATTCAAGTCTGGGATGAGTGCGAGTCAAAGGAGTGGGTTGACGAATGGCAGTTAAGTTATCTTAGCCCACTTGACACGTATCGACCCCCAACGGCACTGGAACTAACACAGATGGAATCGTCAGTTGACTTTGACCACATATCAGATTTAGTTCAACCAGGTAATATAGGGCACATATATGCATCTAATTTCATCTAGTTCAACCAGGTAATGTCATCTTACTTTGTAGTGTTTTTGTAATGTTGACTAATTTCATCTAATTTGCTACACATATCAAAGTAGGACACGTATATGCAGTTATTGCAGATGAAGATAATGAAGAGGGAACAGATTATTACTTATGTCGTTGTGTTGAGGCCAAAAAGAAATTGGAGGCCCCTGTTACAGATGGAGAAAACATCGAATACCCTACAGGATCAGTGGTTATTACTGGAACATGGCTTAGAAGGTACCCACATAAGAGTGTTAATATTTGGCTATTTCAGGACTTTGACATGCATCGAAAGATTCTTCATTACTCAAACCTTGTCGTGGCATCCAATGTTCATTTGATAAAGTATCGGGGTAGACCTTTGAACAAAATATTGTGGAAGGTGCGTGAGTCTGACCATGAAGCAATACTTGACACAATAAAGAGTAGAGCAGATCCAGATGGTTCATTGGATTAATTTGTAAGTATTCACATTGATTTTGTAAAGTTATGTTACATTGAGTTGTAAGTATGCACATTAATTTGTAAGGTTTGTCTTTTTTTATTTCCTCCTGCATTTTTACACATATGTACACATTTTTACATCATCATGTTATGCATTTTTGGTGTCCTGCTCCTGATGCGACAAAACTCATAACTCAACCTACTAGACACCATTTGATGATCTCTCCAACACTCTGGATCCAGGGCGCCCAATCATGATGATGACCTATATACCATTCTCCCAAGGCACTCATAATGAATAAATGATAAGGAGCACCTCAACCTCTATAATCAAGGTGATTTTAAGTCGCTTTGAGTCATTTGGGGTCAGTTTGAGTCTTTGAGTCATGTTGCAAAAAAGTGTCAATGTTGTCAAGTTGCACAAAGCAACTTTTACATTTTTGGTGTCCTGCTCATGATGCGACCAAACTGACTGTTCCAACGCGTCCGAATGGGTATATTTATGCTAGGCATGGTCCTATTTTTCACCCAAACATGTCGAAACAGTCGGAGCTACATTGTACCGACGATATCCCTGAAGAGTCCAAAGTGCAAAAAGGCAGCAATCTTTGACGAGATGTTACTCAAAAACTGTGTCACTTAGAAACATTCTGTCTGAGGCAACGGGATCATGTAGAGTGCCTCTACAATAACCTCTCTTGGTTTTTTATAGCTCTGAGGCATTTGCCCGTGGTGAAAGGTTTTCTGTTTCCCCAAAAATTGTCAGAAGGAGGCAGTGTAAAGTTGCAAAGGGGTGTAACTTTCGTCCTGCTCCTGATGCGACCAAACTGACTATTCCAACGCGTCCGAATGGGTACATTTATGCTAGGCATGGTCCTATTTTTCACCCAAACATGTCGAAACAGTCGAAGCTACATTGTACCGACGATATCCCTGAAGAGTCCAAAGTGTAAAAAGGTAGCAATCTTTGACAAGATGTTACTCAAAAATCGTGTCACTTAGAAACATTCCATCTAAGGTAACGGGATCATGTAGAGTGTCTCTACAATAACCTCTCTCAGTTTTTTATAGCTCTGAGGCATTTGCCCGTGGTGAAAGGTTTTCTGTTTCCCCAAAAATTGTCAGAAGGAGGCAATGTAAAGTTGCAAAGGGGTGTAACTTTCGTCCTGCTTCTGATGCGACCAAACTGACTATTCCAACGCGTCCGAATGGGTACATTTATGCTAGGCATGGTCCTATTTCTCACCCAAACATGTCGAAACAGTCGGAGCTACACTGTACCGACGATATCCCTGAAGAGTCCAAAGTGCAAAAAGGCAGTAATCTTTGACGAGATGTTACTCGAAAATCGTGTCACTTAGAAACATTCTGTCTAAGGCAACGGGATCACATAGAGTGCCTCTACAATAACCTCTCTCAGTTTTTTATAGCTCTAAGGCATTTGCCTGTGGTGAAAGGTTTTCTGTTGCCCCAAAAATCGTCAAAAGGAGGCAGTGTAAAGTTGCAAAGGGGTGTAACTTTCGTCCTGCTTCTGATGCGACCAAACTGACTGTTCCAACGCGTCCGAATGGGTACATTTATGCTAGACATGGTCCTATTTTTCACCCAAACATGTCGAAACAGTCGGAGCTACATTGTACTGACGATATCCCTGAAGAGTCCAAAGTGCAAAAAGGCAGCAATCTTTGACGAGATGTTACTCGAAAACTGTGTCACTTAGAAACATTTCGTCTGAGGCAACGGGATCACGTAGAGTGCCTCTACAATAACCTCTCTCGATTTTTTATAGCTCTGAGGCATTTGCCCGTGGTGAAAGGTTTTCTGCTGCCCCAAAAATCGTCAGAAGGAGGCAGTGTATTAAGTCAGGATGAAAGCCTATTCACTCTAGGCGCCTGTTTTTGACCAAATCACACATGCGCCTTGAACAACTCTGTCTTCAAGGCGCTTTTCTCTAATCTCTGTAACTCTCCAAATCCACTAAGGCGTAAATTTTACCTCTTGGGCTCAAGATATAGGTTCTTCATCCAAGGTGCCAGAATGGTCCAAAGGCGCATTTCACCTCTAACCTCACCTTTGACCTTACTTAGAGGCGCTAAACCTTTTGACATTTCAAGTAACTTCAAGAGAACTATTTTTCCTTAAGGTGGTTCACTCCTTGCAATTAGATGTATGGTACTTGTAACTCATTTGATTGACTTTGTAATGTTTCTTCTTCTTGTAAAGTAGATAAGGATGATATAAGCTTACTTCATGAATCGGAGTAGAAATCTCTCTTGGACTTTCTAGGTGAAAGGACTTGAACTTGAAGGACTTGAAGTTGATGAAGTGATCCTTCATGATGGCCTTTGACATTACCTTCTCAGAGTGTAGATGATAACACCTTCCTTGGATAAAGTGGATAACCTCTGACCTAAACTTTGAAGCTTGATGAATCTTGAAGATTGGGTTTCCTCCTACTCCCCTTCTGGGCTCCACTCCATCAAAGGCGTATTTAGTTGTCCAAGGCGCCAACATTCACTCAGGGGTGCCCAAAGAGAAAGTTTACAACTCTAAGGCGCTCAACTCTTATGCAAAAATGGTCATCATCAAAGGCGCAAAAATGGGTCTCTGGGCACCAATCTCTACAAGACATTCCATCTCATTGCTCTCCTCCATTACAAGCACTCACTTACCTCAATCTTGGGCGCATACCAACATCCCAACATCCAAATCACCTAGGCGCTCAAAACCTTCAAGACTCAAGGCGCATTTTATGATCAAACAAGGTATCTCCTGAACAAGGCGCTCATAGTCTCATCAGGGTGTTAATCATCATCATGAGTGCTCATATTGTTCTAGGCGCACAGTTATCTCTGGAATGCTCAAGGCGCACATACCCTTCTCTAGGCTAGTTTACACTTATTCAAGGCGCTCATTCCAAACTTACATGAACTCCTCATTACAAGACGCACAAACTAGATGATCCTAGGGCATAAGGGCGCTCATAGGAGTTGTTATGTGTCATTTTGGCCAAGGTTTTCCAGAGCAGTAAAGACATTAGGAAGGGGATGATCGTTTGGATAGTTTTGAATGCTTTATTTCTCCTTGTTTAAACTAGGCGCTCACTGAGGATTGGAGTAGCCTTTGCACCCTCACATCACGTTAATCGGCGTTTCAGAGGCAATCATAGTATAGGAAGATTTGCGCCTTGAAGAAGAGAGTTATCTGGTGAGCGCTTAGGAGTTCTGGTGCCTAGGGGAAAGGTCTAGGTAGAGCGCCTTCAGACTTTGACAGTGAAGTGCCTTAAGGAGTTGGATGTTGTTTTTGCCTAGAGTGGAGATGATGTTTTTAGCGCCTTAAGGATGATGATGGAGCGCCTTGGAGTCAGGTTAGTCTGGAGCACCTTAAGAAGGTAAAGCACTTTAAATGTAAACACAAGTGTTTTGAGCGCCCTAATGAGAAGTTGTCTTGGCACCATAAGTTGTTCAAACGAAGATATGCGCCTTGGATAGTTGCAAAGACCTAATTTAGTGCCCAAGGTTGGAAGACTCTTTGTGAGCGCCCAGTGTTTGAAAGCTCTTTGTGTTTGGTGCATTAAAATGAATTTGGCACCTAAGTAGTATTGAAACACTCAATTGAGCGCCTAAAGCCCATTAGAGAAGTGATATGCGCCTTGATAGGAATATCATGGAAGATGAGTTTACTGAATGGCGCCTTGAATGACTTGGTTGATTAAGTGTTTTAGCGCCTAGATATGGGATGAATCATTGAGCGCCTTTGGTTGAGATGATGTCAGCACCTTTAAGATTATAACACCTTGGAGTCAAGTTCAAAGGAGCACCTTGAGAAGGTAAAACACTTCAAATGTTTTCAAGGAATTGGAGAAGTCACTTAGTGCCTAGAAGGAATTCCAGAGCAAGAGGGTTGGAGCACCTTGAGCTTCAAGTCAGATATGTGCCTAGACCTCTACCCTTTAGCAAGTTGAAGCCCTCTGAGCCTTGACAAAGTGAGAATGCCTTATAGTGAATATGCGCCTTAGGCAAGGTTGAATACAAAGTTGAGGAGTATATCATAATGAGTAAGTGCACTGTACGGTTAGATGATAAAGACTAGTGCCTTGAGTGTCTTGGTCAAAATTTTGACGTGAGAAGTCTTGCAAGATCAAACCCTGGAGTGCGCCTTAGAGAGAACCTATTGATCCTTTGCTTTGACAAGATTTGGGCGCCAGAATGATCCTTAATAAATGGAATGTATCTACACCAATTTTGCGCCTTTAGGGAAGTGATGGTGGCCAGAATGATCCTTAATCTCATGTTTGTGCGCCTAGGTCTAGAAGCAAGATTTGAGCACCTTAGGATAGGGTTTTTTGCACCTTGTCTTGGAGAGTGAATTTGCACCTTGGATGATGTTGAAGCGCCTTGGGATGAAATGCGCCCAAACTTACAGAGGGCCTTCAGTGAGGGAGTTGAAGAGAGTGCTTAGAGGAAGGATAGCCTTAAGATCAAACTAAGTACTTAGAAACCTAAGATTAGTGCCTTATTTGAAGTTATACACCTATTCTGGCGCCAGAGAGTGAGTTTGAGTGTGAAGAAGTGAATGTCTGTGCCTTGAAGGGGATACAAAGGGAAGATGATGCACCTTGATGGGTTGATGATGGAAATTTGCGTTTTGGAGCTAAATGTGCGCCTTGAATCTAAATGATATTTGAGTGCTCAGAGGTAAATAGGGGTGCCTTTGAGAATTCTTTGTGCTTTAAGGAATGGATTGTGGCGCTTTGGACTAAGGTAAGTCCTGAGCACTTCCAATGTTTTTAAGGAGTGCCTTGAAGGAGATAGTGCATAGAGGTACAATGAATCTTCCGGAGAACATGGATAGACAACTAAGTCTCCAACTTGAGTCTTCTAAGTGAATTGGATGATGAAGAGAGTCTAGTCATTTTGGGCGCTAGTATCAGGATGAATCATCCAAAATGGGTGCCTAGAACTAGAAGGCGCCAATGCATGAGTTCAAGGATCCTCCATTGGAGCACCTAGCCCAGATGGCTATAGATTGAAAGTTTTAAAGCTAAGTGATGTCTCTTAGGTGAACTCCTAGCCCAGGTGCAAATAGAATAGAACTCTCTCACATAGTTGAAATTAACTTGATAGAAGGAGATAAGTCTTAAGGACTAGTTTGGCGCCTCACTTGCCTATCTCACCTTTGAAATGCGCTTTGGTTGATGATCATCATTGATGGCGCCTAGTGAAATGTAAAGCTATTTGCATCTCTAGAGGATCAAAATTGGATTAGGAGATCATCCTTGCAGTTGAGATTGACAGAGAAGTGTTAAAGGAATCACTTCAAATGGGTACCTAAGCTAGTTGAGGCGCATATCAATTCCACTGTAACTCTAGACTGACGCTTAGGATCCAGTCATCTCCTAAGGCGCAGTTCCATTCACCCATGACCTCGCTTGGCGTCTAAAACTTGGAAACTCCTTTGGAAAGCTCCTGTTGCGCCTAGAAGATGAGTTTGGGATATCAACTTGCAAAAGGCTTAGAAACTCTTCAAAGATGTTAGGCACAATCCCATGGCATTGGAGCTCAGTTTTGGTGCCTTCAAGGAATAGCACATGAAGGAACTTGGGAGGTCAGGTGCTTGTAAAAGGGAACACCTTGGAACATCTTCCAGGGGTTGAAGTAGTAAGAAAACATCAAGTGAGTCTAGGCACACTCCCTTGTGTGAACAGTTTAGCTCTGGCGCCTAGCCACAGAGTGAGCCAGAAGAAGTAGTTTGGACATTAGAAGATAGGCGCTCATTCTACAATGAAGCATTCCACCTTCCTAATCAACAAAGACTTGCAAGAATTGACAAAGGAAGCTAAGGCGCACCTTCTACTTGTTTCCACCTCCAGAATGCGCCTAACCTTGAAAGGGGGTTCAAAGATGTTTGTTAGACCTTTTCACTCAAGGCGCTCACCTTAGGCGCACTTTCTAAGTCCTTGTCACCTCAAGGAAACACCTAGTTTGGAAGGCGCTTGCCCTGTTCTCCACTCCTTTCAATTGGCGCCTAGAACACAGAATGCATGAAAGGAGCGCCTAGACTCCAGAGGGCTCATTTGGGCGCCTAGCATTTAAAACACTTTCATAATGATGATGTTTTGGCGCCTACTCTTGGAAACAATCCAGAGCATCCATAACTCTAATTGGCGCCTAATGTTGACAAGGCGCAACTTCAGGAGGAGGTCACCTCAGCTTGGCGCCCAAGTCAGAAAAACCTGTAAATCCTTCAAATATGCGCCTACCTTGTGAGGTGATGAGTTGAACATTCCAAATCTTCAAATGTTGCTCAAGTAAGGAAGACATTGTAACATCAAGGCTTCAAGGCCTGTCCTTGTATTTCCATTGAATGAGTTGTACTTCATGCTATTGAAAGCATTTTCCATGTAATAAGACATTGCAAGTTGATTGAATCAAGTAACAAGACAAGTACCCAACTGTAATGTTGTTTCATTCAAATAGTTATCTTGATGTATATCTTTATGTTATTGAAGTAGTTGATGAATTGTTAGCAAGTAAAAGTGTTTAAGTAAGGAAAATTTTTCGTAGAACTAGTTGGGTATCTTACACTTACACCATGCCTATCCATCAAACATCACAATGCAATCAAAATCCTAACAACATGCCCATGATCCAAGATCAAGTGCAATCATGCAAAGATATTATCAATCACAAGCCTATTAAGAATGAACTAGAGTCTTCTAGTACCATACTTTTCCATCAAACACCATCATGTAATCCATGGCCTATCAAGCCTATCAAAGAAAATGCAAACATCCTATGTAATACAATCAGACTTTAAATATTTGAAGTAGCCATCTACAAACATCCATTCAAAAGTGGATTTATAATGCAAGTATGGACGCCATCAATAAAAAAGATTTGTATTAACCAAATATCCATATACGCATACATCAATATCTGTCGATATAAGTATAACATATATACAAAATAGCCATATAGGCTTACAAGAATGCCATATAGGCATACAATGTCAACTATGTACAATACAAAATATATGTCCACAAATTCCATATAGGCATACAACAGAGGAACACAATAAAAAGTCATTCCCCTCTAGCTGGTGAAGAGAATAAATCATGAGCAGCCTTTGATCTTCTAGGGGATGGAGACATGCATGTGGGTGGTCTACTACGAACCCGAGGGCTACTCCTCCTATTTAGTTCTTCCTGCACCTTTACCTGTTACAAAAAAAAGTATAGATATTAATATATAGAAATTACATGTTATAAAAAAATGAAACATTTAACAAAATAATCACTTACCGCTAACATATAATCTGTCTGCTCGCTTGCCTCAGTAGCAGGAAAAGGCCCTGGTGATGTCATGTCCTATAGAAACCATCCAGATAGAAATTAAACTTCAAATCAATAATCTTTTGATTTTTCAAAAATAGACAACTATAACAATGAATGTAAATTGAAATTTACTAATCTGCCTCATACCCCTGTCAATGCCATAGAGCTATGAATCGCAGAGGCCACACCCTGCTCCATTGCCCTATGAACATGGGGAGGTGTATCCGCAGCCTGCATCATCTGGAAATAAAACAACATTATTCAATTACGAAAACTATAATAGTGATGCAAATCATGGCTCCTAACATACACACACGCTCATCTAAACATGGAAGTACACACAATAAAACACACAAATCACATACAAAAATTTAGTAAGTACAATTCATTCATTAAACTATTTATTTTATTACCTCCGTAAAGCTTTGAAGTCCACCACCGCTGGCAGGTGTTGCCATGAAATCTACAGTGTTAACCTATTCAACATCCAAAATCAGAAATTAGAATACCATTCATATAACGATGCTATTCACATGTAATATTTATAATTGTTTACTAGTTACATACCTCGACAGTAGATGATCTAGTGAAAAATGTAGGTGGAGAACCACTGAAAACTGCATCGACGCTATGACCCTGAAATTTCATTAAAATCATCAATTTAAATTAGTTAATCTTGTATTTCAAAAATAAAATTTAATAAATTAAATTCAATAAACTTGCTAATATTTACCTGAGTATCAAGGCCGAAAGTCTCACTCAGGAGGGTATCTGTCATCACCATCTGCTCAGCTGCAGATGTAGCCTGTGCACCTGTGTCCTGACTGTCCATGGGGTCATAACCACAGGCTGACTCGCAAGCCTGGCAAGTATGCGGTGGGACCCTACTCCTCGCACTATCTCCCAACCCACTCTGTGTTGTAGGATCGGCATGCTCTATGATGCTCTGGGTCAAGGCACTAATCGACCTCAGTGTATCGACCTCAACACTCTCCTTCACAATGGAAGGGATAGAAACATGCTCGTGGGCTGGTCTGCTGATTACTCGTCTCACTACCCGCTGTGGGTCAAGACGTGCCCCTGGTCTATCTTGTGCTGAGCCCCCACCTCTACCCTGGAAGTCCCACATATCAAAATAGTTTGGCACTTTATTGAGGAAAAACTCGGAGTAGAGTTTCCTCAAAAAGTATTGCGGGACCTCATTGTTATTGCATGGAGGATGGTCAAAAACCATCCACCACCTCTGCCCGAAATTGTCGCTTATCGCTTGGTTGTTGCACCAATGGATAGGGAACCTCTTGCATGTAATGGGTGGAGGTTGATTTGTTTGTGGGTTTGTGAAAATTGAACACAAGTCTACTTTTGTAATTTGTAATTTTTTGACATCTTGGTATGATAATTTATCTGCATAGTAATCTCTAAACTCTCTCTTTTTATCGGTCCAACTAGTTATTTGCTTGCTAATTGAATTTACATTTGTTAACATAGACTCAAGAGATTCGGCAAGCGTGGACCTATGCAAGGTTGAAGTGGAAGGATCTTTCAACCTTGCAATTATATCTTCAATTTGTTTTTTGTTGTTTTCAATTTGCCCTATTATATTATCTTGTGTTCCAGGGGCATGTCGAGGAATGAATGGAGGAGGTTGTTGTTCTGCAGGTATTTCCTCCTCAGGATTTTGTGGATTTTGAGGAGGAGGAGGAGGAGGTGCATTAACATTTCCTGACAATTAACGAAATATACATCAAAAATCAACAAAAACCTACCTATATAGAAAGAAATTCAAACAAAAAAACAAAGATAACTCACCTCTTTGGCGTGCTCGACGTCGCGGCGGCATTTTGGCGATGAATTGACAAGATTTTTGTGTTGATTGGCGTTTTGCAGAACGCGAGCGCGTTTTTGAGGGTTTGGAGGCCGCGGGCAGAGGAGAAAATGGGAGTGAAATGAAATTGAGTTGCTTTTTTTTTAATTTATAGCTGGCCATAATGCGAGCGCGTTATAACCCGCTCGCGTTATGGCTCGGTAATGACGAGCCTGTGGCTTGTCATTACCAAGCCATAACGCAAGCGCGTTATAATGCGCTCGCGTTATGCCTTAAATTTTTTTCAAATTATTTTGGCCACTTTTTGGCCCCCCATCTTTTTGCACTTACCCATGATGTAATAGTTAAATGTCCTGAGGGTCCTGGTAAGGAACCTAGGACCAAAAATGATGTAAGTTGGGCCAATAGTGCCCCTAGAGTCAAATAGAGGTGTCTAAGATCAATAAGAAAGTATAATGAACCTAAGAAGATCATACATGGTGAATTAATAAGGTAGGAGTTCATTAAATAAGGTAGAAATCCTTTAAACCAATTTTTTAAATTCAAATTTCTGAATTATGCATTTAGGCGGGAAAAGCCTTTTTAATTAGTTTTTGAAAGTTTAACCATCCCTAACTAATGGGAATTGGTTGTAGAAGTTAGGGAGAGGTTATATAAGCCTGTTCAAGGCATGATATGTATGGACAAGTACCTTGGAGGGAGTTTAGAGGTGCAAAAATTGAATTAAAAGACATAATTTTCTGATTTTTTCTGCAAATCTGCTGTTCCAGGCCGTACCATTTCTCTATACGGAACTATTTTGATCTGAAACCAATTGGATGTGGTAGGGGATTGAGTTAAATTTCATTTGCAATTGGTTTGAGGTTTTTTAAGTGAATTTTGAGGGAGATATCACATTTTTTCTGGAACTGCCTGTTTGACTGTGAAAACAGGGATTTTGAGGGTTTGCAATGCATTTTTGGACCTTTCCATGAATGATTCTGATTCTCATGGAATAGGTCCTTATTAACATGTAACATATGTTTCTAACCCTAACAAAGCATGAGGAGTGTAAATGGGAGAGGTGATCACCATTTGAAGTCAAGGATTGCTTGTGGAAGAGCATTGAAATGGTGGCATGGTTATAGCAGCCGGAGATCCATCTTAACAAGGTAACATTTTTATGTTTGGTACTATCTAATATGATCATGGAGATGGTGTTAGACTTTTGAATGAGGTTTGGAAGTGATTGGAAGTGGGAGATCTAGGAAGCCCTAGGTTTTAAGCCCTAGACATGAGGTTTTTGTATTTGAACATCTAAATGACCAAACCTCCTGATAAGACCTGGAAAATCCTTGGTTTTGAACCCTTTCCTAAGACTTTTTTTAGGTTTGAAGTGTGTGGGACAAGTTTGTCATAGGGTTCCTTTATAAAATGGTCAATTTAGGCCTTGTAGGAAGACAACAGGGTGTTAGGACAGTCATATTTCGTCCAAAACAACAATATCTGAGTTTTGGATATGTTATGTAACTTGATAAAGGGTATCCAGATCAGTCATTATATTTTGAAGTGCTTTGGGAAAGTTTGGGGAAAAGTACAAATTAGTTGCTAAACAAGACTACAAGGATTAGGCCTGTTTAAGGGGAATTGTCAAGAATCTATCAAATTGGTTTGTGAAACCTTTGGAACCTTGTTGGTTGGGGTAGGTTGAGACCCTAGAAGGTGCTAGAATTCATCTGAGAAGTTGGAATCCAAACTTGAGCCCTTTGGTGGAGTTTAGGACAAGAGGAAGGCTAGAGAAGTCTTATTGGTTGAAGCCCCAAAACTATTGAAACCTTTTGATCTTGTTAGATTATCTTTGGAGACCTAACACCTCTGCATCACCTTGCACTATAATCGATCATCTCTTCCTTGGGTCAGCGACTGATAGACAGTATTCACACTAATCTCAGTCTCAACATGCACCATCCAAGGAATAAATCCACTCTAACTGCTCCATCAGTCCCTCAGTGTCGAGCTAATGTTGGCTCTCTTTATGCCCTATTTAGCTCTAGTTCAAAGGATAGGTCGACTGAGTAATTGAAGATTCACTTCAGTTTAAGTTCCTATAATTCAGGCCCTACCTTCTATGTCTCTCACTGTCAATCAAGAATTTCCTTTCTTTGATTGAACTAATAGCATCTTCAACTCTAAAGTAAGAAGTTCTTAGTTTTAGGAATAAGGATTGAAAAGAGTTCAGTTTTGGTGGAGTCTCTAGTTCATTTTAGTTGTCTAATGAATAAGGCTCATATGTATAAAAGTGAGCCAAGAAGGTAGTAGGGTGTTAGTGTTGGGATTATTGAAGATCAACAATCAATAATCCAACCACAAGCTATTTGCACAAAATAAACCTATTGATATTTCCAAAATATAAATGAAATGTACATAGAAGTCTTTCTTAAATAGGCAAGGACGAGGAGGTGAGAAGGTCAAACAGAATGACTGAATAACCCTCCAAAGGTGCAACACTTATCTTTTCTCAAGTGACACATGTTTGAGCAAGTGGTAATTTTGCATGAAATGGGTGTCTCACAAAGGTGAGTACACATGTCTTCACCACATGAGATGAGACAAAAAGGTAAGAATCCCAAAGTTGGACTTAAGCTAGTGTGAATAGAAATCTCCTAGACATGCTAAAAGCTAACAAGATAGATAATGTCACTTTTCACACTCACCCCCCCCCTTAAGGACAACTTAGGGAGTAGTGAAACAATGATGGGTCTTGGCAACTAGGCTTGATGAGCTACCCATGTAAAAATACATCTCTCATAAGGTGGAGAAAGAAACAAAACCCTACGAGAAAAAAACTTTCCTCCAAAAGAGAGAAAATAAGAAAGTGTTCTGGTCACAACTCAATGGAAGTGTACTTGACACAATACAACTAAAAGTGATAGTCCTACAATACTTGCAAGATTCATAGTAGAAACATGTGGAATGTCAATTGCATGCCATGTGGCTACAATTCAAATCCAATGTGAAGTCCTTCGAAGATTCTCTGGAAGCCTTCTGTGAAGCAACTCTAAAATCTGTAGAAGCAAAGGAACTGATATCAATCTTCTTCTATGATGAATCTTTGAAAGTTCTCTAAGAATCAACTCTGGATTCACATGTAGCATTAGGTGATGGTGATGTGGAAGTGTTCTTGACACATCTCAATACAATGTAGAAAAAATGTTGAAGAACGATGAAGGAGTAGTGGTAGTGCTCTTGACATGTCTCTGTGGAAGTGCTCTTGGCACAACTTAGAAATGCTCTTGACACAACTCTATGAACCCCCTATAATTCAATATTTTTATACCCTCCCTTAATCTTGGCACTTTATAATAGTAGTGTGTTAAGCAAGTCTAATTGGAATGAAAAATGGCACTTTATAACAATAGTGTGAAATTATTTCCAATAGATTAGGCTCAATAACATTATTCACTTTCTAAAAAAGTGGCACTCAATTTCGAGTTGTCAATCAAAAGATACAATTGTTTTTCGAGTTACTTAACTTCTTGTACAAAGAAGGGAAAAAATTTGGAGAAAATGGGACAATTCCCAAATTGTCTCGATGCAACTTTGTTGGCACCGGAACTAGCTTCCCATCGACTATAAATATACCCAATTTCACCTTAATGGGCTAAAGTTACAGCGAAATGAAAAAAAGCCCCTCTTTGCACACATGATGCAAGATCAGGGTCTTTTTAGGCAATTTTTTTTTAGCAAATTCAACTTTCTCTGGATGGTTTGTCTTGGCATGAAAAAACAAGTCTTTATAGGTTAATTGAAACTACTAGTAGTGAAGTTTTATGCTTCTATTACAACTATTGTAACATAAAATATTATTGTTACATTTGATGCTTGCATTGTAAGTGATGCAGGAGCATTCGAAAGTCATTTAAGTGAATTGAGACAGTTAATGTTTGGATGTAGAGTGCCAGGAAGAGACATTGGAGATTACCGCATTTTACCACATTTGCACATTAGAGCTTGCAAAGCAGGATTTAGTTTCTATGACATGACATCTTCATCATATTCAAAATTTAGGTCATTTGGATTTGTTTGCTAAAAGTTATCACCATCAGAAGATCATCAATTTTCACAAAGTAGAGTAGTCAGTGTTCAGTTGAAGCCTAATGGGTTTGCAGAGCAATTCTGTGACTTGTGGAGCCTAATGAAACATCATTCAAGGTAACATGGGACCGAATAGACCTTCATGGAGAACTGCATCAAGTTTCATTCATTTGCAAAGCAATACCATATGTTTTGGGCTGACCTATTTGTTTCTACACGTTTCATAATACCCGTTACAATTAGGCCGACTTGATAATGTTTTGAAGGCTTGTGGAAGATATAAATAAAGAATAGAAGATTGTTTTAAGAGAGCAGAGAAGTGTGCGAAGATATGGAGCAAGAAGATGAATTGTTTTGATCCGGTGAAGTAGCAGGACAGAAGCAGAAGATAGAGTAGAGGGTAGAAGAAGATACATTATAGAGAATTGAGGAGAGTAAGAAAGAAGACATGGTGTGTGTTGCATGAATCTTTTGTAAACATGGGCTACGGCCTAGCACATGAAAATCCCTAGAGGCAAATGTAATGAGGTTTGAGATTATAATATAATGAGAAGTGATCTTTGAAAGTTGGGTTTTTTTTCCCTTTGAGGGTTTTCCTAGGATATATCTTGTGTCATGTGTTCATGAATATCTCTTTCATTATGTTATTAGCTATATGTTTTCATTGCATCTTTGGTATGATCATGGTGTAGATTGTTTAAGGATGCAAAGTTGGGCAGTCCTTCATTGGACCCTCCTACCTTGACTGCATTAGTAAGAATGAACCTACTAGTGGGGACTAGAATCAGTTAAGGTTGCAATAAATGTAACTATTATATGCACTGTGCACTAGTGATTAAAAACAAAAAAAATAGTAACAAAAAGCATTAAACCATTAACATGACTTGAATGGCATCACGACTACCACGTGGATTTTGGCCAGATGTGTAATGCAAACAGAATCAAGTGACTAGCAATAATGGAAGACCGTTGGAGGGTGGGGTTTTGATTGATGGAGATCTCAGGCTTGCAAACCCTCAACAATAGACTTCATCCTTGCAAATGGAGACCACTATAAGCTTGGACTGACGATAGTGTGAGGAAATGTCAATTGAAAACTAAAATAAAAGAGAGCCGAGAGACTGTTGAAACCCACGACTTTCAACAAAGTCGTTAGAGATCGGCTTGCATGTGGAGAGTGTGAAGGCATCTCCAACAATATGAACTCGACCGAATCTTGATGTTTGATGGAAGGGGCTTTGAAAACTTTGACACCTACAAAGAGCAAGTGAAATTGCCACCAGATATGTGACACACATAGAGCCTTTAGCTTGTGATTGACCTCTACCTGGTTTGTGAAAAAAGATTGACAGTGTGTGAGAGATGCCAGAAACCTCCTAAGCAGAGATAATGTGCCAAACACAGTGAACGTCGCCCAACAAGCTTCAAATCAATTTGTGAAATATTTTAGATCTACAAAATCCTTAGAGCAGAGACCTCAGTCAGAATTGAAGCAGTTACCAGGAATGCAAACGGTGATCACATTAAACCATGAATAGATCTACCAACATAGAATGACCACAATTATACTCCAAAAATGATGACTGAGCAATGAAGATCTTGACCTAGGACAAAATGACAGCCAAATATGCCTAGATCTTAAAAAATTTCTCCAAAAATTGACCAATAAAGAGACGTCCAAATTTGCAAGTGGAAACCCTCGCTCCAGACCATGAACTGGGCAAAAAATGTCCAAAAATGCCTAGCAAACCCTCAAATCAGAGAATCCAAATAGAGGCTGATAGGCCAAAAAAATGACTGCTTCCTTAAAAAATTTCAACCAAAAAACTGTAAATGCACCTAGATCACTTGCAAAAACGTGATTTTGCAAAAAAAATTCCATACAAATCCGTATGGCCGTACAGGGGTAGGGAGCCTAAATTTTTTTTGCAAAATTTTGCTTGTGTCAATTTTGACAAAATGATAGACTATTTTGTCTATCTCGGGCCTTTTGGACTCAATGGCGATGTCTATTTGGCTCTAGGAGGACCTCTTGTCTATGTTAGGTGTGGGATTTGCTACAAAGAGCAAGATTTTGCAAGCATGGCTCTAATACCATGTTGGGATTAGGGAGGATCCGCAAGCAATAATCCAACCACAAGCTATTTGCACATAATAAACCTATTGATATTGCCAAAACATAAATGAAATGTACATAAAATTCTTTCTTAAATAGGCAAACGTGACGAGGTGAGAAGTTTGAACGTAATGACCGAGTAACCCTCCAAAGGTGTTGTTGGGACTGAAATTCCCAAGTATTTTCGCAAAAATTTTAGGGTTTCATGTGTGAAGATTTATTTCAGTACTTAGAAATACACCTAAAGAACATGATTGCAAAGCAATTTAAAGACATAACATGTTATCCCAAGCCAGGGATTACACTCACAGGAGAGGCAATGTCTGTGAAAGTTCTTATTGTAGAGGCTACCTTTTTGGATGATACAATGAATACTGAGCATGCACTAGAGTTTGGTCATGTCAATTTGTCTGAAGTTGCAGATTATACAGACCAATTTCAAAATTAAGCAATCAACCTGTGTACGGATTCCAATTAAATGTAAACTTTGTTGAATAGGGCAAGGTCTTGGCTTGAATTATAACAACTGTAGCTGCACTTTATAAGCCTATATCAGAGACACATAGATCTGCAGCCATCGAGCTCTTTATAAATATGCGGGAGGGTTCTTATGGAAGAGGCATGTTGTTTGCCTCGAAGAACTGTGACCTCAAAGAGTTGTGTTGTCAGTGTAAAGGACATGAACAAAGTGGTTTTGTTGGAAGAATTTCAAAAACTTGAAAGCAATTACAATTTCTTGATCTAAAGTCGTATTCTGCAGCCACCGCACAGCACAAAAAGAAGAAAATGAATGCATAGACAAAGCACTTGAAATTATTTCTCAGATGACCTCACAACAGAAGTAATCTCATGGACTGTTATGATAGCCAGATAGGCTCAGAATGGATTAGTTGGAAAGGTCTTAGAAACTTTTAAGCAGATGCAACTGGCATGTGTGAAGTCAGAGTCCATAACCTTTGCCAGCATCCTCCCAGCCCGTGCCAGAGCGGAAGCTTTGCAGTTGGGTGTAGACAGCCTTAAAAAAAATGAAATGAGACCACCGTGAGGATATGTGTAAGATGAATTTGTTGAATGGGCTTTCAAGCAAATATAAATCCTGATGGCATCTTATATCAATCAATATGATTTGCATATCATTGAGATTATAGACTATATATACACGTTGGTGAAGTTCGTACGAGATTCAACCAGATTTCTCTACTTAAGGTGAAAATTGCCAATGGACCTGATGGACAGAAAGCTTAGCAGTGATATATATCACCTTCAACAACATTTCAGCTCTTTCTAGATGATGTCCTACTTTACTACACTTGGACACACCTTATGCACTTTGGCAATAGTGCTTAGAGTGTATATATTTCTGTATAATCATGGCTCGAAATGCCAAGATTGCAGGATACGCAAAATGAAAATGCAGATTGGAGATTCCATCTAATACACTGAAATGGTACAAGGAAGATAATATCACCGTAAACACTGCAAAATAAAACCCTAATCGGTGAGAGATAACATATCAGAATGACTAAAATAAGTCTTTTGATATGCCAATGGATGGGCAAAAGATGAATTTAATATATTGTTGAAGATATATAACCGGGGTCCACAACCCTCGCTAGAATCCTCACTGCCTGTGCCAAAACTAGCAAACCCAAAAAGAATAAAAAATAAAACAAATGTCATCGGGGAAACAAGGAAGTCGGATCGAATTTGTAAAATCACACCGATCTGAGGAGTCATGCCGATGGGTACATTATCGGCAAGAGATGGCTTATCAGTGAGCAAAATTTGAGTCCTCCCGACTTGCCGATGAAGTAAACCCTAATATCCAATAGTAAAAATGTCATCGACAAAACCAAACTAATCAGTGTGAGATTTTTAAATCACACCGAGATCATATGTCCTGCTGATACTTTTTTGAGAAACATACCTACTTTCACCGAAGATGGGAAAATTATATAATTACATTCTAGAAAATAAAAGGTGAACAAATGTAATTGAAAGGTATGAAATATTAAATAAATATGTAGCATAAACATATTTATGGGTAAATATATTCACGAGAAGATATGTTGAAGATTTTACAAGATCATCTTTAGATATAAAATAAATATTGTTCACCCGAATATCTTGCCAAAGGAGTTATAAAGATGGAGGCAAAATATTTTTCAAGGACTTCACCCAATGGGTAATTATTTTACCTAAAAAATATTTTTGAGGAAGTATATACAAAGGTGAAAAAATGTTTTCACCGAGCAACTCACAAGCGAGTAATTATTTCTTACCAACTGGGTGAAAATATATATTAAAGGAAATAACAATAGTTTCTTGAAGAATTACTTTCACGAGATCTCAAGGCAAAAGGAATTTGCAAAATGGAATTTGATGATAATTTTTTATATTCTTGTGAGATAATAGTGGAAAAACATGCCGAGAAATATAATCAAATAGAGATTAAAGTATTATGTGAAAATCAAAAAAGCCAGATTAAATATTTAATCATTGCCAAAGGCAATTAAATAAATGAAAAGATATACCAAAGGTTGCAACGGAAGGAATAAAGGGTTGTAACCCTAGAGTCCAAAGGATATTTACCAGAGAAGAAAAATCAAGCAGAATAAAGGTGGGTAGATTAGGATCATCAATAGATTTAGGGTAGCAGTAGGAAATTATTTAATTCCATTCCACCCATTCGCCTCATCAGAACTTTTATATACACATTTTTTAATGGAAAGGAGTGCTTCCATTTGGTTATCTATTTTCAGTGTTCAACTGTAATGTTATTATTAAATCCTAAATGTTATAATGTTGTCTCCAGAATGGTTTTCTCATATTGTTTAAATTATCATATCAAGAATATTGTTGATTTATCTGGTCACATTTGCTGATTCAGTGTGTTCGAATTGGTTGGTTTATGTAAGAAGTTGATCAAAATTGTCATAAGGTCTCTGCCAAGAGGTAAATCCTTTCTACAAAAACAAGTCTGGTCTAAATTCCCTTCTTACTAGAATTATATATCCTCTCAGTTGTTCATAGTAATATGGGGAATATCATTGGGATAGTATAAGAAGAGCATTATAACTGACATTCTTGCACGTTTGCATAAGGTGCAAACATCTCACGTGCCTTACAAGTTTGAGTTAAGCTGTGAAGTAGATCAACTTACCTTATACATCCGTTTCCTTTAAATCATCATCCATTTACCGACTCCATAGCCCAATAGAAGTAGGCACTAGTCATTACTATCCAAACTCATATTCAAGACATTTCTATTTCAAGTCAGTACATTAGGAATATGAGATAATCTTTAGATTGCATCTATTACATTTTATGCCATTGTGATAGATTTACTAATCCAATCAAGTCATATAGTGTTAAGTCTGCTTTAGTTACAAAGGTACACCCGCCTAGGTTTGCAGGCCCTGAAGTGTAGGGAGGAAATAGCTCTGTCAGTTGGTCCAAAAACGTTGCAAATCCAAACATAGAGTCTGGCATCCTCTTAGGGTTAGCAACCTGCATTTTTGGGAACCAACAAAATGGCGACTCTGCTGGGGAAAACAGATAGAGAAACCTAGTAGTAGACCATGTTATTAGAGTTAGAAAATTAAAAGGCATAGCCTTGCTGGTGAAAGGAAAATCCCAGAAAATTGATTAGTCCTCTAAATAGAGGTGGCGACTCTACACAAAATTCAAATACAGATTGGTAAACTCTGCTGGCAAGGACCCAGAAAGATTAAATTTTCCTCTTCTCATGAGAGGTGGCGACTCTAAAAATAAAATTGATGAAACATGAAAAAATATAACATACCCCCTTTAGATGCATTCTTTGAACTAAGGAGACATGAAGGAGAATCTGGATATGATTTGTTCATCAGGTTGGCGTATATCTATGAACAGATACCTTTTCATCTCAAACCTAGTAAATCCTTACTCATTAAAATGTTCATGCTTGCTTATGTGCCTATGTCAACTAATTGGCCTGAATCATTAAAGCCAGTTACTCTAAACCAAGTGGTTCAATTGATTCATAGCATAGAAAGGACAAGGCCTGAGGATATTATCAATATTGAATCCGATAATATGGACAAATATGAAGAGACTAATCAAAGAATACAACTAGTAGATGAGACATATGATTTTGCATGAGACTTGGAGCCCCAACATATTTCAGAAAATGAGAGTAGTCTTCAAAATGTGGATGTTCCTTTTATCCCCTCCCACCCACCGCAATATATGAACCAGCAGTGTTGGGGGGAAGAGGAGCATTGTTTTCAAAAAGGAAGACAAACTTTTGATAAAGAGGGAATACTAGAACATGAACTCCAAGTGTTTCCAAACCCATGCTATCCCGAGGATGAAGTCTTTTCAAATAACCAGGGTGAGTATTTTCAACAAGCAGAACAAAATCTTGATCAAGGGGAAGTGCACATGGCAGAAAATAATCTTCAGGCCTATTCAAAAATAGTGTATGATGATATAGCACAAGAAGATGAAGAGGATGAAAGGCATTCAGACAGTCAGGGAGGTGGATATTCTGATAAAGAGTCTATAAATGATCAGGTTGATGAACTATGTACATCAAATTTTGAGCATTATAGTAGTGATGAAAAGAATGATGAAAATTTCAGTGAGAGGGTTGATGAAGAAACATGCTCACTTGACAGTGAGCATATTTCAGACTTGCTCACTAAAGAATATCAAAGATACGTACATAAAGATGATACCCAAATACTGTATCCAGCACATATATCTTTTGACAGTGAATCCATTCAACATGATAAGAGTGATGAAATATATGAGGCCATATTTCCCAAGTCACAATTTTGCAAAAAAGAGACAGATAATGGTCATGAGTTCTCTTGTGACACTAATCCAGAGATAAAGATATCCATTGAACCACAGGAAGTTGATGATTCTAGTATGTATGATTGGCAGATTATTGACTCTCAAGCGTGTGGGGAAGATGGATATGATAAGGAAGAGGATATAGTGTTTTATGTTCGAGCCAGCATTGATGATAGCATGTGTCAGAAGCAACTTGATTTATTCCATTTTCCAATTCAGTTAAAAAACTAGCATTTGGTGAATAACAATAGATATGATAAAGTAAGACATCCTACAAGGTTTGATAATCATGACTTCCTTATGTCACACAATGATGAAGGTGTTCAGATTATGCCTGACTTCCAGATACCGAATAATACAGAACACACTTATAGCATAGACTATGATACATTAATGAACTATACGAACAGATGTAGTCAAGCGGATGGGATATCATTACAACATGATCAGAACAAGGTTTTTGATAGGGGAAAGACATGGATTTTCTTTTCTGATATGGTCTTTTGACCATATCATTTTTGGGGCAAAAAGTTGGACTCTGTTGCCCAATGGAGTAGGCACCGGTTTTCTCCTTAGAGATCTGGGATCTTGCTATGCCCAAAAGGGGCATACATCCCCAGAAAGAGCCACTGTTGGGACTGAAATTCCCAAGCTATTTTTGCAAAAATTTTAGGGTTTCATGTGTGAAGATTTATTTCAGTACTCGGAAATACACCCAAAGAACATGATTGCAAAGCAATTTAAAGACATAACATGTTATACCAAGCCAGGGATTACACTCACAGGAGAGGCAATGTCTGTGAAAGTTCCTATTGTGGAGGCTACCTTTTTGGATGATATAATGAATACTGAGCATGCACTAGATTTTGGTCATGTCAATTTGTCTGAGGTTGCAGATTATACAGACCAATTTCAAAATTAAGCAATCAACCTGTGTACGGATTCCAATTAAATGTAAACTCTGTTGAATAGGGCAAGGTCTTGGCTTGAATTATAACAACTGTAGCTGTGCTTTATAAGCCTATATTAGAGACACATAGATCTGCAGCCATCAAGCTCTTTATAAATATGTGGGAGGCTTCTTATGGAAGAGGCATGTTGTTTGCCTCGAAGAACTGTGACCTCAAAGAGTTGTGTTGTCGGTGTAAAGGACGTGAACAAAGTGGTTTTGTTGGAAGAATTTCAAAAACTTGAGAGCAATTACAATTGGCTCGATCTGAAGTCGTATTCTGTAGCCACTGCACAGCACAAAAAGAAGAAAAGGAATGCATAGACAAAGCACTTGAAATTATTTCTCAGATGACCTCACAACAAAAGTAATCTCATGGATTGCTATGATAGCCAGATAAGCTCAGAATGGATTAGTTGGAAAGGTCTTAGAAACTTTTAAGTAGATGCAACTGGTATGTGTGAAGTCAAACTCCATAACCTTTGCCAGCATCCTCCCAGCCTGTGCCAGAGCGGGAGCTTTGCAGTTGAGTGTAGACAACCTTAAAAAAAATGAAATGAGATCACCGTGAGGATATGTGCAAGATGAATTTGTTGAATGGGCTTTCAAGCAAAGATAAATCCCGATGGCATCATATATCAATCAATATGATTTGCATATCATTGAGATTACAGACTATATATACACGTTGGTGAAGTTCGTACAAGATTCAACCAGATTTCTCTGCTTAAGGTGAAAATTGCCAATGGACCTGATGGATAGAAAGCTTAGCAGTGATATATATCACCTTCAACAACATTTTAGCTCTTTCTAGATGATGTCCTTCTACTTTACTACACTTGGACACTACTTATGTGCTTTGGCAATAGTGCTTAGAGTGTATATATTTCTATATAATCATGGCTCGAAATGCTCCTATGGACATGAGGCAAGGTTAGTAAACAAAACCCCAAGAGAATGCCAAGATTGTAGGATACGCAAAATGAAAATGTAGATTGGAGATTCCATCTAATACACTGATGTGTTACAAGGAAGATAATATCACCGTAAACACTGCAAAATAAAACCCTAATCGGTGAGAGATAACATATCAGAATGACTAAAATAAGTCTTCTGATATGCCGATGGATGGGCAAAAGATGAATTTAATATATATTGTTGAAGATATATAACCGGGGTCCACAACCCTTGCCAGAATCTTCACTGCCTATGCCAAAACTAGCAAACCCAAAAAGAATAAAAAATAAAACAAATGTCATCGGGGAAACAAGGAAGTCAGAATGAATTTGTAAAATCACACCGATTTGAGGAGTCATGCCGATGGGTACATTATCGGCAAGAGATGGCTTATCAGTGAGCAAACTTTGAGTCCTCCCGACTTGCCGATGAAGTAAACCCTAATATCCAATAGTAAAAATGTCATCGGCAAAACCAAACTAATCAGTGTGAGATTTTTAAATCACACCGAGATCATATGTCTTGCCGATACTTTTTTGAGAAACATACCTACTTTCACCGAAGATGGGAAAATTATATAATTACATTCTGGAAAATAAAAGGTGAACAAATGTAATTGAAAGGTATGAAATATTAAATAAATATGTAGCATAAACATATTTATGGGTAAATATATTCACGAGAAGAAATGTTGAAGATTTTACAAGATCATCTTTAGATATAAAATAAATATTGTTCACCCGAATATCTTGCCAAAGGAGTTATAAAGATGGAGGCAAAATATTTTTCAAGGACTTCACCCGATGGGTAATTATTTTACCTAAAAAATATTTTTGAGGAAGTATATACAAAGGCGAAAAAATGTTTTCACCGAGCAACTCCAAGCGAGTAATTATTTCTTACCAACTGGGTGAAAATATATATTAAAGGAAATAACAATAGTTTCTTGAAGAATTACTTTCACGAGATCTCAAGGCAAAAGGAATTTGCAAAATGGAATCTGATGATAATTTTTTATATTCTTGTGAGATAACAATGGAAAAACACATCGAGAAATATAATCAAATAGAGATTAAAGTATTATGTGAAAATCAAAAAAGCTAGATTAAATATTTAATCATTGCCAAAGGCAATTAAATAAACGAAAAGATGTACCAAAGGTTGCAACGGAAGGAATAAAGGGTTGTAACCCTAGAGTCCAAAGGATATTTACCAGAGAAGAAAAATCAAGCAGAATAAAGGTGGGTAGATTAGGATCATCAGTAGATTTAGGGTAGCAGTAGGAAATTATTTAATTCCACTCCACCCATTCGCCTCATCAAAACTTTTATATACACATTTTTTAATGGAAAGGAGTGCTTCCATTTGGTTATCTATTTTCAGTGTTCAACTGTAATGTTATTATTAAATCCTATATGTTATAATGTTGTCTCCAGAATGGTTTTCTCATATTGTTTAAATTATCATATCAAGAATATTGTTGATTTATCTGGTCACATTTGCTGATTCAGTGTATTCGAATTGGTTGGTTTCTGTAAGAAGTTGATCAAAATTGTCATAAGGTCTCTGCCAAGAGGTAAATCCTTTCTACAAAAACAAGTCTGGTCTAAATTCCCTTCTTACTAGAATTAAATATCCTCTCAGTTGTTCATAGTAATATGGGGAATATCATTGGGATAGTATAAGAAGAGCATTATAACTAACATTCTTGCACGTTTGCATAAGGTGCAAACATCTCACATGCCTTACAAGTTTGAGTTAAGATGTGAAGTAGATCAACTTACCTTATACATCCGTTTCCATTAAATCATCATCCATTTACCGACTCCATAGCCCAATAGAAGTAGGCACTAGTCATTACTATCCAAACTCATATTCAAGACATTTCTATTTCAAGTCAGTACATTAGGAATAGGAGATAATCTTTAGATTGCATCTATTACATTTTATGCCATTGTGATAGATTTACTAATCCAATCAAGTCATATAGTGTTAAGTCTGCTTTAGTTACAAAGGTACACCCGCCTAGGTTTGCAGGACCTGAAGTGTAGGGAGAAAATAGCTCTGTCAATTGGTCCAAAAATGTTGCAAATCCAAACATAGAGTCTAGCATCCTCTTAGGGTTAGCAACCTGCATTTTTGGGAACCAACAGGTGCAACACTTGTCTTTGCTCAAGTGACACATGTTTGAGCAAGTGGCAAGTTTGCATGAAACATGTGTCTCACAAATGTGAGTACACATGTCTTCACCACATGAGGTGAGACAAAAAGGTAAGAATCCCAAAGTTGGACTTAATCTAGTGTGAATAGAAATCTCCTAGACATGCTAAAAGATAACTAGATAGATAATGTCACTTTTCACACTAAAATTTAGTCCTTTTCTCTATTTTTTAGTATTGTCTTCAAGAAACATTTTTCCTTTCCTTCATGTTGCCCATTCAAGTTTCCATTACATGAGAGTAAAGGGAACATTATCTAGATTTTGTGTTAGCTTAGGAGTGTCCTTCTAGATGGGGAGTTGGGCCCACTCTACCTGAAGGAGGAGATCTCATGGTATTTTTCTCTTTATGATTGCATTTATTTGATGTGTATTAGAGTTTATATGGTGTGATTAAATTTTTTTTTGTGTTATCCTTCTGCTATTGTTTACCTGTAGGTTATCATAAGATAAAAAGTATAAAAATATTTATCTTTCTAGCATTCATCTTTCTAAGTAGCAATCTTGTTTAAATTTGTTGAGCATTACTGTTGAAGCATAGATTAATATGTTTTTCCAACTTTGATGTTAGTTTATTTCTTCAATATGTTCTAAGCATTTACTTCTGTTGTGTGTTTCAATTGAGCAATAACATATAATGAAGTTGTTTTGATTTATTTATTTCAGTATGTGTGTTTCCAGTAGCAGTAGCGTAGATTTCAATTTGGTGTGCTTTCATTTCATTCATGTGAAAAATAGCATAGAGTCTATTTTGTCTTTCAATTCCAATTTAGAATAGAATCACTTATGAAAACCCCAAAGACCTTACCAAAGATAGCTCTAGACACCACCCTAGATTGACAAAATGATAAGGAAATTGACAACTATGATGAACCTATCAAAAAGTAGACAATGATGGCTAAATCTAGACATAGGATAGAGGCCTTGGTCAAAGGCATTTTTGAGACTAGAGTGTAGAATATTGTTAGTATGGTAGATGATTTATGGAAATACAATATGAAGATTTAGACTCCCCTTCACCAAATATAGAATATTGATACCAAGTTGGGTAGGATAAATGTCATTGTAACTCCATAAATTACATACCCTACAATCCCACATTATGTCTTGCATCCCCTCTCTAGGTCCCTTCATGTAGCTTGATGTGAAATAATCTCTTCTAAATCATGACATCTCCAGAAATTATTTTGGAGGGTTGTTGTGATTGTCATTCTGAGCTTCCATGTCAATTTTGGGCCTATTTCCCTTAGATGGGGGTGTGATGCATGAGCATCCCATACCATACAAAACCACGTTCTATATATTTCCTTTGCATGTAGCCACCATCATCATGATCACTGGCCATCATAATGCCTCACATGAACACACCAAGCTATTCTTAGCACCTTTTCAAAAATTGAATTAGGAAGGGGAAATTAAGAAGATCTTCTAAAAAATATTATGTATTCATTAAACTTTCCAAAGAGAGTAGCATAGAGCATGGTGGACTTAGAAAATATAGAGTTTTGAGCATTCTTTTATGGTTGACAGCATATGTGAAATCTCACACTATTGAGAGCATAGTTCGTACATTGTTTTAGACATCTTTGCATTATTGTTGCAGACTCTTGTTTTCATATCCCATTTTGTAGGTTTCAAAACAAGGAGAGAATAACTCATTTGAGAAACTTAAAGCCAAGAGTTTCTCTTGAAGATTCCTCTTAGAGGCTTGCCTTCATCTCTAAAGCATCATAATCACTTGCAAAAGTATTTCAGTAGGTAGCATATGGTTGAATGCTCTTTGAAATCTTTCTTTTATGCATTGTAGAAATCAAGCTTTTTAAAAGCTTTTGCCTTCTTGAATCCCTTTCTCTAAAATCACTAGAAGTGAACCTATGGAAAAACTCTGTTTCTCCACCGCCCATTCCCTTGGCTACACAATCACTACAAAATCCCTCTTTTCCCTTTTATTCTAATCCTGATTCCTATTTATCCCCCTTACTATCTACAAAATCTAAACCTAAAAATCCCTCTCCATAGACCAATGAGGCACTCTTAGGAAACTCATTTGTCACTGCATCCTAGACACATTTAGGTGCACACATAATTCAATCCCTATTTATCATTTGATTTCTTTTAGAGGTAGAAATACTAAAATAAGGGTTTGACCACTCTTGGAAAACTCCTTTGCAGTCCCAATATTTCTTATTAGCTCATTACTACAGACCACTTGGAAGAGATTATTCACATAGAGGTTTTCTAGTATCGGTTTCATTATTATGTTGGTTTTATTAGCTATAGTTTACCTAATTTATTCATATTATTTAGATACTCCGCTTGATTTTGTCTTCTTTGTAATGTGTAGGTTGATCTAGAAATCCTACAAATAGGGGAGAAGCTTGTTGGGCTGACATGAAATATTCCTGCCAAACTCTGTCATATGTATGGTGTCAAACAAACAATGACGCTTAGCACATATGTCCACACAACACACTATCGTCCTTGACAGAGAGCTCTAGAATTCAGTACCAAGTTCTATTTCATGTCTTATTCCATTTTTTGCACTTTGTTTCTAAAAATATATCTTTATCATTATGTATCTGTAGGATTTAGATTCATAAGTGTGGAGTAGGAATTAAGTAGAGTACTTTTTCTCTATTATAGACATTTTTTGGTCAACTCGATGTGAAACTTATTATGTGCAAAACTTTTTGACTTGTCTGAAAACAAAGCATCTACAAACTGTGTTATAGGCTCTCACGAGTTTTATGAGATTTATGACCTAGTCCTCCCATACATAACACATTGTTAGAATAAGTTATAGAACCTGGCTAAAATCTTTGCCTCTACATCCTTGACCGCAATCGCTAATGACTTTTTGATATTTTTATCTAATCTTGTTACTACGACATTGCCCATTCCTGAAATTCTTCTTCCAAGGTTGTCAACGATGTCTTCTATGCCAACTATGATATTCCCTAATACAAAATCCAACCTCAATCATGAAGATGCTGTAAGACCTTCATCATATCATATCAAGAACTTAGACTAACATCTCCATGACTTCCAGACATTTTTATCTTAGGAGACTACTTCTAATACTGCCCCCTCGATCATAGAAGCTCTTAGAAAAATGCTATTTGCTCATCTTTAAGGTCTCGATGTATTGCGTGGCCTTTCTCATATTGTGCACACTGATGTACCTACTTTATCTACCATTCTGAGGTTGTTTAGACCCCGCAACAATAGATCACTCATACTCAGGTCTCTATGACAATCCACACCTCTACCGTGTATACACCTACATTTACACACATGACCACCACTATTCTATAGTGTTTTAGTGATGGGGATGGTGGGCAACCCCATCCATTCATATGGATTTGTTCCCCCTTCCCAACCACTATCATTCAGTGGATCTTCTATTACATCACACCCCATAACCGTGCAAACTTTTCCTACTCATTCTATAGCTTCATACCATCCTCAAGTATTCATATGATATCTACCACAACACCCTTACACACGATAGACCTAGTGGTTAACCAACTCTTACAAAGTGTTAGTAGTTTGTAACAACAACTTTGTTCTTTTTTGACTATTTCCATGCTACCTGTCATGTCACCATATGTCTGTTGTAGCCCATTATCACTTCACATTCTAGCCACTCCTCTCCCTGCTAGCTTTGAAGTCCCTAAATTTGAAAAATATAACAACAAAGGAGACCCCCAGACACACGTCTTGGTATTCAATGCCTTGTGCACATATTTTATCTTTTATGATGAGTTGTTAGCAAAACACTTTCTGGGCTCATTGAAAGACAACACTCTGGATTGATTTGCTCACTCCCAGACCATTCTATCAATTCTTTCCAGCAACTTGTAAACTAGTTTCTTCAACATTTTTAGACAAACATTGGCCCTCAAACAACCTTCACTGACCTAGTTTATTTTAAACAAGGGCCCTAAGAAAAAGTGTCAAATTTTATCTTTTTTTATCATTCCTTGTTCTCACAAATCCTATACCCTCTTCCCATTTTGAATGTCCAAAGAGTTTTCATTGGGAATCTTCAACCTGCACTAAGAGAAAGGATCCTAATCATGAGATATCCCTCCATTCTTCATCTATGCATAGCCTTAAAATATTATCAGCAATCACTAGATCAATTCGAGACATTCTCTACCCCATCTACCCCACTACATCTTCACATAATCAAAATAAAAACTCTAAAAAGGGGACAACCAACTTTCTAAAGAGCACAAATTTTGTTGTCATTGGTGATAATGTGGCCACCTCTCCTATGTCAGAGGCTATGGCCCTTATCACTTCATGATAGAAGTTTAGACTATTCACTCTATTATCTGAGTCCTTGTATTTTGTGTTGTAACGGCTCCTAACTCACAACCTGGTGTAGATGTCGTTTGTTAGGCCTATCGACTCGAACAAACTACTTCTAAATAACTATGATACAAATGCCTTCTATCAATATCACCGAATACCTAGACATAATACTAAGCAATGCATGTGTCTCAAGCACCTGGTGCAAGGCCTCATCGACTCCAGTACCATCCAGGTCTTTGGGGATGCTGATAAAGGAAACAAATCAATGGTGAAGCCTAACCAAAACCTTCAAATTTTTACAAATCCATTTCCACCACACTCTTACAACTCACAAATTTGGACATTTCATCAGAAAAGTTGAAGGAAGAAACTGAATCTTCTATATCTCACTTTCCTGCCTTAATTGGTGTGGTGGAGACAACCCTCAAAATCTCAAAAGGATTCCACCGCTAACCATGAAATTTCATTCTCATCCATTGACATTGTTTCTAATGTGCATGATGATCTTTTATATATCAACGCTCAGGTCAACTCAATGATTCTTCATGGATCCTTGGTTGACCTTGTCAACATTGTCAATGTAGTCATAGAATAATTTTTATACATGCACCAACTTCACAAGAAAACATATGGCTCGTCAAACATTTTTGTTAGGACTCACAATAGCATGCTTCTCCCTACTCTAGGGTGAATCACATTATCCGTCTAGGTGTGACCAAAAACCATGGATGCCACATTCCACATTACTCCCACATCGGATCGCTTATATGTCCTATTGGGCCAGCCATGGCTCATAGACATGAAAGCAATCCCTTTTGTGATTCATAAATGTCCAAAATTTCCTTACAATAAAGATATTTATACTATGCCCCATAGTGGTTTTTGACGTCTCCACCACTGGGGAAATTTTTCTTTAGATTATTTTTGGCCCACTCCTTCAAAACCACTTCGACCTTGCACAAACTTTTTGTTTAAAGCTTACTCAAAGTATAGGGAAAGTCAAAATGGTTCTAGTACCTCTCTTACTACCGAGCCCATGCTGCCTATACTTAAACTTGCTATTCCTGGAATTCTCCCTCCTGATATCCCCCAACTTGTTGCAGTTGTCTCTATTCCTCCTTCTCTTGCCGGTGCGATGGTGAAGGAGAAACAACTTATGTTGGGAGATCCTCCCTGTCTTTCTCATTAGAATTAGGTGGCCCTACCCTCTATTTCTTACATGTCATCTAGGAAAAAAGTACCTATATTTTAGATATATTTAGGTCCCCCTAGGGATACCTAACCTTCTATGGCTACTTTTGAGCCTTTCACCATCACTGTGATAGTTGGGGAGAAGAAGCTTGTCTAGCTAAACCTTGTTGAGCCTTCAGCCTGCACTAGATGAAACTGACTTGTGCAAGAGTTTAAGAATCACCGACGTGCTATGGCTAGAGCTCAGGCTGGTGAGTCCACCTCTGATGATTTATCACAAGTCTTTGAACAATCAAGTTCTAAGAAAGTGCAGGTCATCTTGGATCCCTCTAGTGACTCGCTGCTCATTCCCATATGCACGATAGGCCACCCTTCTCAAAACCCTTGAACATGCCCAATGTCTCTATTATTTCCAAGGAGACCCTAGACACCCTAGTGCCCTTCCAGCACACCTGCCATTAGATTTTCCTAGATGATCTTTGCCTCGCCACCATAAACATAGACATCCACCATCCTCTGTCGAAGTGTAAGCAAGAGCACTACCCTACTTCTCCTTACCGTTGATCTAAGACTAATGTCCCTCCTTCATCTTTTGGGTCTTCTTTGTCTAGCCCTAAGCTAGTTGAGGTCCCTCGTCCACCTGTCTTTCTTGCCCCTAAATCTCCTACTCTTGATATTAGTGTGAGGCAACTACAAATTATCCCTTATAGAGGCATAATTCCATCACCTTCCTCCCCTAAGGAGTTCACTTGTGATGCCATTATTGACATACCTTCTTTATCTTTGATTTTCACTAAATCATTGACCCTCGTATTGCTTGAGGATGTTGTGGAGGATGTCGCTCCTGTGACCACCTCCCCACGTTCCGCTGATAGCTCTTCTCCTAGTACTGCTCTAATTGTGGCCCTGTTGGCTTGTTAGTCTCCTTCCCCCTATGATGAGCAAGAATGGGAAGGGGATGATTTGCTAGTCTTTGACCTTGAGTAGTAGTATCTTCATGTCTCTAGAGTATTTTGTATGTGTGTGATTGATTGTTGTTTGCCTGATTGCTTTGTTATTCTTGTGCGTTTGCCTGATATATGTTGTTAGTTTCTCCTGGAGGACCCATGCTACCCTATAGGTACATGGACATAAGGGGAACTAAATGTTGTAACATTCCTCTATTTATACCCCATTTCTTCTATATGTCATATCTTTATTTTTTATTGATATTTTGGGGACAATGCAAAGTGTTGAGACATTCAGGTCTCTTCCATGTTGATCCAAATTTTTTATTTTTCTCTCCATGTGCCATTCTTCCTATATTTTTATTGTTCTACATGCTTGGGGAAATGATGATAGTTCCTTCCTCTTTCCCTCATGATTATCATCTCCTTACACTGATACTGGCCCCAAGCATGTAGATCCCCAATGTTCTTTATGTGATTTTTCATACTTCAAGGATCTCTTTCATGTCTAGCAACACATCCCTTTTTACCACTCCTTGCAGCATCTCTTGTTCATTGCAACACTCTTTTTATTGCTCCCTACAATGTATCTTTCTCATTGAAACACTCTTTTTACTACTCCTTGCAGTGTCTCTTACTCATTGTAGCACCCTTTTTACTACTCCCTGGAGTGCCTCTTGCTCATTGCAACACTCTTTTTACCGCTCCCTGTAACATCTTTTTCTCATTGCAACACTTTTTTTTACTACTCCCTACAATGTATCTTGCTCATTGCAGCACCCTTTTATCGCTCTCTGAGGTGTTTTGTTTTGTTTTACTCTTCTTTGTCCCCTGAAACATCCTTTATTTTTATTTTTATTTTTATTTTTGTACATATGTATTATACTTTCTCTCATTATGTATTAGATCGTATGATTTCTTAGAATGATTATATTAGATCCGGTCCTCTCTCTTATTGTCTTGCAGGATTATATATATTTTCTAACATCATGGTTTTATAGAACTTGTAGCTCTAACACTGTGGTTTTATAGGTTCCAGATTGGGGGCATCTTGCTTTCCACTTGCAGGACCTTTGCAATTTCATAGTATCATTTTTACAAGTATATTTTATTTCATTTCATGTATTTCATTCTATCCTTTAGCATGTTTCATGACTAGCACCTCCAACTTGCTAAAGTGGGGGCAAAATGTAACATCATAAATTACATACCCTACAATATCACATTATGTCTTTCATCCCCTCTCTAGGTTCCTTCATGTAGCTTGAATTGAAATAATCTCCTCTGAATCATGACATCTCCAAAAATTATTTTGGAGGGTTGTTGTGATTGTCATTATGGGCTTCAATGGTAATTTTTTGGGTTTGTTTCCCTCAGACAAGAGCAAGATGCTAGACATCTATGCGACATGCTAACATCTCGTGCCATACAAATCCATGTTATGTACATTTCCTTTGTATGTAACCACCATCATCATGATCAATGGCTGTCGTAACACCTCACATGGATGTGCCAGGCTATTCTTAGCACTTTCCCAAAATTGAATCAGGAAGGGGAAATTAAGAAGATCTTCTGAACAATCTTTTGTATCCATAAATCTTTCTAGACAATAGCACAAAGCATGGTAGACTTAGAAAATATAGAATTATGAGCTTTCATTCATGGCTGATAGCATATGTGAAATCTTGCACTATTGAGAGTATAGTTTGTACATTATTTTAGACATCTTTGTATTATTGTTGTAGACTCTTGTTTTCATATCCCATTTTGCAGGTTTCAACACAAGAAGAGAATTTAAGAAACTTAAAGCTAGGAGTTTCTCCTAAAGATTCCTCTGAGATGCTTGTCTTTGTCTCTAAAGCATTACAATCACTTACAAAAGTATTTCAATAGGTAGCATATACTTGTATGCTCTATAAAATATTTCTTTTATGCATTGTAGAAATCAAGCTTTCTAAAAGATTTTGCATTCTTGAATCCCTTTCTCTAAAAGCACTAGAAGTTAATCCATGAAAAAACTTTGTTTCTCCATTGAGTATTCCCTTGGCTACACAATCACTGCAAAATCCCACTTTTCCCTTTTATTCTAATCCCCATTCCTATTTATTCCCCTTACTATCTGCAAAATCTAAGCCTAAAAAACCCTCTCCATAGACTAAAGAGGCACTCTTAGGAAACTCATTTGTCACTACATCCTAGACACATTTAGGTGCATACACATGGCTCTATAACGTCAGAAAATGTCCCCTCGGGGGCTTTTCCCTCATAAGGTTTAGCTCCTGGGTCTTTTGCATGCATTTAGGACATCTTACTTCATAATTTGGCATCCCGATGGAATGAGCCCTAGGTAACATGACAAATGGGACCTAGGAGGACCTCTTGAGCTTGACCCTGCCCAAAATAGGGGTGGAGGACTTGGGTGCCTGCGCCCTAGTCCTGCCCTATTTTGGGGCGGTCCCAATTTTTGGGTGTTGGCTTGTGACCGTTATTTGGGTCCTATGCCGACATGGTAAGTTTGAATTTATGAAATCTTGGCGGGAGTGTTTGTAGTTGGATATATAAGCATGTTTAGGCATTCATTTGTAAACTAGATGATCTTTGTGATGTTTGTGCACTCTCAAGGTATTTCAAGGCTTTCATTGTGTTGCAAGAGCATAATTGTGTTGTCTATGTGTTTGTGTTTGCAAATTTGAGCATCCATTTCATCATGGAATGAAGGGCATCTTTCTCCCATGATATCTTCACTACAAGGTGACATTATATTATGTTTTCATCATTATTTCATTTGGTTTTTGCCTCTACCTCACAAGGGTACACACTCTCTATCTGACAATTGTGTTCGGAGACTTAAGTGTCCTCCAGGGCTTGACTGAGGCAAGCCTCTAAACACCACAACCCCCTCCCAAAGTTTTCATGATTGCAGGTTATAGGTTGAGGAGATGGACAAAGTGAAGTTGCAGGAAGGCATCTTGAAGTGTTGGAATTACAGAATAGAAGGAAAAATAGCACCCTGGACTTGGGCGCCCGCTCATTAGTCCTCCAAGTTCCATGATGGGAAAATCTCTGGAACAACAAGAAAGAGTTGTGGACTGAGTTCCCAGATTTAGACAAAAAGTAGGGCATTGGACTTGGGCGCCTGCTCTTTTGTTCCTGACTTTTCCACCTCGGAACCTCGAAAACAGGTACTCCGTGATTTGATATTTTACTTCCCTCTGTAAGAGCTTTTTCTGTTATTCTTCCGTTTACAGTCGTATTTGCAAAATTAGGGTTTTAGTGGTCAATTAATCATAAGAGAAGGAAAATTGATAATTAAACATCCTAATCCAAGTTCCCCTACATCTCACAGCGACCTAGGGTATGATAGTGCATTTCCACTCGACCCTAGGTCCTTGAATGTTAAGGGTGAAAGGAGGATTCAAACATCTAAACACTAAACTAAACAATCCCAATTTTACCCTAAATAGGTTCAATCCTTATTTATCATCTGACTACTTGTGGAGGTAGAAATACCAAAGAAAGGATTTGACCACTCTCGGCAAACTCCTTTGTAGTCCTAACATTTCTTCTCAGCTCATTACAACAAACCACTTGGAAGAGATTATTTGCATGGAGGTTTGCTAGTATTGTGTTTTATTATTTTTTTAATTTTATTATCTACAGTTTACCTGATTTATTCATATTTTTCATTATTATGCTTTCTTTTGTTTTCTTTGTCTTGTGCAGGTCGATCTAGAAATCCTAAAGACAGGGGAGAAGCTTCTTGGGCCAACACAAAATATTCTTGCCAAACTCTATTGTTCGTATGGTTATGCACAGATGACAACACTTAGTGCAGCTGTTCGTGCGACACATTGTCTTCCTCAATAGAAAGCTCCAGAGTTTAGCACCAGGTTCTATTTCATGTTTTATTCCACTTTTATGCACTCTATTTTTGAAAATTCATCTTTATCAGTCTATATTTGTAGGATTCAGATTGATAAGTGTGGAATAGGAATTAGAGTACTTTTTCCCCATTCTACAATAACATGGTTGCTAAGAGTTGATCCTATGAAGGGAATTTATAAAATGTCAAATATGGACTAGGGAACTTGAATAAGATTCCAAAGACATATGAAGTTACTGAATTATTATGTCTCAGCTTTCATGAGCAAAATAAAGATTATTGAAAACCTTCATGAGCACCAATCTCTCTTTGCATCTGACATCCCAACTATAGAAAATAAAAGGGAGAGAGAAAGATGATATGGGAGTGGAAGTAAGAGTTTAATGACCTAGTTTCTACTTTTATGGATCTAATATTGAAGAATGAGAAAGTGGGTCCTATTCTCCCTAGCCACCAATTGGATAAAAGCCTAATATTACAGATTAAGATAGAAAACTTAAAAAAAGAAGTCAAACATGCACTAGATGCTATATAAACTAACAACATGAATAAGTTAAAGATTGTTATTAATATAGATTATCTAGGCAAGGAGGAGTACAAAGAATGGGAATAAACCTACACTAAGAGTTATTAATTCTTTGATATATTATTTATTCATTCATGAGTTAACCAATATTTTTAGGATCATATGTTTGATTCATAAAATAGAATGCGGGTACATGCCTATACCTTTTGAAGTTATATGATCATTAATAAAGGTAGTTAGAGATGTAGCAAAATCTAAGTAGGGATGACACCAATGTGTGAAAGGTAATGCCATTATGATGAAAAAAATATTATTTCCAAGATAGAAAATTAATTGCCATAAGATATTTTTAGAGATATGCATTGTTGTGTGTGAGATGGTGCAAAAGGATAGTTATACTTGGGGCAATGTTTGAACAATACAAAGAGACTAGTTTAGTTGGCACTATCTGACAGAATGATAAGACAACTATGCCACCATTCATGATTATCATAGAAGATAAGCATATCCTAATACAATTATTATGGTATTAAGGGGGATGTTCAATATATATAAAGAGTAGGGGACTTGCTCATTTCTCACAACACCTTTTCATAAGATGAGTAGTCCTAGTTGTGTTGGTTGTTTAAGTAAGAAGGAGATGGGAATGAATCAAGAGTGTTGTGATTTTTACAGACTTGTTAGTATGAATAATTCTCATGAAATTCATTTTTGGTGTATTTAAAATTTCTTCTTAGAATCTTTCTATTTTGCAACTATAAATGTTTCCAAAATGATTAGTGTTATTGGTATCGAAGTTTGGCATGATCTAGCTTCTTCACCCTAATTTTGTAATTGGGGGTGAGTGGTCATGGCCAAGGGAGTCCCCCTTCTAGGGTGACAATGGGTCCATTTCAATAGATATGATCTTACTTGGTTAAACTAGTAGTGAGAGGTTATCTCCTTGGAATGCATAGTTTCCTTGTAGGATTTTATCCTCTTCTTTTAACACCCACTGTGAAATTAATTATGGCCCCCACCAATAGTTTTCCCCTAGGAAACATTTGTAAATGTAATTGATCTTTAAGATTGTAATACTAGATGACAAGTTTCAATCATCCAAGTGAGATGAGCTATCATTTAGATATAAATAGAATTTATTGGCTTTGTACTAAAAGTTAGAATTTTTTTATACCAAATGGTGCAAATATCCAATATGTAAATCCAAGAGAGCACCAACTTAAATCTTTTTGTAGTAAATCCTTTTTGGTTTGCATGTATACATTTCCTCAAAGAATCAATATAAGATTGGTTTTCATGTGTTAATGACAATTGTTTCCAACATTTTGATTAGTTATTTCAGCAAGTTAGAGATAACTTATAGGTATACATTTGTTGTGCTTGTAATGCAATTTGATTAGTGTTCAACCAAGTGTTGTTATAAATATTTTTAAATGAAATATATGGAATATATAATATGAGCAATGGATCACTAAGTTAGAATTATCTTTAATGAATGGAAATGCTTTTAAAGGGTTGAGCTTTGCAAGACAAATCTTGGTAAATCAAGTGTTTCTGAAACTACATGTTGCATGTCAAATTGTCTTGGCTAGATTTACTTCTTCACTCTGTTGCATAGGAATAGGCATCAATTGAAACATTTCTAATCTCATACTCTATATTTTAAAATGATAAAATTATTGAGTTGTAATTATTCTTTTTTATTACGCCTACATCCTACTTAAGGCTATAGATAAATGCATTAGAATGCTTGCTATTTTAAACTTCTGTACTCATTTGATTGTTGGTCCCATTTTCTACATTTTTGAGATCTATTTATTGGTTTGTTGATTATTAACACATTGAGATTTAGTAACAAATAAATTGGGTTTATCTTTGTGTCATGAAGGCCTAGTCTATTAACAAATAGTTCCAGAAGAATTCACCAAAGTTGATTAAACATTTTATTCTCCTAAAAGGTTTTGAATCAAACTGAGCACATCATCCATGGGATCTTACAAGAATACCTACTAACTCATATTTTGACACAGCAACATGTTGGAATGGAAAATGTTCCACTTCTTGGAAGAAGTTAACCTTAAGAGTCTCTATTTGGTTTGCAAATTATAAAATAATTTGAAATAACTAAGAATAGAGTGCTTTGACTATCCTGTTCAAGGGCCTCTCATGGAATACTAAAGGTCACAAATAAAATCTAATGATCTATGCTTGTATGGTCAATGGTGTCCAGTCTAAATACACTTCTAATCAAGTCTAAATTCATACACATGAATTAATTTCAAGTTTAGTTTGAAATTTTTGGACTTTACATGATTAATTTTAGTCCCAATTCAAATGAAAAGACAATATATGAACCTTGAAATCAAAATCATATAGCGTGGAAGTTGAACAAATACTTTTATTTTTCTACCTTTTATATGAAAAAATTCATCATTTTACCAATTTAAAACCCTAACATGATTAATTTTTGTGCCAATTTGAAAGAGATTATACTTTTAGAATTTTACAAAAAAGCACAAAATTAAAAATCAAGATTATCATACATAAAAAAATAAGTAAAAACTCTTTAATTTCTACCTTGTATGCAAAAATAAATCATCACTTTGTAATTTACAAAACTGTGACTTAAAATTAGAGAACAAAACCAAAATTTCTTCAATTAAACTTACTTTAACAATAGTGCAAAAAAATGTAAAAATAAGGATGAAAGAAAAGGGTTAGGAAGCCTAAGCCTATTATTCCTGAACTTCATACACCATTCATTGATTAGACAAATTTGTTTTAAAACCACTCCTAACATGACCCAAAATACTACAACTAATACTCAATATAGTACAATCTTTAAAGGTAAAAATGAATTGTGAAAATCATACCCATAACTACCCGACTTGTGGTGCAGGTTAAAAAAATGACTCCATAGTCAAATGTGTTGAATAAAATTCAATTGCAAACCACACAAATGTAGTTAGGTTGACCACACAAATCATCCCACTGTTAGAAAGACACCAATGATGTGAATTACATTTCAAATTCAACCAACTATTTGCGAATTAAGTGTACAAAATGCAAGATAACATGCCTAGCTATTGAAAAACCACAAAAATCAAATAAAGATAAAGAGATAGAGCAACAAAACTGAATTGTATTGATTATCAAATAGGTTTCCAACCCTTCTAAATAGTTTGAATTACACATTTATAGGTTTGATGGGAAGGGGAATATGAAAAATTTTCCCTCCCAAAACTACACGAGGCAAAATTTAAATAAGAATGTGAAAGTCATATGACTTGCACTTTTGGATTCTAATTTTACATTACATTTCATCTAAAATTTGATGTGCATATGCATGTCATTCTTCCTTTTGCAAGTCCTCTTATAATTCTCCATTACTATTAGGCTAAAATTTGATGTGCAAACACATGGCATGCTCTTTGTGCAACCTTCTTAGCCATCTTTTGTATCCTTCTAAGACTTTTGACCATTTTGTAGATACAAAATGAAGTTGTCCAAAACTACTTGGACATGGTCAAATGTCACATCCCAGTTAATATGCCTTGTTAAAAATACTTTTATATGTATTTAATTTTGTTGATGATATAAATTGGCAAACAATCAAGTGAAATATAATTATGGATCCAGTGTTGTGAACATTATTTGGACTTGTTAAATAGTTATGATTACAAATAATGTTAAAAGCATTTTGAGAATTATACAAATATTTAATTATGGTGTGATTATTGTTCTTTTAAAATGTCTTATAATTGTTATATCTAAATCATGATTTTGATATAGTCTAACTACTTGGCTCTGGTTTTCATGAGTGGGACAGGAAAAGAATTGATGCTCTCATGGACTCACAAAGGCAAAGTATCATTGGGGAGAAGGCATCTAGAATATTTTTTTTAAGGAAACATGAAATGAAGGAATCACACACACACACACACACACACACACATACCTAGAAATCATATATTTTAGGTTGCATATGTGTGTGAGCATGGTTATTAAAAGAAATTATCTTATATGAGTTTCATCTATTAGAAATATTTTCTTAAATGTTTCATTTTTAGGAGTATAATTATATATGTGTTTCATATATATATGAATTTAAAAAAAATAGATTGAATTAAATTAAACGACGTTTAAAAAAAGAGATAAAGATTTAAATTAGGAATCCTAAGAGAATGAAGGGATCAAATGCATGTAGGAGGGAATATAGGAAAGATAATGGATAATTACTATGTTAATCGTAGATTTTTTATAAGGAGGTAGTTATTACAAAGAGATAGTTAATTTGAAAAAGGTAGTTAATCAAAAAAGAGAAATAGGCAAGTAAAAATATTAGAAGAAGCAATTATTTTTGGAGATAGGATTTGGTGTTAAAAGGAAGCAAGGTCTAAATGTGGAGGGATGTCAAAAACATATTATCACTTCAGTTTTGGATCCATGGAAATAAATGGCTTCTTCCACTGATAGCCAGTTCTATGGTATCGTTAACTATTTTTGTTTTTGCAACAATCCACTTTGGATCATCACCTAATTCATCTTCTTATAAGGGGCTTCCTCTCAAGATTGCATATGATTTTGATGGAAAATTGTTGGAGTCCATATTTTCATCTTCACCGGAGCAGACTTTGTTCTATCAGTGGCGAGCAATTGGATGGAAGCCAAAGAGCACAAGATGGTGAAGCATGGATTTGCTAGTTTGCCATCCGAAGTGATGGAAAAAATCCTTGTCAAGTTGGACTTGGAATCCTTCTACTTTGTAGCACCTACATGCAAATTATTACACTCATTTGTTTCCCAAATCCTACCAAAACTTGATTCCATCAATCTCTTTGTAAGTCACGAGAACTTTATTCTCTACCTATTCACATTTGTATATATTGATAATGTATGCAATATTTTGAACACTCAAAAGTTGTTTAAAGAGGGTTTCTGGATGCTAGTTCCATGATATATATATATATATATATATATATATATATATGTTTTTGGTTGTGTGAATGTGATTGAACTATTATGTTTGACCCACACAAACATTCAACTTTTACCAAATATGAACAAGTTCTTTAATGGACATACTATCGACTTGTATATATATGTATCAAATTGAACTATTTTTTTTACGTATATGAAAACTCAATTTTGAACAACATGAATATTTGCATTTGTGTTTTTTGTAAATCTTGTGCACTTGTATATATGTAAAGTGTATACTAGATCACAACTTGCATGCTTTTGTTTTTTGTGAATGTGAATGAACCCGCAGGAGTATTAGCACATGTATTTATTGCTTTTCTGAGTGTGAATGAATCCACATGAAACTCCTAGGAAATTGCATACATCTAATGTGTTTAGTCATCTTGGCCTGCTTATTATACTAACACATGTAATACCCTCAATTATTAGACAAAGGCCCTTATTGCTAATTAGCATACAAATTTTGGAGATTCAAATATTCAAGTATCTAATCCCAACACTTCTAATCCTCTTACTATCCTATCAACATATGGGAATCTATGTTTAATCACACAATTATCAAGTTAAAGACAAACTGGTTGAGCTTATACCTTGATAATGCAGATAGAAGAACTCAATCTTGCAAAAGTTGGATAAATTTCAGTTACAAACTATAATGTGTCCATGCCCATACCACTTTGAATAAATCAAACAAGGACAATCCACACTTGTGTTTTGTGGCAAGTATTCCATAACATATTTTCCTTAGATCTATTTGAGGACATAATGGATAGTGATGTGAATCTACAATGACTATGTGTTCTCTTTTGATAGCCTCCACTAGACCTAGCCTTTGGATGAGGATGGTAAAGTGTATAAACTCATATGTTTTGCTAGTACTTACATCAATTCTTGAATTTGTACCACTCAAGAAGCTAAGAAAAATAATGTTGAATTTGTATTAACTATGGCCAGTTGCATTCTAATATTTGATGATATGAGGACATAAGCCTTCATCTTTATGAATTAAACTTGACTGCATTTTTTTCTCTTTGCATACACACGTACCTTGTGGATAAATAAACAAGATATGAATATTTAGTACAATGTTTTATATGTGCTGGAATAATATACATATATATTTTTTTATGAAACCACCTTATTTGTATTCAAATACCTATTTCTAAATTAATCTAGTAGTTATATTTAGTCACACAAACAAGTGTGTTTATTATTAAAATGTCCATTTACCGTATGGATTTAATAAGGGATAGTTGAGATTTATTTTTCAAACTTGAGTCATTATTACTTTCTTATTTATGAATGTATACACACACACATACAATTGTATACATAGATTTAATTTTCATGTGGTATCCAATAGTGGATTGTGATACATATTATCATGTGCATGAACTATGTTGCAAACTTTGGGTAGGACTTAATAATGATAGTATTGCTCCTTATTGGTGATTGGAAAACCTTTCCAACTAGTTTATGAATGTCATGATATCATTTGCTATGATTAGGACATCATTACACTACACTGTTATATGTTGCACAATATTAATATGTGGCATTTTGATTACCGGTTGTCCATTATGTGCTGATTTTTTTAAACATGTTTCAATCTATATGAGATATAACATGAATTGTCTACGAAGTACTATACTCTATTTAGCAATTTTAGAAGTGTTCCTATAATCTTGGCAATTTACTAGAGAGACGAGATAGGTACCAAATATGAAATAACCAGAGAATAGTAAGTTAGTTAAAACTAGCTTACAACATAATATGTCAATATAGTACTACATATAAATGATGCTTTGACCAAAACTTTAATTTGAATTATGTATAGTGCTTAATTTAATCTTTGTATTTTTTATTCATATCATGTTTTCTAAGAACATGTGCATTATATAGGATGCTAGAATGTTAGTGAAAAAATATTGTACCAGATTCTTTCATACACGTCGGATTCATTTTTCTAGATCCACTTAATTTAATCTTTGTATTCTTTATTCATATCATGTTTTCTAAGAATATGTGCATTAGATAGTATGCTATAATGTTAGTGAAAAATATTGTACCAGATTCTTTCATACATGTCGGCTTCATTTTTCTAGATCCAAGAAGGAGTGGAGAGAGAAAACTTCATCAAGGCTTCATGTGTTGGACAAAAAATTGCCTTGATGAAGTTTTCTCTCTCCACTCCTTTCAAAGATAATGGCATCATGAAGTACTAAATGCGATAGTGTATTTGTTATGAATATTCCTGGTTGAGCCTTTAAGGCCTTCATGATTGTAAAAGGATTAAGTCCTTAATTATATATCATTTAAATCTATATTGTCAAGGTCTTTTGTAATATTACAAATAATTGGATATTCTCTCTTTTAGATGAAAAAAATACTAAGCATTGCCTTAGTTTTTTCCTAAATTTTATATTTAGTAATGATGAATATTCTTGTTTAAAAATAATTTTATTATAATCTTTTATTTAAATAATTATTTTTCTATAGTTTATTTAATTATTAATAGGGAGGTTCCTACATCAAGATTGGGCCATCTAAATAGATGAATTTGACATCAACCTTGATGAAGATAATACTTCATCTTCATAGGAGAAAATATAGTGTGTATCCTTTATTTTTCAATCAAAAGACGAGATGAAATTAGCATTAAAATCTTAGCGAAACCCTATAAATTTAAAAAAATAGACCATTTTATGACATTGGCATTGTTTTAGGGTTTTACTGCATGCTTGTAAGTAGGAAAAGTATGGGTTCTAGAAAACTGTAGGGTTTTGAGACCAAATTGCAACATTTTTAGTCTTTCAAGGTTTTTATGCACATTTGCATGTATGCAAATCAAATTAGAAAGTATGAATTTACATGTATGTCAATGTTTTGGTGTTTCCTTGTACAGCTGCAAGTGTGGAAATAAGGGTAAAAAATATAGATCTTTATGTATTATAGGGGTTTGAGGTCTCGATGCACATTTACATGTATGCAAATCAAATTAGAAAGTATGAATTTACATGTATGTCAATGTTTTGGTGTTTCCTTGCACAACTGCAAGTGTGGAAATAAGGGTAAAAAATATAGATCTTTATGTATTATAGGGTTTTGAGGTCTCGATGCACATTTGCATTTGTGTAAGTATGACTAAAAATCCCAACAATAAAAAGGCTGTAGGGTTTTAGGGTCTAATTGCAAGTTTGCATGCATGCAATTTTGACTTGAAAGCTTGACAATGAAAAGACTCTAGGGTTTTGGGGCTTTATTAAAAGTTTACATGCATGCAATTTTGACTTGAAAGCTTGATAATGAAAAGGCTTTGGGGTTTTAGGGATGGATTGCATATTTGCATGTTTGCAAATTGGTTGAGAAAGTTTGGCATTATGTTGAACTAGGGTGTTGAGGTATCAATGTATATTTGCACACACACACACACACATATACAAATTAGTTGAGAAAATATGGTAATATTGGGATTTTAGGGTTTCAAGGGTATTTTGCAAGTTTCAACTTGTAGGACTAGAAAAAAAGTTTGAAATCTTGACAAAGGAAAATTTTGATTCCAAGATAGAGAAAATTTTGACCAAACCCAAACTTAGCATTCCTTGATGGGTTCATGGATACTGAGACACTTCAACAAGACTATTTTGACACACATCCAATTAGTCCTAAACTTGAATAAGCAACCTTGCAAATTGAAAGTTGAACAACCTAGAAATGGTGCAATTCAAACCTAACCCTCCTAAAATAAGAATATGGAAGTTAAGACCAAAGTTAAGAATATAAAATAAAAATAGGGGTCCCCAATTTTGAAAGAATAGGGGTGTGCATGTTGTGGAGGCTACAACAAATGCCCCTACCTTAATAACAAAAGAAAACCACCAAAGAATGAGTCATAAACAATATAGGGTAAAAGCAAGAACTTGGATCCACTTTTAGTGGAAGTGTTTCAAGAAAAAAGTTTCCTGACAAGATCACATACATGTTTCATAAAAAATGTGTACGTGCTTAGGAATGAGAACTCAAACCTAAACACCTACCTACATAGAATGGGTACCTATTTTGGTTCGAGCTCCCATTCCTAAATGGGTACCCATTAGTAATGCGTACCCATTTAGGAATGTGTACTCATTCCTAAATGGGTACCTGTTAGTAACATGTACCCATTTAGGAACACGTACCCATTCCTAAAATAAACGAGAACCTATTTAGGAATGGATACACGTTCCAAAAAGGTACTAATTTGTTTTTCTCTATGACCTCATTTTTTATTTTGTTCACACAGTGACAACGATTGGGAATATGAGCTCATAACATATACCCACATCCAACAACCTCAATAATGCCTCAGTTTGATTTGTAGAGTTCAGAGGTAGGTGGTTCTCCTCTTTACGTATTTTTGTTTTTTTACTAATTTTCCCTATTTTTGAATGCAAATTCATTTTTCAAACCTAAAACCCTAGACCAAACTCTATTCACTAAGAACATAAACCCTAGGCACTACTCTAAACCCTAGGACCTAAACCATAATCTGTAAACCCTAAATTAGGGTTTAGGGTTTGTAATTAAGTTAGAGTTTAAAAATTAGTACATATAAAATTTAATCTGCTACAATAGAAACCCTAGAAATATCTAGACATAAAATTTAATATGATATAATAGAAACCCATAAATTTAAATGATACAATCAATACATATAAGATTTAATATGATATACTAGAAACCCTAGAAATTTCAATTGATATATAAATCGATATCAATTGATTTACACGAATAATTTTATATACACCAACAATCAATAAATATTTAAAATTTAATATGATAGAGTATAGAAACCCTAAATTTATATCAATTGATATATAAAATTTAATATGATAGAATAGAAACCCTAGATTTATATCAATTGGTATCTGATACATTAATTGATATTTTGATCGATATCAATTGATATATACACCAACAATCAATAGATTTATGTCAATTGATATCGATCTATATATCAATTGATATACACCAATAGTCAATACATATTAAATTTAATATGATACAATAGAAACCTTAGAAATATCAATTAATATCAATCGATATATCAATTGATATACACCAACAACCAATTCATATAAAATTTAATAATATGATACAATCTAAAAAACCCTAGAAATATAAATTGATTTTGATTGATATAACAATTGATATACACTAGCAATTGAAATAGATATAAAATCAAATAATATGATATAATAGAAGTTCCCTAGAATTATCAATTGATATCGCATATAAAATTTAATATGATAGAATCTAGAAACCCTAGAAATATCAATTTCAATAGTGATCGATATATCAATTGATATACACTAGCAACTGAATAGATATAAAATTAAATAATATGATACAATAGAAGTTCCTTAGAAATATCAATTGATATTGCAAATAAACTTTAATATGATACAATCTAGGAACCCTAGAAATATCAATTTCAATATGGATCGATATCAATTGATATGTACACCAATAATCAATACATATTAAATAAATTATATGTATCGATTGTTGGTGTATCAATTGATACACACTAGCAATCAATAGATATAAAATTAAATAATATGATATAATAGAAACATTAGAAATATTAATTGATATTGATTGATATATCAATGAATATATCAATTAATATCAATTGATATACACCAATAATGATATACACCAACAATTAATACATATAAAAATTTAATATGATACAATTTAGAAACCCAGAAATATCAATTGATATCATTGATATATCATTTTTCTATTACATCATATTAAATTTTATATGTCTCAAATTGTTGGTGTACAATATCAATCAATATCAATTGATATGTACACCAACGATTTGATACATATAAAATCTAATATGGTACAATAGAAACCCTAGAAATATCAATAATGCATGCAATCTTCATCATTTCTAGCTCTAAAGCATTTAATTGATCTATCCTTAGAACACCAATACCAAACAAACCATTATATATCAAGAAATATATTTTTGTGTTAATTCTAAGAAGCACTACTCAATCGAACACCTAACATGGTGGAATTCCTTGATCATATACTAGCTAGAATGAAGGATGGGATAGGAAATTCTTACATTAACTATTGTACACTTATTAATATCATTGTCGAGAAAAGTTACTTGATCTTTTTGATTGATGATAGATCGAAGACCAACTTTTAGGGGAAATGTTTTCCACAAAAATTAATATGAGATTAGATTATCATCATGTTCCTATTGTGCCAACTGATGTCTGTAAGAATGGCATCATGTCAAGATAGAAGACCTGTTTTATTTGAGTGGTTGGTTATATGCTTTGGTCTAACCATTAAACACCTACTAATTTCATGTGGATGTTGAATTATGGTCTCAATAATCTCATATGTTCTTAAAATTGATCAACATAGATGATACATCATCTTTAGATAGAATAGGGAAGAGTGCACCTATATCATGTTATATTTAAGTTCTTTTAACCTTATGCTAACATAAGTTCTTATAGAGTATTAATAGTTTATAATGAAGAGAATAAGTAATACCTCAGATACATCTTTGCTAAAGATCATATATGGGTCAACGTAGAGAATTGATTCATGTATGAACATAAACTATTTCCCACTAGAAAAACTTTCATAGAATTCAAGGGATCTTCATAGCACTTGGGACTTCATAAACAAGGTTTATGTTCACATTCTCTCACATTTATTATCCTATAACTAATGCAACAAAACAAGGTTCCAAAGTAAAACTCATATGGATAGGGACATGCAAAAGGTCAATAATTCACATAATTGAAGCTAAGGTTGTGTAGATATCACTAATTATTATTTTGGCTAATTTTTAGTGGTCTTTTGATATTAATATAAATTATTCAAATTATGTAGTGGGATCAATTCTCACTAAATGTGACCATCATGTTGCTTACTATATTTGTGTAATTAAATTGGATTGTTACAAGTTTGATATATAATGCTTTGAATTATAAATTAAATGCATATTTATGTAAATCAATGACACTTGTTACCATTCAAATGTAATATATTATTTTAAACCATGTATAAATATTTCAATGCTACTTATTTTAAACAATGCAAATGTTGCAAAATTTGTATTAATTTAAATAGCAAAATGATTTATTTATTTATATTTGCAATTTAAATGTATAAATATTGTGCATTTTGCATTTCAATGTACAAGTAATTAAATTTATATTTCTTTTTTGTGATTGCATCTAGTTCCTTTAAGTTCATATGGATTTGTTGCATGAATATAAGTTTTTACTAAAACATGCTTTGGAGAATGAACCCCCACCTCAAAACTCCCCACCCCAAAGCCCCTACCCCTCCAAAACCCCCACCCCCTCCACCTGATGAGGCTCATTTGAGAGCAACTATAAATAAGAACATAACCACACTACAGGGAAAAATTATTTTTCTCCATAATTAGCCAAACATTCAATGCAAATCCTTATTTATTTTGTTAGATTTATTGATGTAGATCAAGACAAATTCCATCTATGGAGGGAGGAGAGGAGGCAATTCTATTCAGATGGATTGTTGTATAGATATATTCTTGATTTACATATTTCTAAGCATACACTAGCCCCAAATTTTATTGACCCTTCCACAAACCAACCCATCCTAAAAAAATGGATTTCAATTAGATGGTGTAGGCACACTCAAATTGCATCAATTTTTTGGGAGTGATGGTGGATGGTCCTTGACCATAAACCACATGGCAATTGTGAGGTTCCATTATATTTTTTGACAAAATTATGGGAAGAGTTTGAAATGGGTTTAAAACCCAATTATTTTGACATCAAATCATTCCATGGTGTTGGTGGTGGCATGCCACAATGTAGACCAGGGGTACGTGTCGATCTGAATCGATGTGTAGTCACTCCACCCAACATTCACCAATAGGCAATGGTGTTAGCATTGGGAGCATTGAGCACGCTCTCTAGAAACTTAATTGACCAAGCTGCTGACATGACAACTAAAGTTAGCGCTAGAGAGCATGGAGGATATGGTGTTGCTCCTAGCACCTTAGGCACATCAACACCATTGAAATGTACACCCCATTTTTGTCAAAATTGTAACCCATGTTATGGTCCTAGTCTGGGGACTATAGCAGAGGAGGATTCTTTCTTAGCTACATTGTCTTCTCCTCCTACATAGGTATGCCACATTTTATGTACACAAATGTACATATTAAAATTAATAAATTTATCTATTTTAAAATATCAATTATCAATTTATTTAATGAATTATACATTGTGTTGTTTGGTGCAGATGATTGGCCCAGCCACATCATCTTAATTAGATCATTTGACCTGTCAATGGATATATGACTTGACACACCTTACATGGTAGAGCAATAAATTACCCTTAACCATCTAGAGTTCAGGGTGATCCCACAAAACTGTGTCCCACTTTTTGGCCAAAGTGGGACATTGAAATCAACATTTTAAACCAAATCTTCACTTTCTGACACCTGTAATAGTTAAACCATTAAGAATTTGAAGATGATGCGAACTAGTGATTTGTGAGATTTTGTGTGTAGATTCTAATATATATTTTAAAAAATTTAGAAATAAATTGTGAATTTTTATATGTAACTTTTAATAACTTGTTTTTATAGTAAACAACATTTTTAAAAAGTGATGTTTCCGTAACGCATAACTTTTTTTATACAAATGATAAAATTCTAATTTTTAAAATATAGATTTATAACACCAATATCTAGGGCATGGATATTTTTTCATAATTTTTTGTTGCATATTTTTTTAATTAATTTTTGAAGTGAGATTAATTATAATTTTGATGTAAGTTTATGTCGTAACGTATAACTTGTTTTGTATGTGTCAAAATTCAATTTTTTTTTGTTGAAATAAAGTGTCCATCAATTCTTAGGGTGTAGATATTTTTCAAATTTTTTTTACCTATTTTACTATTTTTCCACATATGTAGAACAGAGAACTTGATGTTCGGTGAAAAACCTATGTTGAGTAAAAAATAAAAAATAAATATATACTCAAATTAAATATATTAAAAATTATACTTGTTGGAAAGCTCATTTTGAGGGCTACAATTTTGCAAATTATCTTTTCAAGTTCATTCCATTTGAAGGTCCAACCTGAGGTTTGAAACTGAAATGTCTGAGGGAAATTTGTGGCAGAGAGTGGGAGAGGCTAGCCAAGCATCTTTGCTCGAAGGTCCCTTTGTGCAAAGGTTTTACCTTCACACAAAGGGACCTTCGAACAAAGGTCCTTCGAAGAAAGGTCCCTTTGGTTGGCCAAAATAATATAAAAAATTCCTAACGACTGACCTTCAAACAAAGGTCCCTCAGTTAAAAAAATATTAAAAAAATCATAACTACCAACCTTTGAACAAAGGTCCTTTGAGCCGACAGTTTTTTTTAAAATGTTTATGCAAATGATATATAAATATAAGGTAATTTTTGTAGTTTTGTAAATCAAAAAATAAAGAAAATTTTGTAGTTTATTTCTATTTTGTTGCAAGTGAAACAGTTGGAAAGAAATTGGAAAATTTGTGTTTGCAATTTTGGGAGACTTTGGATGACAAAGTATTTGGTAAAGCTTTTTGACTTATATTTTGCAAAGAAGGAGATGGGAAATAAAAAGACAAGGAAAAATAAGACTGCACAATCATATTCAGCAAAAAAGGAACATAAATTACGTGAAGAAAGATTGAAAAGATATTACAAACAAAGAGAAGGTATGCATTTTTTAAGTTGTATGAAAATGTTTAAAAAATATTAGTTTGTATTTATCCAGGGGCTACTTCCTTAACTATAGTTTACAATTTAAATTTGTATTGATAAATATTGTATTTTTCCCTAATTTTGTTTATTATTTTAAATTTAACTTGAATAAAAATTATATTCTTACATTCATCTAAATTTCAAATTCTACATAGATTCCAACTAAATTTTCTAGATTAAGTTCACTAGTTCCTCTATAGGGTTTGTATCTATTTTCCCACCTTCGTCAACTCTAGGTTTTCAATATAATTTCTTCTTTTAGATTTGATTTTAAACTAGAATTAGACTCTTACATGTTCTACATTAATCTAAATTGTCTATGTTAAATTTACTAGATGAACCCTAGTTTCTCTCTAGTGTTTGTAATTGTAGAGTAAAATACTCTACATTTTGTTTCAGTTGTAGTGCATCAGTGCAACTGTGCGTGTTCCAGTTTTACTTCTGCGAGTTTCATTGTTTTTTGCCTAAGTCTCAAAGTCAGGCGGAAGGCGCCACATGTCGTCTGCCGAGACACATTTTAAGAAGTCTCAGACTATCGCAGTAGAGGCCGCATGTCCTTTTATATTAAAGCGGAGTGCAACAAGTGTCAGCATCCGCATTAAGTTTCAAGACCCTTATAATGTTTCTAAGGAAGTCTGGTGGGTCCCTGTTTCTAAGTTTCTCCCTGCGCGGAATGTGCTAAGTGTCCATTTCCGCTTGAGTTTCAAAGTTTCCTTAAGAGTTTCTGTGAGAGCGCGGAAGGTGCCATGTGTCCTGTGTAGTTGCAGCGGAGCTTGCCATGTGTCAGCCCCGCGGGTTGGTTCTTATGTTTTACAATTGGTATTAATAGTGGTGGGCCATAGTCTTGTAGCATCTAAATAAAGCGAACGTTGCCAAGTGTTGCCTGCCGAGACATAGTTACAGAGTCTCATAGTTGCAGCGGAGCTTGTCATGTGTATTTTCTAAGTACCGTGGAGTTTTCCATCTGCTAGCTTCCGCGTATCTGTTTTAGTATTCTCCGATGCATAGTAATTAATACTGGTGGGTCTCGGTGTGAAGGTTCATTGATGCGGATTGTGCCATGTGTTGGAGGTGGGCCCAAGGATAAAAGCTGTTTCTCCTTTTTCTAATGATTATATATGTTTCTTCATTGATGCGGATGGCGACAAGTGTTGATCTTCGCGTAAGTTTCTTTAGAGAGTTTCAAGAAAGTAGAAAGCACCACGAACAATTTCAAGTGATGCACGCGGACGCTGCCATCTATTATGGGTTTTTTTTGTTTCAAATATGCGGAAGCCGCCAAGTGTCTTTTCCTAACTAGAGGGGATGCGCCGTATGTATAGTGTCACAGGTAATGAACTTTTAGTTTATGTAACTATTTGCAGATCTGAGAAATATTTTCTGTCAGACACTTCCAGTTAAGCTCCAGTTCGGTTAGACCGTTGGGATTTGATCATGCAGGCAATCTATGGGCCGATCTTATGCTATAAATATGTAACAGTGATAGTAGGTTAGGGGCCAGATTCATTCAAATAGAGAGATTTTTCATAGAGATTGTTATCTGAGATTTACGAGAAGTTTTGAGACTTTTTGCTGTGCTAGTGAATGTCATTTTGCCTTTGTTCTGTTATTCTTGATTCAGAAGGTTAATGTAACTGTGCATGTATCTGTGCCTTTTATATTGCTGAAAAATTAATGAGAAAACTGAGTTCTGTGCCTTGGTTGATATTTTCTGTGTCATAGTTAATTGTCTGTTTCTGAGCCTTTGAGATTATTCATTATAGCTGTTTATGTTAATCATGCAACATTTGCTCTTTAACATAACTGAATCTTGAGGATAAGCTTTACTGTGCTTAATTTGAGAGAGATACTTATTACTCAGGCGCATCACCATAGATAAATTTGTTTAAACTGTATCTTTATTTCTGTTAATTTCTACTCTTTTCCCCAAACTCATTTTTAAGATAGAGAAGAGCTAGCTTCTTTAAAATCTGGAGGTTGTTTCAGGTCGCAAGTCCCACATTCCTAAAACTTCCCATGATGGTGTTAGAATCAGTGCAATTTTAAGCATCAATAGTTTTTGGCACGCCTGGTGGGACCATTCTTGAAGTTTCTGTTAAGACTGTATGAACTAGAGAGCTATAAGGAGTTATAGTTGCAGACCTGTAACTAGAGCCCAATCTACTGCTAACCCAGGTATTCTTTCACCACCACTGGTAGCTAATCCAAGAAGAAGAGTGAATCAGTTTGTAGCACCACCAAGAGCAAATATGGGAGCACCTATAGCCCCAAGGAATTATGCAAACTGGAACACTGGTAGTCCTCTGATTCTCCTAGTACCACTAGCCACTTGGGATCCTATTCTAGCAAATGCCCTAAAGGCTCTGCCCAAATTCAGTGGGGAAGATTTCAAGACACCTGAAGAACATCTACAAGATGTGTCTGATGTCTATGCAGTACATGTGATCATTCAGTAGAATGTAGCCATAAGATTGTTAGCAGCTTCTTTTAAGGGGAAGGCTCTGGACTAGTACAGATCTTTGACCCCAAATACAATATCTACATGGGATCAGCTTGGAGATGCTTTCTTTGCAAGATTTAAAGAAAAGGGTGATAAATCTTCTTTGTTGCAACAACTGATTACTATCAAAAGGGCACCACAAGAAGCAACGACTGACTTCAACTCAAGATTTCAAAAGACTTGGGAAAGAATCCTTGCTATAGCAAGACCATTACTAGGTATGGTTATTGTGTTTTACCTAAAAGCTTTGAACTCAGATATATCAGTGATGATCCAGTCTCTTGGAGGTCAGACACTACCAGAAGCTTATGAGTATGCAGTTAAAGCTGAAAATAATTTAATAGATGCTGGAAAGTTGTCCCCAAGACCTCTTATGCCCATGTTCCCAAAGATTACCTTACCTTTGCCTCAAGAAGTCCCTAATCCTACAATCCCACCTGTGTCTATGTACACATTTCCCCAACAACCTGCCAAAGCAACTGCCCCTGTCCAGTCATCTGAGATGGATGATGTCAAAAACATCTTAAGGACATTCTCTAATGAGATAATTAACCTAAAAAGACAGCAGAATCCTTATCCTAAACCACAATATCAAGGTTACCAAGGAAATAGACCTCCCTATCAGCCAAATCAGTATCAAGGCCCTCAAAGGCAGGCTAACTCTCAGCGATCTAACCAGTTAGTCACAATCCCTACACCTTTACAGACTGTTCCTCCTAATCCCAACAGGGAGATTGTTCCAGGACAGAATAATTATGCAGATGACACCAATGCTTGGTGTTTCCCTTGTAACAATGCTCATATGCCCAGAGACTGTCCCAGGGGTAATTTACAGCAAAAGGTAGCAGAGCAAAGAAGAGTAGAAGGACAATTTGTGAATACTTCTAACATTCAACCCTATCAGTCTCTTGGTATGCAAAATTCAGTCCTGGTGGCTCAGATGCAAGGAATGTCTTTACAGCAAGAAGAGGAAATAGTCCTTGAACATGCTTTGTTTTCATGGATTGAAGATGAAGAGTCAGTGTTTTTGAATGAAGCATCTATTTCCAATAAGCCATTGGTACAATCAGATTACTACACCAGAGCCAAGAGAATGATGATGGAATAGCTTGAAGTCACAAATAATAAAATTATGGGGACCCCTCCATTTCAAGGTCATCAAAACACAGCTGCTAGACAAGGAATACCTCAGCCTGTGCATAATCAAGTAGCTCTTGGACAATTTTAAGAAAAAAAAAAGGTATCCTTATTATTCAAAGACCCAAGCATTAGGACCTGTGAATGTGGTGGATCAGCTCAAAAGAACTCCAGCACATGTGTCAATCTGGGACATGCTAGCTATTCCTGAGCAGAAGACACTATTGCAAGAGGCTCTGCAAGGCCAAGAAGTGCCTAAACATACTGGTGCTAAAGGAGGACCTGCTGATAAAGAAAAGCTACAACTCAAAGGTATTGTACCTCTGCAGACAATAGCCTTGTTGAACAATGCATCAGAGGTAGGCAAATCCAAACCAGAGCCCTTTTATTTGACTTTGATAGTTGGGAAGAAACTGTTACATAATGCAATGATAGATTCTAGGGCTAGTACTACAGTAATGCCTAAACAAATAGCAGATGCTTTGAAAATAAAGTATGAGCCACTTACTAGAGGAGTTATGCAGTTGGATGGGAAATCAGTGCAAACAATAGGGAAAATTAAACAACTCCCATTGCAATTGTATACTTGCCCAAATATAATTGTAAATCAAGATGTGGTAGTCATAGATATTCCTCCTATTTTTGGTTTATGTCTATCCAGAGATTTTACAGCCAAGATAGGAGGTTATATGTCACTTGATTAGTCTCACCTCATTCTAAGGACCAAATATGGGACAAAAATGAAGATACTATTTGAGTCATTATCTAAGGATCACATCACAAATGAACCAACCCCAAAATTAGAGGTAGCTCATGCTATGCTGAATAAAGAAGAAAGGGTCTTTATTGAAGAGTTAGGAGATTGGACTGAATATGACCAACAAGAGGAGGAAAATAACCAGTTATTGACTATGATGCAAAGTGACCCCTATGGGAACTATGACTCTACTGGTCTGGGAACTTATGTCATATTTGATGAAGACCATGAAATCCCAAATGTCTTAAAGGAAGAAACTCCACAGACTCAAGAATCTGAAAAGGACTCAGAAATCTGGACTCTAAATTTTGATGGGGCTAGAAGTAAGAATGGTGCTGGAGCAGGAATTTGTCTTGCTGCTCCAAATGGTGAGAAAATTTTAAGAGCCATCCATTTCCAATTTGCCTATACCAATAATGATGCCGAGTATGAATCCTTGGTGCATGGACTCATGTTGGCCAAGAAAAAAGGAGTAAAGAATCTGATAGTAAAAGGAGATTCAGAACTAGTGGTGAAACAAATCAGAGAAAAGGCAGTAGCCAAGAATGTAAGGATGAGATATTATAGACATAGGATTTGGGACTTAATAGATGATTTTGAAGCTTTCAATATTGAAGTAGTCCCTAGAGCCCAAAATTTTGAGGTAGATAGGGTGGCACAAATTGGTTCACAGTTTGACCCAGCAACTGATTTACTGGTCAACAATAAGTCAGTTAAAATTATAGTAAGGCCAACCATCCCAGACAATGATGAAAATTAGCAAGTCTTTGAAAATGATTTTCAAGTACTCTCATTTTTGCAACAGTCAGGAGAATTTGCTGATCAATTACACCCTAAGATTGAGGAAGCATATGCGGACCAAATTATTCAATTAAAGTCCAATAAGCTTCCTAAAGGACTGATTACCTTAGAAAACCTATTTGATCCAGAAGATGAAAGCCTAGAGAAAAGGAGGTTTCAAGCAAATAAAGCAGATTATTCTGAAATCCAGGTTAGTGAAGGAAGGAAGTTGAAAATTGGAAACTCTACAACCCCAGAGGAAAATGAAAGACTAATTGATTTGTGTGAAAGCTATGACAGAGTGATTGCCTGGACCTATGAAGACCTTCATGGCTATAACAGAGACATCATTCAGCACACCATAGAACTGACTGAAGGATCTAAGCCAGTCAGACAGAAGCAAAGGCCAGTGAATCCAAGGATTGAACCTCTAATGGTGGATGAGTTGCAGAAGTTTTTAGAATCTAAAATAATTTTTCCAATCAAACACTCAACCTGGGTATCCAATCTAGTGCCAGTCAGGAAAAAGAATGGTGACATAAGGCTCTGTGTAGACTTCAGAGATCTGAACAGAGCATCCTTAAAGGATCATTATCCCCTGCCCTCTATGGAACAAATTTTACAGACTATGGCTGGATCAGAGAGATTTTCCTTGCTAGATGGTTTCTCTGGATACAATCAGATTTGGTTGGCTAATGAAGACCAACACAAGACTGCATTTACTACCAAATGGGGAACATCTGCATATGCCAAGATGCCATTTGGCCTTTCAAATGCTGGAGCCACTTTTCAAAGAGCAATGGATGTAGCATTTGGAGAGCTCATAAATAAAATCATTCTGATTTATCTTGATGATCTCACTATTTTCTCCAAGAATGCTGTTGATCATTTTGATCATCTAGAAGCTATTTTTAAAAAGTGTTAAGAGTTCGGAATATCCTTGAATCCCAAGAAGTGCATCTTTGCAGTGCCTCAGGGCAAACTACTGGGACATATAGTGTCAAAGGATGGAGTCTCTATTGATCCAGAAAGAGTCACTACTATAATGAACGTGTCTCTGCCTGTTAATAAGAAGGTTGTTCAGTCCTTCCTGGGGAAGATAAATTTTGTCAGCCGGTTCATATCTGACTTTGTAGGAATGATTAGACCTATGACACTGATGTTAAAGAAGGATTTGGTTTTCAAGTGGACTGCAGAAGGGAGACAGGCTTTTGAGGAAATTAAGAAAGCCATTTCTACAGCCCTAGTATTGAGAAACCCAGACTTTTCTAAGTCTTTTATAATGTATGTGTATGGTGGTGAGTTTAGTGTTGCTACTGTTTTGACTCAGAAAGATAACCAGTAAGAAGGAGAGCACCCAGTAGCCTTTTTCTCCAGAACACTCAAGGAATATGAAGCCAGATATAATTTTGTAGAGAAACAGGCATATGCCATGGTCAAGGCCCTTAAGAAATTCAGACACATGGTCACAGGGAATAAAATCCTGATATTAGTGGCTCATCCTAGTGTGAGGGAATACATTATGGAGGGTGAGATCACTGAGAAAAGAGCAAACTGGATAACAAAGATCCTTGAGTATAATGTAGAAGTCAAACCCGCTAAGCTAGTCAGGGGCAAGGGACTGTGCCAATACATGGCCCAAGACATGGAGAAAATGATAATTGAAGAAACAGAAAATGAGAATGTGTTGAGAATCCAAGAGATTGATCAGAACTCCTGGGTCACAAATAGGATTCATTTTATGAAACATGGGATTTTCCCAAATGGACTCTCTCATGATAAGAGAAGGTATTATAGATAGCAAGGATCCTATTTTGTACTAATTGACCATGTTCTTTTTAGAAGAATTGCTGATGGTATACTTCTGAGATGTATAGAGAAAGATGAAGCCCAAAGAATACTACATGAAATGCATCATGGAGCCTCAGGTGGACACTTTTCTGCAAGAACTACTGCAATAAAAATAACTCAAGCAGGATACTTCTGGCCCACTTTATTCACAGATTGTTATCAGCTAGTCAAAGAGTGTCAGTCTTGTCAGTTCTATACAGGAAAAAGAAGAAACACAACAATGCCCCTAAGCCCTATAATTATAGATGAGCCCTTTGCCCAATGGGGTCTTGATTTCATTGGTATGATCAATCCAATGTCAAGTATGGGACACAAATGGATCCTTACAACTATTGATTACTTTACCAGATGGAGTGAGGCAGTGCCACTCAAGGAAGCAACAGAGAAGGTAATACTAGACTTTCTGGAAAGCATTACTGCTCGTTTTGGCCCTCCTCGTACCATCATATCAGATAATGCTAAGGCATTTTTGGGAATGAAGATATCAGAGTTTGCAGTAAGGTATGGAATTTATTTGAAAACCTCTTCAAATTATTACCCTCAGGGTAATGGTTTGGTAGAGTCTACTAACAAGAACCTAATTAGACTCATTAAAAGAATAGGGGCTAATCATCACAAAGAGTGGCATAAAGTGCTTAACATCGCACTATGGGCTGACAAAATTACACCTAAGTAGGTCACAAAGATGTCCCCATATGAATTGGTCTATGGTAAGCCGGCAGTAATGCCCTTGAGCCTAGAGATCCCAGCTCTGCAGTTGTTGAAACAGATTGAGGTTGAGGAAAATGGTCCCATGCAGGTCCGACTTGCTGAGCTCATCGAAGTACAAGAAAAAAGAGAAAGAGCACATGAATCGTTAATGAAACATCAGAAGATAATCAAAGAATGTTTTGATAAGAAGACTTCAAATCCCCAATTTGAAGTAGGCTCAGTAGTTTTGAAGTGGGACAAGAGAGCCGCCAAACCGGGTCGACACAACAAATTTGAGTCATTGTGGACTGGCCCCTATAGGATTTGTTCCTGTAAGCAACAAAATTGTTTCAAACTTGAAACAATGGAGGGCAAACCTAAAGAGATTCCTGTGAATGGGATCTACCTGAAACATATTAATTTAGCGGTGTCCCCTATGTACTATAGTAAGTTAGTTTCCTTTTGTTTTCCTGTTTTCCTACTTCTTTTTCCTGCTTTCCTTTTAAATAAGTGTTCTATGAACACGTGGCAGCAGCACAAGCCTCTTCTCTTTTTGGAAACCTCTCATTCACTAAGGTTGTCCTCAGTCCCCAAAATTCCTGAAGTACGCACTTTCCGCAACGACTATCTTAATGTTTCTGACACATAATCCTACCTTGATTCGTAAAGATATATTAATGGTTTCTTTGGCGTAAATGCCATTTATGAGACTCGTGTCATTAAAGCCTCATTAATAAGAATTTAGTCATAAGCATGGCTTTCACTTTGTTTCCATCTCATTGCTGTGAAAACACTGTGCCTGCAATTCTATCCCTAGCAAACCCCTCCCAAGCCGAGTGCCTTTCCTTTAGCACAGTTTCAATTGTTGCTTTATCAAAGTTTCTCTCAGCAGACACAACCATGGCTGAAGCGCAATCTTCTTTAGAGGGACTCAGGATATATGAATCAAGAGATATACTCCTAAACAACAAATCGTATGCCTTAGCGCCTGCAAAGCCAAAGAGAACCTATCCAAGGATGAGGGTTCCTGAGTTGGGTCTTTCTGTTGACCCAGAAAAGGTTAAGGATTTCGTAGATAATGTTTTTGACCCAGCCCTTCAGAAATCTACCAAGTCGCTCCGTGAAGGGGCACATCAGAGATGCATCCTAAAAGCAAAAGCTGGACAGTTTGAGACTTTCAGAATGAGGATTTGGACTTCAAGGTTGGCACAATTCATAGTCCCTACAGTGCATTCGTGTCCAGACCTAATTAATTTGTGTGCGGAACTGTTTTATGCGCCTTCATCCACTATTCAACAGGGCCCCTTCTTGATGCAAATTACACCTAAAGCCATAAGGGACATGTTGGCCCTATATCATGATCGAACAGCCACATTCCCCACTATTGCCAAAATGCAGAAGACATGGTCGAATGTCAACAATTAGCTTAGGTTTTTTAATTCAGAGTTGCAGTTAGATGAGGAAAATACACAAATGCCCATATTGCCTGTTGGAAGGGCACAATTTGTGCAAGCTAGTCAAGAGGCACTGTCTATGATGGCTTTCATCTTCGGAATGAAGGAGGATATCACAGTCTATGATTGGCAAATCACCATTTTATTCAGACTCAAGACTATGGATAAGTCACAAGACTTCTGATTGGATTTTGCTAAACAAATTGCTCTTTCCATGGCTGATCAACTTTCCAATTTCAAATCTAAAGGAGTTTTTAGGTATTCTGCTTACCTATTTCATTTAATGTTGTATCAGAATTATGGTATTTTTGCACAAAGCATGCAACTGAATATGTACGACCCAAATTTTGGGCAAAATAGAACTATCCCTGTGTCAGCATGGACACATGTATTATCTGAGGCGTCAGATCCCTATGAGTTCTGGGAGTTTTTTGTTGCCCCTGCCTTTTGTCATTTGAACCTTGAACCTGTAGAAAATAGGTTGACACCTAGCATCAGGGGTTTCATGACCAATTGCCCAATCTCATGTGACTACTACTTTGGGGCCCAAAATACCATCATTAGGGTCCATGGATTCAATGATGAACCCATGCTGCTGCCTAAGGTCTTGACTCCTAGGGTAGTGTTTCTGCAGGTGACCCGACAAGTGTCCATGGTTGATAATGTGTATGGCACAAAGAAGAAGAAGAAGAAAATGTATGACATTCCCTGGGTCAGAAGGAATATGGCCCTAGAGGTTTGAGATACAGAGCTCCTGTTGCTAAGAAAGCTTGGTGCCTTGGGTTTCCTTCTCATCGAAGACAAATGGAGATACGACCCAAGCAGTTTCATAGCCTCTTGGGTTAAAAGCAACAATGTTGGGGCTAAAATTGCTCATGAGGGTTATCCTTTTTGGGAAGATAGAAGAAACCCTAAGGAAGATACCCCTGATCTATATGTAGAATTGACAAATTTGCCTTTTGAGGGGCCCAGGCCATGGGAAACCTTTTATGATAAACAAAGGGCCTATGACCCTAAGATCAGAATGGGCACTGGATTGAAGAAAACTTTATTAAAAGATAGGGAATGGAAACCAAACAAAATAGAGGCATATTGGAAGTACAGGCAGGAAATCTTTGAGTTGACTCACTCTTTTGGCAAGGTTGACACAGATGAAAAATGGGAGTCCATTTGGGACGAGTGGCATCCCTCTCCAGTTTCTAGCCCTGATACAAGCAGAATCCATAGGAAGGGTGAGGAGTCTGAAGAGGAGGCTGAGTCCACTCATGCAGTGCAAGCTACATGACAATCATCATCACATGCCCCTGTTTCCCCTGGCCCCAATCTCTTAGTACTCTAGAGAAGCAAAAGGGTGTCATGTCATCACCACTTGGAGAGACTCCATCATTTTCAGCCACTGGGGTTTCCAGTTTTGTATCATTACCACCATCAGTAGTGGTAAATGTAGTAGAGAAGGAAACGGAGGAAACAGAGGAAAGGCCAAGGAAACATAGAAAACTAAACCTGCCACCAGATTTAAATGAAGAGGCAGAGCCATCATAGAAGCAACTACCAACCACATCTGCTACCCCTCAGGTAGCTATTTCTTCTCCCTTTTCTTCTCAGTCTCTTTCTTCTACTATAGGGGTGGATATCCCAATTGGCCCAATAACAATATCCCCTGCCACCTCTGCTGTGCTAATATCTACACCAACCCCACCTGTTAATCCTCTGGCCATGTCACCACAGGCCACTGCATTGCCCTCCTTTTCCCCTTCAGTTTCTAAAAGAGTCCCTCCCCAAATTTCTCCTAGCCAACATTTGGCTATTCCCTATGGCTTACCACAAGGACATCCTTTTGCTGGTGGTTATATTGCCTCTCCCCCTACCTTCCAAGCTGAAGTTGATACAACTAAGAAAGCCAGGGAAGCCCGGATGGACAAGAAGAGAAAGAAAGAAAATAAAAGTCTGGCTGCGCCACACATGACGTCACTCTTCAACCCAATTCAGCAGCAGCTGACTGTAACACATTTGTCACCAAATGTGGTTAAGCCAAATGAGCAGATGCAGCCACAGGATTTCACAATGAGTGCAGTAGCTATGGATATGTCACTATTCAGACCACAAGACAGGGTCAAGTTGCTCAATGAAACCACTTCTGCTGTAGCAAATGATTATTTGAAGGTATCTAAGAAGCTGCAAAAGGTAGAAGCTGATCTGGCCCAATCAAAGACAAATAGTAGCAACCTCGCTATAGAACTGAAATCCAAGAATGATGAAATAGAGAATCTAAACAAGCAGTTGCAAAATACTATTTCTTGTCAAATTCATCAAGTGACAGTGGCACAAAATGCTTCTCTAAAGATGAAGCTGGCACAAGAGAAAGCTGCTGTAAATGTTTTGAAGCAGGAAAAGGCCACATTAGAGAAGAGATATCAAGAAAAGATGCAACAAGCTATACAATCTCAGCAGAAGCTGCTGATTGAGCAAAATGCTGCTGCTGCTGCAATACAGGCCCAACTCCAAGCTGAGCAACAAACAACAAAATAGTTGAAACTTGAGTTGGGTAATAGGCCTAAGAATGCTGGAGTTCTGAACCTTGTCAAGGAGCTATATATATCAGTGTGGAAAAGGATATCTGAAGAAATTATTCAACTCAGACCCTCCTTGACATTCCTGCTAAATGCCCAGCAATTGTGTGAAAAGGTGGAAACTTCAGTTCAAGCTACTCTATCCACTGTATCCTTGATAGTATCTGACTCTCACCTATTGCTCAAGAAACTCTATGACACAACTGATGAAATCTTATCAGCAGCAGGGATTAATGACAGGATGATAGCAGCAAAGAAGGTGAATGAAGTTTTCAGTTGTAATTCAGCTGCTACTAAGTGCCATGAGCTCCTAGATGTTGTCAAAGTAGAAGTCAAAGATATGAAAAAGCATATAAAAGATCTGGTACAATTGGGCCTTCCCTCTCCTTTTCCTGATAGCAACACTGTGTTAATGATTGATGAAATCAAACCTTTATTATTAACCAGGCAGAATGATCAGTTAGTTTTCTAGGGTTTAATAGATTCTTCATCACTGCAAGAAGTGGAAGCTGTCTTGATCCCAATGGCTCAGCTCGAGTTCCAATTGAAGGCTGTGGTTCATATTTTGCAGACTTTCTCTCACAAGGACATTATCAACCTTGATTTTGCTTTCCATGATCTGCCAAATAAGCAGGGAATTTCTGACTCCGAATGGGCCATTTATCAGACAGCTTTGCAGAATTTGTAATCCTTATTGTATTTTAAATACTCATTCTTTTGCTACAATTTTGGATTCTTTTTGAGCAGGCTCAAAAGTCCTAGGGGTCGCCAAGAACTGTAGAGTAAAATACTCTACATTTTGTTTCAGTTGCAGTGCATTAGCGCGGCTGTGCATGTTCTAGTTTTACTTCTGCGAGTTTCATTATTTTTTGCCTAAGTCTCAAAGTCAGGCAGATGGCGCCACGTGTCATTTGCCGAGACACATTTTAAGAAGTCTCAGACTATCACAGCAGAGGCCGCGTGTCCTTTTATATTAAAGCGGAGCGCAACAAGTGTCAGTATCCGCGTTAAGTTTCAAGACCCTTATAATGTTTCTAAGGAAGTCTGGTGGGTCCCTGTTTCTAAGTTTCTCCTTGCACGAAATGTGCCAAGTGTCTGTTTCTGCTTGAGTTTCAAAGTTTCCTTAAGAGTTTCTGTGAGAGTGTGGAAGGCGCCATGTGTCCAGTGTAGTTGCAGCGGAGCTTGCCATGTGTCAGCCCCGCAGGTTGGTTCTTATGTTTTGTAGTTGGTATTAAGAGTGGTGGGCCACAGTCTTGTAGCATCTAAATAAAGTAGACGTTGCCAAGTGTCGCCTACCGAGACACAATTACAGAGTCTCATAGTTGTAGCAGAGCTTGTCATGTGTATTTTCTAAGTGCCATGGAGTTTGCCATCTGTCAGCTTCCGCGTATTTGTTTTAGTATTCTCCGATGCATAGTAATTAATACTGGTGGGTCCCAGTGTGAAGGTTCATTGATGCGGATTGTGCCACGTGTTGGAGGTGGGCCCAAGGATAAAAGCTGTTGCTCCTTTTTTCTAACGATTATATATGTTTCTTCATTGATGCGGATGGAGACAAGTGTCGATCTCCACGTAAGTTTCTTTAGAGAGTTTCAAGAAAGTAGAAAGAACCACAAACAATTTCAAGTGATGCACGTGGACGCTGCCATCTGTTATGGGTTTTTTTTGTTTCAAATATGCGGAAGCTGCCAAGTGTCTTTTCCTAACTAGAGGGGATGCGCTGCATGTATAGTGTCACAGCTAATGAACTTTCAGTTATTGTAACTATTTGCAGATCCAAGAAATATTTTTTCTCAGACACTTCCAATTAAGCTCCAGTTCGGTTAGACCGTTGGGATTTGATCATGCAGGCAATCTATGGGCCGATCTTATGCTATAAATATGTAACAGTGATAGTAGGTTAGGGGCCAGATTCATTCAGATAGAGAGATTTTTCATAGAGATTGTTATCTGAGATTTACGAGAAGTTTTAAGACTTTTTGCTGTGCCAGTGAATGTCATTTTGCCTTTGTTCTGTTATTCTTGATTCAGAAGGTTAATGTAACTGTGCATGTATCTGTGCCTTTTATATTGTTGAAAAATTAATGAGAAGACTGAGTTCTGTTCCTTGGTTGATATTTTCTGTGTCATAGTTAATTGTTTGTTTCTGAGCCTTTAAGATTATTCATTATAGATGTTTATGTTAATCATGCAACATTTGCTCTTTAACATAACTAAATCTTGAGGATAAGCTTTACTGTGCTTAATTTGAGAGAGATACTTATTACTCAAGCGCATCGCCATAGATAAATTTGTTTAAACTGTATCTTTATTTTTGTTAATTTCTACTCTTTTCACCAAACTCATTTTTAAGATAGAGAAGAGCTAGCTTCTTTAAAATCTAGAGGTTGTTTTAGGTCGCAAGTCCCACATTCCTGAAACTTCCCATGTTGGTGTTAGAATCAGTGCAATTTTAAGCATCAACAGTAACTCTTTACCCTACTTCAACAACTGTAGGGAACTTGAATATATTTTCTAATTTTAGATTTTAAAATTAGATTCATATATGTTATACATTCATTTTTAAATTTCTTAGCCTATCAACCATGACAAAGAGATATTTGAATCAAAGAGATATAGTCAGGTAGTTTCCAATTACTTGCCTTAATAACATTACACCTCACTTGTACAATGTCAAACATAATTAGTATCATCACCTAATTTTTCAATTAAATCATCTTCTATAAATCATAAATCATATTCTATAAGATTAGGAACAATAGGATCAAATACTAATCCATAGTATGTATACGATTTGTACAACAAGCTGATATATGAAAATGGATGAATACCACACTTGGAAAGCAAAGCTGCATTAGAAGAACTAACTTTGTCTCCCTTCATAATGAGCTCTAAATCTATGTTATAATTTCAATAATACCCTTGTTAAATAGTACTTTTGTGGGAATATTTAACACATGAAAAAAATAAGTTTGAGATGGATCTAGACTAGTGTTTCTAGGGGGAACAACCACATCAAATAGAGCAACCAAACCCACATGTTCTCGAGCTCCAACGTTATATTTTTCTACTTCCTCGCACACCTCCTTCAAGTCACCTTTTGTGAAAATAAAACTAACATTTCCCACAAGCAAGGGAATTAAGTTTTGGGAAGTGGTGTTCCTAGTTTTCTTGGCATAAATACGTATGGATCTCTTCATCATGGTGTTCTTTCCCATTAGTAGGATGGAGTCAGTTCAATAGCGCTTCCTACATGTCCTACATTCATCTTTCATATATATGCACGGCCAATTAATATAGGCCCACATGGATGTAAGTAATATTTATTTCCCATATTATGAGCACCACATCTTGGATTCAATCTTGTATATTATCTAAATAATTTAAAATGATATTCAAGTCACCTCAAACTATGTTTGTACTCCTATTTATGCTACCATTAAATGCAAGTATATATCTAGACATGAGGAAAATGATGTACATTAGAAACTTACACATGTTTAATTTTATAGTGATTTGAGCGTAAATGGAAAAACAATGCTATACATTTGAGCTTATATTTAATATTATATATAAATAATAGAGAATGATAAAATATTAAAATGTTAAAACTTACAATTTTTTGAAAATGAGAACTTTACATGTATATATCTATGCCTTAAATATATATTCTAAAATCTTCTCTTTTATATGATATGTGTCTAGCTCAACATACAGATACTGGAGTAGAAGTCAAGCCTAATTTAGATACTGGAGTGCAGAGGAGGCCGAAGCACACATAGTTGATGTCAAATATAATTAACATCATCACCTAATTTTTCAATTAAATCATGTTCTATAAGATCAGAAACAATAAGACTAAATACTGATCGATAGTTATATATATGATTTGTACAATAAGCTGATATGATTCAAATGAATGAATACCACACTTGGAAAGCAAAGTTGCCTCAAAAGAACTAACTTTGCCTCCCTTTGTAATGAGCTCTATAGATGTTATAATTTCAATAATACCCTTGTTAAATAGTACTTTTGTGGGAACATTTAACACATGAAAAAAAGAAGTATGAGATGGATCTAGACTAGTGTTTCTAGGGGAACAACCACATCAACTAGAGCAACCAAACCCACATGTTCTTGAGCTTCAACCTTATATTTTACTACTTCCTCGTACACCTCCTTCAAGTCACATTTTGTGAAAATAAGACCAACATTTCCCACAAGCAAGGGAATTAAGTTCCGGGAAGATGAGTTCCTAGTCTTCTTTACATAAATATGTATGGATCTCTTCATCATGGTGTTCTTTCCCATGTACATAGGATGGAGTCCTAGTTTAATAGTGCTTCCTACATGTCATACATTCATCTTTCATATGTATGCATATGGACAAGTAATATAGGCCCACATGGATGTAAGTAATATTTCTTTCCCACATTATGGGCACCACATCTTGGATTTAATCTTGTATGTTATCTAAATAATTTAAAATTATATTCAAGTCACCTCAAACTATGTTTGTGCACCTATTTATGCTACCATTAAATGTAAGTATATATCTAGACATGAGGAAAATGATGTACATTATAAATTGACATGTTTAATTTTATAGTGATTTGAGAGTAAATGGAAAAACAATGTTATATATTTGAGCTTATATTTAATAGAGAATGATAAAATATTAAAATGTTAAAACTTATAGTTCTTTGCAAATGAGAACTTTACATATATATATCCATCCCTTAAATATATTCTAAAATCTTCTCTTTTATATGATGTGTAGGGGCTCAACATACAGATACAGGAGTAGAAGTTGAGCCTAATTTAGATACTAGAGTAGAGGAGGCTGAAGAACACATAGTTGATGTTAGGGAGGAGGCCCAACCATAAACAATTGATGTCAGAGAGGAGGCCCATCCGCACTTTGATGTTGGAGAGGGGTCAAGATCGCTTCCTTCTATAGATATGTATATGAATCTAATTAAAGAGCTGAAGAGAAAAATTTCTTTCAGAAGTATAGATCATTTACTTGAAATGGATATAGATAAATTGAAATTATATGTTGAACAACCTAGTCAAGTTAGTAAGAGGTCGTTGAATAGAATTTCAAAGGAAATACTTGAGAAGCATTTTAATCATCGTGATACACTTGGTCAAGCCCAACTATTATCAAGTATACTTCTTCATGATGAGCTAAAAGAGCCTTTACAATTGTTGGGTGTAGATTTCACAAAAAAGAGGAAAATATGCCTAGAAAAGATATTGTTAAAAATGTTAAAAAAGGTTTGGGTTCCATTGGCAAAAAATCTTGATTAGCGGATAAGAGCATTTCAAGAAGAGTGATGTTGACATCTATTGTAAGTCCACAAATGCTAAGAAATCGTTAGATCTCTTCACTTTCAAGTGAAATTGGCTTAACTAGAAAGACACTAACAAGATATGTGAAAAGGAGAAAGGTTTTGGATGATAGTACTATAGAAGGCAATTGGGCAATGATGTGTAGGGCTCCTCATTCTGACAAGATTGAAGATGGTGTTAGGAAGTTGATCTCAAGTTTTTGGCATGATCATACTCATCCTTGTAACTCTAACATGATGAAGATGGTAAATTGCAAGAGTTACAAATACATAAAGTTTGAAACAAAATTTGGGAAAGAATCCACAAGGTTAGATTACGTAGAAGATGACGTATCTATTGGAACATTTATAGAAAATTTCCATAAATTGATACAACTGTACATACAATATGCATTTTTTGCTAAGTGGCAAGCAAAATAGTTTTAGTTGTTAAGAGATACTTTCCCACCTGGAATAGTTTTATCAATAGTCAACTTTGCATAAAATTACTCTTTTACCCATCAAAAGAAGATTCAAACACATTATTACTATTCAGAGCAGGTCACTATTATGGTGCATCTGTGTTATCGACATGCACAATTGGATTTGGATGGTGTTGACAATACCTATCAACAACGTGTCATTAAGAAAGAATATCACTTTTATATTAGTGATGATAAATGATAGCACACAACCTCACATTGAAGCTCTGATATTCAGCCTCTTACATTTAGACATAACATTTAGACTTCTACAGACTTCCTGACTAAATAGTGATAGGAACTAGGATAGCAAATTAAATAACTTGGTAACAAAACATTTCAGGCAACAAAAACTTCCAGACTATATTCAGTGACAAGAATCCCAACAACACTAATTCGGTGACATAAATCTCCAATGAGTTTAGTTATACGACAGAAACCTTTTTCATGGACATAATTCAATCTAGAATGAAATGCATAATCATTGACACAAACTTCCAATGAAATTAATTTCTAGTGATAGGAGTCTACAGTGACAAGAACTGAGGCAAATTGATGAATGTAGTTGGAGGGAATCTACTCTACATTCGACTGACAGTAAATGATCTACAAGAACCGATACTCTTTTATTTAAACTCAGACAGTACATCTATGGTAACAAAGATAAATACTAAGAGACTCTTATAATTCACAATCTTTTAGGCTATGAATTACATGAATCAAATACTAGCCCAAATATCCTACACCTTATATAATCGATCTCCCTCCTTGTCTATTTTGTCATTCATCAACCTCTCGTTTCACCGTTGATCCTTCTTTATTGGCCTTCAAATTGCTTGGCCTCATTTCATCCCCTGCTGGGTGTCAATCCTCCTTCGTTCGTACAACAAACTCATTCTCTCTCTCTACTCTCTCTGTAATCCTGAGTTTCTTTATCCTCTCAGTTCTGCCTGGCTTTGTTCGGGTTTTTATCCTTCACTGTTCGAGGCTTATTTTACTAACTAGCCTTCATCCTCCATTCTGGTAATTTGCCCCTCTCCTCCTTCCTTCTGTCTATCTTCCTCTCAAGCCTCGATCTTCTCTTATTCCTCTTTGGCTATTCAGTAGCAGGAAGATTCTATTATGTGGAGTTCGTTGGAAGGAATAACTAACTAAACAAAATTGTCTTTAAACTGAACCAAAAACTGCCTCAAAGAGACCGAAACAAAACTAAACATCATTAACTAAGAAAAAAATAAAATTGAATGCCAATGCTCCTGCATCAATAAAGAGCATGACACACATTTTTTAGAACATTGTTTTAAGAAGTTTTTTGAAGATTTGGTAAGAAGGGGTGTGAAAATTGAAAAGCATTTTGTATGGTCATATGGGTGCGCGTCACAATTTAAATCATCAAGACCATTTTATGCACTTTGTAGATATCATCGTACGATATACCACATGTTTGGAGTTTCTTTGAGAGTGGGCATGGAAAGGGTGAACATGATGGCGTAGGAGCTTGCATCAAATGCTCTCTAAGAAAATATTAAATGAATTATGAGGGAGATCGTATAAATGATGCACATAATGTTATTGAATGGTGTAGGAAACACTTCACATGTGAGGTCGACACATCTTCAGGGAGGAACCCATGTCCAAATAGAGTGTTCTGGGAGATATAAGATATGTATTGTTTGAAAAAAGTTTGACTTCTTTAATTTATTTACTTAAATATTTATTTTATTTCATGTTGTGATTATAGTTTTATAATTCTAGACAAAATTATAATTGTACACACACACATATACATATATATATACATATACATATACATACATATACATATATATATATATACATACATATACATATATATATATACATACATATATATATATATACATATATACATACATATACATATATATGTATGTATATGTATGTATATATGTATATATATGTATATGTATGTATGTATATGTATATGTATGTATGTATATGTATACATATATATATGTATATGTATATGTATATATATGTATATGTAATATATATATATATATATATATATTTTATTTCATGTTGTGATTATAGTTTTATAATTCTAGACAAAATTATAATTGTACATACATACATATATACATACATACATATATATATACACATATGTATGTATAGATGTATGTATATATGCATATATACATATGTATGTATGTATCTATATATACATATACATATATATACATATATACATACATATATACATATATACATACATACATACATACATACATACATATATATACATAGATCTATGTATGTATGTATGTATATATATATACATACATACATAGATAGATCTATGTATATATACATAGATAGATCTATATATATATATATATATATATATAGACATGGATAGAAGAACAATGCATTTGGCTTATTCTGTCTATTGAGATTTTATGGTTTATCTGGAAGAAAAGGAATCAGGAACGTTTCTAGGGCAGGGTAAGGCAACTCACTGGGATTTTCTTTGATCTTATAAATTATAACTTTTTTGAGCAGGTGGCAGTTACTATGGAGATGTCAATCGACAAATTCAAACAATTAATGGAGACTGGAGCTATGTTCCACAAAGATGATATCAAAGAATCTAATTTCTGTGTAGGGAAGATGGAAAGATTTGATCCAAGATTCTATAATATGTACACTGATTTCCAAAAACTATATTGCAAGAAGTTACAAAAGGACCTGGCCAAAAGTGAACTGGACAAGCAGTGGGAGATTGTATCTCAAAATTTCAGCTCTAGCACTTATCAAGGGGGCAGCTCTCCTTCTAAGAAATATGACAGCTTAAGAAACCAGATGATTAAAGACTGTGTAAAGCTTAAAGACAGGGGAGCAGACCTGTGGAACAAAATGAGAAGGCTAAGGGCAGAAGACTCAGAATTGGATGACAGTCAAGGTTTCTATAATAAGTTTACAGATCAAGAAGAAGATTACAATGTTCAATGGCCAAGAGTTGATGCTGATGACATGGATATTGATGCAGCCAATGGTAACTAGGACAGATTTTTAGCAGAGGAAAGAATACAAGAATGGTCTGATTTAGAAGTTTTGAACACTATAGTAATATAGTGATAGTAGCATGGTCTTCAGGATCCTTATTATAGACTTTGTTTCGCTCTAATATATACGTATGTTTTAAAGTCTTAAAACTGTCTATATGTATTAGTGAAGCTATAAGTGTTTTTGGGTTGTTGTAAGCTGCAACTATTTTGGTGTGGTCTGCCTGATCACAAGGTTGTAACTCTTGCTTTATTTTGAATATAATTTGTGCACGATTCACAATCCAAAAAAAAAAAGAACAATGCATGGATGCAAGAGGGTAGAGAAAACAAGATCTTTGCATTGTGTCATGAGTACATATAGGCATACATGGACATTGTGCACTAGGGATTACTCTTGTTTTTGTTATGACTGTATTTTGAGAAATTATGAGAATTGCAACAACCAACAATGTGGATATGTCAGTGAATGGAATTGGGTGCCACTAGTTGTTACTGACACATACGAGGAAGATGAAGATGAAAGCCTTGAAGACATTCCTTTGATTTCAATTGGTTATGACCACATTTCAGGATTGATTAAAAAAGGTATATATATCGTGAAAAGTTTGTAACTTTCAATTTTTTAAATTTTAATATGTTGATAAAATTTAATTGTAATTTGGTTATTAAATATTATAATTCATGACACATTCTATTTTTTTACATTTCATTGTGGTGCAGGAGATGTTTTTGTAGTCATACCAGAGGTTGGAAACATAGAAGGTGTTAATTATTATTTAGTATGTTGCATAGAAGAGAGAATGAAGTTAACAAAACCATAAACAATCGATGGAATGTTGTTTCCCATAGGTTCAATTGTAGTGCAAGGGACATATCTTAAACAAGTTAAAATTGTTCAAAATGGGATTCATTTATTGATTAGCAACCTGACAACATGGTGTATCAGTATAGCCACCTAGTAATTGCTACTGGCGTATCTCTTCATCAAGTTCCACGTGCACGTGGATGTCAAAAGTGGAGACTAGATAGAGATAACCATCAGAGAATATTACATGTTATTGAAGAGCGAGATGAACCAATCGATGTTATGAAAAATGTGGAAAACAACTTACACTTCATTTTAGGTATTCACTAGACCTACTATTAATTATTTTAATTTATGCTTCAATAGTTCTTTCCTTTCATTATAATTTCAATGGAACTTCTTAACAAATTTTATCTTTAAATCAAATGATCTCTAGGTTCTAAATTTTTATTTACATTTCATCGTGGCCTGACCTCTAGATTTGTTTTTACAATCATGTAGAGCTGAAAGGATTTCAAGTTATTGTTTCTTGTTGCACATGTATGATCTCTATGTGAGCTATAGAGTTTTTAACTTCTAGGTGTCAAGTACATGTAGTCTTTAACTTAGGTGACTTAGAATTTGATATATAGAATAGGTGTGACCTTAGGTATATAATTTAGGTGTCAAGTACATATACATATTAGGTCTAGACTTAGAGAATAATGTATAAAAACTAGGCGTCTCTAGGTGTCTTAGGTCTAGACTAAAATAAGGTATAAAGTCTAGGTATCTTAGGTCTACTATATGTCAACTTGGTCTAGAGACTAGAATAAGGTATAATTTAATCTAGGTGTCTTAGGTCTACTATAATAGGTGTCTAGATGTCTTAGCTCTACTATGTCAACTAGGTCTAGACTAGAATAACCTGTATATAATTTAATCTAGGTGTCTTAAGTATACTAAAATAGGTGTCTAGAGGTGTCTTAGGTAGAACTATAATAGGTTTCTAGGTGTCTTAGGTCTAGACTATGATGAGGTATAAATTCTAGGTGTCTTAGGTCTACTACGTCTATAAAATCTAGGTATACTATACAATAGGTGTCTTAGGTGTCTTATGCCTACTAGAATAGGTGTCTTAGGTCTTAGGTGAAGCCACATGAGCTTCCACCTTCACTTGGTTGGCCTTGTTAGTACATAATAAATATTTCTTGAAGCTAAGTGAAGCTCTTTTTCTTGTACAAAGAAGTTATGAAAAAACAATTAATACATTGATTAAGTTATTATTATTTGGTGCTCAATAAAATTGTACAAAATGCTAATTTTATTATTTTTTTAGAAATTATAATTTTTAGTTTTTTTCAAAATTAAAAGCAAATCTCAAAAGTTTTAGTAGATAGAACCAAGTATTCTTCATTAAATATAGCAATTTAGAGTAGGTATTTGTCTATTTTTCTTTTGATATTTAGGGTAGGTATTTCTCTATTTTTCTTTTGATATTTAAGGTAGACCAATTTCTCTAATTTTCTAAATTTCTTTTGTAAATTTAAAGGGTAGGTATTTCTCTAATTTTCTTTTTCTTTTGTAAATTTAAAGGGTAGGTATTTCTCTATTTTTCTATAAAGGCTATAATGTCCAAATATAAATTATGAGAAGTACTCTTAAGGACATGTCAAGAACACATTAAGCAAACAAAGATTAAACCTAGTTAGAATAGAGATAACCAAAAAATTATTAGTAATTATGCACTTGTATGATAGTCTTTATAAATATCCAACCTAGTCTAGATCTAATAAATGTTTAATAGATTAAATAAATTGATTAAACATGGTTAGGCTTGACATATCTAATAAATAAAATTTCCCTAAAGATTTAACTCAATTATTTAACCTCCCAACATTCGACTCATGTAAATCCAAAAAAAACCATAGAAATTACTAAGATTACTTATCTTTCAACAATTTTTTTTTAAAGATTTAGTGGGTGATCAATTACCTTCATAGACTTTCCAATTATTTATATTCATTAGCTCAACAAAGTTAATTTTATTTTTCTTTTGTAAATTTAAAGGGTATGTATTTCTCTATTTTTCTATAAAGGCTACAATGTCCAAATATAAATTATGATAAGTACTCCTAAAGACATGTTAAGAACACATTAAGCTAACACAGATTAAACCTAGTTAACATAGAGATAACCAAAAATTTATTAGTAATTATGCACTTGTATGATAGTCTTTATAAATATCCAACCTAGTCCATCTAATAAATGTTTAATAGATTAAATAAATTTATTAAACATGGTTATGCTTGACATATCTAATCGATAAAATTTCCCTAAAGATTTAACTCAATTATTTAACCTCCCAATGACTCGTGTAAATCCAAAAAGAACCATAGAAATTACTAGAATAACTTATCTTTCAACAAATAAATATTTTTAAGATTTAGTGGGTGATCAATTGCCTTATATACTTTCCAATTATTTATTCATTAGCTCAACAAAGTCAATATTATCACAATGTCCAAATATAACTTAGTGTGTATTCCCCCTAGTGAATTGAAATATGCCTAGGAATCTAGTCAATCTAGCTACACTTGTTCATCTTATCTATGTAGTTCATTAATTTAAATGAAAACATTAGTTAAAGATAAAATGATTAGTGATCCACAAATGATCCAAATTTCTAACAATCTTGACTTATTGGACCTCTTTTGAACTAGAGATAATTTCATTCCAATTTATAACTTGTTGGACTAATTTGTCTAGACATGACTCCTAGATGTGAATTATTTTTCAAATTAATATTTTAAATAAATGAATTTATTATATTCTAGACCAAACATAAATATCTCAAACATAAATGTCCATCCATGTGAAATTTATAAACAAAAATAGAAACACAAATATATGACATGTCAAATATCAATGTAAACATAAGTTCACAAATGTTTATCATATCTGGAACATAAATGTTTATCTTTGAAACATAAACATAAACACAAATGTCCATGCGATATCTCAAACATAAACATGTCTATCTATGAAACATAAACATAAACATAAATGTCCATGATGTGTGCAGATATCTCAAACGTAACTGTCTATCTCTAAAACATAAACATAAATAGAAATGTCTATGAAATCTCTGAAACATAGACATAAGCACAAATGTCCATGATATCTCTCAAACATAAACAAAAACAAATGTTCATGATATCTAAAATGTATAAAATTCCATCTCTAAAACACATAAACTAGGTGGTTTGGTCATGAATTCAACTCCTAGTTTGAGAGTGACCCTCCGAGTGCAAATCCTACTCTGATAAATGTGTTGAGCCCTACATATGTAAAAGTTTAATTAAATTATCTAATATATATACACGTGAACTTCCTATGTATACATATACATACATAAAAACATGAAAATTAACTCACATGTCCACTGACATGGTCAAGTGAATCACGGGTGCATACACGCTCTACCCTCAAACTAGGAGTAACATGTACTACCTCCAGCTACACACATGTGCATGTAAAAAAGAAAATTAATTTCAAATATAATTTATAAATTTGTTAGGACTACAAGCATATACATTTTAAATTTTGTAGTATAAATTTAACTTTTAAAATCTTAAAAGTTATATGTACATACTTGTGTCACACCACGATCTTGAATGTCAGGTGCATCTCCTACAATGATGGTATCTACTAAATCCTCTGTAGTGCCATCTTCCAATAGCTATAGCAATGATGAGTGTAGTGGACTATGCAAGTGAGATGACATCAACCCTGAAGACTATAGCATCTCCATAAAACCTCGACCTTCCACAACTTAGTGAAGTGAATCAATAGATGTCTGAGCACGTGTAGTGGTAGAATGATCGATAGGTGGCTATGCCTATGCAGTGGTAGAATGATCGGTAGGTGGTTGTGCTTGTGTAGTGGCTGAATGATCAATATCATGTGGCTCATGCACCCCACCAGAGGATCTAACTATATGATTTGCATTGAAATGCTAGGAGTGAGCTACATGACTCTTTAATACTCCATGGATGTGACCCGCAAATGAACTAACATCTACCAAAGGGATCCCGAGATGTGATGAAATCACCAAGTATGCTTTCATCAGGTCCTCAGACAAATAACCTACAACCATATGAATCTAGCCATCAGTGCCTGTAATGCAGGCTTTATCATCCAGAGACGGGATGCCTGCAACAACATAGGATCATCTGACTAAGAATGTGACCTATGTGGACACCTCAACAAGTATCACCCACCTGATCCATAGATATCCTCTAAGTCTACACTGTAATCTCAACAATATTATCAATTGCTTCCACAAGCTGATCACCAGTAAGGCTCAGGGATGGAGAGATAGTAAGCATCCTCTCACCAACCAATGTCCTAAAAGTAGGAGGCTCTCGATCTGCATGATAGTATGCATCCTTGTCACATACCCTACCATGCCCCTGCCCCAAATGAGGAGGTAAATCCATATAATTGACCTTCAGGCCTAAATGAACCTCAGTATATAACTAATGTGCAAAATATAATGGAATCTGGTTGTTATTTGGACAATGACCATGTGCAACAAGAAATTGAGGGTAAATCAATGGTGCCATCCTAGGGCATACGCACCTAGTCACCTGATACACCCTTAAAGTAGTTTTGGGGGCATACTGTGGAAAACATTTTGTTTTGATAGTTTGTTTTGTCACTTTTAATTAGACCTCAGTCCATGGAACATCACCAGAAACTTATTCCTACATTTGGGCCATAATGGCAGCTAAACTCTCACCAGAGTATGCATGGACGTCCCCTAAAGAAAATCTAATTTGAATTAAACTCTCTAAAATATTGTCACAATTGGTTCTATAAACCCCTATGGTCGAAGGGTCAGCTAAAACCACTCTCAATCTATCAATCTCTCAGTTTGTATGTACCCAAAGGCCATCCATATCGGTGTTGCACAAAAATAAATTAAGTTCTAATTTAAATTTGCATGGGTCACATGCTGCACATATATTCATATCAAACATGTACATGAGTATGAACAACCTAAGGTCTAGTAAATTATGAAAGTACTCTTCAAAATACTTTATGGAAAAATGTAATTAATATTGACATGGGACATGGAAATACTTTTATAATTTGGTGCTGGAAATACTTTTTCTAGCATCATTTTCCTCATATATCATTTAGAATCCATAATGAACTTTTGTAAATTATCTATAAAAAGGCTAAAGTCAAGACAAAGATGTAAGAGATTCTAATTCTCAGAACAAGCTCCAATCTAAGCCATCTATCTATAGAAATCCAAACTAGGAAATAACTCTCAATGCTATCAATATATAATAAGTAGCAATCATAAATTCAAATCAAATTAAATAGTAAAAGATTGGCATGTTTGCATGGGAAAGAATAAACAATTGAGTCCTTGTACATAGCACAAATTGTTCTTCACAATAGATAATTTAACTAGATTGCACTCTTTCTTAAATAAAGTTTACATAATTATTTACACTTGTGACTATTTCCTTAGTTTCTTGTGCATCTCTTTAAACAATAGAATAATGGTGATTCACTAAGTCCTTTTAAATTGTTGGTATAGCTCTTGCGATCTTTCATGTGCATTTTCTAAAATTCAACCTAAATTTATTATATGCTAATGGATTTAATGCTTCTTTGTACTCTACACTTTTGGCCTCAATAAGGCTCTACAAATCATCCATTTGAGTAATAAGTGATCCTGGACCTCTTTTGGAGTCAAATTGAATCTTAGTCAAGAACTTCTACTCAAGGGTATAGAGGTTTTTTGTAGCCTGTTATAATTATAGATGCCACATATTTATTTAGATGTGAATGGAAGGTTGAGCATTAAAAAGAGTGTTGATTGATCACATTTTTCTACTGCATCTCCTTTTGAGATGAAAAACTTAGGCTTGTTTCCCTACTTCCTTGAAATGATGGTTTCTACTTTATCAAACTTATAATGGAAATGACATGTTTCTACTATAGTCAAGGTGCAATTTAAAATAAATATCAACAACAACATGCTCAAGCTAAAAATGTGGATAAATAAATTGATACGAGCTCAAACCCTAGGATGTGCATATATTAAATACATGCTATTATTTAAATCTAATCAAACAACAAACATCAAAAATAAGATTTTATATATCAAAAATAAATTTAAGAGATTAGTCTCATAAAAGTTTAAGATAAGATATTTGTGCCTAGATATTTCACATGTGAGGTTGATTTCCTCTTTGATGTACTAATGTATATGTGATACATGAAACAAAATGGTTATAATATTAAATGATGATTACATGATAGTAAGACATAATAAAATAATTAATACCAAAAATTTGGCTCTATAAACTATTGTGCCACACCCTCTAGTCCTAATTTTAAATGTGCTATATGTGGCCCTATCCTACTTGTGTGACCTTGTTTCCTACCACTAGTGATTTGTGGGACCTTTCATGTGTTCCTAGACTTGTTTCTAAAAAACTTGTTATGCTAAGAAGCATGATGGTGTTTACTTGAAGGAAAATTTTTGATGACCTAATCTAGTATCAAGACAATAACTCAACCCCTTGGAAGAAACTACAAGTTTCATTACACAATATGCATGGAATGATACAATTTAATAAAACACTAAGATGCACATTTTGTCCTTAGATGCTCTTGGAATTGAATGATATTGTAATTCCATGCTTATGTTGGATCTTCTTTTGTGTTGCTAATTATTAGGATAAGAGTATTAGTATAGGTTAGATTCATTGTTCAACTCAAGGTATTTAGTGTATGGGCCGATACGGTAATCCAAGTTTTCAGAAATGTTAGCTCACAAGTAGGAAAAAACAAATTTGAAATAGGTGGACTAGGCTTAGGACATGACAGTGAGACATAATAAAAGAATTGATACCAAAAATTTGGCTCTATAAACTATTGTGCCACAACCTCTAGCCCTAATTTTAAATGTGCTATATGTGACCCTATCCTACTTGTGTGACCTTGTTTCCTACCACTAATGATTTGTGGGATCTTTAATGTGTTCCTAAACTTGTTTCTAAAAAACTTGTCATGCTAAGAAGCATGATGGTGTTTAATTGAAGGACAAATTTTGATGACCTAATCTAGTATCAAGACAATAACTCAACCCCCTGGAAGAAACTACAAGTTTCATTACACAATATGCATGCAATGATGATGCAATTTAATAAAACACTAAGATGCACATTTTGTCCTTAGATTCTCTTAGATTTGAATGATATTATAATTTCATGCTTATGTTGGATCTTCTTTTGTGTTGCTAATTATTAGGATAAGAGTATTAGTATAGGTTAGATTCATTGTTCAACTCAAGGTATTTAGTGTATGGGCTGATAGGGTAATCCAAGTTTTTGGAAATGTTAGCTCACAAGTAGGAAAAAAAATTGAAATAGGTGGACTAGGTTTAGGACGTGATAGTGAGACATAATAAAAGAATTGATACTAGAAATTTGGCTCTATAATATTGTGCCACACCCTCTAGTCCTAAGTATATCATTGTCCTCACAGATGGAGAGATAACAAGCATCCTCTCACCAACCAAGGTCCTAAAAGCAAGAGGCTCTTGATCTGCACAACGATATGCATCCTTGTTGCATACCCTACCATGCCCCTACCCCAAATGAGGAGGTAAATCCAAATAATTGACCTTCAAGCCTAAATGAACCTCATCATATAACTGTTGTGCAAAATATAATGGAATTTGGTTATTATTTGGATAACAACCATGTGCATCAAAAAATTGAGGGTAAATTAGTGGTGCCATCCTAGGGCATATGCACCTAGTCACCTGATATGCCCTCACAGTAGTTTTGGGGGCATACTGTGGAAAACATTTTGTGACACACCCTCTAGTCCTAATTTTAAATGTGCCACACCCTCTAGTCCTAAGTGTATCATTGTCCTCACAGATGGAGAGATAACAAGCATCCTCTCACCAACCAAGGTCCTAAAAGTAGGAGGCTCTCGATCTGCACAACGGTATGCATCCCTGTCGCATACCCTACCATGCCCCTGCCCTTTGCAATGCATGTTTAGGACAACAAGTTCACCTTGGAGGTGGCCCATCTCCAAACTCTTTTGGACTATTGGGGTAATGTGTTATGCATAATTGCTTGTGTTCCTCCTACTTTGCCACCTTTTGGTCATTCCATGTGTATGAGCCAAAGGCGAGGCCATAGAAACATTTCACATCAACATTCTTAGAGTCATGCTAGCTAGTCTCCTCCTTCGCATGCTAGTCATTGTCCCTCTTCTACATCTTCTCTGTAATGTGGGTGGGCTCTTCTTCGCCGTCATGACAAGTTTTATCGCTTGACCTTAACTATTTCTCCAAACTAAGAGAATCTTGATGGTCAACAACTTGAATAAGAGGAGCAAAATGAAGAAAACAATGTTAATATTAATTTAGAACCTATTTCAAATGGTCAAAATTTATCAGATAGAAAGTGGGAATCCAAATAAAATAACCAAAATCCACTTGTTACTTAGTTTTTATTACTCTTACTATATTTTTACAACTTTCTCTTTCAAAAATATAATTTATTAAAAACTATTTGTATAAGCATCTCCTAAATCTTTTTTGAATGACTTCAAAATGATTCCACACCACTTAAAAACAAATCTCTAACAAAAAGAATACTAATTTCATTTAAAAAACATGAAAAGTCAAATAAATTTTTTAATTTTTACCTAGAGAAGGGAACTCTCCAATTAGGTATACACATTTGAACCCAAGCAATACCAAAACAAAAAAAATACAGGTAACCTCCTACGAAATCTAGGTTCAAGGAGCAAATCATGTGGGTCCGCAAATATAAAAAATTATGTCATGAGACAGATTATTTCTCCGTCCCCTCTCGAAGGCTTTCAGAGGTTCGAGGGGAATATACCTAAAATACGTATGGCGGTAGGCAAATGGGGCCAGGAAATTTTCTGTTTTATAATTAAAAATGATGGCTGCCTTGCAATCTCTCCCTCAAACCTATCACCACGTGCATTCTATCTGTTGTGTTCTATCAGCATTAAATAATATTTTCTTTGTTTCCATCTAATTCCTATATTTTTCTAGGTTTTCCCAACCTGCAGGGAACTTCTAGCCATTTGCATATAAAAAATAGAGCCTACACCCAAAAAAAAAATAAAATTTGACAATAAATAATTTCATCCATGACATTAAAAGATTGCTTTTGGTAGCTCAAACAAAACTCTCACCTTAATTTCCTTCCTTCTTTCCTTCCTACTTTTGGTGGGCATGCATTTAGTGCTTGGTGGTGCAACTAACATTATTGAAAGATATTAAATGTCTTACCTAAGAGTTGACTACTCACTTCAATTTTTATTATGGTTTATTAAAGTTAAATGAGCAAGAAATATTGAATCAATAGGGATTGGTTCAATATTTATTATTTATTAAAGATAATGAGTAATTTCTCGGTTTAATATATATTATTCATGAAAAGTGATGAATAAAGCGCTCTTCAATTGTTTTGTAAAGTTTTTTTTACTTTTATTTTTTCTTTTTTCTCGACTACCTACTTTTTCTTGTAATTTATTGCATTGTTCAATTTAAAAAAAAGGGGTGATGAATAATAAAGATTCAATTAATTACCTATTCAATCTTTATTGTTCATTACTTTTAATAAGTAATAAAGATCAACTACCTATTGGTTCAATCTTTATTGCTCATTACCTTTAATAAGCAATAAAGATTAAATCAATGCTCATCGAGTTTCGTTGGGATGTTTAATGTAGAAGTGGTAGTGTCTCGCACTCTCAAAAGAGCTCAAAGATGAACATACATGCTCTTTATGAACGGTTTGATGAATATATTAGCAACCTGCTTCGATGTGGGACAATACTGAAGATCTATAATACACTCATGTACAAGATCTATGATGTAGTGCTTAAGATCTCAATATGCTTTGTTTGTTGGGGGTGAACCAAATTCCTAATGATCGTAATAGCACTCTAGTTATCACAATAGATGATTGGTGGTAACATATAAGTGATTCCAAACTTTGTCAGGATGTGGTGAAGCCAAATGACCTATGTAGTGACATTCATAGCCCCATTTACTTTGCATGTCTAGATGAAAGAGTAACAACATGTTGCATTATGCTCGACCAACAAATAGGACTATATCTAAGGTGAAAGCTATAGCCAAATGTGGACTTGTGATCCTTAGAATCACTAGCTCAATCATAATATGTATATCCTACCAAGTTAGTATCTCGACCTATTGCATAGTGTATCCCATATGATTGTGTGCCCTATACATAGTGCAATATATGCTTGACAGATTTCTATTAAAGCTCATGAGGTTCTTGCATAAAGTGAAAGACCATGCCAACTGTAAGGAAGCTAAGGTAGTGGAACAACTTCCTACACTAATCTTGAGGGGAGGGATATGTAGAACTTTTTAGATCTTTACAATAGTTAAATAAACACAAATAGCAATCATACCATAACACAATAATTACATGGGGAAACCCTTTCAGGAGAAAAACCCTACACTCCAAAGCTATCCAATATATTATTCAGGAATCAAGAAGATTACAATATACTTGTAGGGCAAGATTTCACAGTAGTACAACAAACCAGAGATCCAGAGGCAACTCAACATCTATAAGACTCTCACACCCAACCTCCATCTCAAGCACCTGATATATAAGAGATACAATACAATAAACCGTCAGCGGTAATTACAAAACTATGAGCCAAAAACCACCCAAAAGTGGTGCTCAAATTATCTCCAATCAAAGATGCTTTGTGATGTGCGAAATCACATACCAACACATGTAACTCTCCCCTTTACAACTCTTCTAAGTGTCTAACACGTTTTCACATTTCCAAAATAGGAGGCCCAACTTTCAGAGGTCATAACTTGTGATCTGGGAGTCTGATTGATGAATTGTTTGATGTGTCAGAAAGCTTGTGAAGAGATCTATCAAGCTATAACTTGCTTTTCCAGTTATGACAACTTTTGGGGTATTCGGGGACCTCTAAGTACCTCAAATATGAGTTCAAAACTTTTTCTGGGAGTTTCAAAAAATGGAAACTTTACCATCTTGCAATCTAGGCATGATCTTGAGTTGAAACTCACCCAAGATGTTTACTTGGTAGTTCTGCACCTTTTGGAAAATTTTGGGGTCCATCCGAGCTCAAATGTAGAGTTACTAAAAATAGTAAGCCTTGCCATTTTTAGCCCCTTTTGGAAACTTTGAAAGTTCTAAACCATCCTTCAAGATAAAGGGTATTTGAAAAGACCAAAATTGGGAAGAATAGTAACCTTTTGTAGTTGCAAGGTTGAGACACCTTTCCTAACACCAACAACATAAGAAATATTGGGACACGTACGTGTGAGGTATATGAGACTCCCCACAAGTTGTCGATATAAGGTAGCATTAATAAGAGGAGTCAAGCAATGTGCCTCCAACTTGACTTTTGATAGAAAGGGAGTCAACACGAGCTTACAAGCAACCATATGAAACTATGAAAGAATATCAAGAGGATACATGGGTTGAGCAATACTTATCCCATAATCAATCTAAGTGATCTCAATCCCAAGGAAGTAATGTAACAATCCTAAGTCTATCATAGAGAATGTGTCCTGTAGAGTAGATTGTATGAAGCCAATGAGAGATGAAGAACTCCCTATGATGATTACGTAATCGATGTACAACACCAAAAGGAGAAGCTCACCATCCTACCATAATATTTAGACAATTAGGTTATAGCAACATTAGGCAAAGCTGATAGAAAGAAGGAATGACTCCATTTTAGCATACCAAGCTTGAGGGGCTTATTTGAGGCCATGGAGGGATTTCTTAAGTCTACAAACCAAGGAAGAACCATCAATGAACCCTTATGGTTGTGCCATATATTTCCTCAAGTGAACCACCATGAAGAAAGACACTCTTCATGTCCATCTAGTATACTAACCAAGGGTGAGCAGCTGTAATGGCTAGAGTGAGGTGGATGGAACTTATTTTGGCAATCGGTGCAAAGGTCTTAATGTAGTGTATGCCTTGTACTTGTGACAAGTCATGCTTTGTATTTGCCATCTGTTCCATTTGCTACATACTTGACTCAAAATATTCACTTGCATCAAACCATTTTCCTTCCCTTCGGAAGAGGGACAAAATCCCAAGTGTGGTTCCTAATTAAGGAAGAGTATTTTTCCTCCATTATTAAATACCATTCAACGACACCCATTTGTTCTTGAAATGATTATGGATAAGAAGCTTGGGATATGTATGCATGAGTCATATCCTAATACCATGACTAGGTTCTCCTAGTATCTAATAGATTCTGAATTGATGTACCTACTACATGTAAATTCTGATGGGCCCAAAGTGGAAGAGTAGCTATAGTATGAGTAGGCTTGGGTGCTATAGAACTAGATTGGAGGGTGCAGATGAAGGATCTGATTCCTCTATATTAGAATTATAATCATTGTTTGAATGATAGCCTTGTATGGTGGATGAATGAGAAATGCCAATAATAGAGGTAGGAGTTTCCTCAAACTTGACACTTTTACGAAATGATCATATCACGATTATCAAGGTCTAAAAGTTGATACCCTTTGACCCCATCAAGATAATCCATAAACATACAAGGCTTACTTTGAAGTTTCATGACCTTTCATTTCTCTGAAGGTATGTAGGGCCAAACTCAAGATCTAAAAACTCTTAAGTTCTTAACTAATAATTTGTAACCACTCCAAGCCTCAAGTTGAGTGATGCCTTCCAAGGCTTTGTGTGAAGTATGGTTTTGTATGTAGTTAGCATAATTTATTGCCTTAGTTTAGTATTGTGGTACCAATGACCATGACTATATCTTGTAGTTATCCATTTCTTTCAAGGATCTATTCTTCCTTTCTGCTACTTTATTTTTTTGTGGCTATAAAAATAGTGTAATGAAGATCAATCCCTTTAGTGGAATAAAAGTCTTCAAATTAATTATTGACATGCTTCTTTCCATTATTAGTGCAATGGATTTTGATGTCCTTGCTTATCTATTTCTCAATGAAGGCCTTGAAGTGTTGAAACTTTCCAAACACTTCATTCTTCTTGCAAATAAAGTATATCATTGTGAAGCGTCAGAAATCATCTATGAAAACAAGGAGATAATAACATTTGATGAATGAGAAACTATGAAAGGGACCTGAAAGATCATTATAAATCAACTCAAGAGGTTTTGAAGCTCTTTTAGCCTTTCCTTTGTCATATTTCTCTTCAGGATGCTTGCTTAAGGCACAACCATGACAAACACCATTAGAGAAGGATATTGGAGGAAGTCTTGCAACCATTTCATGACTACTTAGCTACTAAAGGTAGTGGTAATTTAGGTGACCAAACCACTCATGCCATAGTTTACCCATATAATCTAAGTGAGTAAGAAGAGCCTTGGAAGGTGATTCAGGCATAGAGTGTGAAAAGTTATACACACATGCCTTATGGTCAACCTTTCTAAGGGCAACTAGGTTTCACCTTTAAGATTCTAAATGGTGACTTTGTCTAGACTAAACTCGATCTTCCCTAAACCTATATAAGTAACTTGGTAGACAAAGAATAAATTTGAAGATAAAGAAGGTATGCAAGGAATATTGTTGAATTGTCCACCATCCATGTTAATTGATCCTAAGCCTTCAAGATCAACCATTGAATCATTACCCATATGTATAGTTAGAGTAGAAAATGCTTCAAGTGTAGAGAACTCATCCTGGAATGAATCCATGTGGTGTGTGGCACTTGAATTAAGTATCCAAGTCATCGGAGATGATGAACAGGTAATGGCTATAAGATATTTACCTTTCCCTTTCCCAATTTTGGAGGATGGGGATGTATTAGAGGACTCAAAAACATTTATCTTATTCTTCTTTAGAACCTTTGTGAGTGAGTCAGTTTGCTTCCACATGAAGTTAGATACATCATGCCCCTGTTTCTTACAATAATTGCACCTAATCCCTTCGGTTTAACTTATGCTTTTAGAGTAGTAGAGGAAGGTTTCTCTATAGATTTATCTGGTTTCTTCTCTAATTTTCTTGAAGCCTTTGGTCCTTTCTGACTCTTCAGTGATTGGTTGGTAATCAAGGTAGTGGACTTGGAAGACTAGCTAGATAGTGTCCCCATTTGAATCAACTTCTCCTGCTCATGAGTGAGGAATTTTATAAATGCATCAAAGGTTGGCATAGTAAAAGTAGCTCATAAGGCATCTCTAATGGAGTAGAAGGTTGATACAAAGATAGAATATTCTAGACCCAACTTTGAGAGAATGCTTACAACTAGTTGTGCATTAGTTTCAGTAATTTGAAATTGTTCTAATTTGAGTTGAATTGACTTCAAATGTGTTACAAAGCTCTGAATGCTTTCAATGTCAATAAGATTAAGACTAATTAATTCATTTTCTAATTGATAACCATGAATTTCATTAGTCTTACCATACAAACCCTCAAGTTTTATCCAAATTGCATAAAGTGTTGTGAGTGACTCAACATGAAACACAAGATTTGGAGAGATCGATAAAGATAGAGTTCCAAATGATTCAGCTGATTTGTTGAGAAATTTTGTTTTAGTTGGTTCATATGTTAGTTCTATTTCTATTCATTCAATTATGCACCAATATCTTGTACTTTGCATGATTATTTACATTTTGTAACGTCGTAAATTATGCTCTCTCACAATTTCATGTTATGTTTGGTACTCACTTTAGTGTCCATGCCCTAGCATGTTTTAGGATCATTTCTAGCCTTGGCCTTACCCTCGACCCACGAGGTGTGCCTTTATGCTGCTTTGACGCTTTTTGCTTATCATATCCAAAAACCATAAAAGTGCCAAAATCTTGGCTATGTCCCAAGTTGATTAGACTTTTCAAAAACTAGAATCACCAAGACTCTAGTGCTTAGCGTAGACATCTGTGCCACGTGCAAATCTCTTGAAATCCTTTGCCAGTCTTGTGATCATTTTTAGAAATTGTCTTTTTACTTGTGCGATTCACCGAGATTTTCTTAATGATTATTTGCGCCCAAACGACTCCTTTCCCTAATTTTTGGCCTTTACCCTCTCTATTTAAGCAAGTAAATTTTCCATTGCAAAGGATCAATTTTATTTTCATAGCAAAGCTCTACCAAAATAAAGATTGAATTCATACACTAGCAAAGCTTTGTCAAAATCAACACTAGCCATCATCATAATTTGGCACTTGTTCACACCATTGCTCTATCGTATTTATTATTTGTTGTTAATCATTGCAAATGTTACATTAATTATATTTCTTTTGTATATCTTGTCAAACTTGCTTGTCACTGCTTGAACAATTCTAGACACACCTAGAATTAGAGCACACACTTTTTGTATCAATCTATCAATCTATATCCCTAGCTGTTGTTGAGGTGGAAACATCTAAAACAGGTTTGACTATGGCAAACTCCTATACATCCCAACCCTTTCTCTCATCTATGTATTTGCAGGTTTTGTTAGGAAGCTCAGCGATGGAAGGACTAAAAAAGACTGGCACAAGATCTGAGATTGCAAATTCATACAATACCCACACCATACAGACTACAACGTGACACATAGACATCCACGCGATGTGCTGTTATCCTAGATACTGAGGCTGTCCACTTGGTGACATGTTCCTTATCATTTTGTCTTTTCATTTCTATACTTCATTTGTCAAAATTATATTTACTGTTATTCATTTCCCAGCATTGTAATAAGTTTCCTTCTTTCCTTTAAACATTTAGTTTAGTTTGATTCATTTCTATTAAAACATAAAGTGGTTCTGTAGACATAGATTTTGTCTGAAACATTAGCTAACAGAACCCTAGTGTAATGTTAGTGGAAAGCTCCCTTGATTGATATGTTTAGTTGAGGAGTAGCTTTTTCTATGTTAACACATTTTACTTTTCTAGAAGCAAAGTAATTGAATGGTGTGAGCATTAGATGAGATAGTTTAACTATTTTGGACCATGTAAAAAGGAACCACAATAGAATTTAGAAAGCAAAGCACATCCACACACACCTTGATACTCATCTAATTACAACCCCCCAAAAAAATTATAAATTGTGGCACTTTATTTTAGTGTGCTTTTACAAAGTCCAAGTCTAGAAATTTTCATTTATAGTGCATAGGATTTTAACATTTTTAGAAAATAGAAAACAATAAAAACTAATAGCACATTTGGATTCCTTGTGATTTTCTAAGAAATTTAAAAAAATTCAAAATTTGACATATTGGGCCAAAGTTATGGCCATTTAAAAAAAGCTTTAGGGGGTAAAATGGACCTTGGCATTGTTTGGTGTTGCAAGTGTGTGCTAATTGGTGTTGTCATTGTTGTCAACATGTTTGTGTTGTCATTAGTGTCAACTGTGCTCTTGTTTTGTTACTTGATTGTGATGAGTTAGTTGCCTTGTATTGTGTTGTATAAGTGCTGAAGATGACAAGAATATGTTCCTAATATTGAGTTTCCAAGTACTTTCAAGAAAATTTGGTTCATACTGAAGACAAAGTTGTGAAGGTGTATTCTGGCTTACAGGATACTGTCTGAGTTTTTGCTTTGCATTTCTTCCAGGTGTTGAAGATCGGAGTATGAGATTTGGATATGTTTTATAGAAGTGATTGAAGATGCTAAATCCATAATTTGGTGGTTTGGATCGTTGTGTAGTAGAAGTTCTATTTGTTAATTTTTGTTAACTGACAAAAGAAAAATGACATTGCAAAACCCTAATTCTAGAAGCTTCCAAAAAGCTTGTTATAAGCGGCTGGGATGTATGTTACGGTGATGTATTTGCGAGATTGTAATATGTTTTGCACTGGATAATAAAATCATTGGATGGCTGAGTTTTTGTGGATGTAGCCCATATTGGGTGAACCATGTTAAATTTATGTGTTGATCTCTTTTGTGTTGTTCCTCATTGTTATATTTGGGTTATTTAATCTGCATATAATTGTTAGTGTTTATTGCTTTGATCTTCCTGAACCCTAACAACTGGTATCAGAGCGAGGTTGTGTTTGTTTATCATCTGCAGGAAGGTCTCACGGTTGAGTGGGAGTCTCACAGTTAAGTGGGAGCAATGGCGGACGAGGGTAAATTGAAGGTAGATAAATTCAATGGTTAGAACTATCAATTATGAAAGATGCAAATGGAGGATTATCTCTATCAAAAGGATTTGTGGAGGTTGTTGGAAGGAAAAGCCAAGAAATCGACAGGAATGACATAAAGGCACTGGGAACCATTCGGTTGTGCCTGGCACCATCTGTGGCATTCAATATAACAAAAGCGACGACAACAGATGGTCTGATGAAGGCTTTGGCTAAATTGTATGAAAAACCCTCAGCCTCTAATAAGGTATTTCTCATGAAGAGTTTGTTTAATCTAAAAATGATTGAAGGTGGATCTGTGTCAGATCATTTAAATGAGTTTAATATGATTACTAGTCAGTTAACCTCTATAAAAATGAAATTTGATGAAGAGGTAAGGGCTCTCTTGGTTTTATGTTCTTTGCCAGAAAGCTGGAATAGCTTGGTAATGGTTGTAAGTAACTCTGTCTCTGGTTCAAATACTTTGATATTTGATGATGTTGTTGGTGTTATCCTTAGCGAGGAAATGCGATGGAAAAGTACAGGTGAGACTTCAACATCTGGTAATGCTTTGACTGTAGAGAATAGGGGAAGAACAAAGGAAAGAGGAAAAAGACCTACAAATCGAGGGAAGTCACAAGAGAAGTCAAAGAAAGGCAGATAAAAATCTAGAGGAAGAATGGATTGTTGGCACTGTGGAAAACCGGGACACTTGAAGAAGGATTGTTGGTCTCGAAAGGGCAAACAAGAAGATGGACAACATGATGACAGTAAGGAAGCTAATGTTGCAAGTAATAAATTACATGATGCTTTAATTTTATGTTTAGATAATGCTAATGATTCCTGGGTAATAGATTCAGGGGCTTCATTTAATGCCACACCCCATAGGAGATATTTTGTAGATTATGTTCAAGGTGATTTTGGACAGCTATATTTAGGTGATGATGAACCCTGTCATATTGTTGGAAAAGGAAAAATAAAAATTAAGTTCCAGAATGGAAATGAATGGTTGCTACAGGAGGTAAGGCATGTTCCAAATTTGAGAAGGAATTTAATCTCTATAGGACAACTGGGTAGTGAAGGTTGTATAGTTACCTTTTCAGACAAAGTCTGGAAGGTCACTAAAGGTGCATTAGTAGTCGCTAAAGGTGAAAAGGTAGGCACATTATATTTGTGTACTGGTAATACTTATTCTACCTTAGCTTCTATAGAAACAGTTGCTATTGAGATAATTATAACACTTGCTACAGGGAAAGAAACAGAATTGTGGCACCATAGACTTGGGCACATGAGTGAGAAAGCGATGAAGATCCTTCACTCTAGAAAGTTGCTACCAGGTCTAAAGCAGATTGACTTGGAGTTATGCAAAAATTATGTTTATGGAAAATAGAAAAGAGTCTAGTTTCTCAAAGTTGGGAAAGAGAAGAAGAGTGAGAAATTAGAGCTTGTGCATTCAGATGTATGGGGACCAGCTTAGGTATCTTCTCGTGGTGGCTCTTGCTATTGTGTTACTTTTATTGATGATGCAACTAGGAAAACATGGGTGTATTTCCTAAAACAAAAATCAGAAGTATTTGAAACTTTTAAAAGGTGGAAAGCTTTGGTTGAGAATGAGACATGAAAAAAGTTGAAGTGTCTTAGACCTAATAATGGAGGTGAGTATTGCAGCAAAGATTTTGAGAATTACTGTTCATATAATGGAATCCATAGGCAGAAAATAATTCCTGGAACCCCACAAGAAAATGGTGTGTCTAAGAGGATGAATAGGACCATTATGGAGTGTCCAAGGAGCATGAGGTTGCATGCTGGACTACCCTTACAATTTTGGACAGATACTATACATACTGTTGTTTATTTAATAAACAGGGTACCTTTCAAATCCTTTGGATGGTGGCATTCCAAAGGAGGCATGGACGGGCAAAAAGGTAAACTATTCATTTATGAAAACTTTTGGTTGTGAAGCTTTTGTCCATGTTGATATTGAAAATAGAACCAAGCTTGAGGCTAAGTCTAAAAAATGTACCTTCATTGGATATGGAGTAGATGAATTTGGTTATCGGTTATGGGATTATGAAAATCATAAAATCATTAGGAGCAGAGATGTAATATTCAATGAGAAGGTCATGTATAAGGATTAGATGCAAGAAAAGAAGCATGAACATGCCAAAAAGGAATATGTGGTGCTAGATGAGATTCTAGAAAATAAAATGCCAGTGGTACTTGATGCTCAGCAACAACAAGTTATCCCATAGACTCCTACAAGTGTTAGACATTCTACAAGGTTAACTAGACCTCCAAAAAGATTTTCTCCATCATTATATTCTATATTATTAACTGATTCTGGTGAACCTAAAAATTATGAAGAAGCAATGCACGTAGATACCAAAAAGCAGTGGGAGCTAGGCATGAAAGAGGAAATGGATTCCTTGCTACAGCATCAGACTTGGGACTTAGTCCAATTGCCTGCAGGTAAAAGAGCATTGCCAAATAAATGGGTTTATAGGTTGAAGGAAGAAGACAGAGGCAAGAAAGGATATAAGGCCAGACTCGTGGTAAAAGGTTTTGCATAGAAAAAGGGTATAGATTTTGATGAAATATTTTCTCCAGTTGTAAAGATGACTTCTATTAGAACTATTCTAAGTCTTGTGGCTATGAAAGACTTGCATCTTGAACAACTAGATGTGAAAACAACTTTTCTCCATGGGGATTTGGAAGAGGAAATATACATGCAGCAACCACAGGAATATGAGGTCAAGGGTAAGGAGGATTTTGTGTGCACGTTAAAGAAGAGTTTGTATGGCCTGAAGAAAGCACCTCAGCAATGGTATTTGAAATTTGATAGTTTTCTGGCTGAACAAGGTTACAAAAGATGTCATTCTGATTATTGTGTTTATTTCAAGAAATTGGGTAATGGCAGCTATATTATCCTATTGCTTTATGTTGATGACATGCTTGTTGCCGGGTCTAACATGCAGCATATTAATGAACTTAAGCATAAATTAGCAAATTCATTTGCTATGAAGGATTTGGGTGCAACAAAACAAATCCTTGGTATGAGGATCACACGGGACAAGACAAACAAAAAATTATTTTTGTCTCAAAGTGGGTATGTAGAGAAGGTGTTGAAAAGGTTTAACATGCAGAATGCAAAAGTAGTTAGTACACCTTTGCCTAGTCATTTTCAGTTGACTAAGGAAATGTGTCCAAAGACATAAGAGGAGGAAGACAAAATGTCTAAGATACCATATGCATCAACAGTTGGCAGCTTGATGTATGCAATGGTATGCACAAGGAGAGATATTGCACATGCAGTGGGAGTTGTGAGTAGGTATATGAGCAATCTGGGAATGGAACATTGGAATGCTATAAAATAGATTCTCTAATATTTGAGAGGTACTACTTTAAAGAAACTATGTTTTGGAGGAACAAATTCTGCTCTAAAATGATATGTTGACTATGATCTGGTGGGTGATATTAATAGTAGGAGGAGTACTACAGGGTATGTTTTTACTATAGGAGGTACTGCATTCAGTTGGATTTCAAGACTACAAAAGGTTGTTGCACTTTCAACCACTGAAGTTGAGTATTTTGTTGCTACAGAAGCTAGCAAGGAGATGATTTGGTTACAATGTTTTCTAGAGGAATTGGGGCAATGATAATAAGATAGCCCTTTGTATACTGATAGCCAGAGTGCCATTCATCTTGCTAAGAACTTAGCTCTGCATTCAAAAACTAAGCATATACAGCTCAGATACCACTTCATCTGGCCAGTTTTGGAGGATGGACAGTTGAAGCTAGAGAAAATTCACACAAATGAGAATCCTGCAAATATATTCACAAAGGTAGTTACATGGGAGAAACTGATTTCATCATCAATTTCTATTGGCCTTCACAACTAATAATGGTGGACATAAGAAACCAGCTAGGCTTGTAATCCAGTGGGAGCTGCAAGCGTAGTGGTGTCGTCCAAGATCAGTCTCCAAGTGGGAGATTGTTTGGTGTGGAGCTTGATCAGTCTCCAAGTGGGAGATTGTTGGTATGTGGTGATTAATCATGCAAGTATTGTACACAAGTTATGTATCCTCACTGGGGTTTTGGGGGTGGCAGCCCCCGAGAAGCGGGGGTTCAGGGTCGGTGTTGTCATTGATGTCAACTTGTTTGTGTTGTCATTAGTTCCAATTGTGCTCTTCTTTTGTTACTTGATTGTGATGAGTTAGTTGCCTTGTATTGTGTTCTATAAGTGCTGAAGATGACAAGAATATGTTCCTGATATTGAGTTTCCAAGTACTTTTTAGAAAATTTGGTTCATACTGAAGGCAGAGTTGTGAAGGTGTATTCTGGCTTACAGGATACTTTCTGAGTTTTTGCTCTGCATTTCTTCTGTATTGAAGACTGGAGTATGAGATTTGGATATGTTTTATAGAAGTGTTTGAAGATGCTAAATCCAGAATTTGGTGGTCCAAATTGCTGTGCAGTAGAAGTTCTATTCACCAGTTTGAAGACTGTGCCTAGCAGCATTTGCAGTGTGACAAGGAGAAAGTATTTTGCTCCGCATTTCTCCGCAGTTTGGTTTTTGATCTTGTAGTTTTGGACATATGTTTATAAGATCCTTAGCTATCTTCATTCCAAGGGATTTATGATTTGGTGCTCCGAAAAGCAAGTTATTGATTAGCAGAGTTCGACAGTGTTTTTTGTGAGCAGTCTGTAATCTGTCTTCAAGTGATATTTGTTGTCTTCAAGTGAGATCTATTGTGGATGGATTTGTTGGCTCCCAAATGATGTTATGTTGTTTGTGGATGTATCTAGATCATGTTGAAGGCTTGTGCTTGATCTGTAAGCTATGATGAAGTTTTTAGAAGTGTGTGTCTAAGTATTCTTGGTGTTTGCACAAGTTTCACTGACTTGGATGCTAACACTCTTTGCGAATGTGTTTCATGGATTGTAGAAGCATGCTGAAGTGTGTGAAGATGTATTTGGGTCTGAGCTAAGCCGTGAAGTGTTCTTCCTTCATTCATTTTCTTTGCAAGTTTGTTTAAGTCCAGACCTAATTTGAATTATGTATGTTTGCTAACCTTGGAGATTGTTCCAATGGTTGTAAATTGTATTGTCGACCTTGATGTATGTTCCAAGGTTGATGATTGGTATAAATAAATGTAATGAATCCATGTGTTGAAAGTGGGGATGAAAAGATATGAAGATGAGAGTGTGTGTGTTGTAAGGGCAGTGAAGGTGATATGTATTATGCTTTAATGGAACTGAACTCAAGCATGTTGTAGATGCTACTATATCAGTTCATGGTAGTGAGCCACCCCTCTTGGCAGTGAGCCAACCCTCCGCAGTGAGCATTTTTTTGGACAGTGAGTCCTTGGGTAGTGAGCCCTTTGGCAGTGAGCCTCTTTTGTTATTTGGTATTGTTACTACATTATATTGTGAGCTAACACTCACGGTGGTTTTTCCCTTTTAGGGTTTTTCACGTAAAAATTTGGTGTTCATGTGTGTATGGTGTTGATGTGTTTAAGTTTTGTTTCTGCACTTCATGTTTAATATTTATAATAGATTAAGGGGTTAAAGTAAGTGAATGTGAATGTGATTTTGTTTAAGAAAAGTTAAAGTTTTGATACAACTGATTCACCCTCCCCCTCTCAATTGTCTTGTGCCTTCAACATTTGGATGGTGCTTGGGCTATGTAGCTGTGGAACATGCATAAATTTAATGATCCTTGAGAAGATTGGTGTGGCCAATGATAGTGACGAGTTTAGGTGGTGCCGCTAGGGCGACAATGGAGCATAAGTGTGATGGTAGTGGTGGCAAGTGACAGCTAGGTGCTGCTAGCATAATGTTGACATAGGGTGTTGTGTCAATGTTGTGTTAGAGGTGATGTTAGTGCTACATAGGGCTATATAGGGTCTACAATATAGTATAAATGTTGTAAGGACTTGAAACCAAATTCCTCATGGTTCAGGGTAACCTACTTGGATTTTGACAAGTTAATAGTTGATTTATGGGTCTTTGGATACTTTGGATGCAATGACACTATGTTTTTTGTGCCAATGTTCTTTAAAATGTGTGCTATCTATAAAAATCTCTAATCAAACCCTATGAAAAAAATTGATTAGTAGACTTAACGATATCCAATTTGGATGAAATGAAAGTCTACTCAATTTGATTTGTCCCTTTTGATTGCAATAAAACAACTTATTTCTTCCTTAGAGGCCTCCTACAATGGGTGATAAAAAAATCACACAAATTGCAAGAATTTAAACCTAAGAAAAAATAGAAAGACTATCCCTGATTTTTAAAAGCAAAGGCCAACTAATCTACCTACTCTGATACCGAGTTAGATTTAATAAAGACATGCAATATAAATCTATGTAGGAACAAAACAACATTATGATGACATCAAATTAAATGCAATAAAAAAAGACAATAATTTCAACATTCTAATATCTAAATTTAGTTAGATGATAAATGAGATGAAAGAGTTGCAATATATAGCCTCCTAGTTTCCAAGTTTGATAAGGATAAGGATAAGGCATAATCCATGAAAAATAAGGTGATGACATTTGAGTTTCTATATCTAAATACGATAAGAAAAAAATAGAATCCAAAAAAATAAGGGAATGACATGTACTCATTATCCTATCCTACCTAAGTAGTAAAAATATAATTACCTAAGAATTTAATATAATAGGTAAAATGAAAATATTACACCAACATGGGTTTTTTAATGGAGGGTTTTATGTCAAACCCAAATCATTTTTGCAAACTAATTGGGGAGCATGAGTTTAAGTTGACACCTCTTTAGCTAAGATCTAAAGACAAAGGGGTATCCATTCCCCCAAATTTGCTCAAGACACTTTCTCAACCTCATCCTTTATGGTGTCATGGGCCTTGCACTCAACAAGACTTGATCCTTGGTGGGCTCCTTTAGAAACATTCAAAGTTACCAATAGATCAAGGCCCTTTGACACCTAGGCAACTTTGGTGGAATAGATACTATTGTCTTATTTTTCTCCCCAGCCAAATATCCCAAACACATAAAATATCTAAGTGTTTTCTCCTTTAGGAATGCAATGAAAACCCCAAAAATCAACTAAGTCCAAAAAATCTTGAGTTTTCCTTATGTTTTTAGTATTTTCAGAGTTTCAAAGTTTAGAGTTCTCCCCTTCATCATGCCATCCTAATCAGCTCCAAACTCCACTTTGTTCTTTGCAAAAAATTTCTAAGTACTTTGGGCGCTGGAGGTCAGGAGTTTCCTCTTTTCCTTTTCTTCTAGCGGAAGGTGGCAGAAGGAAGGCCTGAAGTCTAGGCTCCAGTTCTTTCCCTTTTGAAATAGTTCTAAGTGTTTCGGGTGTGCCAAAAACTGTTGTCACTTGAATTTGCACCCTGTGTTGGAGCACTTTTGCTGCAACAATACAGTGAAACATTGGAGTGATTTCCAGGAGTGGGACCCTACAAAGGAAATCAAACCTCTAGAGAAGGTTGGTTCCTTTCTTTGAACATGAAATTCAGAGCACACTAAGACTAAACCTAATCTAATCATCGCTGGGGAAAAGGGGAAGAAGGTAAAATGAAAGGGAAAAGGTGATACACCAAGTTTGAATGTTTGACCCTCAGATCAATCATATATGCATATAATAATAACAAACAACAAACAAGCATACACAATTCATAAACAACCTGCAGAGGTAAATGAAAGTAAATGAAATATAAAAGGAAAGAAACATTCAAAAATGGAGATCAAACAGAAGTATTACACAATGCAGAATAAGTGCATGAAAAGGTAAAATCTTATTGTTTATTATCAAAGAGGCATAGTTATAGCTAATACAAGACGTGGTTTTTTAGACCAACAACCAACAAACAACAACAATAAATTTGATTTCATACTTATATAGCATTTTATATTGAGGTACAATCACCTACTACCATAAATTTGTTGGAATTAGGGCTGACAACTGAGAGGGGGGGTGAATTAGTTGTCATAAAAATTTTAATACTTGTTGCAGTTAATTCTTCTTTACTACTTCTTAACAGATTAATGATATAACCATGAAAAGTAAAAATCAATAACACATGAGTAGAAGCACAATTAAGACACTTGACACCAAGATTTTAATGTAGAAACCCGGTTAAGGGAAAAACCACGGTGGGGATTAGCCCACAAAGATTATACTCTGTTAAAAGTATTACAAAAGGGGAATGCACATGCATTCGGGCTCACTGCCTAGAGCTCACTGCCTACAACAGGCTCACTACCTACAGAAAGAAGATTACAATGTGTTTGAACTGATAATTAGCATCTACCAATGCAAAGATTCAGTTTCGGTTAAGCACAAAATACTGACTTGATACACTTCATCTTTATTCTACCCTATTTCACTCTTCTGTCATAATATGATCTTAGATCTTCACCTTCGCACTTATCTCTGCCTTTATTTGTACTTATTCCATTGTCGCATCACTACCTCACTCAAATCACTCGAATCCATTAGCTATATATATCCGCATCATGAATTTTAATAATTTTCTTGTCGGCTTCAAGAACACTTAGAACTTTTATTGAGGACTCTGCTCTGTCAGACAAATCCATGCACAACTTGTAACGTGGACCAAAAACTTGTATTCAGAAATCATCAATCATGTCGGCCACTATCGCTAATCATCACAAATTGCCCAACTAGCAACTTTGATATATCTGGAACCAAGATCAATTACAAAGTCGGCATGTTCTTCTTTTATCTAAACTGACAAACTAGAACCTAACACTCATATGCTAATAACTTTTGAATCCTTCATCACCAGAGGCTAAAATTCTAGATTTAGATTGTCTTTACAATCCTTATGACTCCCTCAGATCCGCAGTACACTATGATTTACCACCGGAGAGATCCGGACCAAGATACCAGACCCTGTCACATGCCTTGTTTATGGCTACCCGGATTTAGATAAATTCTTGTTCTGACTTCCGGTATGAACAAGTTATGTTATGCGGATGTGTGGAATAGTCTTAGTTGCCATCAATGACAACACTTGTCATGTGTTACGGTTAGCGGGCAGAATATATCAATTAAATGCTAATAAAGATTAAACAGAGGAATGAAAATACACATAAATAATAACAGCAAGAGACAAGTTTTAACATGGTTCACCCAAACTCGGGCTACATCCACCAACAAAGAGTCCAATATTAATATCCAATAAATCAAACCGATTACAACTAGCAATCCCTACAACTCAATACTGCTGCAAAATGCTACAATACAATATCAATGGAAACCCTAACCCTTAGCCATTTTTATCAGAACTTTTGTTGGTTACAAAATAGGGGGTTTTTTATGTCAGTGAATGAAAAAATAACTCCCGACGCCTTAATAAAATAATAAAAATCATGTGCTACCCCTTGACCCTGTAGGAATTTGGGGGGAAATCGTGCCGATAAAAGTGGGGTAAATTTAACCTCCGAGTTTGATTAGGCTCCATATATAACAACATCATGCGTAGCAGTGTCTCTTGCCAACAATCTCCCCCTTTGGCACTGATGGCAACACTTAGTGAAAAATGACTAAGTGTCGGAGCTACTCCCCCTTACTCTGTATACTTGTGCTCTCCACTATTTCCAAAGCTCCCCCTTTGCTGGATTCCTCATTTTTCACTACTCCTCACTCCCCCTTTGACATCAATGGCAAAGGATGGAATCCACAAACTAAAATTCACCCAAAAATTCTGTATACAATGCTGCATATGTACAACCAATCCTTAAGTTATTTACATATACTTAAGTATATCTCCAAAAATATTCTTCAGCATGGCCAACTCTATATCCCAACTCTTCTTCATACTATTCAAAGTTGAAATGTGGCCATTGAACAAAAAAGCTTGTGCTTCAGTGTCCCAGAGGTCAATGGGAGCACTTGTTTGTGTAGCAATTTGGGCTTTTGTTATAGTATTGAACATTGTTTCTATCTTAGGAGAAATCAATCACTGGAGCTCATCCATTCTTGCTTCAATGTTCTCTTTTTCTCTTGTCAATTTCTTTATTTCTTCCATCAGGCTGATTGCTTGACACTCCTTACTTGCCACTGATACTGTCAACGGATCAAAAGCTTGGGACATACTTGACAATTTCTGTTTGGAGTCCTTTATTTTATCTTCTATATCCTCTATGACTTTAGGAGTAGATACACAAAACTTATATATACTGCCTCCTTTTGAAAGAGCATTTTGAATACTCTTTATACTGTTATCTCGCACCAATCTATCTACCCCAATCATGCCTTTAAGTGCATCAAATCTTTTGCTATTAAATTCATTCTAAACTTTAACTTCTGTAGATTTTTTAAAGGACTCAAAGTATGTACTTACAGAATTTACAAGGCTCTTTAGATTTCCAGAGGGAGAATTAGATGGATTCTTTTGGAACGTTGGCATTATCTTCTCTAATATATCAGATGCAAGGCCTAACAGCTCACTGTCCTCTATGTGAGATTTCAATATCCTTTCTCTTGCCTTGGCTTGTATGAAAGATGCTATCTTCATCATTTGGTCCGGAGAGAGAGTATCCAGGTTGATTGGTCCCTAAAACAATTTTGGTTCATCAAACTCTAGCATTTCTTTACTCAAAAACTCTTCACTGCATTTGTAGTGTCCCTTGCCACAATTTCTGGACCACCTTCCTTTCCTTGAGTTTTCTCAGTATCAAAACTATTTTATTTGGGTGCATTAACATTTGCACCATCTTCTTCTACTTTATCTTCCTTACCTTTGACTTCTTCTTCTTTCTCTACTTCACCTTTCTCTGTGTCATCTGCAGGGGATTCTTTCCTTTGTCCTCACCATTTGCAATCTATTTTGGAGGATCTTGTGTAGTAGCAATATTCTCAACATTGTCTTCTTTTCCGGATTGATCAAGAAGAGTTAGAGTATCTCCTACATCATCAATTTTATCCACCATCTCTGTATCTTCCTTGCTTATTTGCTCCACTTGCAGAATAGAGGAGTCATCAACCTTGGTTTGTTGCTCATTAGTTTTCATTTCTTCAATATCCGGGATTGATGAATCAATCCCATCATTAGTCTCCTCATCAACAAATGGAAGATTGTGTCTCTTCAATGCACTTAGAAGTATTTCCTGTGTTTCTTTAACTATTTTGTCTAATTCTCCAAGCATCAGTTTGTTCATTCTCTTCTTGCTCCTGAATTCATCCTTCACTTCTTTGAATATCATATTCATTTGAACTTGAGTGATCTGAGGGCATAGTTTTATCAATACATGTTCTCTAAGCTCTATATCCTTGCTTTTTGCATTTTCTTTCCTCAACTCCAAAATGTCTACAAGACTTTGAGGGATCTTGGAAGTTATTTCAATCAGGGCATTATTATAGATATTTAGATATCTAACAGTTGCTTCCTCTAACACCCTCTTATCTGTATCACTGTATTCATCATAAAATTCAGCCATGGGTTTCAAATTTCCATCCACAGTGACTGATTTTATTACATCTTCCATAGAAAGTCTGGGCTTCTCAACATATGTATCTGTCTTCTGCCTTTTGCTTGCCATTTTGCTTCTAGAGGGCTTCTCCTTAGTCACCTTGACAACTTTTGTTCCAGAGGCTTTCAACTCTTTTACCTCAGCATCTAAATCTGTTTCTTCTTCATCAACTTTTGTGCTCTTCTAGGTTCTTGTGGCCTTTGTTTTCTTTCTCTTTCCTCCTTCACCGGATGGTGTGGCTTCCAGCGTCTTAGGATTTGTAGGTTTTGGGGAAACAGGGGCAGCAGTAGAGCTTCTAGTAGTCCTTGATGTGGAGGAGGATTCTACCAGAGCACTACCTTGTTTCTTATCCTACTTCTCCTTCTCTGTCTTTTTAGTTCTTTCCCTGAATTGCCTTACAACTTCCTTTGTGAGGCCTAATTCTCGGCCAACTGCTCAACTTATTTTCTTACTTTCGTATTGATTTTAGGTTTTCTGAGCTCAACATGCAGTTTTAGACTTAGCTCCTCATATGTCCCAAATCTTTCAACTGTTGTGTCTTTTGGCTTGCTCAAAAGGTGTTGATCATACATATTCAAGATTTTCTCATCTACCTCATACCCCATGGGCATGATCCAAACAGTTCTGGGTTCTACTACTTCCATTAAGCATTGATCAGTGTCAACCATAAAACATATTTCATTCTTGTACTTGTCAACAATTGATTTAGGGATTCTTTCTCTGGAATGCATCATATTCTAAAAATTCTTGAAGTATCCCCAAATTGTAGTTTTCTGTGCTTTATAGTCACCAATGCTGTATAGATGATCTCTAATTTGAATAGCAACTGGCTCGTTATTAGTCCAATGTACACCTTTTACTCTAGGTACCTCATTCATAAAGTAGAAAAATAAACATAGAACCAATGTATCGTATTTAAAGGTGTTTTTCTTATCTTTCTTGATTTTGTTCAAGTTCTCAATTAGTTGGTTTTGCAATAATTCACACAAGTCATAGTCTGCATTTTCCTTTAACATTTTGTATGCAGTATATATGGCTGTTTCAGAGACAGAGTTCTCCCTGTTGGAATGATAAATTTTGTAGCCAATTACCATTGATGCAAACTTGACATCCAGATCAATAATATCATTGATAGTCATTTCCCTTTTGTCAAATTTGGCACCGGTTGCATCATTTACAGTCTGGTTCTTCACAGATTTTAGCTTGGGTAAACCACCTGTTGAATTCAACCTAGTCACAAGCTTGATAGCATCCTTTGTAATTTTAAATGGTTTCAATAGCCACAAAAACTCATCATGCATTCGACTTGAAACATACCAAACCCATTCATCTTCATCGAATGTTGGAAACCCCATAATCTGAATAAAATGTTTATCTTGCAGTGCCTTGTACTCAGGTTTAAGATCATGATTTTCACCCCTTAGATGGCTCTCAAACAAATCTACAAACCTTGAGTCACCAAATCCATCTATGCCTGCATGAATATAAACCCTAATATCTTCAACGTGCAGCACACCATATGGAACACTTGAAAATGCACCTAATGGGTCGACTTCTACTGATTTGTGTGGGTGCTTCTTAAATTTGGGTCAAGGCCTTTCAGTAATATCAACAACCAAAGGTGTAGCCATTTGCAAAAAGATTACAAGTTGAAAGCTTCATAGATAAATACCTTTTTCACGAAATTAAGGTTGGCGGGCAAATTCGCTGATCACACTTCAAATCCTTGAATTCTCTGCTCAGACTCTATTCTTCTTGCTCCCTTCGACTGCAAAGTGATTCAAATGAAGAGTGAATGACCTTTTTAAGCTCCGCAAAACCTAATTTGCCTTTGCAATAAATGCTCTGCCCTAACACATCTAGTTACACTATTTCTGCATACAGTTGGCCTTAAATTTCTCCACAAATCACCATATCCACTTCTTTTCTTCCAGAAATCCTTTGAAATGATCTGTAATAACCCAAATTATTTTCTCTCAACATGCTAGATTCAGGCACCCACTTACTGGTTGGGGGAATTTGATCTTTAATGCTTCTCCCCCTGAGCCGGGCGCTCCTAATTCAATTCCCGGAGGAATTGTCAGCACCAGATTCCGGTGTGGACCCATTACTATTGTTCATAACACTTTTCTTGACCCATGTCTTGCTTATTTCATTCTGGATCTCATTGACATCAATTTTTCCCTTGCCTTTGTCTTGTATTTGCTCATCCGGTTTTCTATTTACTAGACCTCTTCCTTCATTGTTCCTATTTCTGCAGAATCTTGCAAAATGACTAGATCGATTACAGTTGAAACATACAACATTTGTTTGCCCATTTGATTGATTTCCTCTTGATCTGCACTGTTTTGCCATATGTCCAAATCTATTGCATGCAAAACATTTTTCATTGAAGGAATTGCCATTTCCTCTATTGTTAGAATTGTTCATCATTACACTTTTACATTCATTGGATCTATGACCATACCTCTTACACTTGAAGCATTGACAAGAGAAGGATGGACTACTTTGATTCATTCTACTTCTGCATTGAGTAGCTCTATGACCAAATTTATTGCACTTGAAACAATTTCCATTGAAAGATGGATACCTTTGAGCATTAGGCTATCTTACTGGAGGTCTTCTAGGTCTGTTTCTTCCATTCCTTAGTTGAAAATTTCTTTGTCCGGATCTAGAGCTTTCACCTTTCTCATATCCAAGACCATGCTTATCATCAGCTTTCTTCTGCCTATCAAGCAACACTTCAAGTTTAGCTGAGCTTATCTTGAACTTCTCCTTGTATTCATTTGTAACTTCTAGGTCATGTTTGAGGATAACAACTTGCCTCTCAAGTTCTTCTTCATTTTCCTTGATTTCTTGTAGATCAGACTCTAGATGGCTAATTATTCTGTCTAATTTGCAGCATTCTTTAGTTCTTTCTTTCAGAGATTGATTTAATTTTTCTTCAGTCTTCTTTCTTTCTTCAATATCCTTGGTTAGCCTCATCACCCCGAATTCCATTTCATGTTTTAGAACAACAACTTCTTTTGCTGACTTCTCACATTCCTTTGTCTTCTCTTTTAGGGCCTTATCCATGTCATTGTCCTCATTCTGTTTTCCTAGTTGAAAAGTAGCTCCTTTCTCTTCCCATTATATTTACTTGATTTTTCTTTTAAGATCTCAATGTAGTCTTCAGCATCTTTAAGATTTTCTTGCAGTTCTTTGACTTCTACTCTAGACTGGTCAAGATCATCTAAAGCAAGTTGAAGTTGTTCTTCGAAGTTGTATGAATCCATTGTAATACCTTCCTAGATCTTCCTCAAGCTGTTAGGCTTCTTTCAAGGAACCTTGCTCTGATACCAATTGTTGGAATTAGGGCTGACAACTGAGAGGGGGGGTGAATCAGTTGTCATAAAAATTTTAATACTTACTGCAGTTAATTCTTCTTTACTACTTCTTAACAGATTAATGATATAACCATGAAAAGCAAAAATCAATAACACATGAGTAGAAGCACAATTAACACACTTGACACCAATATTTTAACGTGGAAACTTGGTTAAGGGAAAAACCATGGTGGGGGTTAGCCCACAAAGATTATACTCTGTTAAAAGTATTACAAAAGGGGAATGCACATACATTCAGGCTCACTACCCAGAGCTCACTGCTCAAAGGAAGGCTCACTGCCTACAGCAAGCTCACTGCCTACAGTAGGCTCACTGCCTACAAAAGGAAGATTACAATGTGTTTGAACTGATAATTAGCATCTACTAATGCAAAGATTCAGTTTCGGTTAAGCATAGAATATTGACTTGATACACTTCATCTTTATTCTACCCTGTTTCACTCTTCTGTCATAATCTGAGCTTAGATCTTCACCTTCGCACTTATCTCTGCCTTTATTTGCACTTATTCCATCATCGCATCACTACCTCACTCAAATCACCTGAATCGATCAACTATATATATCCGCATCATGAATTTTAATAATTTTCCAGTCGGCTTCAAGAACACTTAGAACTTTTATTGAGGACTTTGCTCTGTCAGCCAAATCCATGCACAACTTGTAATGCAGACCAAAAACTTGTATTCACAAATCATCAATCATGTCAGTCACTATCACTGATCATCACAAATTGCTTAACCAACAACTTTCATATATTTAGAACCAAGATCAATTACAAAGTTGGCCTGTTCTTCTTTTGTCTGCACTGACAAACTGGAACCCGATACTCAGATGCTAATAACTTTTGAATCCTTCATCACTAGAGGCTAAAATTCTGGATTTAGATTGTCCTAACAATCCTTATGACTCCCTCAGATCCACAATACACTATGATTTACCACCGAAGAGATCTGGACCAAGATACTGGACCCTGTCACATGCCCTGTTTCTAGCTATCCGGACTTAGATAAATTCTTGTTTTGACTTCCAGTATGAATAAGTTATGTTATGATGATGTGTGGAATAGTCTTAGTTACCATGAATGACAACACCTGTCATGTGTAGCAGTGTCTCTTACCAACAAAATTTGTCCCATGGGCTTGTCAAAAGATATTTCTACAAAGGAATGTATGGATACATCTGTTTTGTTTTGACATAAATGCAGAAAAATATCTTCCTTGAAGTAGCTAAGAAACAAATATCTGCATTGAAATTTTGCATCTGATTCACTACCTGCAACAATAAATGCACAACTACTCCAGTTCGCTGACCTTCAAATTTTGGCATGTATCTTGCCTTATTGGCAAAATTTCTTCTCTGTGAAACATGCTGACTTTGGATTCCTCTTTTTCCCTTGCCTTTGAAGATTGCAGGAGTTGTCGGAGGTCAGCTTCAGGCCTTCAGCCTTTTGAGTCTTGCTTTACAAAGGGAAAATTACAATCGGTGGACTTCGGGCCTAGGGCCTTCCGCCTTTCAGCTTTCATAAGAAATAAGGAAGAAGAAGAGAACCTCGAGCTCCGCAAGTTTAAAGACTTGGCCATTTTACAAAGGTTTTGGTAGAAGTTAGGCCTCAGACCTTCTGTCTTCCGCCTTCCAAAAGGAAGAAGGAGGAGAGAGGAAGGTCCGACCCCTGACGCCTGAAACACTTTGAGAATATTTTAAACTTGACGGACATGGCCACATGGCAGAATTTTGCATCAGCATGCCCCACATTTGATTTCACTTTTCCATGGTCACATGCTCACGCTTTACCTTGGAACATTTAAAACGACAGAGATCAAGCCCTGGGCCTTCCATCTTCTAGCTTCCAAAAGAAAAGAAGAGGGAAGAAGAAACTTCTGAAGTTCGTTGCCCAAAACACTTAGAACTATTTCCAAAGGGAAAGAATCAGAGCCTGGATTTCAGGCCTTCCATCTGCCACCTTCTGCTAGAAGAAAAAAGAAAAGAGGAAACACTCGACCTCTAGTGCCAGAAGTACTTTGACAAACTTTTCAAAGAACAAAGCGGATTTTAGAGCCGATTAGGATGGCATGATGAAGGGGAGAACTTTGAACTCTGAAACTCTAAAAAATACTAAAAACACAAGGAACACTCAAGATTTTTGGGACTTAGTCGATTTGGGGGACTTTTCCTTACATTCCTAAAGGGGAAAACACTTAGAGGCTTTATGGGTTTGGGCTATTTGGCTGGGGAGCAAAATATGAGAACATTTTGGTGAATTCTTAGGGGTGTTGGCCTGCTAAACAAAAGGGAACCAGTGGCCTTAAGCATTCATTGGGCATAGAGTCAAAAGCATTGAAGTATACTGGGAACAATTGAAACTCTGCCTCAAAACAACACCAAACAAAAGGAAACAAGGCCTGCACTCTCCTAATGAGAGTGCAACCTATGTAACAATACTTAGGAAAAAGGAAAACCTAAAGCAAAAACAAAATAAAAAATATATACAAAATCTCAGACCAACCTTAGAAGTAAGGTTTGAGATGGATCCCATTGACTGAGATCGATAGAACTTCACCATGGAGCCTTGAAAGATTGAAAGCATTGGCTTACTTGCAGCTGGTGATGATAAATGGCCCACTCCAAATTGCATCAAACTAAGTGTAGCCTTCAGGTTTGGCTCTGTCAACATCCCATTTTAGAACAAGATCACCTTCTTTGAAAAACTAATCCTTGGCCTTCTTGTCAAAATATTTCTTGGTCTGCTTCTAGTGTTCTTTCAAGGTAGCCATGATTGATTGTCTGAGTTCTTCCAATCTATTTAATTCATCCATCCTTGCTGACCTAACATCTTCTCCTTCCAGTTCCAGTTGCTGAGCCAATTCTAATGAAGGAAGCTCTGAAGATAAGGGAAATATAGCCTCTCTTCCATACATAAGAACAAAAGGAGAGGTACCAAAGGCTCTTTTATAGGTGATCCTATCATCCCAAAGAGCCAATATGATCTTATTATGTCATTGTCTCTGATTTGTTTCCATGGTCCTCTTTAGGATTTTGATTAGGTTCTTACTGGCAGATTCAGCCAAACCATTACCTTAGGGGCAATAGTTAGATGAAGTCTTCAAAAACACATTATACTTCAAAGCCCAATCAGCTATCCTAAAACTAGTAAAATCTCTTGCATTATCAAAGATGGTAGTGTGAGGAACCCCAAACCTTGTCATGATTTCTTCCAAGAAATCCATGATTGTTGATTATGTAGCCTCTGTGAGTGGGACCGCTTCAACCCACCTGGTGAAGTAGTCCGTTGGAGTTAGAACCCACTTATGGCCAACACTAGATGTAGGGTTAATCATGCCAATCAAATCCATGCCCCACTGTGAGAAAGGCTGATTTGCCTGAATAAGCCAATCAAATCTAGTCCCCACTGTGAGAAAGGCTGATCTTCCTAAATAGGATGAAGTGGGAGGGCTGCCAGTCTTTTATTCCCAGCAAAGAGAGCACACTCTTTGCATTTTCTTACCCATACATGGGCATCATTAAACAATGTGGGCCAAAAGTAACCTACCCTCATTATCTTCATTGTTGTAGCTCTTGTAGAGAAGTGGCCTCCATCTGGACCAACATGAAACTCACTGAGTAATTTGTCAACCTGATCTTCTTCAATACATCTCAACAAGACTTCATCTAGATTTATTTTAAAAAGAACCCCAGCCACCAAAGCATAAGGAATAGATTGCAATCTAAAGTGGCTTCTCTTGGTTCTGTCCAGTTCAGGGGGTACTCACCAGTAGATAGGAACCTAGCCATGTCAGTTGTCCAGAAGCTTATAGCTGCTGGTTTAGCTATAGGTTCCGCCTCATTCAAGTGATAGGATGAGTTCACCTCATCCACTATATTTTGAGCTAATTGCTCACATAATCGTCTACCTCTAATCAACTTAGTGTCCTTGATAGTAACATCATATTTGAGGATCTTTGTAACCCAACTTGCTCTCTTTTCACTGATTTCTATTCCCATTATGTAGTCTCTCACATTAGGATGAGAAACTAATACTTTGATATGGTTATGTGCTAGCATATATCTAAATTTTTTCAATGCTCTTATAATGGAAAAAACATGTTTGTCCATGGGACTATACCTAACCTCATAGTCTTTCAATGTTTGACTAAAAAAGGCTAAGGATTGCTCCATATCTTGGTCATTTTGCTGCATCAAAATAACTGCAATGTTGCTCTCTCCTCCATAATCATAAAGGACAAAGTCCTCATAATTAGGGTTCATGAGGGTAGGAGCCTGAGCAATCTCTTTTATCTTCTCAAATCCATCTTTCCCTTCCTTGGTCCACCTAAAAACAACATCCCTTTTAAGCATTAGGGTTAGTGGTTTGACCAAACCAGCACAGTTAGGAATGAATTTCCTAACAAAATTGATCTGCCCCAGAAATGATTGCAAATATTTTTATGAACAGGCAGAGGAAGAGAAAGAAGAGTTGAAGTTCTTTCTAGATCTATGGAGATCCCACCTTCAGACACTAAATGGCTTAGAAGCTTTCCCTAAGAGACAATAAAAATACATTTCTTGGGGTTCAAAGACACCCCAAGCTCTCTGCATCTTTCAAAAACTTTCTCAAGATGCTCCATGCGATTTTCTCCTCTCTTGGAGAAGATTGTGATATCATCTTAATAAATTAGGATGAACTTGTTGATGAAGCCCTTGAACGCAATGTCCATTGCCCTTTGAAAGGTGGTGCCAGCATTAGAGAGCCCAAATGGCATTTTTGCATACACCATGGTTCCCCACTTAGTGGTGAAAGTCATCTTGAATCTGTCCTCTTCCCTTACAAAAATATGATTATAATTGAAAAAACCATCGAGCAATGAGAATCTTTCTGCCCCTACCACAGTTTGCAAGATTTGGTCCATGGATGACAGAGGGTAGTGATCTTTCAGGGAAGCTCGATTTAGATCATGAAAGTCAACACACAGCCTTATCTCACCATTTTTCTTCCTCATTGGCACTAAATTAGCTACCCAAGTGGAATACTTGATGGGGAGGATGATTCTGGCCTAAATGAGATTGGAAAGTTCCTTCCTTTTTTTTTAAATGCACCTGGTAAACTTTTTAACGTGACCAGCGACACTAGTACGACACGACCTCCAGCTCCACGTGAATGCTTTTGCTTAGAGCAATGAACCAGTGTGGCCACAACACGGGGGACCTCATCCCCTAGCAAGAACACTTCAAACCTGTGAGCTCGTTGGCCCAGGGAAGGCATAAAGCTTGCAAGCTCGTTGGCCCAACGGGGGTTTGAACTCTGGTGGCTGCCACTATAACTGAGCAACTTAACCACCGAACCATGCCCTTATCGGCTGGAAAGTTCCTTCCTTATCAAAGGCTCAATTTTGAGATTTAAAGGCCATTGTTTTTGGCGAATAGGTTTGGTGTTTGAATCAAGGTCTATGGCATGTTGGGCAACATCAGGGTCAAAACCCTTTAGGTCCTCATAGTTCCATGCAAAAACATCACTATATTTCTGAGAATGGTGAATAAAATTTTGATGTTCATCATCACAACATACCTTTCCAGCAATAAATCCTTGTCCTGGGCAGTAGCAACAGTTTTATAGTCCTCCTTTTTAAATGTGATGTTCTTCTCCTCACCTTTGAATTCATCATCATGGTTGAAAATAGCCTCAAGAGTGACCAAACCCTTGGGCATCTTGTTCATTTTCAATTGAATAATCTAATCACCATACCCCTCTTGCAGTCTGGATTGTTCAGTTGATGAGAACTCAACCTCATTTTGGATGAAATTTACAATTTGCTCATTACTGTCAAAAATCTGCCAGTTCACATCATTATCAGGGATTGAGGGCTTGACCACTATTTTGACATAGGTTTGTAGGGGGAGAAAAATGAGCACCAAATGTTGCCAATTGGTCTGCTTCAACATTTAATTTCCTTGGGATCACCTGTAGGTTGAGAGTGTCAAAACTCTCAAACAGACCCTAAACTTTGTGTCTATAAGCTCTCAGAAGCTAATTTTTCATTGCACATCTTTCCCTGACCTAGTTGACTACCAACTTAGTGTCTCCAAATATTTCCAGAGGTTTGATCTTCTTCTTTTCGGTAATCAGCAGGCCATGTACCAAAACTTCATACTCTGCAACACTATTTGTGTAGGAAAAATACATCCTATGAGCAAAATGTAGTTTCTTACTAGTCGGAGAGATTAGTAAGACTCCTGCACTAGCTCCATTTCTACTCTTTGCACCATCAAAGAACATTTTCCATGGGCCATTAGAATTATCATCTGGTTTGAGTATAGAAGGGATAGAGGAATTCCCTGAGCTTGAATCATGTAGGTGCCCAACTCAGTTGTTTCAGTGGTGCCATAGGGATCAAAATCAAAGTGGTCCCTCGCCCACTCATCAAGAAAAAGATCTGGGGTTGGAAGGGGTGAAGATACTGTCTCAAGAGAAGGATAATCATGCACTTCCTCACCCTGAATCATGCAATGAGGATTCACCTAGCTATGGTCATAATTTTCTACATGATAGTTTGAAACTGGTTTAGCCTTAATGGTGAACCTTGTGCCATATCTTGTCCTCAGCAACATGTGAGACCAGTCAGAAGAGAGGTAGCCACCTACCTTCGCTGTGAAGTCTCTTGATAAACAAATAGCAAATAAAGGAGGAATATCAATGACTAAAATATCTTGACTAATGGTCAAGTTTGGACAAGCATGTAAGGTCAAATCCAGTCCTTTGATCACCCCAATAGTTTTAACATAAGTACCATCCAACTGTAACACACCTGATGAAACAAGGATATATTTTATGCCCAAAGCATCTGCTATCTTCTTTGGCATAAGCAAAATGCTTGCCCATGAGTCAATCATGCAGTTGTGTACCAGGAATTTCCCAATAATTATGGACAAATAGAAAGGGGATGGCTTCTTTGTGGGACCTGCCTACTCTTCACTTGGTTGTACAAGATTGACTGGGCCCTTTCCCTTCTGGAGTGTTGATTCAACTATTGGGAATTGCCTTAAGGCTTCTTGCAACAAATCCCTCTGAGAGGGAATCAATAATGCATCCCACATGGACACATTCAAACTTATCTTTTTCATTTGTTCTACAATGTTAAGAGGAAATGCTACCGTTTTGTGCGTGGAAGGAATCCATGTTCCTCTCTTTGATTGCTCTATAGTTTGTTCAAGCACATTTGGACATGATGGAACCTCTTTTACAGTAACATGCCTGCTGTCCTAAGTTGCATTTGTAGCATTGGCACCTTTTGCCTTTGATATAGGTTCCTTTTGTAATACAACATGCATGGGGTTATGTTCTGATTGTCTCGTTTTGGATCTTGTGTTGTCCGCAACACTACTTACAGACATTATCACACTATCCATAGGCTGATTAACAACACACAAATCCTTAGTTGTCCAAAGCATCAGATTGGAATCAAAAGCAACCTCATTTGATACTTCAGGGTTACTGTTGATTGCTTCTACCAATGATGCTTGCTTAGTGTGAAAATTTTGCACCATTAGAGCCCATTCTTGTGCTCCAAATGCACAAGTAGACCTATTGTGAGGTTGGTTAAGGATAACACCAATCTACCTCTTGGGCCAGATTGTTTTGAATAGGAACCAAGGCCCTAACTGGATTCACAACCAGTATTTGTTGAATAGATCTGACTTTTTGCAAGGGCTGAGCAGGGTTATTATTTTGGTACCTATTTGGCTAGTAACATTGGTTCCAATTTTGATTTGTATTGGAATTATAACCTTGATTCTAGTTTTGATTTGAAGATTTTCCCTGGTATGTTGATGGCATGGAGTTCTACCTATGATGGTTTGTTTACCGTAGTTTTGAGGTATGGATATTTTTGGATGAGCTAGCAACTTGCTGTGGTTGCTTTTCCATTTGGTATGAGTGTGGCAGACATTTAGAGTCTTATGTTATCATATGATTTGATGCTTGTGTTCATGTTGAGATTGGTGCAAGTTTCAGTGACAGTTGATATGTTTCACCTTGGCATGTTTCTTGTTTATCATGGGTGACATGATGTAAGGAGTTCTTGTTTGAGATGATGGTTATCATGGTTGCTTTTGTAGGTATCTTGTTGGAGCACAAAAGTATGTTGAAGAATCAATGGTACATTGATAGCTAGGGATGTTTTTCCCTGTGATTTAAAGTTTGATTATATCATTTAGAGTTATTACAATGTATAATGTCAAGTGGGAGAATGTTGGGATAAGTTGCCATTAACTTGCAATCCTAACCAATTCATGTGTCTCCAAAGTTCTTGAAATGTGTTCCCCAACACATAAAGACTTTGAGAGATTAATTATTTATTAATTATATCACTTTGACGTTTGTAATCAATTCCAAATTGATAAGTTCAAACTTGGGCATCCATTTTTAGAGTGAGGGCCATGAAGACTTTGTTGACTTCTCCTAAGTCTATTTTGAGAGTTTGATAACTCCTAGTGAGTGGGAGTTAAACTTGGGACTTATATTTAGACTTGGAGTCGTGCTTTTTTATGTACATGAGTGGATAATGTTGAGACACCTTGCATGGATATAATGTTGGAGTTAACTATAGTGTTAGAGATGCATGATTTAGATATTGCTTGCATGTGGTCAGAATAACTTGCATGGACTTGCATGTTTTTGTATGTAGCTTGCATGTTGTTGCATGTTACTTGCATGTACTTGCATGTTGCTCATATGGACTTACATGTTGTTGCATGTGCTTGCATGTTATTGCATCTCACTTGCATGTGCTTGCATGTTGTTGCATGTCACTCTATGGACGTGTATGACCTTGCATGTTGTTGCATGTCACTCTATGGACTTGTATGACCTTGCATGTTGTTGCATATCACTTGCATGTGCTTGCATGTTGATGCATGTCATTCCTATGGACTTGTATGACCTTGTATGTTCTTGCATGTCAGTTATATGACCTTGTATGTAGTTGCATGTCTGTTTTGTGAGATTACTTGCAGAACACTCCAACTCCAGAAACTTGCAGGATGGTACATTTCAGTGATTCAAGAAATGGGTATCAGTTGCATGTTGTTAAAAATGCTTGCATGCCAGTTTTAAGATATTACTTACAGGACACTCCAACTCCCGAAAGTTGCAAGATGGTACATCTCAATGTTTCAGGTAATGGGTATCAGTTGCATGTTGGATCCAGTGTTTGCATGTCACTTGCATGTATAAAACAAGATAATTCAGAATAACATTGGGGACATCAATTGTGCAAGTTGTTGCATGAGAATTGGAGTGTGTTGATCACTTCAGTTGACTAAAATAGATTGGGCTAACTTGAGCACCCAATCTTGGGACTTTTAGTTGTTTCTTTTATTTGGAAATATGTTTGATGTTGGCAAAGCTAATTTTGGCATACTTGTGTGCACACATCATGAAGGGGCCGTTAACTCAAAGTTTGGACTTTGTTTGAGTTTAGTCTTCTCAATTTAAGTGAGCTTGATTTTTACATGATCTTTGGAAGCTATGTTATCAATTTTAATTTATTATAATTTGAGTTTCAAGCTTTGAATTAAGAAGCTTTTGAATTAAAAGAGGGTTTTTGATTTAATTGTAAAACCCCATACATTTTCCAGAGAGTTGATTTGAGGAAAAAAGACTTAAAAGAAAAAAGCAAAAGTTTTTTGAAAAGACTTAGAGAAAAAAAGCAAGAATATTTTTTGTGAAGTGCATCAAGGACTTGGAGGAATTTCAGTATTGAATGTAATATTTTCTAAAGAGATTTAATACAAGCAGGAAACATCTTTGAGTGTGGAGTTTTTTCCCGAAAGGGTTTCTCCACATAAATACTGCGCAAGCTTTTCTCTTCTCTTCTACATTAGTTTGAAAGTGCATAAGCACTTGTTCATTAATTGTTATAGATTAATCTTAATTTCAGCTTTGCATACACAAAATTTGAAAGTTTATAGCAGCAGTTCTACCTTCATTTTCAACAAGATTGCATCATAACAACTATATCAGAATTTAAAGCTCTCAAAAAATATAATAAATCACCTTGTGGAGATGGTTTGAGGAGAGCTAGAATCCTTTCCCACGTTCTTTGAAATTTGATGTTAAAATCAACCATCATCTCGTTGGGAGCCCTCTTTATGGCTGTCAACTACTCCAATAAAGAAACATTGTTTGCCCTTTCTCCAAACTACTTCTAGATTGCTTTTCCTAGCTCATCCCAATCATGTATTGAAGCAGGAGGTAAACTCCTAAATCATTTAAGAGCTCTACCCTTGAAGGATGAAAGTGTGAGCCTAACAACCACATCTTCATGCTGAATATGGTTTGAATTGAACATACATTTGATATGTCTTTGATATGTTCAGCAGGTGTAGTAGAACCATCACTTGTAAAGAATGGGATACTCTTTAGGGCTGAGGTAAGTATATCATTGTGTGCAACCAAGTCTAATTGACTGCCTCCATTGAAGGTCACAAAGGGAAAATTTCTTGCCATATTTAGGATATTCAGATTTATTCTAGGTATACACAAGCCCTTTCTTGAGTATTGAAACCTAACAGGAGGAGGTGTGGACTAAGCTCTTGGATGAGATGGAACAACACTATTATTTCTTCTTGTAGGAGACCTAGATAACCTAGTTCTTCTTCTTGAAGCAGCAACAGGTAGTTCAACAAATTGATAGTTATTATCTCTTGAAGAATCTCTCATCTACACAAGCATGTAACTTTGGACTGATTAGAAATGAGGAGCTAGTAGAGTCACCACGTGCATGAAAGTTGTCTACCAAACTAAAGAATATTGAGAACACCAAATTCTTAGCTTAACTCTTAATTTGGAGTAAAGTAGTCCCACCAGGTGTGCCATAAACTGTTGTCACTTAGATTTGCACTCTATGTTGAAACACTTTTGCTGCAACAATCTAGTGAAACATTGGAGTGATTTCTAGGTTTGATTTCCTTTGTAAGGTCCCACACCTAGAAATCACTCTAATGTTTCACTGGATTGTAGCAACAAAAGTGCTTCAACACAGGGTGCAAATCCAAGTGACAACAGATACCCCTTAGTCCTTGTCTATTAGCTGAAGATGTATCAACTTAGACTTGTGCTCCCAAATCAAACTACAAAAATGATCTAGGTTTGCGATAACACCCTCCATAAAAAAGCCCATGTTGGTGTAATATTTATATTGTACCTATTATATTAAGTTTAATTAGGTAATTTCCTTTTTTATTATTTAGGAAGGAGTAGGATAGGATAATGAGTACATGTCATTCCCTTGTTTTTTGGGATTTTTTTTTCCTTATCCTCTTTATATATGGAAACTCAGAGGTCATCCCCTTATTTTTCTAGGATTTTGCATTATCCTTATCCTCATTAGATTTGGAAACTCTAAGGCTATTTATTGTAGCTCTTTCCTCTCATTTACTATCTAATTGAATTTAGATATTGGAATGCTGAAATACTTGTCCTTTTTTATTACATTCAATTCTATGTCATCATAATATTGTTTTGTTCCCAAGTATATTTATATTACATGTATTTATTAAATCTAACATGGTATCAATGCAAGGTAGATTAGGTGGTATTTGATTTTAAAAATCTTAGATAGTCTTTCTATTTTTTTCTTAGGTTTATATTCCTGTAGTTTGTGTGATTTTTTTTTATCATCAATTGTAGGAGGCCTCCAGGGAAGAAACAAGCTATTTTATTGCCATCAAAAGGGTCAAATTAGTTAGGGCAGACTTTCATTTATTTTATCATCTAATTGAATTTAGATATTTGAATTCTAAAATCCTTGTCCTTTTTTATTGCATTTAATTTTGTGTCATCATAATGTTGTTTTGTTCCTAAGCAGATTTATATTGCATGTCTTTATTAAATCTAACAATTGCACCAAGAAACGTGCCTTATTAATGGTTTTAGACCAAAGAAGTATAGAACTAATGACATAATACATTGAAGTCTAATACACATTCTTATTAGACCAAATATTTAGGGTTTTATTAGTGCCTTTATGTATATTAAGAATAGGGGTTGGGGGAACAAATTGTGTTTTTACTAGACACATGTGACTGGTATTTATTTTTTGTCTACAATCATCCTTTGGTGTAGATGTGCCAAGATTTTCAAGGTGATTAACTTGGTTTTATTCTCGTTTCAGGTAGGCAAAGGGTCAACATAAAAAAATATTTATAGTATAATTATATTAAAGATCATAATAACATTAAAGCAATGTACTTCAAACATTTGGTATTATTGATGTTTGAGTTATGAAATCCTAGGGCTTAAATTTGAGGTGTTTAGGGGTTTTATGATCCTATTTAAAATCTATTTGACAAGTTTGGCTATTTTTTTAATTGGATACAAGGGCCTTACTTTTTTAATGTTGCCTACTTTGTGCACACTTTGTGACTTATTTCTCTGGGCTCAAAGAGCATGCATGAAATTTATATATTGAGAATGTTAACATTAATATTGATAATAATATTAATTAGGTTTATTTGAATCATAATCATAGTGTGTATAGCTATGTTATCAATAGTGTTGGGATTCCAAGATAGGAACACACGTGGGTCACAATAGATAGGAAGTTTGATCTAGCTACAACACCCGAGTAACTTATAGAGAAGGTCAAATCCTTTCTAATCTATCTTAGCACTAATCTAAACTAACAATTTATAGGCAAAAGGGACACAAATACATAAAAAATAAAAGGATGTAATGTACTAGTATAAAGAGAAAAAAACTTAACAAAGAAAATTAGAACACACAAGAACCCAAAAGCTTCCGAATGACATCAATCACATTTTTATTTGTAGACTCAGAAACACCATTCCTTTGGGGATAAGAATTGGAAGAAAAATTAATAATTACCTCATGCTCGAAAGCCTATTGCAAAAATTTAGTAGATGAGAAGGGCCATTGTCACATACTAAAGAAAAAGTCATACCAAACTTGGTAATGATGTGTTCTTCCAAAAACTTGATGACTGCATCGATAGTGCAATCTTTACAAGTCAACACCTCACTCCACCATGTATAGTAATCTGTTGCTGTCAATATGAACCTATGTCCTACAGAATAATTTGGGTTAATAATACCAATAAAATCCAAGACCCATTGGGTGAACAACCTTACCTCATATACCGACTGTAGTGGCATAGGAGTATTTCTTTCCCTAGAAGCTGGCGTTTGGCAAATGTGGCACCTTCTGACATGTTAATGAGTATCCTTAAAGACATGGGGCTAGTATTACCTGTCTCTGAGTATCTATTGTTCTATGGTGTCTCCTAACCCATGTCCAGTCCCAAATTTCTCATTAAATTCAATCAATACATGTTTTGCCTCATATTTTCTCAAACATCTGAGATATAACCCCTCAAAATTCCTTTTGTACAAGACTCATGATTTGATCATGTATTTATGACTTTTAATTCTTAGTGCTCTCCTCTGAGTGGAGTTCATGTGATCAGGACACCTGCTGCTTAGCAAATACCGCACTATGTCTTGATACCAAGGATTTGTGGTGATACTTTCCATGGAGTAATGATGGCAACTAATAAGCGGATCTGGTTCTTCTAGGGCTTTAGAAAATCCTTAGCCCCTAACCAACTTCATTGGATGTATTTCCAAGTCAAACTCTTGTAGGGTCATTATCCATTTTCCTCTCCTTTCTCCCAGCTTATTCTGCATTGGCATAGACTTAACAATTGGGTTTGGGACAATAGTCAGAACTTTGCTCCTAAATATGTAATGCTTGAATTTTTAACTGCTTTAATCAGGGCATACACATGTTTTTCCATGTATGGATACCCAACCTCTGCATCCTTGAAAGGAGTACTCATAAATCCAATGGGCCTTTCATCCCCCTCTCCTTTCTTTTCAGTTAGAACAACTGCATAAGAAACTTTAGATGCAAAAGAGTAAATGTAGAAAGGAAGTGTATAATCAGGACTAGTTAACATGGGAGCTTGGGTAATAGAGTCCTTGATCCTAGAAAAATCTTGTTTAGATTTGATAGCCCATTCAACCTTATCATCTTTCTTAAGCATGTCATTCAAAGGTTTAACTATCTCAGCGAACCCTGTGATAAATTTTCTAACAAAATTAATCTTGCCAAAAAAGGATTTGAGTTCCCTTTTCCTACTTGGTAAGGGAATCTTTTGAATAGTTTTGACTTGTTCAGGGTCGATGGAGATTCCTTCTTTAGAAATGACATGTCCTAGGAGTTTTCTTCAATTACTTCAAATATGCATTTCTTAGGGTTTAAGGAGATCCCATAACACCTACACCTGTGGAGTATTTTCCTTAAATCATTCATATGGTCAGCCTGATTCTTAGAAAAGATAGTCAAATCATCCATGTAGATGATGATGCATTTGCCAACCAAACCCTTAAAAGCCATATCCATAGCTCTCTGGAAAGTGGCACCTGCATTGATTAGATTGAAAGGCATCCTTCTGTAAGCATAATTGCCCCATTTACAAGTGAAAGTGGTCTTCAATCAATCTTCCTCTTCAATCATAGCCTGATTATAATTGTCAAGAAAGGACATCATGTGGGAGCCATTGATGATTTGTAGAACTTCATCGAGGGAAGGGAGTGGATAATTGTCTTTTTTAGAAGCTCTATCCAAGTTTCAGAAATCCACACAATGTCTTATCTCTCCATTCTTCTTTCTGACTGGAACCAAGTTAACCACCCAAGTGGAGTGTCTAACAAGGAAGATGATTCTAGAGGACAACAACTTCTATACTTCTTTGTATATCAGAGGTTCTAGCAAGGCGTTAGCAGGCCTAAGTTTTTGTTTGAACGGCTTGGAGTTAGATTTCAAAGGAATAGTGTGCTAGAAGATAGATGTATCAAAGGTCTTAAGATCTTCATAACTCCACACTGTCACATCTCTGAATTCCTTCAGCGCTTGAATGGTTTCTTCTCTTTCTTCATGGCAGCAAGCCTTCCCAATAAAAACATTCTTAACTTGTTCATTTCTGAGGTTGATAGTGTCATACTTACCACCTTCTAAATTGTCCTGCATTCTTTTCTTTGATTTCTGGTCCATCAACCTTTCCAATGTTACCAGTCCTTTGGGAATGTTGTTAGTCTTTGGGTTGATAATTTCACTTTCATCAATCTCAAAGGGATCTCGGTCACTTTCATCAAGGATTTGTGTTTCAAAGACACCCGTGTTAGTAATGAAATCAAGTATATGTTTATCATAATCAAACACTTGAAAGTGTCTAACATTGTTTGAAACTGCTAGGCATGGAACTAATCCTACTAAAAATTTCTTCAATTTCAAACCTGTCATGGGTTCCAAGGTGCTGGCCGCTACTGCCAGTGAGTCTGCTGTCTAATTTTTTCTCCTAGATATAGATCTTATGTCAAAAGCATCTAAATCCTTGATGAGGTCGCAAACTCGGTTTCTATAGGCAACCAACCTCTTGTCATGATAGACGTATCTGCTCCTTGCTTGTTTGATCACTAACTAGGAATCTCCTTGTACCTGTAGCAATTTTGCTCCGTTTTGGTGGGCTAACAGTAGTCTTCTAACTAAGGCTTCATACTCAGACATGTTGGTGCAAGGAAATTGTAATCTATAAGACACAAAAAATGTCTTACCTTTGGGATTCACCAATTCAATCCCATCCCCATAAACTTGCTTGCATTTTGAACCATCAAACCTAAGAGTCCATATGTCATCATTGTGGAAGGGGTATGATTTCTTGATAACTTTGCCTAAAGAGGTGTTTTTTCAATCTATTTAGTCACCTTGTCAATCTCACTCTGTAGGATTGTTACTATTTTCCTTGGGGAGTTCAAAGGCATCTACGTTTCTCTAATTTCATCTTCCTTAATTTCACAATCTACTTCTGCTTCAACTTCAATGATGCTGACTGCTTTGAGGCATTCATGACAAGATAATTCGGAATGAGAGTCTTAATGTACCCTACACCAATTTGGCAGTAAGAGTTCAATTTTTTGAGTCTGTACAGAACCTATGAAACTTTTATCCTGGGATAGCCTTTGTACAAATTCCTATAGGTGGCTTTTGTTAGTCTTCTCAATAGTGAACCCCATTAAGATCTCTTGATAGACACCTAAGTCAACATCTATGAAAATTACTTCGTTAGGAGAATTATATTTAGTGATCACATGCTTCAACCTAGGCTCACTAAGGACCTGGATCTAGTTAGAATTTCCCTTCCAAGGAACCCACATATGAGAGAAGTCTATAGTAAAGTATCCCTTCAAACTCCTGGTCCAATCCCTGCTTAACAACATAGCATATACCTCAGGGATATCTACCACTTGGATATCAATGTGACTTTGGATGCAAGGGTATGATACTAACTAAATATGAACATCTTTGACCTCTCCCATAACCTTCACCTTTGTTTTATCTAGTTGCAGCACCTTTCTGTTAGTCTTAGTGAGGGTGAGGCTGAGCTTCTAACAAATAGAATAGGGCATAGAATTCCCAGAAGCTCCAGAATCAACTAGACAATTGTGCAAATTCTTCCCAACCATCCTGACACTTAGCAAGAATGGTGGTGCACCTGCCTTTTCTTTATACAATGCTGTTAGAATATCTTCAGTACCAGTCTTCCTATTTGCACCTTCCATCTTAGGTTGACCTGTTTCTTGTAAGACCTTAAGTAATGCTTCCCTCTGAGTAGGGCATTCCTGTACCACATCCAACATGGACATATTAGCTTTAGTTTTCTTCATGTCATTGACGAGATCATACTTGGAATTGGTTGAACCCTACCCCTTGTAATGGTTGGCTTTGAATGACCCAGCAGTTGGCCCTACCGGGGGAGTTGGGTTGTTATCTGCATTAGGGTCAAGTGCAACATAATTGTAATTTGGGGGAATGGACATAGTGAGGGGTTCTTTTCCTTTCTTCCTTAGATAATAATTGCTCTTAACTTGTTGATAGGCTTGAACTTTAGTCTCAGGCTCATTATCTTCCTCATAAGGGAACACATAGGTGTCAAACTGCATAGTGGTCCCTATGTCTTTGGGGTGAGTCATTTTCCTCTTGTTGTATCTGCTTGTTAGCCTAAAAAATCTAGGTCATCTTAGTCATCTCAAGGAAATTGAGTTCAGAATGATCAAAAGTATCATTGAATCTACACCAGTGTGGTAAAGGTTTTATTTTAGCGCAATTTAGTGAGTTTGTTTGTCTAGAAGTATCCAGAGGGGATGGCACCCCACCATTATTTGGCCTTGTATTCCATGGTCTATTTTGTCTTTGGGAATTAAAATTCCTATTGTGACCATTGTTTAGATGATGCTAGTTATTCTGACTTTGGTGAGAATCCCCTTGGTTATATATTTGGGTGGGGTTGACTTTTAACCTAGTGAGTTCATTAGTAACTTGGGCTAGTGCCTTCTTTATAGCTTCTAACTCAGAGGTCAAATGTAAAGTTTGTGCTGAGTAGGGTTTTGGTGCCCCTGCAGATGTACCATCCTGATGGGCATACTGAGAACTAACTGTGTTTGCGTGATTTTCCATAGGCTGTTCAAATAAGGAATTCCCTGCATACTGGGGTGTAGTCTAGTTATTAGAGGTCTGCCCAACACTAGGCAACATATGGTTTGGAAAAATCTAGTTTAAATACTGAGCATGGCTAATCTGTGGTCCTCCCTATAGATTACTACCTAGAACTGGGTTCATCAAAGGTGTGTTGTTGGTAAGGGCATTATTTATAACAAGAATCTGATTTGGCATTCTAGGGAAACCTATAGAAGGCAAGTTCCAGAATGCTCCTCTAGTTACATGATGCATCTCCCTATGTAATTTAAGGGCTTCTATGTAAACAGTTGCAAGAGAAGTTGGATTCTGTTGAGTCCTACTAATCAATACTACTATAAAAGGGTCAATGGCCCTAAGGTAAACCTGAATAGAAGTTGCCTCATCAACCACATAGGGTTGAGCAAGCCTTTGTAAAGTTTGTGAAATCTAGTGTTAAACATGGTTAAAGTCTCATTTGACTGTATCTTACAAGTGGCAAACTGCTGGTATATGGTACCGGGATCTGTATAAACTCTAAATCGATCTATAAAAGCAGTTTCCAAATGTTCCCATTTGATGATAGATCTTGAGGGTAAACTTAAGTACCATGAATAAGTGACCTCTCCCAGGGAGTAGGGGAAAAGTCTCAAGACCACATCTAGATGGGGAATGCCACCTCTACTAATGGCTTCTTTGAAATCCTGAATATGATCTTCTGCACTTCTACTCTCTCCATAGATATACTTAGGGCCGAATTTCTTAGGGTTTCTAGGCATATCATGGAGGGCCCCTATAAGCCGTAGGGATGAATGGTCTACTCCAAAGAAGGCAACCATTGGTACTTGAGGTGGTTCTTCAAAGAAGGCTCCTAGGTCTTCAGATCTAGTAGGGCTAGCTGACCTAGTGTTTAACCTCCTCCTCTTACCACGATCACTCCTAATTTTCTAATGGTATTGGAAATCTTGAAATTTAGTTTCTCCAACTGATCTAGATCTAGTCAATCTTCTTCCTTTGAAAGCCAAAGGAAACCTAGGAAGATATAGATTGATTAGGCCCTCCTTCTAGCGCCAGTTCCGTTGATGGCTGTTTTGGTACATCAACACTAAGTAGAATGAATGACACTCTACTTCTCCTAAAAGATGACCTAATGATATTATGATTACCCCAAGGTCCCTATAGGTTGGGTCACAATAGTGTTGGAGCAGCTGAGTGGACAATATAATTGTTTGTTCAACGGGCTTGTATTGGTAGAATCAATCTGGATTTTAATAATCTCTAAAAGATAGATGTTTCTCTAGAGTTTAGGGTCCTATTTAATATACTATTGACTATGTATATAGAATAAAGGAAAAAAGGAGATTAGAGTTCAGAGGAAAGGAAAATATAAACAACCGGATAGCTTTTGCACCTAGCTTTTCACTTCATATGACAAAGTTAGTGAGATCAAATTAAACAAGCAATGGATGACCAGTATTCCACACAATCATGTACATTGCAAGTGCAAGATTCTAAGGAAGGGGAAGTAGAAGAATAGAGATGTGAAAAAACCATATTACATGCACAGAATTCAAACCCTATCCAACCACTTGATTGAAGATTTAACAATTAGGTACAAGATCCATCAACATAAATCATATACAAGGAAAAGAAAATGCAAATACATTACTACCAATGGGCAGGAACACAGGAATAACCCAGATATCTTCTATTAATTGGAAATAACATGGATGATTACAAATGAGTAGGATTTCCCACACCCTAAATGCATATCAAATTTGCCCTTTACATGCCATCAAATCTACATTGCTTGCACAAGTGCAAGTTCTCTATGTTCCCCTCTCTTTACAAATGACACATCTACCCTCTTTTATGGGGAGCTTCTTAAAATTACAATTTGAAATTTGTTCAGGTTAGCCTAAGATCCTCTATGTGAGTCGACCTCAAAATACAAAACATTATTTTATTGCACAAAAGAGTGATATCAATTCCCCTTCGACACATGAGCTTGGAAACTCTAAATGGAAGAAGTGATTTCTCTTGTTCCTGGCCCCTGATGGTACTTATCTTTCATTCTAATAGACATATGGGACTTCTTAATCTTATCCTGCAGCTTTGTCATTTCAGACAATTGGTCTTGGAATCCCACAAATAGGGCCTTAATCTTCATTAGGTCATCAATCCCCTGTTCAGTAAGGGGTTGTTGCAATAGTCCTTGAAACTCCTTGATCATATGAGAAGAAGAGAAAACAATGGAGGAAGGATCCTTGAAGGTGCATGGGATGGATGTGATAAATGATTCTACCTTGGTCAACTTCTCCTTGACTGCCTCCCTCTTGGTCTTCAATTTCTCTTTACACCTTCTTAACACCTTGGTAATGAGTTTTCTTGCCAAAAACCATTCATTGGGTAACCCCACACTATTATTGCTAAAAACACCCATCTGAATGAGTTGTACAAGAGTAGTGCCTTGTATCTTTTGCAAAATGGGAAGGTGTTGCTCCCATGTAGTTTGTTCATTATCAATGGAGCCTTCTAAGACCACCATCTCCTCACTCTCTACATCCAATGTGTGATAGTCCTTCATGGCCTTCTTTATTATATCTACCCCAAGGTCTCCAATGATCTTTTCCATGTGGTGGCAGCCAGAAGAATCCCTTAGGGGTCAGCAGGTTGCTGGTCCTTATTGAGTGCCTCCAATAAGGCTGGTGCAGATGGTCTAGAATCAATAGGCCCAACCAGGTGTTTGATGTAGGTAGTTAGTTGAGAAATTTTTTCTTTGAGTTCTTCTTTGGTATCTTCATCTTTCTTCATTTTGGCCAAGATGGCTGAGACATACTTAGTGAGGGCATGTTTTTGCTCATCCCTAGTTTGGTGCCCCAAGACCACTTGTTGTATATTGTAGTTAGTAGGGGTCATAGTTGCTTCTTCTTTGTTGATCACATGTGTAGCAATATGTACTATCTTGACTCCCTGTTGATCAACCATGACATGAGATAAGACCCTAGCATTCTTTTTCTTTAGCTGCTCTTGAAGTTCTTTTGCAATGATGGCTAGGTCCTCATTCTGAGTATATATTTTCTTCCTCTTTTCTACCACCGTATTCAACCAAGTGGGGAGACCTTGGTCTATGTTGCCAATTGGTGGAGAAGACACCTAGTGTGGGGACCTGGTTTGTGATGGTGTCAACACCACTATCTTTCCTGACTCCTTAGATGCCTCACCTTGTGGTGGAGAAGAGGTGGCTAGATCAAAAAATTTGTCTAGGTTTAACACATCCTGGAGCCCCTCCTTCTGTACTAATGGAGATGACACCCTCTAATCACCACCCTCTTGTGCTTTTGTTTATGCAATTGATGTGGGAGGTGGCCCTTGGGAAGGAGCAGCTACAGAAGGAGATGAGAGATGAGGTGAAGCTTGGTGAGTGTCTTGCCAAGGAGGAGAAGGAGTAGTCTACCTGACTGCAGCGGTAGAAGCAATTGTTACTCCTTTAGTGGAGGGCTGAGCCCTTCCTCTGATCTTCCTTACCAAGGGAATGTGACCATCTTCCTTCATATCACTAGAATATGCTAACACTACCTTGGATTTCTCCTTTTCCCTAGTAGCAAAACAACTCTGGTACTCCTTTTCTCTTCTAGGATGGGAGGAACCACCTTGGTCCCCTGAGTAGCTTGTGAAGACTCACCTTGACTCACTTTCTTGGATTTACCTTTCTTCTTAGAAGGATAGGGATCCACCATAGGATATGGTTTGAGCAACCATTTCTTAGTTCTCACAAGGACTACTTGGGTCCTATCTTCTAGAGAGGTAATTTCACCCTGTCCCCAATTTACATCATCCAAGTGTTGGTTGTAGGCTTTGTTTTTCTCATAAATCAGGTCTAAAACCCTCCCATCTTCTTTCATTCCTTTTGGGACATTTGGGAGGTCGAGCAAATTTAAATTCTTTACCAAGTGTAGATCCAGCCTGAAAGAATCTCTTAGCCTGACCTCATGGTCATCCAAGCAATTTGCCCAATGGTCTTTGACAACATCCTCATGTTTGAACCAATTCCCAATGAGAGGGCCAACCCACCCAATCGGATCAAACCTTGCTCTAGTAAACTTCAAATAAATATAAGGCCCATGGTGCCATCTCTAGTTCTACAGCCCCTATCTTAATAGGGAACTTAAAATTGGTTTTATGTTTGCCAACAATAAGTTTATATAATTTAGACACTTGCCTACAAATTTCCAACAATACAACTTTGTCACTAGGGTACTTGGGGAGCTTATATGGAGGCTTTGAGCAGCCCATCACCCTGATTTATGAAAAGGTCTTGAATTGTATGTATTAGTGCCCCTAGTTGGCCATTTCATCACAAGCTTCTAAAGATAACCTCTTGGGGTAGTCATTCTCCAAGGTTCTGATAATGGCGTAAATGAAGGTATCATTGACCACCTTATAGTGCCTTTGGTTCTCAAGGAGCTCTAGCTATGGATAGTGCTGGTAAACTAGTACTTCTCCTTTCTAGAGAGATCCAACCTGTTGTAGTCCCAGAAAACTAGCTTGACAGGTTAATAAATAAACAAGGTAGGAGGTCATGTAAAATTCCCCTATCTTCTCCATCGTGGACAGTTGGTTGTATAACTTGTTGTTGATGGACCCCCAATCGATATGCTTCCCCTCAATAATCTTCATACAGAAGTAGCACATCCAAGGGTGCCACTTGTCTGAAGAGAGGGGGCAAATACCCGACAAAGGAGAGAAATGAATTCTTTTCCATCTCTGAACTCACCCCTCGGTTGCACAACAACCATCTTCATTGGGTGTTTTCTCTGTGCTGCCAACAACTGCTGATTGATGTAGGTGGTGGCAGTCTTAGGCTTGCTAGAGTAAAAGGTCTCTACTGAAGTGAGTGTTATCTTCTCATACTACTCAAAGAATAGGATCTTGAAGACCATATTAATTATCTCAGTAGTGATGTCAAGAATGACTTGCCCTATTGGCCCGATGATCCTTTTGCTTCCAAATTTGTAAGCCTTGGCACAACTTTAACTAGCTCTGGGGATTATAGAGAGAGAGGGAAAGCTGCCACTTGAATCAACCCAGAGATGGCCATCTATTGAGCCTGAAAGGATCTTCCTTCCATCATGTTGATCTTGTTTAGGAAAGCATGTGCGTCAGGAACCCCCATATTGGTGTCCTTGATTATGGAGAATTGACTGAGAACTTTAGATGGTGGGAGGTACCCTTTGTAATCATATTTGAATTCTTTGACTGGCGCATTTTCCTCCATGATCTTAGTTCTGAAAAAGAATCAAAAGCAAAGTGATAGCCAGATTTTACAATTAACTTTCATCAAATGAACTAAAAAATAATGTAATGAGAATCGGGTGTCAGGGCTGATCCCTTCCTCATCTTCAAAGATAGTAAAGAATAAAGAGTAAATGGGAACCCTGTGAACCCGACCCCGCTAGGGTTATACAAAGGTGATTGTTGGGGATTGGGGGTCAGGGATGACTTGGTGCTTTTGACTTCTAACCCACAAATAGTAAGTGGGAACCCTGTGAACTTGACTTTGCTAAAGTCATACAAAAGTAATTGTCAGGGATCGGCGGTCGGGGATGACTTGGTACTCCTGACTTTCATTCTGCAAAGAGTAAGTAGGAACCTTGTGAACTTGACTCCACTAAAGTTATACAAAGGTAATTGTGAGGGATTAGAGTTCAACGATGACTACTAAATTATGACCCTCGGGAACATATTTTGTTAAGTGAAACCCCGTGAGACCGATCCCGATAAAGGTAAAGAAAACAGAGGTTGGGGGTTGGAGATTCGGTAGTGATAGTAGCTAGGGCATCAGTCTTAGCCAAGTTTCAATCAAGACCCAAGGATTTTTCAAAGGATTTCTGATCCACTACTATACTACTGAAGAGAAAACATAAAATAGGCTATATCTAAGGAAAATCATGAAGGAGGTCACTCTTGCATTCTGTATGGTAAAACTAGAATATAAATAAAATGGGGAAAACATAGAGGGGATTTGATTATAACTCCATATAGAAACCAAAATTCAAAAACACAAATCAAGGCATAAAGAACTTTATTTCAACAGTCTAGGTGTGAAAGTGAAAGATTCAAATGAAACCCTACCTGACTAGAAGAAGAGGTAAATTTGAATACGATAGCTAGATAATTCTCCTTCAGCCAAGCCTACTATAATGCATATGATATGCCCCTACAGCTAAGATCTCCTCAGAAAATGTTTAGACTGGGAATTTCAAGCTTCAACACAAGCCTTAGAGGGGAGCTTGGATCACATAATGCATCAGACATTCAACCTAATAATTGTGTTGTGATAAAACTCCTTATAAGGTGTGGACATATACAGAAACCTTTGTTTCACATTTAAGGGTATTTGGTTGAGGATTTTGTACATGTGCCCAGAGAAAAATAATTTAAGTTGGATTCCTAAGCTTAGAAATGCATATTCGTTGGATATGGTGTAAGAACCTACCACTTAACTACAATTATTTAGAAATATAATAAAATATTATTAATTTATCATTTAACAAGAATAATCATCATTACTATAACATAATTTAGTAAAACTAAACACATTGCTTAGTAATTTTTTTCTATTCACAAAAGAAAGATTATCCATTTATTTTTAATGATACAAAGAGGTAGTAAAACTAAATTTTATGGATTACAATTAAGGATTTAGTACTTTTACAATTAAGATGGCCATTAAAGGCTCAATTCAAGAGTATTATAATAATTACACTATCACCTAATAGAACTTTCAATGTTATTATCTTCAAAACAAGGTGATGATAGAGAGCATCATTAGGGTGCTTTTGTACTCAACACATGAAGCACTAAGCTTCCTCATGCTAACTCCCAAATTGGAGAGATCTTGACCCTTCATCGAAGGATCTAGAAGACTAAATCTGACATGTGTGAAATAATCTAGTGTAGCATGCAATCACTAACAATCTAACATACTATCTAATGCACATGTCCTCAGAAAACTTGATATGACAGAGAATAAAAAATTGAACAAAGTACTACACAAATTAAATTAAAAATTTTAGCTAAAACATCTTTTATATGCAGTACTACACTGGCATATTATGTTGTAAGCTAGTAAACTAGCCTACTATTCTCTAGTTACCCCATATTTGGCACTCATCTTGCCTCTCATTTCCAAGTTTTCTTCTATCTAAGAAGATTCTATAGACTAGGCTATGTAAAGTATAATAATGTATACTTTGAATGGATTAAACATTATCCTTCCAATAAAAAATATATTCATAACTTAACAATAATTATAAAACTGTTTACAATAACTAACTAGTGGCTTCAATAGGATGCAAAAATATAGATATATAATATCCTTTCATTGAAATTAGAAAACATATATGATTTATTAGAAATATACATATTATTCTCTCCTCATAAGCATCAAATTTTATTGTAAACATGGTTCACAAACCCACTTCTAGTTCACTAGCCCATTTTAAGCCCTAAGGAACTACCCATATGACCACTGGTAGAAATTATTACATACACCCCATATATCCAGGGGATATAGACAAACACTTATTTTTCACAAGATTTCCATTAGCATATGACCATTCACTAAACTGGTTAATAATTAGTACATACCCTATGTTGGAATTAGACTAGACAACTGAGAGGGGGGGGGGTGAATTAGTTGTCACACAAAATAAACTTTTTTTTTAACCTTCTTTATTAACTTACTTATCAGATTAATTATATAAACATTAGAGCATAGATCAACAACATATGAGCAGAAACATAATCAACACACTTGACACCAAGATTTTGACGTGGAAACTCGGTTAAGGGAAAAACCACGGTGGGGGTTAACCCACAAAGATTTGTACCCTGTTAAAAGTACTTTAGAAAAATAGAAGGCACATGCCTTCGGATGCACTGCTCAGAGCTCACTGCTTAAAAGAGAGGCTCACTACCTACAGAATTTATTTAGAACAGAAAGAATTAATTGAGAAATCTCATCTACTTCATACCTGGTTTAGTTTCAATGAATGCTCACAAAATTTCTTCTTTGCCCCAAATTCTTCTTCACTAACTTCTCACTCTACACTGCTCTTGCTCCTTTTCTTCTTTGCTCTGCTTCTAATCCTTTATTTGGATTTAATCTATTTTGCTCAAGGATGATTTTTAACAACTCTTCAACAAGTATTTATACACTTCATCAACTTAGAATGATCAACAAGGTCGGCCAAACTTAACGCGGATCTTTACACTATCAGCCAAACATAGCTGAGACTTGAATCTTCCTCTACTAACATGCCATGCTTCATAAAATGATCTTTAGATCATCCGCAACATGCTAGGAACATCCGGTCGGCCAAGACTGGGAAGAACATCAACTTGAAATAGGAAATCTTCAATAACAAGCTCAAACTTCAATGTGGACCTCCAACATAGTAGCCACATGATCTAGAGACTTCCACAAGCACATTAAATTCACCAATAACATCCACTCTAAACCAAATTACCAGAATCATTTGTTTCTTCCTCTGGAACCTCAAGAACACTGTCTGCCATGATTGTCAAACTAGAAGGATGGCTTGCGGACCTCCAAACCATGAACCACTAGAGTTGATGATACACACTGACTTCCCAAACATGCCTTCAGATCCACAGATCATAATATTTCACTGTGGAGCAATCTGGACCAACTTACTGTCACTCTATCTCTTCTAAATACTGCAAGATCTGGTTCTATTTAGATGGCCATAACTTCTTCAAATCTTCATGCGAACTTCTCAATTTTTGACTGGAACAACCTCTGACAATCCTCTACACAGCCATAAAGTCTTTGAACATTGAGTCTTCATTAATTTTCTCAATATCCTCAACATTCCAGTCTCCTGAACAGACAACAAAATAAGGCACAGTTGACACTAATGACAACAAGAATATATTGACATCAATGACAACACTGCTTATTGCAACAATCTCCCCCTTTGTCATTGATGGCAACACATGTTGTCAAAAACTGATTCAACCATCATGACAAAAACTTCTCCCCCTGACTTCTGCAACCACTTCCTTCATTGCTCCCCCTATCATCAGCAATTAATTTTTCACATGTCTTCTCTCCCCCTTTGACATTAATGGGAAAGGGAACATATTTGTAATCTTTACTCCCCCTTTTTATTTCAGACTGATCTCCAACGTTTGCATACAGACTACTCCTTAGAGTAGTATTTTCTCAACATCAATTCGGATCTCAAGATATGACTGAGAATTCCACTGGACTGATGCACCTCGGTGCATCTTAGTTCTGATTTGGAGGGGTAATAACCCCTAACTTCTCTCTGAAATACTCAAAGGTATCCTTGGGAAGAGGCTTAGTGAAGATATCTGCAATTTGATCTTTGGAAGACACAAACTCCAACTTGACTTCATTCTCATTTACCTTCTCTCTCAAGAAATGAAACTTGATAGATATATGCTTTGTCTTTGAATGCAACACTGGATTCTTTGAGATGCTTATTGCACTAGAATTATCACAAAAGATTGTGACTAGCTCTTCAAACACCACGCTGATGTCCTTCAACATTTGCTTCATCCACAGAACCTGAGTACATTATTTGCTACTGCTATATATTCTGTTTCTGTAGTAGATAGAGATATTGTTTCTTTCTTTTTTCTCATCCAAGAGACTAATCTTCTTCCCAAGAAAAATGCACCACCACTAGTACTTTTTCTGTCATCCACATCTCCTGCCCAATCAACATCTGTATATGCATGAAGAGTGAAATCATTGTCCTTTGGATACCACAATCCATAATCAATTGTCCCCTTGAGATATCTGAAAATTCTTTTGACTACCACAATGTGGGATTCTTTTGGATCAACTTGAAATCTAGCAACAAGTCCAACAACATTCATGATGTCAGGTCTGGTTTGAGTCAGATAGAGCAATCTTCCAATCATTGATCTATACCTTTTCTGATTTGCCTTGAGGGAATCATCATCTTTACTTAACTTGCATCCAGTTATCACAGGTGTACCTACTAGATTTAAATCTTCCATTCCAAACTTCTTCAGCAATTCTTTCACATACTTGGACTGAGATATAAAGATACCTTTATCTGACTGAACAATTTGTAGACCTAGGAAGAAATTCATCTCTCCAAACATTGACATCTCAAATTCACTTTTCATCTGATCAACAAATGTTTTGCACATACATTCATTTCCACCAAAAATGATATCATCAAAAAAGACCTCAACAATCAGGATGTCCTCATGATTAATCTTGAAGTAAAGATTACTATCAGCAGTACCTTTGCTAAAACCTATCTTAAGCAAATATTTATCCAATCTTGCATACCAGGCTCTTGGAGCTTGCTTGAGTCCATACAAGGCTTTTCTCAGTCTACAAACCATATCTCCCTGATCAGACAACTAAAATCCTTCCGGTTGCTCAATGTAGACTTCTTCCTCCAAATCTCCATTCAGGAATGCTGATTTGACATCCATCTGATACACTTTAAAATCTCTGAAAGAAGCAAATGCAAGAAATAATCTAACTGCCTCTATTCTTGCCACCGGAGAAAAAGTTTCTTCAAAATCAATTCCTTCTACTTGAGAATAGCCTTTGCATACCAACCTTACTTTATTTCTTACAACTTCACGATCTTCATTTAGTTTCTTTTGGAAGACCCATTTGGTTCCAATCACATTTTTGTCCTCAGGTCTAGGAACAAGATCCCAAGTGTGGTTCTTTTCAATTTGCATTAATTCTTCTTCCATTGCTTTTACCTAGTTTTCATCATTGTAGGCTTCACTTATTGATTTAGGTTCAATCCTTGAAATCAAACAAATCTCTTCTTGATCTTCAACAACTCTTCTCCTAGTTTGAACACCTTTATTTCTATCTCCTATGATTTGATCTTCAGGATGATTCATTCTTACATACTTGGGGGTTTTGGGAATTGATTGAACTTCTGTTTCTTGAGCTTGTTCCTCAACATCTGTATTGTTTTCTTGAGTTCCTGGATTTTTCAGATCAATATGAATCTAAGTCAGAGTTTGAACTAACCTTCCTTGACTGTAACTTTCATATTGATCATCTGAATCATACCCGCAAAACCTGGAATGTCCTTCCTTGCTCTCATCAACTTTAACATTAGCACTTTCAACAATCTTTTTCAACCTCTTGTTAAAGCACCAATAAGCCTTACTTTGAGTAGAGTACCCCAAAAAATTCCCTCATCACTTCTTGTATCAAACTTGCCTAAATCCTCATCTCTTTTGATATAGCATTTACTACCAAAAACTCTGAAATATCTCATAGTAGGAGGATGACCAAACCATAGTTCATAAGGGGTCTTACCAGAATTGCCTTTGATCTATACTTAGTTAAGAGTGTAGACAACAGTACTTACAACTTCTCTCCAATAAACTTGAGGAACATTTGTTTCCATCATCATGGTCCTGGTAGCTTCTTGAATGGTTCGGTGCTTTCTTTCTACAACTCCATTTTTTTGGGGAGTCCTAGGAGCAGATAACTGTCTTTTTATGCCATGCTTTTCATAGAAAGTATCAAACTCACGGAAAGTAAATTCTCCACCTCTATCCAATCTCAAACATTTCAAATTTTCACCAATCTCATTTTCCACCATCACTTTGAACACCTTAAATTTGTCAAGAGCTTCTAATTTTTCTTTTAGGAAAATTACCCACATCATCCTGGAGTAATCATCAATCAACAACATGAAATATCTATCTCCTTGCACACTCCTAATTCTAGCAGGACCACAGAGATCAATATGTGCCAGTTCCAATCATCCACTTGAAGTTTGTTCCTTACTTTTGAATAAAATTTTGCTCTGTTTCCCCAATTGACATTCTCTACACGCTATTAGGTTTCACAAGTTTTGGAAGATCTCTTATAGCCTGAGTGGTACTTATTTTGACAATGTTATCAAAATTCACATGACACATCCTCCTATTCCATAACCAACTTTGATCTATCTGAGCAATCAAACAACTTTTGCCAGAACTACTTAAATAAAAAATGTTACCTCTAGTTTAAGTACCAAATGCAATTTCAGTTCTGGAACTCTCCAAGATTCTACATTTTCTATCCTTGAATCGAAGATCATAACCTTTATCAACCAACTATCTAACACTGAGAAGATTATGTTTTAGTCCTTCCACATATAGAACATCATTGGTGCTATTCATACCATCAAAAGAGATGGATCCTCTACCATGGATTCTGCCAACTGAGTTATCTCCAAATTTCACAAGCCCTCCTTCATAATTTTCAAAATTCACAAACTTACTCTTGTCTCCAGTCATATGATGAGAACATCCACTATCAATCACCCATTCATCTTTCTCAACAACCTAAGTAGCGAAGGCACTTTCCATATTTACACAGCTAGCAGATTCAGTAGACACCGGATCTTCTTCTTTGATGGCAATGAACAACCAATCATTTTCAAAGGAACCTCCATGATCAGATTCATCATCTGTGACTCCTTCTTCTCCAGCTTCTTGGACATAGTAACATTTGTTCTAGTTTTTGTATCTGTTAGGGTTTGGTTTTGAAAACCTCTCTAGACATCTTAAGGCAAAATGACCAATCTTATTACAAGCAAAACATTTGAGTGGCAATTTTCCTTCATACTTACCGGATCCTCTTGGCAATCTTTTGGCAAGAAGATCTTCAAGATTTGCAGTTTCAATTTCAACATCTTCAAGATCCTTCCTTGTCTTCATGAATCTGTTTGATCTTGCAGAAGAGCTTTCACTAGGATCATATCTTTGTTTTCCATATATACTGGCCTTAAATGTAGATTCAGACTTGGGAAGAGAATCACCAAACTTACTTAATTCAAAATCTGAAATTTTGCCAACCAGTTGATCTCTTGTAACTTCTGAGACAATCCTAATCTCCTCTATAGCAACAACCTTATGTTTGTATGAATCACGTAAAGATCTGAGCACTTTTGATACAATCTCTGATTCTTCCAAAGTTCCACTAGCGCACCTGATACCACACACAAGTTCATTTATCTTTTGCACGTAGATTGTGATGTTTTCATCTTCACTCATCCTCAGAGTTTCAAATTTTCCTCTTAGACTTTGTAGCTTGGTGACAAATTTATCGCCTTCATACAGATTCTCCAACTTTTTCCAGATTTCATAAGCAGTTTTTAGACCAAAGACATTTATCATTTCTAAATCAGTTAGGGCACTCAATAAGGCTTCTTTAGCTCGAAGGTTATTTTCAGCATCTTTGATTTGATCTGGAGTTGAAGGACCTTTCTCTAGAGGTTTATACTCAACACTGGTTATTGCCCAATAGGCATCGCCCATGCATTGTAAATGGCACTCCATGTAATTCTTCCAAACAGAATAATTTGTTCCATCAAATCTTGGACTATACTTCTTGTAGGTCGACATCCTGGATCTCGTCAAGCGATCAGGCTTTTATAAGAGGATCTGGCTCTAATACCAATTGTTGGAATTAGACTGAACAATTGAGAGGGGGGGTGAATTAGTTGTCACACAAAATAAACTTTTCTTGCTTTTAACCTTCTTAATTAACTTACTTATAAGATTAATGATATAAACAGTAGAGCATAGATCAACAACATATGAGCAGAAACATAATCAACACACTCGACACCAAGATTTTAATGTGGAAACCTGGTTAAGGGAAAAACCACGGTGGGGGTTAACCCACAAAGATTTGTACCCTGTTAAAAGTCTTTAGAAAAATAGAGGCACATGCCTTCGGGCGCACTGCCCAGAACTCACTACTCAAAAGAGAGGCTCACTGCCTACAAAATTTATTTAGAACAGAAAGAATTAACTGAGAAATAGCATCTACTTCATACCTGGTTCAATTTTAAGGAATGCTCACAAAACTTCTACTTTTCCCCAAATTCTTCTTCACTAACTTCTCACTCTACACTACTCTCACTCCTTTTATTCTCTGCTCTACTTCTGATCCTTTATTTGGATTTAATCTATTTTGCTCAAGGATGATTTTTAACAACTCTTCAACAAGTATTTATACACTTCATCAACCTTGGAATGATCAACAAGGTTGGCCAAACTTAACGCAGATCTTTACACTATCGGCCAAACATAGATGAGACTTGAATCTTCCTCTACTAACACACCATGCTTCATAAAATGATCTTTAGATCATCCGCAACATGCTAGGAACATCCGATCGGCCAAGACTGGGAAGAACATCAACTTCAAAGAGGAAATCTTCAATAACAAGCTCAAACTTCAATGCGGACCTCCAACATAGTAGCCACACGATCCATAGACTTCCACAAGCACATTGAACTCACCAATAACATCCACTCTAAACCAAATTACTAGAATCATTTGTATCTTCCTTCAGAACCTCAAGAACACTATCTGCCATGACTGTCAAACTAGAAGGATGGCTTGCGGACCTCCAAATCACGAACCACTGGAGTTGATGATACACATTGACTTCCCAAACATGCCTTCAGATTCGTAGATCATAATATTTCACTGTGGAGCAATCCAGACCAACTTACTATCACTCTGTCTCTTCTAAATACCGCAAGATCCGGTTCTATTTAGATGGCCATAACTTCTTCGAATCTTCATGTGGACTTCTTAATTCTTGACTAGAATAGCCTCTGACAATGCTCTACACAGCCATAAGGTCCATGAATATTGAGTCTTCATTAATTTTCTCAATATCCTCAACATTCTAGTCTCTTGAACAGACAACAAAATAAGGCACAGTTGACACTAATGACAACAAGAATATGTTGACATCAATGACAACATCGCTTAGGCACATATTTGCAACATCTTACCCACTATTCAAGTGCATAGCCTTTCATTGATTCAAAATAATATGTTATACTTAAATGCAAGATATGAGATAGATAGCCAATAGGTTGTAGGAGTACATGCCATAGCCTAAAATGTAGAAATCCATGCAAAGTATGTTTATAGTTTGTGTCCCATGGTTTAATCAATAGATCAAGACTTGCAATCCAAATTTGTAGATAATACCACTACTCATCAAGAAACAAAAATCTATAAGGACGAATCAAACCAAGTACCTAAAAGATAGGTAAATGAGGAAATGTAAAATATATGACCAAAAAATTACCAATTTAATTAATAGTGAATAATATTGGAAAACCTACCAAAATTTAATAGAATAGAAGATATATGATCCAATAACATATTTAAAATAATGCAATTCAAAATTAATCCACAAGTAAGACAAATTAGAACTCACTGGTTGAATCTTGTTTTAAGATAAAGTGGTTCGACAATCCTGTAATAGGAACTCATATCCTATTTATTTCTCTACAAAGTAAGTCTGTATGCAAAGATAATTCAATTGCAGTCAATTTTAATCATAAGGATAAGGTTTAAGTTCTCACAATCATCAAATATTAACATGCAAGCAGCCTTAGCTAATACAAATGCTACATCATTTCCCTTAGCTTCTTGAGTGATACAAATTCAAGAATTGCTAGTAAGTCTTGTGCCATTAATGATCTATGATAGAGCAACGTACTAGCAAAAAAGGTGAGTTTATAATCTTAACCATACTCATGCAAGACTTGTTGTCATGGAGTCTATCAAAAGTAAGTCAGTCACTAAGGAGTTGTGTCACTATCCATTTTGTCCTTAGAAGAATATAAGGAAAACATTATGGAATTGGGTACTTACATATTGAATTCTCCAAAATTTGATGGCTAATGAGCAAAAAGACCCTTTGTCTTATAAATTGAGGGCGTTATATTTGTTAGAACAAAATGCAGTGAGAAAATAATAAAATTACACTAGTGCAAATTGCACATCTCTTGCCACATGACTTAGAATTATGGTGGACTTATTCCCTCATGCTTGAGAAAAATCTTTCTCATACTAGATGATTCAAACTAGTTACAAACCAATCTATTTTTAAACTATAATAACACTATAATTTAACATGTACATGGAAACAAACATATGCCTAGTATTTAGATGGCATGCACTAAAAAATAATAAAATGGTTCCTAGGGATTTCCTCAAGAAACCCATATACGCTCCCATTGAGGCTTTCCACAAGCTTCTAATCCTATTTTAAAACAAAGAATTGACAAATTTCAATTCAAATATTAACCCGGTAATCCACCTTGGAATGGGAAATTTAACTGTCAAAAGCGAAAGCCTAAGAATTTGATTATCTTGAAACAATTAATTCCAATTCTATGGAATTAGTTTCTAGGCGAATTCTTACTAAAGAATATGCATTATGATAATTAAAACTTTGAATTGTGTATCTTCCTACACTTAGACACTCAAAGAGTCTACTTTAAGGAAAAGGAAGTAACCTCAATAGCTTCGATAGACAAAATCTCAACATGCTCACTAAACAAGCTATTGGTATGCCATAAATTTAAGTCTATATTCAATCCAAAGAAAATTGTGGATAGATAAGATAATATTCATGCGAACATTTATGTACCTCTCTTAACTGTAATGGTGACTTAGTAGCTTGCATTTCTTCACAATTGTATCTTTTTAATATTTACATCCCCTCCCATGGTTTAGAGGTTTTCTCACTTGCAAATAAAAAAATCCTCTACAACTAAAGTTCCCCTCGAAATCTATTCCCTCATACTTGTTTGCAATATGTGTTTTCATTGATGTCAATATAGTATATGGAAATTTATAGGTAGACTTGTACAGAGGAAGAGTCAGTATGGTCAAGGAAAATCGGTCAAGGCAAACTAGTCAGGGAGAAGAGAAAATAGTCTAAGTATGGTAAGGTGATCAGTTTTGTGTTTGAGCATGATGCGAAAGTAGATATTCATGTCCTTACATGTTTTCTGTATCCACACATGCATATCTCATTAGTTCGGAATACCACACATAATGATAAAAAGCAAAAATCTGACTAAGGCATTCACAATACATATCCTAAGACAGAGTCACTATATTTTGGTCCGCATTTCTCCGCAGAAAAAGATTTGATCATGTGGTTTTGAGGAAAGGCTAATAGATGTATAAGGCATGCTATGATGAAGTGTCAAGTGGTCTGCAAAGACAACACTCAAGTGACTTCTGGAGCCTAATTACACAAGGTTGAGTTTTTGCAGAGGATGACATATATACAACTCAATCATACAAGCTTGTGCGGAGGTCTTACATGTTCCAAGGTATCTCAAGTTTGATCTGGATGCAGATAAATTCTATTTTTTGGTACCACATCATGCAGTTATGTCTGAAAGGGAAGATCTAAGTATAACTATTCTCCGGACTCCTGATTACCTTTGTCAAGCCCTTGTATTCCTCTGGAATCACTAGATAAAGATGTGTGGATCTAGTAAGAAACATATAATGATGCTTAAGATCACTCCTAAAAGGGTTTTGGGTTTGTAATGCACCACAATGATATATCTTGAGTTATTAAGTATCACATGAGGTCTGAAATGCTCTGTTTCCTACAATTTGTCAGGTTTCCTATTTTGTGGATGTGTAGAGTGAGATGTACTTTAATAGTAAGGTGTATGAATGATGTTGAGATCATGTATGATTGGATTCTTCATCTGCATAGAGAGTTTGGCTTCTCCCTGATAGTATGAAGATGAACAGTTAGCAATCTTGAGCAGTTTGAGCCGACTGGTTAAGTACTTGATATATGTAGAAGATCTTGATTAGTTTCCTTAACTCTGGAAGGTATGGAAAGATGTGCCTTGATCCCTTTCATGAAGTTCTGAGGTCCACAGCAAGTTTTTCTATCATATTGTATGTATTGAGGCCAACTTGTGAAGAGTTACATGTTTCATCCAATGATGTTTATGATGCTGACCTAATCAGTGTTTTGAAGTATTGCGGAGGATATTTATAGAAGATCAAATTCATTTGTGAAGGTAAGATGTGAAAGTGAAATAAGTAGAGCAGAATGCAAGATATGAAGTGCATAGAATCAATTTGAAGGCATGATTGAGTAGAAATAGAAGGTCTTGCATTTTCAACATAAATTAGATGTTCTCTTTACAACAGTCCATGTATTTACTACCTTTGTAAATCTTATTGCAATGAGAAGAATACTTAGGGAGTAGGAGCTTCCTTGGGTTGTAGCCCTAAATCAAAGTTGTAATTGTTGTAAGCACCAAATCATGGAGTAGTAGTTGTTGTTATATCGAGCCTAATCAAACTTGGAGGCTAAATTTACCCCACTTTTATCAGCACAGTTTGCCCCCAAATTATTTAACGAGGTCAAGGGGTAGTGCCCCCAAGACAAGGTCAAGGTGTCGGGAGTTATTTTTCTATTGGCCAACATAAAAAACCCTATTTTTGTAACCGACATAAGGCTTGAGAAAAGTGGCTAAGGGTTAGGGTTTCTGTTGATGTATTTGTAGCATTTTGCAGTGGTATTGAGTTGCAAGGATTGCTGGTTGTAATCAGTTTGATTTACTGGATAATAATATTAGACTCTCTGTTGGTGGATATAGCTCAGGTTTGGGTGAACCACGTTAAAACTTGTCGCTCATTGTTATTATTTCTGTGTATTTTCCTTCTTCTATTTAATCTTTATTTGTATTTAATTGATATCTTCTACTAGCTAACCCTAACAAGTGGTATCAGAGCTGGTTGTGTTCAATTATCATTTGCAGGAAGGTCTCATGGTTGAGTGGGAGCAATGGCGGGCGAAGGTAAATTAAAGGTAGATAAATTCAATGGGAAGAGCTATAAGTTATGGAAGATGCAGATGGAGGATTATCTCTATTAGAAGGATTTATGGAGGCCATTGGAAGGAATAGCCAAGAAACTGACAACAATGACTAATGAGGATTGGAATCTTCTAGACAGAAAGGCATTGGGAACCATTTAATTGTGCCTGGCACCATTGGTAGCATTCAATATAACGGAAGCGAAGACAACAAATGGTCTGATAAAAGATTTGGCTAAATTATCAGCCTCAAATAAGGTATTTCTCATGAAGCGTTTGTTTAATCTAAAAATGATTGAAGGTGGATCTGTGACAGATCATTTAAATGAGTTTAATATGATTATCAATCAGTTAACTTCTGTAAAAGTAAGTTTTGATGAAGAGGTGAGGGCTCTCTTGATATTATGTTCTTTGCCAGAAATTTGGAATAAATTGGTAAGGGCTATAGGTAACTCTGTCTCTGGTTTAAATACTTTGAAATTTGATGATGTTGTTGGTGTTATCCTTAGCGAGGAAATGTGATGGAAAAGCTCAGAAGGGTCCACATCAAGTAGTGTTTTGAATGTAGAAAGCATGGGCAGATCAAAGGAGAGAGGAAAAGGTTCTGGAGGTCATGGGAAGTCATGAGGAAAATCAAAGGACAAGAGATCCCAATCCAGAGGACAAAAAGATTGCTGGTACTGTGGGAAACTAGGTCATCTGAAGAAAGATTGTTGGTCTCGAAAGAATAAAGAAGGAGACAAACAAGAAGGCAATAAGGAGGCAAATGTGGTAAGTAATAAATCTAAAGACGATGCTTTGATTCTTTCCCTAGATAATGCTAATGATTCATGGGTTCTAGATTTAGGGGCCTCATTTCATGCTACGCCCCATAAAAGTTATTTTCTTGATTATGTCCAAGGGGATTTTGGGCTGGTTTATTTGGGAGATAATGAACCCTATCAGATTGTTGGAAAGGGAAGAATCAAGATTAAGTTGCAGAATGGGAATTATTGGCTACTACAAGAGGTAACGCACGTTCCAAGGCTGAGTAGGAATTTAATTTCAACAGGGCAACTAGTTGATGAAGTTGCATTGTTACATTTATTGATAAAAATTGGAAGGTTTCAAGAGGTGCCTTAATAGTAGAAAAAGGTGTGAAATTAGGTACCTTATATCTTTGTATAGCTCATATTGTTCCTTCTACTTTAGCTATTGTAGAGAAAAAATAAACAGGTTCAGGAACAGTTGCTACAGGTTTGCAGGAAGAGACTGAAACAGTTGTTGCAGGTTTTGAGACAATATTGTGGCATAATAGACTCAGGCATATGAGTGAAAAAGGTATGAAGGTACTTCATTCTAAGAAAGTTTTACCAGGTCTAAAATGTATTAATATGGATTTCTGTGAAAATTGTGTGTATGACAAACAAAAGAGAGTCATTTTTCTCAAGGATGGGAAGCAAAAGAAAGATGAAAAGTTGGAGCTTGTGCATACAGATGTATGGGGGCCAATTCAGGTATCTTCTCTCGGTGGCTTTCGATATTATGTTACATTCATAGATGATGCAACTAGGAAGGTTTGGATTTATTTCCTTAGGCAGAAATCTAATGTATTTGAAACATTTAAGAAATGGAGAAGCTTGGTTGAGAATGAGACGGGTAAAAGATTAAAATGTCTCAGATCTGATAATGGTGGTGAGTATTGCAGCAAAGAATTTGAGGATTATTGTTCCTTTAATTAAATTCGTAGGCAGAAAACGGTTCCAGGGACTTCACAAGAGAATGGAGTGGTTGAACTCATGAATAGGACAATAATGGAGCATGCAAGGACCATGAGATTGCATGCTGGGATGCCTTCAAACATGTGGGCAGAGGCTGTCAACACCACTGTATATTTAATTAATAAAGGTCCTTTAATTCATTTGGGCTGTGGTATTCGAGAGGAAGCATGGACGGGTAAGAAGGTGAGTTATTCTTTTTTCAAAACCTTCAGATGTGAAGCATTTGCACATGTAGATTTTGAAAATAGAACCAAGATGGATGCAAAATAAAAAAAATGTACCTTCATTGGATATGGCATTGATGAATTTGGTTATAGGCTTTGGGATTTTGAAAATCAAAAAATTGTGAGAAGCAGGGATGTTATATTCAATGAGAAGGTGTTATACAAAGATCAATTGTAGTAGCATCAGAAGTGTAGATTAGATATGCAAATAAGGTAGAAATATTAAACAAAATGCAATAAAACACAAAGTTATACCTCACATGCAAACCCAATCCCATCAAGGGAGGAAGAAGCCTTTGCACCCAAAACAATCTCCTAGACAAAGATAATCCCTAGACAATGGATTTGAATGTGAAATGCTACTCTAGTTTGCAACTTACTATTCTAGCTCAAGAGTGATTTTGACATGGTAACTTTGCATAAACTTAGATGATGAAAATGGATTGTGAGAGGTTCTATTTATAGACTTTTGGAAGGGATTTTGATCCAATGGTGGAGATTGATTTGGAAGATCAATGGTGGAGGATAAAAGTGATGTGGAGGGCCTAGATTGAATTTTGAATGAATGGAGGGCTAGGAATAAAAGTGATTTTTTAATTCATTTTGGAAAAAAAGGGGTTATTTAATGAGCATGGGGGTGAAGGATTATTTTGGAATTAAAGATTCATATGGGGGAATGTAAATAAATTAAAAATTCATTTAGGGAAAAGAGGAAATAAATGAGTATGGGTTTGTAAGGAGAAATAAATGTGATGTGGGATGTTTTTAAATAAAAAATTGACTTATGTGGATTTAATTCAATTTTTTATTTGGAGGATGTGGGGAAGGGTGTTAAACAAGGTTTGACCACCCAAATGAAGGGGTTAGGATTAATTAAATAGAGGTTTTATTTAATTAATCCCAAGGCTATGATGAGGTAGGCTAGGGTAGGCAATTAAATAATAGCTGTTTAATTGTCTAGGGTAGGGATAGGTTAATTATAGGTTGAATTAATTAGTTAACATGGTTTTAACTAATTAATTGGATTTAGTGAAAAAGGGGAAATTGATTTAACAAATATTGCATATTTATTAAATTAATTGGCTAAGGTTTGGACTATTGAATTAATGAAATTAATTCAATTTTGGGGATAAAATGGTGTGAATTTAGAAAATGAAAGGGGTAATTAATTAAATAAAAATTTAATTAATTGGTTAGAAGGGAAATTGGTGTGTTTAGGGTTGTCGGGAGTCAGTTTGATGGTAGAAGACATTTTTAGGTGTCTACATTTGCCCCTCTTTGACGTGGCATCCGTACCTAGGAGGGAAGTGGTGTTAGGTCGAAGAAAAATATGCCCCAGCTGCCGGGTAGGTATGAGATGGATAAGGGATGCCCCCTCAAGAGGTCAGCAGGAAAATAAAAATTTTCTGGCTGAGTTCTCGAAAAGGATGCGACGGGAGTGAAAGTTGGATAGGGGATGGGAAAAGAGGATGACGGGAAGAAAAACGGAGGAAAAAGGCTGAGATCTGCACCCTGGAGGGAAAAGGAGGAGGTGGAAGTATGACATGGCCCACTATATTGGGCAAAGTGGGCCCTTAGAGTGCCACATTTGCACACTTTTGACTTTGGAGGAGAAAGGACGAAGGAGAGATGGCTGACCGTAACCCCCAGTTCCCATGACTTCGACACATCTCCGAGCGGTTCCGAGAGTTTGGCCGGGCACCAAGCGCTAGACCCCCGGTAGGTCCTAACCCTAACTTTGTAATTTTTTCATTTTACGTGCCTTTTTTTGGGGTTTGGGATTAGGGATTGGAGCACGTAGCGCCAACGACAAGGCAGATTAGCTCCATCCTCTAGATTGGCGCTATCCGCCAAGGTAGGGTAGGGCGGTTTGCTGCCATTAGGTAGGTATTTTGGTGCTATCTTCTGGTTTAGCACAATTTGTTAGAAGAATAGGGTTTGAGCGCTGTAGCACCAAACTAGGGTTAGAGTAGCGCGATTGTCTGGAATAGCGCTATCTACGGGAGTGGCACTGTGGTAGCACTTTTGGGGGAATTGGCGCTATTAATTGGAATAGCGCCAAACTGTATTTCAACGCCATTTTTCAAAATGATGCCAAAGGTATTGCGCAGTAGCGCTAAAGGGGTTACGAAGTGGTGCTATTATCTTGAATAGCGCTATAAGGAAGAAATAATAGAGCGATTTTTGAAATGGCGCAAAAGATTGCCTATTTTAGCGTTAATAATTTTGGCTTTTAGATAGTAGAAGAAAGGGTGTGATGTGGAAGAAGATAGGTTGACATCTAACTAGAATGTTGTGGATGCAGGATACTCAGTGATTTATATTGCAGTCACGAGAGCGACGAGTTCCCTCTGTGATGGCACTATTCGATGATTTTGATGATGCTACGTGGGCGCGGTTGGTGAGATTGGGGCTTTTGACGGTGTCGTTGATGCCAGTTCTGCGAGCTCATAGAGCTTTGATGACAGCGATTGTGGAGCGGTATCACTCTGAGACCTATAGTTTTCTGTTGCCGACTGGTGAGTTGACCATTACACTTGAGGATGTCTATCGCATCCTTAAGCTACCTATTCGAGGTCAGCGGGTTCGATATGACATGAGGATGGGGCAGAATGCCCTGATTAGAGTGTTTGGAGCAGACCACCTGGTTCTCTCTGCAGATGGGAGAGAGATGGACTATGAGGGGACACTGGTTGCGGGTGCAGATCCCTTTGCCTTATTCCTATGTGCTTTGATTGGAGGGGTTGTGATGCCTGACAGGCGAGGTAGGGGTTTTCTAGTTGGCTGGGGCGGGATGATAGAGGGGATGGTGGGGCATGAGACTATCTATGCCTGGGGACTAGCGATGTTGGGGTAGTTATACCATGAGATGCATACAGTCGCTTACCTGCATGATAGAGCATTGTCAGCCGGAGTCACTTTGCTTCATGTATGGATTTGGGAGCACATCCCAGTTACTAGGCTGACATGTGGGTATTATCAGCAGCCATTTGATGCTTTTGTGTTTTTATATCAGGATGCAGAGTACACGTATACTGGGCAGGTGCGACATTGGAGGAGGATTGTAGATGATGTGATTAGTGTGACCCTGCGACCATATATCAGTGTAGAGCTGTGGCCAGATGATGACATTCATCTCCCTTTTGCGTTTCAGCAGTGGTACCTTATGGGTTGAGGAGGCCATACTATAGATATGCATCTACCCTCGTGGGTCATGCAATAGTTTGGTTTGGTACAGGACACTCCGCAGCAGATAGCGATATTTGCGTAGACACCTCGAGATGCGGCCTATTGGCCTGTAGCCATACAACCACAGGTTGCCTTAGCTGATTTTGCGGCTCTATGGCCAGTGCGGTGGGATTGGAGGAGCACCATTAGAGATGCAGGGACTACGGCTGCGTATGATATATGGTGGCATATGCATCGGCCTACTCGGTTGACAGATCCAGTGGAGGAGGTGGTAGGTTCAGGGGGGATGATTCAGGTGATGATGGAGATGACTCTGATGGGGATGACCGTTTGGGGGAGGGAGAGGAGATTATTAAGGATGTCCTTATGGAGATTGGAGATGATGGAGAGGAGAGGTTGGTTGGTAGGGATGGCCAGCCGATAGATGTACTGGCAGTAGTGGTAGCAGGACAGGGACAGGTGGGGCAGCAAGTACCTGTGCAGCAGGTTCCTGTTGAGCAGGTGCAGGTTGGGTTAGGGCGACAGCCTAGAGGACCTCAGTGACATGGGGGACAGCCGAGGGCAGATAGGGGTGATCTACCCCCACCACAGGTAGCGCAGCAGCAGGTGGTTGGGGGAGGGTAGCAGGCAGCAGGGCAGTAGGTAGGCCCCTCAGGGACAGCTGAAGAGGCTGATGGTGAGATGCTTACACATCGTCGGAGGTGACAGGATGAGGAGGAGGAGTTGGAGACCTTGAGAGCACAGGTGGCGAGCCTGTAGGAGGTATTGGAGAGCAGCGAGGCAGAGTTAGCACAGGCTCGGGGTGACATAGTCACTCTGACAGGGGAGTGAGATGCAACACTCATCAGGGACTAGCAGGTAGAGACTTCATTGGGTAGCCTACAGGCTTCAAGTGGTGGACTTGCCCCGGTGTTGGTAGTGATGCAGACACAGTTATCTCAGGTGCAGTCACAGTCGTATCAGCTGCAGGGACAGTTGAGCCAGGTTTAGGGGGAGTTGACAAAGAGTAGTAGGCAGATGGAGTATTATAGGGGCTTGTATTATGTGGCCGTGCCAGCAGAGCAACGAGCATCGGGCTATAGCTAGGTCAGTGGATTGAGGGCATCAAGATCACATAGATTGAGGTCTATTCAGTCCGTTCAATAGATGATGCCTCCTCCCTCACACGTGCCCCAGCAGGTTCCACAGGTGCAGGCAAAGCCACAGCCACTGACAGGATCACAGCCTCGACCAGGATCCGAGTCTCCCACTCCTTCGGAGAGAGGATCCACCATGTGATAGTTATATCATGTTAGCCCTTAGAGGCATTGTATCAGGACACTATATTTTTTGATGGATACATGAGCGATGTACATTTTTTATGGTGATTATATATGATGCGATGCTTTTTGATGGTTTATGATGCTATGATTATGATGCTCTTTTATGATGATGCCTATGTGATGGATGTAGTATTTCGTTATGGATTTATATGCGATGGATGTGTTATGTTTATGCGATGATGTTTTTGATTTTATGGATGCATTGATGATGGATTTATTGTGATACATGCATGGTGTTTGTGATCTTATGGACTATATGATGTCTAATGTAAATGAATGTTTCAGAAACATTTATTATGGAAATGTATGTTTATGTATGAAAATATGCATATGCTGCTAGATGTTTTAAATGCAGTTTCAATGATGATGATTTGTGATGATGTAATATAACTAAATGTTAATGAGTGATGTTCAATGTGATGTATAATGTGTAACTAAATGATTCTAGAATGAACTTAATTATTATGCAAACTTAAATGGATTAAAATGGACCTAAGTGATATGCAAATGGATGAACCTAACTGATATGCAACTTAAATGGATAAATGAGCCTAATTGATATGCAATTTAAATGGATTAAAATGAATCTAAATGACATGCAATTTAAATGTTTGAAATGAATCTAATTGATATGCAATTAAAATGGTCTAAATGAATCTAATTGATATGCAATTAAAATGGATTAAAGTGGACCTAAGTGACATGCAATTTAAATGGATAAATGAATCTAAATGACATGCAATTTTAAATGGTCTAAATGAACCTAATTGATATGCAATTTTAAATGGTCTAAATGAACCTGCAATTTTAAATGGTCTAAATGAACCTAATTGATATGCAAAGGGATGTATAATGAATCTAAATGAGATGCAATTTAAGTGATCTAAATGAATCTAATTGATATGCAAAGGGATGTATAATGAATCTAAATGAGATTAACTGATTATGATATGTAGTGAGGCAATACGTGGGATGCATGCTAGGTGATAGGTGGGATGATCAGGTCCTGATACACATGATGTTGTTTGTTTAACCCTGAGTGGTGAGGCTATGGGAGAGGGGATTAGGTTGGTGGTGGAAGGACGAGAGGATTGTTTAGGTCATAAGACACCATGTCATTGAGGGGGGATTTACTTCAGTTCAAAATGTGTTTAGTGGAAGTATGGGGGGGGAATGGGATTAGTGAGGGGATTAGATGGGTGGGGGGTGGGGGGAAGGTGATTATCAAATCTAGGCCAAGATGGGATAGTTAAATAAGTGATTAGGATGATGATTTTGAGGTAGAAACAGTAGTTGCAAAAGATGAATTGAGAGCATTTCTTAGTTTACTATAGCAATGTAGGATACAGTTCAAAAAGGTATGAAATGACCTAGGTGATGATGTATATCCTACGATTGCATGGACTAGACCCACAAATAATAGGCTGATTTCATGCATGCCCAAGGTAGTATAATCTTGCCTAGCCTAGGAAGGGGACTCATAGCGATAAGTGTGAATAATGCATATAAGGTTCTGATTCCTGTATATGCAAATGGGACACATTATGCTAGAACCGACCCAGACTTCAAGATATGAATACTATTCTTGGAGTAATGAAACCAACCCATAAGCACATCATACAGAAATAATGACTATGTCTACTCTAGGTGCTGTCCGCTACTTACCATGATATAATGAGATCAAGGTAGCTTTGGAGATGACTTAGAGTGAGACAAAAAGATAAAAATCAATAATAAAAAAGACCAACAAAAAGATACAAATAGCCTTTGTGTGCTCTTGCCAAGAGACGTGATGATAGAATGATAGATTTTTGTCCATTGTAGGAAAGATATATCCTAGGACGCAGATCAGTTGGTGTTTGATTGGAAAATTTTTGGAAGATGGGCAAAAGAATAGTTTGGCCATATGTAGGATTATAGTTGGTATGTTGATTGATGATTTTTGTGCTAGGGAGCATGTTTCAAACGTATACGTAGCGTGTGTATCATTTATGAGATCCAGAATGCTCAGTGAATGGGGACCATCCAAACGGGTTGGATGGGTGCATCTTATATACCTGAGTACTGGAAACATCCTTCGTATTCCAGACTGCCTATATACCTTGTGTCCATGGGATCAAGGTACTTTTAAGATGCGGGTGAAATGAATATGTAGTTATGGCATGACTTGATGATGTGGGAATGATTTGGGATGTTTGTGATGGTGGGGATTTGATGTATGTGTTGATGATTGTGATTTGTAGCGAGATCAATGTATGGGGTGATTGTTTTGGATTTTCTGTGTTTTTCTACTATTTTTAGGATTTTTGGATTTTGTATTGTTTTTGGATTTTTGGATTTTGTATTGTTTTTGGATTTTTTGATTTTGTATGTACAAAGGGAGCTTACAAGGATCCTCGTTCCATGAGTTGGCCTTGGGATGGGATAGTATGGGTTGGGTGATGGGACTTGAAGTTTCAAAATTCCAAGCCATGGGATGCATGAGATATGGAGTGGTGTGACGGGAAGAGGACTTTATTAGATGGTAGAATCGGCCACTATGCATGGCGCCTGGAATAGGTTTTCACCATGGTACTTATCTAAGGTGTCACCGAAGTGATTTTCACCATTGGAAGTTTTTATTGCACTCGGGTTTTTCTTGATTTTCTGATTTTTTGGTGTTTTTGATTTTTTAATTTTTTTAAATTTTTTTGACTTGGGGTACCAGATGTGTTATGCATAGAATTTCTTGAGATGTAGGATGTTCATTGGCTCATCTAGAGGCTACCCCTCAGGTGTTGCAAGCTGAAATGCTCCTGACCCATAATCGGCCATGATGACATAAGGTCCTAGCCAATTGGGTTCAAACTTTCCTTTCTTAGGACATTCTTGTAGGTTCTTCTGATTTTCCATAAGGACAAGGTCACCTACTTCAAATTTTTGGGTTCTGATCCTCTTGTTGTAGCTTCTTCGGAGGCAGTTCTAATATGCCTATAGGTGGTTCAACGCATTCAGGCATTTCTCATCCAGTAGTTCTAGTTGATGCAATCTTGCGACTCAGTATTCCTCCTCAGAGATAATGTTTTGCAAGGACACTCAGAGAGATGGGATCTCGACCTCTATAGGTAAAATGGCTTCAGATTTGAATACTAGTGAGAATGGAGTGGCTCCTGTAGGAGTACGGATGCTTGTGCGGTAGGCCCATAGGGCGGGGTTGAGTTGGAGGTGCCAGTCACGATTGACTGTCTTCTTGAGAATGCAAAGGATGGTTGTATTAGAAGCCTCTGCTTGACCGTTTCCTTGAGGGTAATACGGTGTGGAGAAATGGTGTTTGATGTCAAATTTTTCGTACAAGGTGCAAACTTCTTGGTTTTTAAAGGGCTTTCCATTGTCGGTGACGATGGAATGGGGGATACCATATTGGCAAATGATATATTGGAGGATGAATTTCGAGATTTGGATGCCCGTGGTGAAGTGAGTGGTATTGCTTCCACCCACTTTGTGAAGTATTCGGTAGCAGTGATAATGAACTTATGGCCATTGGAGGATGAAGGATGTATTTTCCCTACGAGGTCGAGTCCCCACCGTGAGAAAGGCCATGGTGTTGTGATCGGTTGTAGCTCCTGTGCTGGTGCATGGATGAGATCACCATGCTGTTGACATGGGAGGCATTTCTTGATAAACCTATGGGAATGTTGTTCCATTTTTGGCCAATAATATCCAGTCCTGAGGATCTTTTTAGAAAGAGTGGGTCCACTTGAATGCACCCCACAGATGCATGCATGTACCTCTTCCAAGGCTACTTCGGCTTCCCTATAGTCTAAACATCGTAGAAGCGTGCCATCAAGACTCTTTTTGTACAGGGTGTTGCCTACAAGGATGAAACGGGATGCTCGATGGATGAAGGATTTTCTTTGTGATGTGGACAGATTAGGGGGGAGAATGTTGTCATGGAGGTATAAGTATGTTTCTTGATACTACGGTGATAAGGGACCAATGACTTCACACACTAGTTCGGATTGAGGAACATCGTATGCTGGGATGGGGAGTTCTTCGATCAGGAACTCACATTTTTTGCTGTCCTTCTTCATGCCTACCAGAGATCCGATGGTTGCCATGGCATCTGCTACTTTGTTATTGAGTCTTGGGATTTGCTCGAAATGGATGTCTTCGAAGTAGTCTTTGAAATCATCGACCATCTTCTTATAGGGAAGGAGCTTGTCATCCTTGGTTTTGTATTCATTATTTACCTACCTGATGACCAGTTGAGAGTCGCCATAGACAATTAGCTTTTCAATTTTCCATTGGATGGCCATTCGGAGACCTGTGATAAGGGCCTCATACTCTGCTACGTTGTTGGTACATGGAAATGTGATCTTGAAGGACTTAGGGATTGTGACACCTTGAGGGGTAACAAACAGGATGCCTGCCCTCGAGCCTCTATGAGTGTATGATCCATCAAAATACATCTTCCATGTGTTTGTGGCTGGTGTGATTGTCAAGATAGCTTCGTCAGAAAACTCCTCTATTGTAGGATGTTCTGCTGGAATAGGTGCTTCAGCCAGCTGATCTGCTATAACTTGCCCTTTGATGGCCTTTCTCTCAATGTATTCTATATCAAACTCCATGAGAATCATGACCCATTTAGCCATTCTCCCAGTAAGAGTAGCTCTATTTAGCAGGTACTTCAGTGGGTCGATCTTGGCGATGAGCTTGGTCTTATGATTGAGCATATAGTGTCTTAACTTTTGTGAAGTAAAGACGAGGGCTAGACATGCTTGTTTGATTTGTGTGTAGTTGAGCTCATATGAGATCAAGGTGTGGCTGATGTAGTAGATGGCTCTTTCTTTCCCCTGTTCATTGAGTTGTGCTAGCAAGGCTCCAATAGCTATCTCTGTTGCAGAGATGTAAAGCAGGAGGGGTTTGCCTTGCCTTGGTGGAGTTAGCATAGGAGGATTAGCCAGGTATTCTTTTAGTTTGTCAAAGGCATCCTGAAACTGAGTGTTCCAGATGAAAGTTATGTCTTTTTAGAGCAGATACTGGAATGGTTGGCACTTATTAGCAAGTTGAGCAATGAATCGTCGGATAGACTGGTGTTTTCCCTGTAGCCTTCGCAGCTGTTTCAATGTTTTTGGAGGTGGCATTTCAGTGATGGCCTTGACCTTTGCAGGATCAACTTTGATTCCTCTTCTCGAGACTATGTATCCCAGAAGTTTGCCTGAGGTGACGCCGAAGACGCATTTCTTTGGATTCAAACAGAAATTGTATTGTTCTAACCTACGAAGATCTTGGCCAACACATCTAAGTGTTCTTCTCTGGTCTTTGATTTCCCTAGCAAATCATCCACATAGTCTTCCATGATGTGGTGGAAGAGGTCATGGAAGATGACGGTCATAGCTCTTTGATAGGTAGCTCCTGCATTTTTCAGGCCAAATGGCATTACCACTCAGCAGTATGTTCCCCATGGACATATGAAGGTTGTTTTGTGCTGATCCTCTTCGGCAATTTTTATTTGGTTATATCCTGAGAAACCATCCATCAGGGATAACATTTCATGTCTTACCATGAGATCCACTATCATGTCGATGTTTGGTAGTGGGAAGTCATCTTTTGGGCAGGCCTTGTTGAGATCCCTGAAATAGGTACAATAGCGGATTTGGCCATTCGGTTTAGCAACTGGTACCAGGTTTGAAACCCATTCAGGATAATCGATTGGGTGAATGAACCTAACATCCAGTGATTTCTTTAGCTCTGTTTTGATGAGGAGAGCCACCTGAGGATTCATTTTTTTGAGCTTCTGTTTGATTGGTTTTGCATTAGGGCGTACTGCAAGGTGATGAACCACCAAAGAAAGATCTACCCCTGGCATGTCCGCATAGGTCCACGCAAAATTGTGATTTCTGCATGTGAAGAAGGACAAGAAGTTCTCTTGTTCCTGTATGCTGAGAGATTTTTCTCTGTATGTGATTTTCAGCTCTTCCTCTGTCCCAAGATTCATTTCTTGAGCTGGTTCGACCAAGATGGGTGATCTGTCTGGATAGACTTTGTCTATCTTAGGGAGGCCCATGCTTCCATCTCCTGGCACCTCGTGGAGGTTTTCACCAGGAGATACGTCTTTTGTTTTTATTATTTCGGGATCTGATACTACCGTAGAACGATTTTCACCATCAGATCCATTTTTTATTTTTGTGTTTTTGTGACTGGAAGCAAGGGTTGTCTCCCCGAAATAGGCATCTGGATTGAGTTCCATTATGTATCCTGCTCGATGATCTCCAAAAGGGAAGTGATCTCTTACCCCCATCATTTCAGCGATGGCCTCATCGTTAGGTGTGATGTCGAAGATAGGAGGTCCCCGTTGGTCCCAATCAATGAGGTCGGGGTAAACTAGTGGCAAGTCATTGGAGGGTGAAGTGAGAGTGGTGACTGAGTAGATGGTACAAATGGATGAGTCAAAGAAGTCGGTGAAGTCACTAAAGGAGTCTTGAAGGGTGAGGATGCATTGTGGTTGATCGTACCCTAACCCTTGAGTATAGGGATTCTTTGTTGCTTGCAGTGGTTCGATTCCCTATTCATGAAGGCCTATACCGCCTTGTCCTTTATAGCCCATGATTTTGACAATTTCAGAGCCTTTGCCGTAGATTTCTGTTGGGATTGTGGGGGCTTCTTGCTCAAGCTCTTCATCCTTGTATAGCCAAGATGAAATATCTTTGAGTACATCCTGATCTAGGAGGTGCTTCTTCTCGAAGATGGGCGAGGGTTTGCACTTGATGATGACTGTATTGACTGCCTCTATTTTTGGGATGCCGAATGTCTTAGGATTGGGTAATGTGCCCACACAAAAGGTGCCGTGCAGGTCATATTCCGCACATCCCATGTCGGTTAGCTTGATCTGGACCTCGGGTGGTGGAGTTGCTTGGGATGAAGTGGAGGCAATGTTTGCGGGTCGACATATGAGTTTGATGCTGTTGGATTGGCTTCAGTGGTGGCTTTATTGTATGGGCAGAATGTTTGGTTGTGGCCTTCCAGAAAACTATAGTATTGGAAGGGGTGAGGGTCGGCATAGACTGTGACTTCTGTGCCATTGTGAGGGAATTTGATGCATTGATGGAAGGTGGATGGGACGGCTTGCATGGCATGAATCCATGGTTTGCCAAGAAGGATGTTGTAGGGGAGGTCGAGATCAAGAACCTAACATTTAGTTTCCAATATTTTTTGTCCCACTTGTATGGGAAGCTTGATAGTGCCTTCAGAGAGCCATTCAGTGTCATCATAGCCTTTGATCGTGATGCATGCGCTGGTGTCGACAACCACATTAGAGTACCCCAAGTGTTTTAGTAGTTTTAGAGTGCATATGTTGAGGCCGGAGCCACCATCTATTAAGACTCTTTTAATGGTGTGCTTGTGGATGCGGACTTCGATGTGCAGGGCGTCGTTATGTATGTGGTCGGAGGTGGGTAGGTCCTTTTCTGAGAAGGTGAGATGGTGGGATACAGTGATGTGCCCTACCATGGCTTGGAATTGAGTTACATTCAAGTTGGCAGGGACTTGTGTTGGCAAGAGCGCTTTGTCGAGGACGTCCTTATGAAGGGGAGATGTGCGGAGCAACTCAAGGATGGAGATTTGTGCGAGTGTCTTTCCTAGGTGTTTTAGGAGGTTATACTGGTGAGTAGGTGATGGACGTGTGGTTGGATGAGGAGGTAGGGGATTTGATATGGATGCAGGCATTTGTTTAGTTGTAGAGGCTGTGTAGATGGATACACGGCCACGGTGAGTTGTAACAACGCAATCGGGTGCTTGTGCCCGAATGGTGACTGTGTTGACATGATGGGATGATGGTTCTATATGTCCTACGATAGAGTCGTAGGACACGGGTGGTGGGGTGACATTGTATGCTTGGTTGGATGAAGAGGCTTTGTTATGGTTAGGTAGGGGATCCTTGTAAGCTCCTAGGTTGGCATTTGGTGATGGTTGGGCGCTGTGATCGAAATTGACTAGATTTTGTTCTATAAGGTCTTGGATGCAATGTTTTAGTTGCATGCAGTCAGCTGTTTTATGACCCACAACACGGTGGTATTCACAGTAGTCGTTCTCATTTTACCACGTGGCTTTTAGTTCAATCTCTTGACGGGGTCTAATGGGTGGGAGCGTGATCAAATTTTGCTTGAGACATCGGTCAAGGATGTCTTCGACGGGTTCCCCTAAGGGTGTGAACTATCTGCGTGGTTTGCATGGTTTAGTTGGGCCTCTCTGGTTATTTACATTTGTTGCATATGTATGCGCAGGTGTTTGGTTTTGTGTATGTTGGACGGCTTTCACATCTGTGATGCCGTTGTTCAGATTGTTCTTGTTCTTCCCCCAATAACGTGATTTGTCGTTTGATTACGTGTTGGTGTTGTTTGTATTGGGGGTGTTGTTATTGGATTTGTAGTCATTGTTGTTGTTGGATTTGTGGTCGTATAGTTTGATGGAGCCCTTGGCAATGAGGGATCGTTCGATAGTGGTGCCTTTGTCGATGACCTCTTCAAAGGTAGATGCATAAAGGATTTGTAGATGAAACCCTAATTTCTGATTGAGGTTGGCCACGAACATGGTGACGAGTTATTTTTTAGGAATGGGCCATGGGAGTTTGCTTGCTAAGCCTCTCCACCTTTGCAAGAAGGAAGCGAAGGCTTCTCCGTTCTTTTGTTTGGTGTTGTAAAGGTCTGTCATAGACATTTCATGCTCAAAATTGTAGGAGAAGTGGTTTAAAAATTTCTCTGCAAGCTTAGGGAAAGTCCTAATGCCCAGGGGAAGATGTGCGAACCATTCAGCGGCTTGACCACCGAGGCTTCATGGAAATAGTCTCATTAGATAGGTATCGTTATTAGAGACTTCTAAGCAAGCGATGTAGAACTCCCTAAGGTGATCTCTAGGGTCTCCCTTTCCCTTGTATTTATCGAATTTGGGTGTCTTGAAGTTCTTGGGGAAAGGGGGCATGTACAAAGTGTGATCGAATGGATAGGGGCAAATATCCTTAAAGGAATAGTGCTTTCTCTTGCCCCCAGTTTGTAGGTCATCTACCTTTTGGATCAAGGTCTGTACAATAGTTGTGATATCCTATGGTTGTTGTATGTACGCCTGTTGGCTGGTGAGATGTTGGAGATGGGGTGGGATTTGATGTTGGGGATGTGTTTGAATGAGGTGTTGGTATTGCGGGTTGGTGTTTGGGTTGATTGGTGCCTGATGTTGTTGATGCACGTAGAGTTGTTGGAGAACATGTGGTGGTATTTGGGGATTGGGATTATGTGGGTACGTGACATTAGATGGATTGACGTTGGGTATGTGGACATTGGATTGGTTAGATGTGTTGTGAGGTGTTTGTGAGAATAATTGTCGTAGGTATGCAATGGTTTGAGAGTTGGGTGGGGGCACACTCGTGGAGGTACTTGCTTGCGTGATGTTGCCTTGTATGCCCACGGTGATTTGTGAAGTGGAAGGGTTTATGGTAGTTGTGGTAGTAGAAGTGATGACAGGTTGGGAGATGGTAGGGATGGCGGTACATGTGGGAATTGTAGATGTGGTAGCAGTTGAGCCTGTGGAGGTGGTAGATACGGTAGGTGTTGATGTTTGAGAGATGGTAGGTTGGGTATGTGATGTAGATGCTTGGGTATTTGATGGGGTAGGGACGATTGTAGAGGTGGATGGTTGTGATGATGTCATGATGGGGGGGAGTTGAACACCAATTTTGAGAAGATGATCAAGATATCTATTTGGGTCTAACCTTAGGATTTTATCAAGTAGGTCCATGTTATCAGTGTCTTGTGTAAAGCTCAAGACATCTAGGTCATCTTGGGATAGGACGGGGACGTTTTGTGGTGGTGGTGGTGGTGGTTGTTGTAAGTAATGAAAGGGATTTTCATTGGGACCATATGGGGGGAGGTAAGAGTACGTAGGTGGGTTGAATGTTTGGGCGATGGGTATGTTGTTGCTATCGGTGTTAGGCATGCTAAAATTGCCAATGTTCTGCCATTTCTCGATTCTTTTTGTGTTGTAACCTCATGGTGGGCATGCACGCGTATGGGGTTGATTTCTAGACGTAGAGTGAGATGGGGATGGAGACATTAGAGAATCTGATTGATTGTGTTGGACCCAAAGATGGATGTGGTAGTGAGATGGAGTAGAGGAGAGGATGTGGTGGAAGATTGATATGTCTTTCTAAAGGTTTTAACCTAATGGTGATACGGATGGGCGATATTGATTTTTTGCACAAATTTTGGACCAAAGAGATAGGTGATGGATGACATTTTCTTTTTGAAGAGATTTTGTTGATGTTTGATTTTGATAGTCAACAAATTGAGCTTAGGTAGGACCTAGATTTGTGGTTGCATGAATGGATGGTTTTTCTTTGTTTGGGGTAGACTAATGACCTTACGCAAAGAGGGATAATGATTTCACTTGGAAGGTAGACTATTGACTTTCCAAGCAAGATATGATGTGAAGGATGAAATCTAGATCTAACTTTGGCTCAAAGGGATGATAGATTTTGATGATGTTTTGATTTTGAGAGATTTTGGGGATTTTTGGGAATGATTTTGGTTTGGTCCAAAAGGTATGCAAATATTAATAAAGATGAGGTGGATATGAAAATGAGGTAGGTTTGATGTAGCAAAGGGGTCCAACAATGGTGGTGATTAATCCTCTAAGGTCAATGAGAAGGTGTGATTTTGGAAAATTTTGAAGAAAATGGATGTACTATTATCAGATTTTTGGGATGTGAATGTGGATTATGGCAGAGCAGATGGTGAATATCACAACTGGATAGGTCTCTATTTTAGGCAAGTCAATTTGAAAATAGCGCCAATCCACAGGTGAAATGGTGCCAAAATCAGACAGATATGGTGCTAAAACAAGACAGTGTTTGTCGAGGTCCTAAAAAGACAGATTTTTAATGGCAATTTTTGGATTTTCTTTGTTTGGAATGTGATCAAATGATTTGGTTTGTCTCTTGGAAATGTTGTTGCAAACAATTCAAGCACAATAATCACACAATAATCAAGATGTTGCTTTGTTTTGTAAAAAGATGTGTGATTTTATTTAACAAGCACTTTGAACAACCTAAGGTGAGGATGTGACAATATTTGTTGAATCCCCTAGCTGCGCCTATTCAAAGCGGGTAGCTTCAGGATCTTGGTAGCACCGGCTCCTCCTTACAATTGCACACACTTCTCATGCATACCAAGATCTTGGTTTCTTATAAGGCTTGTCCCTCACCAAACCTTTAGATTATCCTTGCTACCTCGGCTAAGAACCACATGAATCAGGGCCGCTTCAAAGGTTTCCCTTCTGCGTCAACAAATAGAAGGATTTTGGCTTGCTAAACAATGGTTCGTAGTAAGGGCATCCGTTCAGGTGGTTATACATGCGGCAGTGCTACTCTCCGTTATGGAGTCTCCCAGCCTCCAAGGGTTACGCCTTGGAGGGTTTTGGGGGAGGTTCGCTGTCGGTATAACACAACAACACCTGTCGCTTGAGACTTTCATCCCAAACGCCTTATTTTATATAGCGGCTTGGAAGAACTTGGTTTTAGCTTGATGCCGCTTGGGTCATTCCCACCATTCGAAGCGGGGTGGTAGGCCCTCTAAGGTTTACAAAAGCAATACAATCATGAAAACACTTTTGATCCCCAAGTTCATTCAAAGATGCGAGGGGAGAGCATATGTATCTTCTATGATTTGCACACTAAACATGGTTCATTTTTAGATCTTTGGATTAAATTGGGTGTGATTAATGCAAGTTTCGTGAGAAGCTTTTGATTCCCAAGGTCACCAAAATGGTGCGAGGGAAGAGCATACGCTTTTTCACACCACAAGCAAAAAGAGCACAAGACACTTCACACAATTAAAAATGATCTTCTTGATTATATGCGTGAAAGATGCAAGTTGTTCTTTTTAACCAAAATGCTTTCGATTTATGCAAGTTGTGGTTCTTTTTAAAGCCCAAATTGAAGTGTTTTGTTTGTTGGCACACAAATTGTAAATTTTAGAACACCAAGTTAAATGTTTGGGCACACACGCACACACAAAAGTTTGTTTGATTGTTTGTTTGTTCAATTTTAATTGCACCAAATTGAATTGTTTGACTAACTAACATGCAAAGGGTTCATTTTAAGTTGCAAATTGAAGTGTTTTTTTTTTGTTAAAACAGAAATGAAATCACCCTGCAAAAAGTTAGTTAGCATCTCTGAAATGACAGCAAAGACCTGCAAAAACACTTGTTAGTACCTGCATAGACAGTAAAGTCAGTTTTCCAAATAGCGTTGAAATAGAGATACCAGAGCGCCACTACGGGCAGAACAACCCGACACTTATAGCGATGGCGCTAATTAAGAATATAGCGCTAATAAAAGACCATGAAAGCAGCAAAACAGACGATAGCACTACAATATTACAATTAAGGCTCTAATAAAGTATGTAGCGCTAATACATCATGTGGAAAGCGTAAAAACGGGTAATAGCGCTAATATAGGTATATGAATGCGCCACTGTGCAACTTTCCAGAGAGTCTTGTTGTGTGGTTACACAACACGCCCCATTTTAGCTTGGCAAAATAGGGACCCAACTTTTGGCTTGGCTTGTGTTGTCTGTTTTCTAGCGGTTTGGTAAAAATGAGTTAGGTGCATCATCATCATGAAGGTCAGGATGAGGTTGGTCATCATCATGAGGTCAGTTTGTCAAAGTTCATATTTTGTTTCTATGACCTCATATTTAGGAAGAGCTTGAAATTCCATGCAGGTTTCCCTTTTACATCACCTGAAAATTCATCCATATGAGGGAGTTATGAGCAGTCAAAGTTTTGGTCAAACCTGATAATCGCAAGGGATCATCATATTTTTATATCCTCAGTCATGTTGTCAAGATCATCATGATCTTGATCTATCACCCGATAAAAATCATGCAGTCGAAATATCCGGACGTCAATCTTAGGTGATAGTGTGTTTTACCCGTCAAATGACCTTATGCGCATCGTGAGCATCATGTTTTGAGTGTAACCCGATATTTCATAACAACGAGCATCATGATATTATAACATCACCTGATATTATAATATCATGCTGATATTATAATATCACCCTGCTTAGAAAATCCACCATCTGCATAATTTGCATGCGCATGTCAAAGTCCTATCGGAGGGTCATCATCCTGATCTTTCAAGAGAGGGTCATATTTGCTGATATTCGCTACTATGATGATGACGTCATCATATCCTCCTGATCTCCTTTTGCATGATCATGATGATCACCCTATCTTTTAAGGGGGGTGATACTCTCAGTAGCATGATCATATTTTAAATATCACCCTAGTGCTAACCTGATGACGACCTCAACTCATCCTCATGCTTCGAAGACGGAATATGATGGTTACATCATCATGATATTCGATGAGGAAGATCATCATATTTTTATCCTGTCATGTTGTCAAGATCATCATGATCTTGTTTGTCTACCTGATATTTTGTAATGTCCTCCTGCTGAGAAATATGACCTTTTGCAAATATCCTGATGACGTCATCCCGATCTGATAAACGAAGAAGCAAATATTAGGAGGACATCATCATCACATTTCCCTTCGGCAGGATATTTTCCAAAACATGATCCGGTTCGCGAATATGACGATGACGTCATATTCTAAGTTTAAACAAAAGCCCCGGATATCCTGATGATCATCATCATCCTGATCTTTCGAGAGGGTTACCTTGGCCGCAAAGGGGTCATATTACATTCACCACCTGATCATCTTCCTTAGGTGACCCGATATTACATTTATCCCCTGATCTTAACTAAACATGATGGTGACGTCATCTTTTGCATTTTAATGAAGCCCGGATATGACGATGACGTCACCATCATATTCCATTCCTCAGCAGCAGGATCATATTTCATATCCTCCTATTTTCCTTCGACATGATGATGATGATGATGTCATTCTTTTCCCCAATATACAGAAGCGAAACATGACGATGACGTCATCTGGACATTCAGAAGGGGGAGCATCATATTTCCAAAATATCATGCAGACGAAAGTTTTAAGTCTTGCTATCGGCCAAGTCTGGATTTTTCTCGCCGATAGAACATGTCTTCCCGATGGATGGACATCATCATGATTTTTGGCATCGGTATACGTTTAACCGTCGGCCTAATGTAAAATTGTCATTTCGACAGTGTGTAGTCACACAGATACATACATGATCATATTTGGAGCCTGATATACAAGAAAATGGGCGGGAAAACAGAGCGATAGAAATTTGAAGCCCGATTGCCTGTAGCTGCACATTTTGAGGCCTGTTTAATAAAATGTTTAAATTCCTGTTGTTTATTCACATGATGATGAACTTAATGTTTGTCTGTTTATTGCAAGAAGTCCTGGAGCTGCTGAAGCTGATAATTACAAAGTTACACAAGGAGGCAACATGAACCAGAAGTGAGGAGGATATTGTCAAATATGCTGTTTGCCAGCTGGAGACCGAATCAAATCAAAGATGTTGGAATATTCTGTGCCAGTTGTACATTTGCCAACTGGCGAAGCATGTGCTTTTCATCTGGACCGTTGATTATTATGAGAGGATCCTGATCCTTGGATCATTGTAACTGTTTTCTGGCATTTGTTCTATATAAGAGCCAGATCCTGATACATGAGAATACATTGAAGAGATATATAGATATATCTGGCAATAAGGCTAATACAAAAAAAGGAGATAGATAGATATATCTGGCAATAAGGGTAATATTAGAAAAAGAGAAGACAGGGATATACATTGGAACATCTGGCAATAAGGCCAATTACTGTAGAGAAAAGGGGGAGATAGATAGACACATCTAGCATTAAGGCCGATTACTGTAGAATCAATTAGGAGATCGGATTACTGAGACTAATGAGGATAGAATTGTTGAAATGTCAAGGTTCTTTCTCTAGATCACTGTAAATGTACCTGTTCTTGAGCATACTGAATGGATATGAAGTTTCAGATTACATCCTGATTGTAAATTTTACGTAATCTTCCTGTTGATTTCTGGATATGTACTGGTGAATGCTGTGTTCAACTGGAAGCGCTTTCATTTCATTACATGTTGTTATCAACTTTTCCTTTGAAGATTTGCACTAGATCATGCGGATTTGTGGAATGTCCTGGTGAAGTATGATTCTAGTTTCCTTCTTTTCATTGCATGTATGGGAGCTTGTATGTGGATCAGTGATCTAAGTCAAGTAGTTTTGGGAATCTCATTCTTTAACCCTTTTCCTTTTTTTTAATTTCATAAATTCATCACCATAACTGCAAGTCATGATAAATAATAAGTAGAAACAGAGACATATGCTGAAATCCCGTAGGTAACTGAAAATCATTAGCATATTTGAGTTAAATGCATGTAGTATTGAAAATATCATGCAAAGAATTGCAAATAGTGGTAGAAATCATGCAAATATCAGCCTGTAGGCACATTATTTGACTAAATTCATAGTGCAGAGGTAGAATTATTGGAGATTTATGCAGAGCAGACATATAGAGCAGGATATTTGGAGAAATAATGATGAAACTTTGCAGAAATACGTAAGGCCCCTGAATGGAAAACAGCAACACACATCAACCACTGAGTAAAGTCAGTAGATTAAGACCTAATCAACGGAGACTTGGGATCATGAATTCTCTGAATTCATCGTATCTTTCAAGATGAGTAAAGGTTGTTGTGTAACTTTTATTCTATGTTTGTGTATGACTAACATCATGACCAACATAAATTGGCGCTAGAAGGAGGGCTGAGCTGTTAGTCATCATCAACATAAATTTAAATTGGCGCTAGAAGGAGGGCAAACATAAATTGGCGCTAGAAGGAGGGCTGAGCTGTTAGTCATCATCAACATAAATTTAAATTGGCGCTAGAAGGAGGGCAGGTGAGCTGTTTCTCACCAACATAAATTGGCGCTAGAAGGAGGGCTTGAACCTCCGGGCAACATAAATTGGCGCTAGAAGGAGGGCAGAACTGGAAAAGACGCCATTGCTTCAGTCATCATTCATTTTATGCAGGCCCCTCGCTCCTAACGCAACATAAATTGGCGCTAGAAGGAGGGCCAGAGCTGTGAATTTTTGGATTTCTACAAATATTGCATAAATATTTCAGCATTTGAGTTAAATGTCTGCAAATATCTCTTATCTGAGATGTTTTGGTTGCACCTTTGCAAAGATCTAGCTCGAAACATCAAAGATTAGTTTGATTTTCTGGACTTTCAAGTTTTATTCTGAGATATGATAGATCTCATTAAAATTTCAAAATACTAAAAAATTGAAAAATATAGTCTCATTTTGATGGATGTATATGAAGGCAATTGTCAAGTTAACATTCCTTTATTTCAGGAAACTTTGAGTAGGCAGCTTTACCCTCACAGTTTCTCTAACTTTGGTTTATCTACCTGTTGCAGGATACACCAGACTGTGGAACACAGCGAAATAAATTGTTTAACTTTCCTTACAAGGTTGGATTTATATTTGAAAGGATTAATATTCTTCCCGGATGTGTTCAGGGCCAAAATTTGCCAGGAAAATGAAGAAGTCTGGCAGGAAAATAAAGAAATTCTGGAGCAACAAGCAGATACAGCACCAGAAGTTATTAATTGTCCAGACACTGAAGTGGACCGATCTGAGGATTTTGAATTATACTTGTCCAGAAATATACATTGTAGTCAAATATTAGGTTTATCCACTGATGATGTCCTGATTGAAAGCTGGTGCAGATTACATGACGAAGAGCATTCAGAGAGAGATTGCTACCCTTGCTTGGTCATGTTGAAAAAGATTCTAGAAAATACAATAGCTGAGTCGGTTCCAGAAGGTAAAGAAGAGGAAACATCTTTCCTGGATTCATTTTATGGTGAGATTGATAGGAGTTCTCTACTTCCTAATACAAGTAAGGATCAGTCAGTATGCAGGTATGAATCTTTTGAAAATTTTAGAGAAGAAACCACTCATCAGGATAATATTTTTGATTCTGATCCTAATACTTTTGATAAAGAAGATGAAACATCTTTCCTGGAGTCATTCTATGGTAAAGAGAAGTGTAAACAGATAGTAGAGCAATTTAAATTCACTGCTGATGATGAAGTTCCTATGATAGTAACTCAGGGAGTCATAGAAAATAAAATAAATGCTGATTTATTACCTGACTTCTTTGAATTAAATGATCAAATACAAGAATGTTGCAGGTTAATGGAACCAGATCCTCTAATAGATAGAAGATGTGAATTATTTAATGAACAATTCCTGAAAGATGAAGATGTAGAAGACTTTGGAGTTGTTATGCATAATCAGATGTCACTCCAGAAATATTTTGAGAATGAAATAGGGGAGTGTCCTTATCAAGTGAAAGTTGTTTCTCTTTTACAGTCACATGATTTAGAAATGATAAATTCCTGTATATCAGGTTGTGATAATAAAGATACTTATTTAGATGCTGATGTGCAGGAAATTGAAGAAAATATTGAGAAGTTTCCTGAACTGGAGGATAAACTGAACATCCAGAATGAAGGGATAAGGCTGGATAAAGATGGAGAATTAATACATCAAGAGTCATACATCCTTCAATTTGAAGCGAGACCAGGCATTGGGCTAAACAATGAAAATATAATGACAAATGGAAGATCAGCTGGCAATGAACAAGCATGTCCAACGGAATCAGAAATATACCAGGTTGTATTTCTCCTTTCCACAGTGAATGATGTTGATTACTATTTTGATTATGGAAATTCAGGAGATAAGACATGCATATGGATTAATCATGAACATGATGAGCTGCCTCAGTTGCTGATCATCAAGAGTTATTCTGCTGAATACAATGAATTCAGAATAGCAGAATATTTTTCAGAATATAAAGATAAATTTGCTAGGTTGAGAACCATAACTAATACCCTAATGCTCCTGCACAATCAAAAGAAGTATGCAAATACAGGTGTATTTGGGTCATTTTCTGGTTTTTGTTTGCCTAGTAGTGGTTTGTATATAATTTTGTAGGTTAGTTGTTTGTACAGTCTGCTTGTTTTGCTTTCTTGTTCTCTTTTTGTTGTTTCCTTTTTGTAGGTTAGCTGTTTGTACAGGTTGCTTTTTGCTTTGCGTTGTTGAGTCTTTGTTTTGGTTGGGCAAAACTGGTGCACCTTGTTACTTAAGAACACTGCATAAATTGTTAGAATTCAAAAGTTGAATATAAGTTTTTACATAGGTTGTAATTCATATCAGTGTAGGTATTCTTGATCAGGTCTGTGGTATCATATTCATCAGTACTACTTTTCTTGAGTCAAGGTGATCCTCACAATGACACACCTAACAGCCTTGGGTTTATTGAACATATCAGTGTAGGTGTTAAGTGAAAAATCTAAAGGTTGCCCTTGCTACCATTGCAATTCTCAACTTAATTCCAACAAGTCACCATTCCTTGTATCATGAGGCTACAACTGTTATATATTAAGAATTAAATTCAAAATATAAAATAAATAAAATAATAAAATAGATTTTCTGAAATCCAGATTAAGTCATCTAAGTAACCTTACCGGGGCTATAGACGCTTGCTAGCAGTGGGGCTCTGCTTAGGAGAATTGCAACGATAACCTTGCCGGGGCTATGGACGCCTGCTGGCAGCAAGGCTCTATCCGGTTGGCTATGAGGGATGAACCAAAGTACGTAGCTTAACACCAGTCACTGACTTATTCAACTCACTTTCAAGATGAGTATATGAATCACATGCACACAATTGATCCCTTATCAATTCATTTTTACATTGATGAACATGATACCAGTTAGAAAGGATTAGGATGCTCATGCTTAATAGGAGTTGGAAATTTATGTTTTAATTTATCCTCACCTTTTGAATTATTTGAATTTTGTTGTTTTCTTTGGTGGCAAGTTGTTGTGTGGTTACACAACACGCCCCATTTTAGCTTGGCAAAACAGGGACCCAACTTTTGGCTTGGCTTGTGTTGTCTGTTTTCTGGCGGTTTGGTAAAAATGAGTCAGGTGCATCATCATCATGAAGGTCAGGATGAGGTTGGTCATCATCATGAGGTCAGTTTGTCAAAGTTCATATTTTGTTTCTATGACCTCATATTTAGGAAGAGTTTGAAATTTCATGCAGGTTTCCCTTTTACATCACCTGAAAATTCGTCCATATGAAGGAGTTATGAGCAATCAAAGTTTTGGTCAAACCTGATAATCGCAAGGGATCATCATATTTTTATATCCTCAGTCATGTTGTCAAGATCATCATGATCTTGATCTATCACCTGATAAAAATCATGCAGTCGAAATATCCGGACGTCAATCTTAGGTGATAGTGTGTTTTACCCGTCAAATGACCTTATGCGCATCGTGAGCATCATGTTTTGAGTGTAACCCGATATTTCATAACAACGAGCATCATGATATTATAACATCACCTGATATTATAATATCATGCTGATATTATAATATCACCCTGCTTAGAAAATCCACCATCTGCATAATTTGCATGCGCATGTCAAAGTCCTATTGGAGGGTCATCATCTTGATCTTTCAAGAGAGGGTCATATTTGCTGATATTCGCTAATATGATGATGACATCATCATATCCTCCTGATCTCCTTTTGCATGATCATGATGACCACCCTATCTTTTAAGGGGGGGTGATACTCTCAGCAGCATGATCATATTTTAAATATCACCCTAGTGCTAACCTGATGACGACCTCAACTCATCCTCACGCTTCGAAGACGGAATATGATGGTTACGTCATCATGATATTCGATGAGGAGGATCATCATATTTTTATCCTGTCATGTTGTCAAGATCATCATGATCTTGTTTGTCTACCTGATATTTCGTAATGTCCTCCTGCCGAGAAATATGACCTTTTGCAAATATCCTGATGACGTCATCCCGATCTGATAAACGAAGAAGCAAATATTAGGAGGACATCATCATCACATTTCCCTTCGGCAGGATATTTTCCAAAACATGATCCGGTTCGCGAATATGACGATGACGTCATATTCTAAGTTTAAACAAAAGCCCCGGATATCCTGATGATCATCATCATCCTGATCTTTCGAGAGGGTTACCTTGGCCGCAAAGGGGTCATATTACATTCACCACCTGATCATCTTTCTTAGGTGACCCGATATTACATTTATCCCCTAATCTTAACTAAACATGACGGTGACGTCATCTTTTGCATTTTAATGAAGCCCAGATATGACGATGACGTCACCATCATATTCCATTCCTCAGCAGCAGGATCATATTTCATATCCTCCTATTTTCCTTCGACATGATGATGATGATGATGTCATTCTTTTCCCCAATATACAGAAGCGAAACATGACGATGACGTCATCTGGACATTCGGAAGGGGGAGCATCATATTTCCAAAATATCATGCAGACGAAAGTTTTAAGTCTTGCTATCGGCCAAGTCTGGATTTTTCTCGCCGATAGAACATGTCTTCCCAATGGATGGACATCATCATGATTTTTGGCATCGGTATACGTTTAATCGTTGGCCTAATGTAAAATTGTCATTCCGACAGTGTGTAGTCACGCAGATACATACATGATCATATTTGGAGCCCGATATACAAGAAAATGGGCGGGAAAACAGAGCGATAGAAATTTGAAGCCCAATTGCCTGTAGCTGCACATTTTGAGGCCTGTTTAATAAAATGTTTAAATTCCTGTTGTTTATTCACATGATGATGAACTTAATGTTTGTCTGTTTATTGCAGGAAGTCCCGGAGCTGCTGAAGCTGATAATTACAAAGTTGCACAAGGAGGCAACATGAACCAGAAGTGAGGAGGATATTGTCAAATATGCTGTTTGCCAGCGGGAGACCGAATCAAATCAAAGATGCTGGAATATTCTGTGCCAGCTGTACATTTGCCAACTGGCGAAGCATGTGCTTTTCATCTGGACCGTTGATTATTATGAGAGGATCCTGATCCTTGGATCATTGTAACTGTTTTCTGGCATTTGTTCTATATAAGAGCCAGATCCTGATACATGAGAATACATTGAAGAGATATATAGATATATCTGGCAATAAGGCTAATACAAAAAAAGGAGATAGATAGATATATCTGGCAATAAGGGTAATATTAGAAAAAGAGAAGACAGGGATATACATTGGAACATCTGGCAATAAGGCCAATTACTGTAGAGAAAAGGGGGAGATAGACACATCTGGCATTAAGGCCGATTACTGTAGAATCAATTAGGAGATCGGATTACTGAGACTAATGAGGATAGAATTGTTGAAATGTCAAGGTTCTTTCTTCAGATCACTGTAAATGTACCTGTTCTTGAGCATACTGAATGGATATGAAGTTTCAGATTACATCCTGATTGTAAATTTTACGTAATCTTCCTGTTGATTTCTGGATATGTACTGGTGAATGCTGTGTTCAACTAGAAGCGCTTTCATTTCATTACATGTTGTTATCAACTTTTCCTTTGAAGATTTGCACTAGATCATGCGGATTTGTGGAATGTCCTGGTGAAGTATGATTCTAGTTTCCTTCTTTTCATTGCATGTATGGGAGCTTGTATGTGGATCAGTGATTTAAGTCAAGTAGTTTTGGGAATCTCATTCTTTAACCCTTTTCCTTTTTTTAATTTCATAAATTCATCACCATAACTGCAAGTGATGATAAATAATAAGCAGAAACAGAGAAATATGCTGAAATCCCGTAGGTAACTGAAAATCATTAGCATATTTGAGTTAAATGCATGTAGTATTGAAAATATCATGCAAAGAATTGCAAATAGTGGTAGAAATCATGCAAATATCAGCCTGTAGGCACATTATTTGACTAAATTCACAGTGCAGAGGTAGAATTATTGGAGATTTATGCAGAGCAGACATATAGAGCAGGATATTTGGAGAAATAATGATGAAACTTTGCAGAAATACGTAAGGCCCCTGAATGGAAAACAGCAACACACATCAACCACTGAGTAACGTCAGTAGATTAAGACCTAATCAACGGAGACTTGGGATCATGAATTCTCTGAATTCATCGTATCTTTCAAGATGAGTAAAGGTTGTTGTGTAACTTTTATTCTATGTTTGTGTATGACTAACATCATGACCAACAAGTCTGTTTATCTTGCGTATAGCACCGATCTGGGTGATAGCGCTGATACGGCACTAAACACGTTTGACCTACAAAAAGTGGCTTTTTTTATCAACACAAAGGGTCAGACAGTAAAGTGGAAGTCTTGGTTAGTCTTGTTAGTCGTTAGCAAACAAAAAATAAACCAAAATAAACACTATGATGCATGCTAGATTTTATGCAAATTTTTTTGGCATAGCCTCCCCTTGTTCAATCGATATTCCTGTAAAAACAGAGAGCAATCAAGTCATAAAAATAGTAGGATGATCATTTGGGAGAAGATAAATGTGAAGGAGTTTTGGAAGAAGAATATGCTATGTAAATAGCGCTAAAACAGGAAATGGCGCTAAAAGGAGCCTGTGATGGCGTCGCTGCGCAGGTATGATGGCGCCAGACCTTGAAAAGCACGTATCTCACACCAAAAATTCACAACACAAGTTAGACTTGGACCTTGTGGGTCCCATCGAGTGTGCCAATGTAGATTAGATATGCAAATAAGGTAGAAATACTAAACAAAATGCAATAAAACACAAAGTTATACCTCACATGCAAACCCAATCCCAACAAGGGAGGAAGGAGCCTTTGCACCCAAAACAAGCTCCTAGACAAAGATAATCCCTAGACAATGGATTTGAATGTGAAATGCTACTCTAGTTTGCATCTCATTATTCTAGCTCAAGAGTGATTTTGACATGGTAACTTTGCATAAACTTGGATAATGAAAATGGATTGTGAGAGGTTCTATTTATAGACTTTTTGAAGGGATTTTGATCCAATGGTGGAGGATAAAAGTGATGTGGAGGGCCTAGATTGAATCTTAAATCAATGGAGGGCTAGGAATAAAAGTGATTCTTTTATTCATTTTGGGAAAAAAAGGTTATTTAATGAGCATGGGGGTGAAGGATTATTTTGGAATTAAAAATTCATATGGGGGAATGTAAATGAATTAAAAATTCATTTGGGAAAGAGAGGAAATAAATGAGTATGGGTTTGTAAGGAGAAATAAATGTGATGTGGGATGTTTTTAAATAAAAAATTGACTTATGTGGATTTAATTCAATTTTTTATTTGGAGGATGTGGGGAAGGGTGTTAAACAAGGTTTGACCACCCAAATGAAGGGGTTAGGATTAATTAAATAGAGGTTTTATTTAATTAATCCTAGGGCTATGATGAGGTAGGCTAGGGTAGGCAATTAAATAATAGCTATTTAATTGTCTAGTGTAGGAATAGGTTAATTATAGGCTGAATTAATTAGTTAACATGGTTTTAACTAATTAATTGGATTTAGTGAAAAAGGAGAAATTGATTTAACAAATATTGCATATTTATTAAATTAATTGGCTAAGGTTTGGACTATTGAATTAATGAAATTAATTCAATTTTGGGGATAAAATGGTGTGAATTTGGAAAATGAAAGGGGTAATTAATTAAATAAAAATTTAATTAATTGGTTAGAAGGGAAATTGGTGTGTTTAGGGTTGTCGGGAGTCAGTTTGATGGTAGAAGACATTTGTAGGTGTCTACAAGAAGAAAGAAAAGGATTATGTGGTGCTGGATGATACTCCAGATAGTGATGTTCCGGTGGTTCCTCATGCTCCACAACAACAAGAAATACAACAAACTCCAGTGAATGTTAGACGGTCAACAAGGCTAAGTAGACCTCTTAAAAAGTTTTCTCCCTCTTTGTATTCTATTTTGTTAACAGATGTTGGTGAACCAGAAGAGTATGATGAAGCTATGCAGGTGGATACAAAGGTTCTGTGGGAGCTTGCAATGAAAGAAGAAATGGACTCCTTGCTAAAAAAATAGACTTGGGAATTATGTAAGTTGCATGCAGGTAAAAAGGCTTTACCAAACAAATAGGTTTATAGGTTGAAAGAGGAAGATGGAGGTAAGAAAATATTTAAATGCAGGTTCGTTGTAAAAGGATTTGCACAGAAAAAAGGTATTGATTTTGATGAAATTTCTTCTTCGGTTGTTAAGATGACTTCTATTCGTACTATTTTAAGTATTGTGGCTGCTAAAGATTTGCATTTGGAATAGCTAGATGTGAAAACTGCCTTTGTCCATGGTGATTTGGAGGAGATATATATGGAACAACCCTAAGGATTTGAGGTCAATGGTAAGGAGAAACTGGTGTGCAGATTGAAGAAGAGTTTGTATGGCTTGAAACAAGCACCTCGGCAAGGTTATTTAAAATTTGATAGTTTTATTCCTGAGCAAGGCTACAGCCAGTGTGATTTTGACCATTGTGTTTATTTTAAGAGGTTAGATAATGACAACTATATTATTTTATGTTTATATGTTGATGATATGCTTGTAGCAGGGTCTAACATGGATCACATAAGAGAGTTAAAATAATAGTTAGCACAATAATTTGCTATGAAGGATTTGGGGGCAGAAAAACAAATCCTTGGTATGAAAATTTGTAGAGATAGGAAGAATAGAAAATTGACTCTATCTCAGGCTGATTATGTTGAAAAGGTGTTGCAGAGATTCTATATAGAGAATGCAAAAGCTATCAGCACACCTTTGCCTAGTCATTTGAAATTAACTAGGAGATGTGTCCTAAGATACAAGAGGAGGAAGAAAAAATGTCTAAGCTACCATATGCTTCAGCTATAGGAAGTTTAATGTACACCATGGTATGCATGATACCAGATATTGCACATGCTATAAGAGTGGTAAGAAGGTATATGAGTCATCCCGGATTGGTGCATTGGAATGTGGTAAAATAGATTCTCAGATATTTGAGAGGTACATCCAATAAACACTTATGTTTTGGAGGCTCTAATACTAATTTAGCAGGCTATGTTGACTAAGATTTGGCAGGGGATATTGATACCAGATGGAGCACTACAGGTTATTTCTTTACTGTAGGTGGGACAACGGTGAGTTGGATCTCTAGGTTGCAAAAGGTGGTTGCTTTATCCACCATGGAGGCAGAGTATGTAGCTGCAACATAGGCAAGCAAGGAGATGATATGGCTACAATCTTTCATGGAAGAATTGGGCAATCAAAAGGCTAACAGTTATTTGTTTATAGACAGTCAGAGTGCCATACATCTTGTAAAGAATTCTGCCTTGCATTCAAAGACCAAACACATACAGCTAAGGTATCACTTCATCCGGTTGGTGTTGGATGATGGACAGTTACGACTGGAAAAGATCCATATAGATGAAAATCCAACTGATATGTTGTCTTCAGGTTCAGTTGTCTTCAAGACTGAAAAATAATAAAATCAGAACAACAGAGTCCAGGGTACTTATTTCTAGTGGGAGCTACAAGGTCAGTGGTGTTATGATTAGTCTCCAAGTGGGAGATGATATGGTGTGGAGTCTGATTAGTCTCCAAGTGTGAGATTGTTGTTATATGGAGCCTAATCAGATTTGGAGGCTAAATTTACCCCACTTTTATTGGCACAGTTTCCCCCCAAATTATTTAACGGGGTCAAGGGGCAGCACCCCTTGCGAGGGTTTGGGGGCAGCGCCCCCAAGATGGGGTCAAGGCATCAGGAGTTTTTTTTCTATTGGTTGGCATAAAAAACCCTGTTTTTGTAACCGACATAAGGCTTGATAAAAGTGACTAAGGGTTAGGGTTTCCGTTGATGTATTTGGTGGCATTTTGCAGTGGTATTGAGTTGCAAGGATTGCTGGTTGTAATCAGTTTGATTTACTGGACAATAATATTGGACTCTCTGTTGGTGGATGTACCCCGAGTTTGGGTGAACCACATTAAAACTTGTCTCTCGCTGTTATTATTTCTATGTATTTTCATTCTTCTATTTAATCTTTATTTGCATTTAATTGATATATTCTATCGGCTAACCCTAATAGTACCTTCCTTGGGTTGAAGCCCTAAAACAAAGTTGTAATACCTTTTGCAGTGAGCATAATATATTGTGAACTAATTCTTACCGTGGTTTTTCCATATTTTAGGGTTTTCCATGTAAAAATACTGGTGTTATGTGTGTTGCATGATTTCCTTTATGTTCTCTAAGTTATTCAATTTTTGTGCAAACATCTGTTTAAGTTTTAGTGTATGCTGATTCACCCCCCCTCTCAACACCTCATTGCCTTCAACAATACTTATCCCCCAAGATGTCATGGTAGATAAGAGGTATATCTTCAAAAAATAAGATTCATTTTCTCCACTATGAGTGGTGGTAGTTAAGGGGTAACTATTTCCTTTTATCTCTACTACCAATCTTAGCCCTTTCAAATTAAAACAATATAGTTTTTAAAAAAATTTCTCATAATTATTTCTTATTTATATTTATTTATATGAATATATCTTATAAAATATTGATTATAATTACCAATAAAAACATATTTTAGAATAACCATGTTCACACACATAAATATTGACTTAGGATACAAGGAACAAAATATTCACTAAACCAGATTATGAGCAATATCACCAACAATTAAGGTGACTACATGATTTCTGAGGAAGGGTTTGAAAATGCTATTTCCAACTATGATCTCTTCAACATGCGACAAGTCAAGGTGGGAGGATTGTTTAAAAGTTTAGACATTCAACATATTCCTGTTGTGCACTGTGTTTATAGTGCGGTAAAGCATGGAATCTTTAATGCGTGCCCTATCACAATTCACAACTCATTGCAGTCTCACCGCCAAGAGATTGGAGATGTTCTTGTGACCTGAGTACAAGAATTTTTTGATGTTGTTATGCTGCTCATCCAGCCCCGCAACCCACCTCCAGATGATGTAGATGAAGATGAAGGAGAATGATTATGAAGAAAATGTCTGCCATGATATCAATATTAATGAGCAACCTATCTAGTTGTTTCTGTTAGACGTTTGTAAAGCTCATATCTAGTTGTGTTAGGAGCTTTTTTATTTGGGATTATCTGGTTTGCTAGTCATGGGTTTTTCTATTTCTCTGGTCTTTCATGGTATATATTGGGACCTTTAAAAGCCCATTTTGTAATATCTTTACTATGTAATCTCCTTTATATTAATATATATATATATATATATATATATATATATATATATATATATATTTAAGGTGTTGTGCATCTTTGGTTAAAAAAACAATTAAGGTGACACATCAATGAATGATATTATCCGCTTATCTAAATAGAATAATTTAGCGTCATTTAACTCTAATTCACTATGACTCAATATTTTATGAAAAATGAAAATATTTAAGAAAAAAATTCTTGCAAATAACCATACGCACTCATATATGCAAAATTAAAAAAAATGATTCTTAAGTGTGTATGTATGATGGGACTCTTTCAATTATGTCACCTTCCCAAACTTCTAGATACTTTCTCCCCAATGATACTCTTCCTTTGTGGTCTATGGGAGCATCAACACTCTTCTCGTCTCACTCATGAACACTAGAGACATGTAGTTAGTCTTCATCAAAATCATGATTTAAATCTAGCTTTTAAAAATAAATAATTAAACATGTCATAATTTGATATCCACATAATTTTAAAAATATTTAAAACATTACTTAGAATCATTACTATTAACAAGTCAAAATGATGATCAATGTAGTCAATTATTTTTCCTTGATTGTTTGCCAATCAACAAATTAAATACATATAAAAGTATTTTAACTAGTCATATTAGCTAGGACATGATGGCCTTCCCTCTAAGAGAAGTCATCATCTTGATGCCTATAAGTACATAAAATGAAACATCAAACAAATGCCAAGCATTCAAATATAAAAACTTAATTAATTTTCAATGAACCTATCTAGATCATAATCTCAAAAGGTTTACTGGAATTGATTAGGAATATTCCCCCATTCTTCACCATTAAGGTGAATCTATCCCTCATGAAAGAAATAGATAGGAAGAAAAAATATGTTCACTTGTCATACACACCTACCTCGTATGTGACTATAGAACTTATATTTGATAACTCACACTATTAATTACCGACAACTAAAAAAACAATCAAAGGAAATTTCATGCTAAAACAAATCAAATCACACTAAATGATTCACAATAATGACATAATTAACATCATCATTAAATATAAGGTTAATGGTTACTATAACTCATTTTTACCCAAGTTTATCATACCCTTAAGACTTGGAAACTTGACCATGATGATGGTAATTTCAAAAAAATGTACCTTATGTTCTTAATGAAATGGTCTTTGTGTTTATAACACAACCTCAAATACTTCCACTAGTGTTGATACATTAGAAAGAATGACAATAGGACTAGTGGAAAATCATAATTGGTAGACTAAGTCGACATTGAACCACTGCTAAATGTAAAATGCAAAACATTCAAGAATATCCTGACATTTCAACCTCGTGGTCAAACAATTGGAGATTATCCTGTAAGCTCATACTTGAATTCCATTGTCCATTATTCACTATCAGTCAATTATGATTTTCACACCAACTGACAAGTTTACTCCCAACCTAAGATATATATGAATACCATCACTATTTATAGATTCATTAACATTTTAGTGACTAATTCTAGTCATAACCAGGGACTAAAAACTACAGTTCACTTGGATTTTAAAAATCCATGGTGAGTAAGAGATCACACTCTAGCAACATCTAAACAAGCAAGTTTGTTAGAAATTAGGATCTTAGGATACTAATCATTATAACATAAAATAAATATAAATGAGAACTATACAAGCATAGATTTAACCCATTACAAAAATAATCTATTAAGAAATAGATTGAACTTAGGGATATACTCATCTACATACTTCCACATGGCCAATAATACCTCCTGTGCATAGTGATATAATTCACTATAAATCTTCAAATTCCCATGCCTCTCAAATGAGAGAGAACCTCCTTAAATATAGGAGAAAGGGTGGCAAAATGCCTGAAGGAGTATTAGTCACACCCATTCAAAGAAACCATTTGTAAATAATTAATAATCTAATAGTATTAGATTATTAATTATTAAATAGTATTAGATTATTAATTATTAAATAGTATATGCTTTATAACATTAAGTTTTATAAACTTATATTAGAAAAAATATATAAATGTTAGGGTGAGTGCAAGATCATGATGGGCCAAACAATATCTCTAAGTGGCAATGAAAATACTAAAAACTAGACTTAATCAAGTTTATGTTAAAATTTGAATGGATTAACTACACAATTTGAAAAATATGTAAGAACACAATTTGTAGAGAATTGAATCTAGTTTATGGGCTACTATTTTTTTCTGAAAAAAAATATACTTGGTCAAAAATGAATATTTCAATGAACAACTATTAAAATTTTTTAAAAAAAAAGTGGGTGTCATTCCAGCCAACCTGAGTATGAACAAAAAAAAATTCTTTGAATCTTTCAAAATAAGTAAAGGACTCATGCCTGGATGTGACGCATATTTTTTTGAAATTTTTTTCCAAGAAAAATAATTAGTTATGATTTTTTTACTATGACTTTTTTTAAAAACTAAAAAGTAATTTTCTAGCCAACCTAACTTGATAAAAAAATTGGAATTCAAAATTTTTTAAACCTATAGGCAGAAAAGCATAGAGTGTGACATGTCTTTCAGATTTAAAAAGTTATGGATGTTTTTCAATCAGTATGTCCATCAGGATTTCAAACACACTCTATATAGAAAATTATTAATAATTGTTTAATAATATGATAATCAAGAAAATATTATATTTTTAGAAAGATGGCAATTTCTTCAATAAACCCTTTTCGTTTTATCAAATTTGAATAAAAAAAGTCGTCAACATGAAGGGTGAAGTCAAAAGAAGAGAGTGAAACTTGTAAACACATTAGAATCGAGACAAAGTCAACTACGATAGTCCCAAGCCTAAATCCAAGGCATTCTCAAAGCATAACGGATATCTGTTATTTAAATAACGAATTGAAAGGAAGTTAGGTGTGCAGAAATCGCTTCCTACACTAATCTAAAGAGGAGAGAAGAGTGCAAATTCTTTTTAATCCTTACAATTACAAATTATTAACAACAACAATGGCGATATTGCAGCAAACACATACTCACAGAAATGAGACAGAAGAGAGAGACAAGATATACGTGGGGAAAACCCTTACGGGTGAAAAACCCCACACTCCAAAACACAGCTCAAATGTATTCTGTAAACAATGAAGGTTACAATACAATCACAGAGCCAATGCTCTTGTAGGAGTCTTCGACACTCGTATCTGGAGACAAACCGGTAGCATAATAGTACCTATCAATCACATAATACATCTCCTCTCCAAAGCACCTATTTATATAGAACATACAAGGCAAAAATGGCTCTATCTTGAGATGGGCATCCAACATGGCCTCATGGCCCAAAACCCATGCATATGGAAACTTGTCCAACACTATAGGATGTTCCTAACACTCGTCAAGTCACCCCATCCCAAAGAGGTCACCTATTCCCAAGATGGGAAATGAGAGATGCTCTTACAACTCTTACAACTGTCATAGAATCTGTCATAGCTGTCATAACTTACAGCTGTAAGAGAATCTGTCATACACAGGCTATAAATAGCATATTCTCTTACAACATGTCATAACCCACCTTGGGGCACCCAAGGATGCCTTCTTCCAAGATGCTTCTCGACACATGTCCTCACCTATCATAAATTCTTCTATTTCTGACTCTTACATGTCATAGAACTGTCATAGGAATCTGTCATGACCGTTTCAATCAATATTCCCTTACACACTATACAAGATGCTGACACATGACAAAATATTCCTATCACTAAGTGGGACACCTATCTCCTCATGTGAGGACAAATTTACATGTGGTCATCTTCCATGTAGGATGACACATCACCGTGCCAACTCCCACAAGATGACAAGATAAGATTTGCATCCTAATTACACAATAGGCAATAAATAAATAAATACAATGAAAATAATACAAGGAATTACCAAGGTTGAGACACCTTTAATTTCCAACATTCTCCCACTTGTCGAACACCTTGTAAGAGCCAATAGAAATAACAGGATTTAATTGCTATAGGCCGAGAGGCCCATAGACTCCAAACACCATCTAAAATTCTCTGTGCCCATTGGTTTCGTCAATGCATCTACAACATTCTTCAAAGTGTCTACCTTCTCCAAATTCACCTTCCCATCCTCTACCATGTCTCGCATGAAGTGAAACTGTACATCAATATGCTTTGTTCTGGCATGGAAAGTTGGATTCTTCGCTAGGCAAATCGCACTCTGATTGTCACAACAAATCGTAATCTGTCCTGCATTAACACCAATATCTGACCACAATCTCTTAAGCCAAATTGCTTCCTTGCAAGCATGAGTTGCTGCCATATACTCAGCTTTTGTCATGGACAAAGCAACCACAGGTTGTAGATTACTCATCCAACTAATTGCACCACCAAACATAGTGAACACATAGGCACTGGTGGATCTCCTGTTGTCAATGTCACCTGCCCAATCAGAATCCATGAATCCATGAATACAAACTGAATGCAGAGGTCCTATAGCATTTCCATGATAGCATATGGAATACTAGGAAGTACCCCTCAAATATCTAAACACTCGCTTAACTGCATCCCAAAGTACCCATCTAGGATTAGCCATAAATCGACTAAGGACTCTCACTGCTTGGGCAATGTCTGGTCTTGTGTAGACCATAGCATACATCAAGATGCCAAAAACACTATCATAAGGTACTTTGCTCATGTCCTCCACCTCACTAGGAGATTTTGGACAATCATTAATAGATAACTTTGTCCCCAATGAAACAGGAACACATAATGGTCTACAATCTTCCATACTGAATCTATCCAACACGGTCTTCACATACTTACTCTGGCTTAACCAAAGTTTTCTGTTGGCTCTGTCTCTTCTGATTTCCATTCCCAGAATGTACCTGGCTGCCCCAAGATTTTTCATATCAAACTGTGCTGACAACTGAGACTTCAAATCACAAATCATATTCTTACCATTCCCAATCAACAACATATCATCAACATACAATGCAATAATGAGAATGCGATCATTGTCAAAGTTGTAATACACACAATGATCTAATTTTGATCTCAGATAACCAATCGACAACACAAAGGCATCAAACTTCAAGTACCACATCCTAGGAGACTACTTCAAACCATACAAAGACTTCTTTAACTTGCAAACCAAATTTTCTTTACCTTTCTCTATGTAATGCTCTGGCTGTGACATGTAAATCTCTTTGTCCAAATCACCATGAAGGAAAGTTGTCTTCACATCCATCTGCTCCACTTCTAAGTCATAAGAAGTTGCAAGAGATAATAAGAACTGAATGGATGTCAGCTTTGCAACGGGAGAGAAAATTTCACCATAATCAATTCCCTCCATTTGTGAGTACCCCTTCGCAACCAATCTAGCCTTGTACTTTTCAACACTGCCATTTGCACCGAATTTGTATCCAATGGGTTTCCATCCTTCAAGCAAAGGCACCAAGTCCCATGTTTTATTCTTCTCCAAAGAAGCCATCTCATCTTCCATGGCCTCCTTCTAGGAACCTGCATCTTTCATGGCCATAGCCTCTTTCATAGTTCTAGGCTCATCAGTGTTAGTAAGTAAAGAAAAAGCACAACTAGAATCAAGTAATGAATAACCAAACCTATCAGGTTGCTTTCTTGTTTGTGTAGACCTCCTCAATGGATGAGGTTGAGGTTCTACTTCTTCTTCTGAGCTTTTAGAGCTGCTAGAGCTCTCCTCATCATCAGATCTCACAGGGTCTATCGGTTCAATCTTCTCAGGGGTAGAAGAAAACTAAACCACATCTTCTTTCTTTTTTGTCTGTTCTAGCTATAGAACAATAGAAGAAGGTGTTATCTCTCTGAAGATAACACTTCTTCCTTAGAACACTTTTTCAGACACAGGATCCCAAAGCTTGTATCCTTTCACACCGACACCATAGCCAATGAAGATACACTTAACGGCCTTGTTATCCAATTTAGACTGTTTTCCCCTAGGCACATGTGCATATGCCTCACAACCAAAAACATGAAGATGTCTAACTGAAGGCTTCTTACCAGACCACACCTCCATAGGTGTCTTAGCAACAAGAGCTGATGTAGGAGACCTGTTTACCAGGTAGCAAGCAGTGGCTACAGCTTTAGCCCAAAACTTTTGTTCGAGGCTTGCTCCACTAAACATACTCCTAGCCTTCTCCATTAGTGTCTTGTTCATCCTCTCTGTAACTCAATTTTGTTGCGGGGTGTATGGAGTTGTCTTATGTCTTTCAATCCTTGCTCTTTACAGAACTTATCAAACTCTGCTGAACAAAATTCTCCACTGTTATCAGTTCTCAAACACTTAGTCTTTTTACTAGTCTAATTTTTAGCAAAGGCTTTACAATCTTTAAACTGATTAAAGACTTCAGTCTTGCTTTTGATAAAATAAACCCATGTCCTTCTACTGTAATCATCTATGAAAGATACAAAATATATAGATTTGGAAATTGAAGGAACATTAATAGGACCAAACATATTAGAATGAATAAGATCCAATACACCAGAAGACTTGTGAGAACTAGAGTAAAATTGAACATTGTTTTGCTTTCCATATAAACAATATTCACAAAAGTCAAACTTGAGATTACAATCATTTAACCCCTCAACGAGGTTTTTATTTTTTAGCATTCTAAGACCCTTCTCACCAATGTGGCCATATCTCAAATGCCACAACATAGTCCTTTTAGCAGGAAGCTTAACTTCCAAAGCATGTGCACTACCATCAAAATGTGTTACAACAGATTTCTTCATTGCTCGTTCAGATGGTGGGGATGAAGTGACTACAACTCTTTTCTTCAAGTCAGAAGAACTATTGCACTATGTAGTGCATGCCTCCAGCTGAAACAGAGTACCTCTCCGAGTACCCTCTGCAAGCACCATAGATCCTCTAGTCATCTTGCATCCATCCTTTGAAAAGACAACCTGCACACTTGC